>JACEGR010000024.1:0-657618 GCA_014170235.1 Listronotus bonariensis
TTTTACACTTTAAATTTGTATTTCTATACAGCTTTAGTTACAATAATCATTATGTATAAATTAAATGCAATTTATTTTGCTGCGTTATTGGACAGTTAGGTTTAGTGGAACATGGTCAAATTATCTTAGACGTAACTACAGGGGCCTGAGGGCAGGCCCCTTCCCCAGAATGTTTGGTAGGGCCCCATAAGGAAAACTATGAGGCCCATACACAAAAAATTAAATATTTTACGGGATCTTTTTTTTGGCTCTTCAAATTTTTTAAACATACAAGAAAAATTTACTACGGTCGTCTCTTGACATAATTTCGGGCTCTCCCCAAGTTCAACGCCAAGTTACGCCTATGCAAATGAGGCTTTGGGTTGATGCTTAGGGTACTCGGAAAATGCTCCGAGGTCGATTGAGTTATTGGATTAAGCTTCAAGTATCTACTTAGACAGTCTTTTTCTATAAACAAAGTTAGTTTTTACTGAATATGTTCCTATTTATAACTTTTTATATAAAGTGTTAATCTTCTATTAAGGCTCACGCAGCAAACTTTTTTCATATAGATATTTCTTCATTCCTACTCAGATTTAAATAGGTTTTTTAGCTTTAAAAAGTGTTACAGGAAAAGATATTAAAAGCCAAGGAAAATAAATTTTCTGGGTACCCAGTTTTTTAGAAAGTTGTAGCAACTTTGATTTTGATAAAGTTTGGTATACGTGTTTTTGAGGCGCTGACCACGAATCTGAAACAATTTTGTGGCGGAAACGTTTCGTTCTTGAGATATCCATCATCAAGGTTAGAAATTTAAACAGAAAATTAAGTATAAAGAAAATTTTATTTTTTTTCTATTAGTAAATACATTAATAAGTTGAAAAATTTAATAAACTTTTTTTTATTTATACATTAATTTACAAATAAACAGGGATAGAGCGTAAAATAGCGTAGAACGTTTCGTTCTTGAGATATCCATCATCAAGGTTAAAATTTAAACAATCTTATTTTCACCATATTCTTCCTTCTTTTTGCACACAATTCTTGATTTATTGTCGTGTGCCTAATTTTATTGCGGTAGCTATCATATTCTTTGATTATAGTTGAATTTTTAACTTTGATGCTAGATACCTCAAGAATGAAAAGTTTTCGCCAAAATATTCCTTCAGATTCGTGGACAGCGCCCAAAAAACCTCCTATACCAAATTTCGTTAAAATCGGAGTTGCTGCAACTTTCTACAAAATTACCTTTTTCTATTATATTATTTGTGAAAATAAAAATGGAAGAATTTTTATCCCTTTAACACGCTTTTATTAACTTGGGTTGTAACTATCTATCCATCTATCTATCCATCTATCTATCTATGTAACGGAATCTTTGAGCCTAATTTTTACCAACTTCCAGCTATTCAATTTCTTTGAAACTTTGCACACGTATCAAGGACCGATGACAATGCAATAATTTAAAAACAGTATCCCGTTAAGTTCCAGCATTTTCCAGGAAAACCGGAAAAGTGAAAAATCGTACGTTCTGGCGGATGCGCCAGATTAGACAATTGAATAATCGAACTTGACAACATTTGCCGACGGGTTGGGGACCAGGATAAGGTTGCAACACCTTAGTTAAACAAGCGTGCGTCCACCCATAGGACGCAACCCCTCGGCAAACGACAGGAAGACCATGGGGTTAACAAGAACCCCGTTAAACGGGTACAAACCCCGTTACATGTAGACCAATCTGAAACTTGTTCGGAGTAGTTGCGTTCTGAAACCCCATGCAACAGTGAAGCTTTAAATGAAATGATTAGATTACGAAATAGTTCGTGAAACATTTCAATATCACATGACCGCAGAAAACTAATTGATATATCGAACTAAAAAATGAAAAATCAAGAATTGTGTGCAAAAAAAAGAAGGAGGAATACTGTGAACTGGTTAGTTCTGGTTAGTTTTCAATTTCTTTGAAACTTAGCACACGCATCAAGGACCGATGACAATGCAATAATTTAAAAACAGTATTCCGTTATCCTGATTTTAGGACCGCCATCGCCAGGATAAATAAATTCCTTAATAATCGTTTTTAATTATGGCGAATGCGCAAGGGCAATTGATGCATAACTTGCTGCGTTTTTGTTAATTGACTTTTTTCAATTTTATAATAAAAGGTGTAAAATACATAGAAATACGGAGTTCTAAAAGGTGAAAATTATGTGGCCACTTTAGCTTTAAATCAAGAATGCATGGCGAAGAAATTTTTAGTGAATAAACTGGAGCATTTATTTTAAAAAACTAATTGATATATCGAACTAAAAATGAAAAATAAATAATAGTTTAAAAACTAAAAAACACGCTTTTATATGCAACCGAACTAAAAATTAGAAAATAATTTTTCATTACAAAGAGTTTGTCAGTCACTTCAGAGTAAAAAGCGTGGGGTGCATTTTACTATTTTTTCATAACTTTTCCCTCATAGATATTTGCAAATAGAATAATTATAACATTTAATAAATTAAGCACCCCACGCTTTTTACTCTGAAGTGACTGACAAACTCTTTGTAATGAAAAATTATTTTCTAATTTTTAGTTCGGTTGCATATAAAAGCGTGTTTTTTTAGTTTTTTAAACTATTATTTATTAAATTAAGATGGTTCTTAAATGTCTATTTGACGTTTCTTAATCACGTATGTACACTAATCGAGGGCTCAGAGCCGAGCGATTCAATAACGCACGATTATCTTTCCGCCAAAATTTTGTTAACGTCCCGGTCAGAGGAACATTACACACCTCCGATGTTTGCCTGCAGCGAAGGTTGGGATACACTTGATTCAAAATATGGTAATAAAAACCTTCAACACCTAATTTTTTACGCAGTAAGTATTTTGAGCAAAACATATAAACTAATAAGTTTTTGTGGCAGAAATCATTAAAATTTTGATTTTTTATGCAGGTTAAACGGCCGTGAAGCTGATACCGGCATTTTGGTGGAGCGTCGTTTGGTTAGTAGGAACAAGTGGTAAAAATTTTCAATTTAAACGTCTTCTTTATTATTTAAATATTTAAAACGTGTCCGAAATTCTAAGCATCATGACTGATGGACTTATTGGTGTTACTGCCAAAGAATGCAATGATCAAACTATCTGTGATTTCTTAACCTATTTTTCTGAAAAACACCTATTATCCAAATAACAATGAGGTAAGTAACGATTATTTTATACACGTGTCGCCAGATACAAAGGTTCCTAGGACAATGTGTTGAAAGGAGGCTGTCTAACTTGCGTAGAATGCTACCAGGTAGAGATTAGACAAGGAATTATGACATGTAAACAAGATCTCGCTTCGTTGTTGCTTTATCTTGTCAAAGCACATTTGTATTTGACTAAAAATGTGTATGTTTGTAAAAATATATTTATATTAAATATTTTATGTGTTATTTTTATTTATAATTGTAATTTTTATGCCACCACAACACATCTTAGAATACATTGATAATGGCCTTTACCTGTTTAATGTAATTTTTAAAACAAGTGGATCTGTTATACTGAATCAACTATATTAAAGGTATATCTGCCAGTAATGCAAAAACAAAACAAGCACTATTAGTCACTAATCCGAAATGTTTACATGCTGGTATTTTATAGGTATACTGCCAGTAATGCAATAACAAAAAAGCACTATTATTCCCCAATCCAAAATGTTTACATGACAGTATTCGTGTTAGAGTGTCTCCTTTTCCAAGCATTGTCTATTTGTATAATTGACTGGCTGATTCTGTAAATAAAGTTGTACTTAAAAGCGAAATGTGTTAAACAAGGCCGAGTTTAATATTTAATTTAAAATATTTTAGCCAAATAATTATCTTTCTGATGTAATGAAGCTGATGGAAAGAGATTATAGAATAGTAAAGATAGGAAATTATGATGGAAGAA
This sequence comes from Listronotus bonariensis, assembly GCA_014170235.1. NCBI lineage: Eukaryota > Metazoa > Arthropoda > Insecta > Coleoptera > Curculionidae > Listronotus > Listronotus bonariensis. The sequence continues at coordinate 3,906 of JACEGR010000024.1, forward strand.
TGTGTTCTCCAGTACCTCTACATTATTCCTATTATGGAGTCTCATCGTAATGTTACCACAATATATGAAAATGACACTGAGGAGTTTAACACCAGTTATATGGACCAGGCAAAAATTACTGCTCTATTTGAAGATGCCAAATTTTGCAAGGTATGTCTATAACAGTCAGACTCTAAATAAATTAGGTATATTTATTTTAATGACCAATTTTATGACTGAAATCTATAAGACTCTTAAAAATTTATATGTACTAGCTGATAGATTAAATGTTTTTTTTTCATAACAGGTTATAGAAAAATCAAAACAGAACACCATCTAGTGGGTGTCTATGGAATCTAGATGTAAAACAATATTTGAGAGTTTTATCGATGAATTAACTTACACTACCATCTATTAGGAATTTATAGAACAAAACAATAAAATATGCACTTATAATATAATAACCATCTAATTTAATAATAAAATTTAAATTTAATAACAAATATTGGGGACAATAATTAAGATAAAAACTGTCCTATATTTTATGTTTAACAAAATTACAGATAGTTAAGAAGTTTGATCAGTTCAGTAGTTTCGGAGTTTAAGCTGAACATAGATTGTGACACAAGATTTTTATATACAGGATCATCCAAATTAAGTGTTGTATTTTCTTAAAGATCTTTAAAATACCTTTTTAATAGTGATATAATATACAGGCTGTTTTATATAAAAAAATCTAGCTTACTACCAAACTCCTAAGGATGGTCACATTTGTGAAAATAATAAAAATTGGATATTCATATCACATGTAGATTTTTAAAAAGAATTTCGGAAAAATCTTTCTAATGGTGATAAAATATTTAAGGTGTTTTGCTTTATAACTTAAAAACCTGATTGTCATTTTTATTCTAATGTACAATCTTGAAAGGGAGTTAAAAACGCTACTAGTTTGCTAATTTATACGATTGTGTATTTTGGGTAATAACGAAGTTACCAATGACGAACACTTAATTTGGATGACCCTGTATACAGGGTAATTTGTAACCTATCATGAACTTGGAAAAATATTGCTGACGACAAACAATGATTAAAAAAGTTAATAAATTATTTTTATTTAAGGGGATAATTAATTGAAGGTTATGCTGAAACAACATTCTACCTGCCAAAGAGTTTAGTTTTTTTTCAATTAAGAAAACCACAACACTTAGGTTGCTTACTTATGGGTATTTTAATGCATTTAGAAAAAACAACAAAAAAATGGTGGGTGCTTTGTTTTATGGAAATCCAACTTAGACCAGACTGTCGATTAGAATGTTGTTCTGGTTAGCCTTTTATTTATTAAATAATAACTAATGATAAAAAAAAATGTTTATAATTTTTTTTTAAAAGAAAAATATACATATGTATATCCTTTATTTCCTACAAATCATTTTAGCAACGACAAAGAAACACAGTCACGAAATATGTGCAGTACACTTTTATAATATTTTTTAAATACCCATAAATTATACAGGGTGTCCCAACTTTATTCTCAAACTCAAACTCAAACTATTTATACGTATTTATACACGAAATAACTCTCGTCCCATGTACAAAATACAAAAATATACTTAAAATAAAAAAATCTTTATTTAGATACACTTTTTTATTGACAGTACTAGTTAATATACAAGTTGTTCAAAAAACATAATTTTCATTGTCAAGTAGGTTTTTTTACATAGAACACCTTGTATATTTTTACAAATTTAAAGTCTCTATTAAATTCTACATCAAAAATGTAAAACACACTATATGTCAATTAGTGCTGGTTTTAACTAATTTTAAATTATTTTCAGTGTCAGTGACAAATAATATAATAACCATGTTAATATTTACCTTCCATTGTAAGACCTGCTAATAGGTACGTCAGCAATTTAGTTTATTTTAGATACATATTTAATAGCTTACCCAAAAAACTGGCCATAATTGATTAATTGTTGTTTTTTTTAATGCAATTAAGTAAATATGTGTCTTAAATAAACTAAATTGCTAACCTATTATTATATTATTTGTCACCCTTACAGTAACAGAATTATTTAAAAATAATTAGAACCAAAATATTCTTTTTTCTATACTAATTGCTAATAAGTACATCAGCATACTGCTATCTCAAAAACCAGCAATAATTGACGTATAGTATGTTATACATTTTGATGTAGAATTTAATACAGACTTTAAATTTGTTAAAATATACGGGGTCTTCCGTTTAAAAATCCTACTTGACCATGAAAATTATGTTTTTGTGACACCTTTATATTAACTTTTATAGTACTTATAATTAAAAAAGTATGTTCAAATAACCATTTTTTATTTTAAGTTTATTTTTCCATCTTGTACAGGGGCTAAGTTATTTAGTGTATAAATAGAGTTGGGTCCCCTGTATAGATATAAAAAACAATAAGGATAATGAATGACAATAATTTAAATATACATTTATATCAGTATGTATTTGTAATCAGCAAATTTTCTTCTTTTTTTTGTTGCAAAAACCAAACCAGTAAAGAGGTTAAAATTTTTGGTATGTCTAAAACTATTAATACTCTACTATTGGTTGTGGTCCATAAGTTGTGAACCTCTGCCAGTCAATGTACAGGGTTATTTTTAAGTTGATATATTCCTTTAACACTGTATAGAATGGAAGAAAATAAGATTTTTTTTAGGTAAAATTATGTTTTAAGAAAACAATGCTTTTTTTTGTCATAACTTTCCTACCACTACAGATATTACAAAATTTTGGTACACTTCTTTTAACCATTACATTACATTTTTTGCTGCAAACGTTTAAAACAATTTTACCAGTGGCGTTTAAACAAGATTTGCATTAAATTTTTCAAGAAAAAATAGTACACCACTGCTTTTTCTTCGAATCAACGTTATTTTTGAAATACATTTACTTTGGAATTAATTTGGTCTTTCATTATTTTTTCGTACGCCGAACGGTTTTTGTTTAAAAATATAAAAAGTCATTTTGATGCATGGCAAAATCGCTAAAATCTGATATGGTGCGTACGTAAAATTCATTTTTGACTTGTTTTAAAATTTTACCTACTGGTTATTTTTTTTTAACTTTTAATTGTAGTAATGTAAGTTTTTGACCATTTTTCAATATAAATTAAACAAAATGAATTTTACATACAAAACAGCTTACAAGATTTTAGCGATTTTGCTGTGCATCAAAATGGCAATTATTTTTTAAACAAAAATTATTCGTCATGCTAAAAATTAACAAGAGACAAAATCAACTCCAAAGAAAATGATTATTTTTAAAATAATATTGATTCAAGGAAAAAAAGCAGCGCCATACTATTTTTTCTTTAAAAAATCAATGTAAATCTTGTTCGAATGCCACTGGTAAAATTGTTTTAAAAACTTTTGCGTGGTAACATCTAGAGTAATCGGAAAGTTATGACAAAAAATGTATTTTTTCCTAAAACTTTAACACCCTGTATCTTGAAACGAAGCATTTTCGAGCATTAAAAATAACCCTGTACATTGACTGGCGGAATTTCACAACTTATGGAACCACAAACAATAGTAGAGAATAAATAGACATACCAAACATTTTAACCTCTTTCCTGGTTTGGTTTGCTGAAAAAAAAAACGCTGATACAAATACATACTTGATACAAATATATATTTAAATTATTGTCATTCTTATTGTTTTTTTATATCTATACAGGGAAGACATAATTTTATCAGAAAACTATTCTTATTTTTTTTTTTTGCATTCTATACAGTGTTAAAAGGAATATATCAACATAAAAATAACCCTCTATATGTAAGTATAAGATTGAAGAAAAACAATTTTTTTTGTATAGATGCCGTCAACGATTTCCAGTTCCTGTAATATTATTTAGAGGCCAAAATATCTGTCGCTCATCAACAATTGCTAGTCTACCTGAAGTCTGTTATCGTAATGGTTTTTAATGATATAGGAAGTTTCAATGCTTTGTGTTCAGTAAAAGAGTTTCTGTGGCCACCAGAGGAGATGCAGCCAGACAAAGAAGAAGTGCGCGAAGCTGCCCCAAAGACTCCGGTACCAGAGATAGACGATAACAGGGCGAAAATTTTCTGTGATAAAGTTCGTAATGAAGATATAAGGCTGTTAAAAAGTTTTAATGTTACTACCATTGTTGATATTATGGTTGAGAAGCGTAAAGTTAAACATGGATTATAGTAAGTATTAATGTGTTTGTTTTGATAATAATAATACAGTTTAAGGGGGTCACTGTAAATAAAAATCACATTAATTGATTTCTTGGCATCTTATTTAACAGCAGCCATATAACAATATTTTTAAATATATTTAAAGTTTTTTAAGTTATTAATTTAAAAAAAGTATGAAGTACTTAGCCACTTAGTTCTTAAAAAAAATATATTTTTTGCAGTTTTTTTGGTGCTCAAGCAAAATTTTAATATACATGTAAAGAGAAAAGTTCCCACCAAGGTTGAGCCTTAATCTTAATTTTAAGTAATTACCATTTAAATTTGTAGTTTGTCCATTTAAAATGCATATTTATTTATTTTTTTTTCTAATTTTAATGCCTAGTCACTTTTTACTAATATTGTGAATTGTTTGGATGGACCTTACAGCACATTTTACTCTCTTTAAAATTGCTTAAATGTTTTTTGTGAAACTCGAAATTTTTCTTTTACTCTAAAAAAGGACATACAAGTATTCAACAAAAAAGTGAAATTTAAATAGCATGATTATGAATTTCTCACGTTTTGAGTCGTAAAAAAGCTGTATAAATACATTAAATAATTGCTCGGACTTTTTTTATGAGTCGATCCTTTTTTCTCCTTATTTTAAGGGGTTTGATCAAAAATTAAAAAAAAATATTCTAAAAATTGAATTTTGAAGACTCCTACCGGTAAATCAGTTCAAGTTACACAAAAAAATACTAAAGCAATTTTAAATAGCGTGAAATATGCCGTAGGGTCCATTAAAATAATTTGCAATATAGTAAAAAGTGGCTAAGCATTAGAAATTGGAAAAAACATAATTTTACATTTTTGTACAAAAATGGCACGTTCATACAAAAAGGTTTGCCATCCCTGCCCTAGTATATATGTTTTAAGATATGTTGTTTTTCTCAGAAATCCGTCAAAATATAATAAAGTTTGAATTTGGTTCATTTATTAGTTTTTAAGTGAACCTTCTTATATGAACTTTTTTCATAAAATTAAGTCTGTAATGGAAGTTTCTCATTATGGAATACCCTAAATGAAAAATGTGACTAGCTAATATACCTAATTTTGTAAACACTTATTATTAATAGATCATAAGTCAATACTACTTTTTAGTGTAAGTGCCTCCGAAAAAGTTGATCGAGACCGTTACACAGATTTTAAACTTATAAGTCTGCCTTATCCAGGCTGTGAATTTTTAAAGACTTCCATAATGCAATGTTCAATGCTGAAGGTCTAAGGTATAAGTGGGAAGACCCAGCTAATGATGCCGATATATCAGTTCCTAATGATAATTTATCCAGAACCTTGGCCATCGACTGGGGAGCAATATAGACAATGGGATTTAGTCCTCATTACCCAGAATTATTTGAAGTACATCATCAAACGTTTACAGGTTTGTTGTTTTTTGGTTTTTAAAGCACAGTACTGAGGTGTGAGGTAATGTACTAAATAGTAAAAACCTGAAGTAAGATAGACAATAATATTATAATTCTTATTATTTTTAAATATTTCTGTCACTGTCACAGTAACAAATAATATAATAATATACAAATAATTACATTTCATTGTAAGAAATACTAATGGGTAAGTCAGCAATTAAATTCAATTTATATACATATTTACTTACTTAAAAAGTAAAATACACTCCTGGACAAACAAAATGTTGTTCAATTTTAATCTTAAATAACTTTTTTGTTTTTTGACAGGTTTTAAGGATTTTTGGTCCAGTTGTAGCTCCTTCCATTAAGATTAATGTTTAATGTAGGGATTGCAAAAAATTCATGGGATTAGATGTTAAACAGGGGAGGGACAAATGTTGCATTTTGCCCAAATTTTCGAACAATTTATGGAATATTTTAACGTCACAATGTTTTACTAGTGTATTTGATTTTAAAGCTCCATCTTTTTTATTTGTATCAGTATCTCTGTTCTAAAAGGAAATACAATTTTTTAAAGAAAACAATGTAATTTAATTATGATGATCATTAGACTGGGCCAAAAGAAACAAACATTTTTTTATAATGCTACTGTGAAAATATTGTTCATGACGATGAAAGAAAAATATCCTGAAATTTTCATCCCTTCATATTAACATTAAGGGTGCATCATTAATACTATTGATTTTTCGGAAATTGTTGCATTTTTTATACAAAATCTCGGATATAGTCACTCTTGAACCTTTAACCAATTTATATCCTTAAAGGAAATTAAATTCTCTACAAAAAAGCTCTCCTAGTAAATTTCTGGTCAGAACCAGCCGCTTTCTTGTAATCGCGTCTTACACAATAATTTTTTTTAAATTTTGTCACTTAGATTCTGGATTTTTAAACTACCATAAATATCGTCAGAGAGCGTCATTATGCCGATGGATGTAGCTATTGGCAGCATGCACTAGACAAGCTGACAATAAGTGCAAAAGGGTTTCGGGTTGCTGTCGACAGGCTCGACATGCGGTGTCAAGAGCGTTGGAAAATTGGTTTCGGTAGACCAATGTGGTTATCACCCCCATCTTGGCATGCTAGTAAGAACCCCTCAGTCTCAGACTTAAGCTCGGCGGATTTCAAAAACCCAAACGTAAGCTTTCGAGATCGAGTCTAACGATGTTTCTATAACCGTGCTGCGACTTATTGATGTGATCTTTTAAGAGCATCCGTTGTTCGGCTCTTTTAACTGCAGCAGTTACAGCACGAGACTCCTGTCTTCTAAGTGATTGGTCATCATTAGAATCTATTTCAAATCTGAGACCAAATTTCTCTGCGGCTTGCTCGACTGCCTTGAACAAAAATGCTCCAACATTGGCCATCTCATGTTCTCTTACTTACTGCAGCAGTGGATCCGTGCTTTTGGCAACCTGACAAGCAAGACTCAAAACCAAACGATCATGCATTTTTGTAATCAATCCATGCCATACTAACGTTGCGTTTGTATTGGATTGATTCCATTGATTCCTCTTTTTCCTCCTCGCTGCTCCCCTATATCAGAGAGAATAGGATCTATTGCGCTCAATATTCTAAAATACAGAATTCTAGTAAAAGCCTTGTAGCTGGTATTGAGGCAGGTGATCGGTCTATAGTATTTTGGCTGTGTTAGATCTCCCTTTTTTGGTATTAATATAGTTCGGCCTACTACAAACCATTCAGGAGTTGGTGTGTCTCCATTAAGCCACGAATCAAAGATTCTGGCCAAATGCGGATGTGTACTAGGAAATTCTTCCACCAGTAGTTATTATTGCCATCCGGACCCGGTGCAGAATAATTCCTTGCACCATCTAGGGCTCTTTTCACCTTCGTCGTGATTGGTGGACTTTTATGCTGGTCAAGTTCCTTGTTGGCACAATAGGCGCTAAAGGTGTTCAAAGCAGGAGTGTCCCGTCGTAACGACTTCGAGTCCTCGTAGACATCCTTCCAGAACTGTTTTTCGGACGCAGCACCAACGGATTTTTCATCCGTTGGTGCTGGGTCTCGACAAAGCTAGAAGGTTTAGTCACAAATTTATTTGTATCTCTTATTCCTCTAGCTTTTCTTTAAGCTGTTGTTAATAACCCTAACCATCGTATGCGGTCTAGGCAACGCTGTTTGATGACCTGAAGCGTGATTCTGTTAAGTGTATGGTGTTTTTGGCGGAGCCTTAAAGCTATTTTTCTGATCTTTCCCGTAAAAGGTCTGTTGGCTGATACACTTTGAGTGCGCGATGCCTCTTTCCGCGTTAGATCAATTTTTTGGCAATTTGCTAAATCCTGCATTTGGTTTTTCGAAGTGCTTGGTGAGAGCTATCTGAGCGGTTGTTAGGAATAAGTTGTTTCACAGCTTCATAAACAGCGTTGTTAAGTGCCAAAAATCCGTGCGTTCTGAAAGTAAGTCCCGAAGAGCGTTGTTCTCTTGTGCGATATCTTGGTATTTTATGTGAGACTTGATGTTGTTTTTAGTAAGCCTCTCTGTCATTTCGTTGTTGGCCTTCTCGGGGACAATCTCGATTACCACATTTTCCGCAGGCTGGTCTTGTTCCAGATCCTGATTTTCCAGGTCCTGAGGTGGCTCCTGTTGTCTTGGTATTCTGACATATCCAGATCGGTTAAGATAGGCTACATAGTCTCTCAAACGTTGTTGGGAGAGATGACTTAATTCTGGTGTTTAGCACACCATGTGGCGTGCATCCGTGCCATGTAACGCCACAGAGCTGCGGCGGTTACCGGTATTACATAGGCTACCGGACCGATTTAAAGCCTCTCGTAGGTTGCTGTTGGCACCTGCAACCCCTTCAAGCTCGCTGGCAGTACCGTCTTGCTTGGATTGTTCGTGTTCGGTAGCACCAGGAACAATGCCAGGCATCGTCCTGATGGCCAGACTATAATTATTATTATTATTATAATTATTAATTATTATATTACTAACTTTAAAAGGAATACATTTATTGAAAAATGTTAAGAAACATTTTTGTAGAGCATAAAATTTCCCTTAAAAATAATTAGATCTGTCAAAAAATTATTTGATATTGAATCTGATCAAAATTTTTTTGTCCAGGAGTGTAAATAGCTGATCTACCTAATAGTAGTTCTTACAATAAAAGTAGTTAGCAAAATGTAATTATTATAATTCTGTCACTGTTCACTGCCAGTGACAGATTTATTTAAAAATAACCAGAACCAAAATATTATTTTCTTTCTTCACTTTTTTTACTAATAATGTCAATAAAACTGGGGTATCCAAATAAACATTTATTATTTCAGGATTTTTTGTATCTTGTACAGGAGCAAAGTTATTTCATGTATAAATAGAGTTTGGAGACCCTGTATTTAAAAAAATGTGTATAATTTTAGGAAGACAACTCAGGCTTACTACTTCACTGTATTAGTGGCTGGGATAGAACTCCACTGTTTATTTCCCTAATACGCCTTAGTTTGTGGGCCGATGGTTTGGTTCACGAAAGTCTAAACGAATATGAAATTCTCTACTTCACTTTGGTCTACGATTGGTATTTTTTTGGCCACCACCTAGCCAACAGATTGTATAAAAAAGAAGAGATTATGGCCTTTTGCTTTGATTTCCTTAAATATATGACGGGAGAGGAATTCAGTGCAAAGTATGTTGTTGACTTAGCAAAAATAAAAATATCAAGCTGGAATTTTTATTTCCTGAATATTCTTTTGTTTTTTAAGGGCCAGTAAAAAGAAACTTTCGGAAGAAATGAAAACGAGTGATGAGTCTCGCAGCCCTTCAAGATCTTCAAATTCCTCCTCAGTTAATAATGGCACAGAGGAGAATATTGTGTAAGTACTGATTGACGTTTATTTACTTTTTGCAAATACTGCAGTAAGATTTTCGTAAGTTTTGTTTGTCAACCATAAAACGTCAACGTCTCGCGTTGTTTAACTTTGCTGATCTGGTCATCAGTCCAAAAGTAAAATATATTTTTATCTTTCTGACAGCCCACGAAAGCTATAACTTAAGTACCAGAGTACCGTAGGTGTCGCGGTACCAGATGTTTAATCCCACTTTCACCCTGTTTCGTCCAAGCATGAAACATACAGTTTTGCATTTCACAGCACCTTTTAGACAACGCGGTAGTACCACCACATACGTTCTTTTTATATAACTACTTCCTAAAAATGTCTCCCCGGCTGATGGTTACTTTGTTCACTACGCTACCATGGAAAGTGCTTAACTTACCAATTTTAAAACAGCCTGTATAATCATGATAAATTTTTTGGCAATTTTGAAAACTAGTAACTGAATTATACTCAGTATATTTTTTTACCACTAAAATAATTTTCAGGCACGTAAAAAAAAGAGGAATACCAGCAATTCTTCCTGTGAGCTAGTGATGATGACTAATACTGAATATGATGCCCTAATGGATGAGGCAAGCAATAGGTAATAAGCAACATGTTTATTCTGATGTCCAACGGAAAAACCCCGTATGTGACATTATTTTTCAAAAATGAGTTTTTGATATTTTCTTATTCTGTTAGCTTAACCTTTTCTATTGTTGAAAAAGAGATTCGATATTTTTATTAAAAAAACTACTTAAAAAGAAATAAACTTTGCCATTTTGTACTTATGGTTAAAAAACTTGGTTTTAAACTAAACAATAACATTAAGAGTTTTACTCAAATCGACTTAAAACTTCGAGAATATATTCTTTAAACGTTTAACAATAAGATAAGACAAAAAATAATTTGATTTAAAAACCCTTTTCCTCCCCTTAAATTTATAACTTATATGTAAATGGCAAGGAATTTTATGAGGCAAATCTTTAAACGCTATTTTCTCAAAAATAATAAAAATACACATACGGTGTTTTTCCGTTGGACGGCAGTATTGTAGCTTGTGGTATTTGAGATGTGTGACTTGGCAATACCTTCTAAGTGATTTCGACCATTTTTTCGCAGGAGGAAAAAATCGTTTAATCAACAACAACTGGTTTAATATATTTTTTGTCAGTGTTTAAAATAGTGACTCAAAATTTCTTAAGCGGGCCACCAAAAATCGACTATTAGATTTTCATGTATCTATGAACATATTTTGGTAGCTTTATAGATTGAAAGTAATACTCTGGAACGGCTTTGGAAAATTTAAAATTTATGAGTGATTAAAAATTTCCAGGACTATTTTTGTGAATTACAATATCCAAGCGAATAATTACTGGATTTCAATAAAAATTGGTTTGACTGCTAAGGAATAGTAGAGGAACAGAAAAAAATAACAATTTACATTAAAAAGATATATTTTTTTATAAATAATTTGTTTTATTAGGTTTGTTCCAGCAGGCGGTCAGAAATGTTTGCAACCGTTCGGATTCTGCGTACGTCAAATTTGTCGTTCCAGCAGTGCCATATTTCTAACATTATACAATTGTTTGTTGTTCCAGCAGTAGTTTTAAGATGTTGGAAACTTTTTGAAAAGTTTGCAAACTTTCTTCAAACATTACTGACAATTTTTAACATAACCTTTCTTGTATTGACGTATAAGCAGTATGCAAGCCTTGTTTATTTTTCGTTCCAGCAGAAAACTGTTGCCAACATTTCTGACTAATATTTGTAACAATTTCTGCGTTTTACGATTGTTGCTAACATGTCTCCAACATTCTGCTGGAACAAACCTATAATAAACTAGTGGAAATTTAGCTAACTTTCGGTGTTGTCGAAGAATTTTGTTTATTTAAAAATGTATTTTAATCTATTAAATAAATAATGGCACAAGAAAATTCTTTTGCTCTCTGACCACAAAAAAGATATTAACTCTTTATTGCTCCGGACACCGGTTTTATTTAGCCTGGAAGACCACAGAAGGTAGAAATATGTTCAGAAACTGGGCGTAAGATACAGCGCTCTGAGTAGCGCGTCCGCCTTGGCCGCTGTTTGGTACATTCAATCGCTAAATCGGCTAAATAAAACCGGTCTCTGGCGCATTAAAGGTCGATTAATACATATCCGTGCCATGTCCGTTCAGTGTCAATTCCGGTTCCGGGTATTTTTGATGTGATATTTATAAATATCCTAGTTGCGGCAGTGTTCGGGTGGCTATAGGAGGGAACATTTTGCCGTATTGGCTTCATTACTGGATAAAAAAGAGCATTAACAAAAGAGGTGAACGCAAAGAAGTTAAAGTGTTTAACATGTATATAAAAATATAGAAACCAAAGGCGAATTCAGAAAATACAAAGAAATAGATCTTTAAGGTCGATTTATACATATCCGAGCCGGGACCGTTTCGTGTTATGTCAGTGCCGGACAGAAAAAAAAACAATGTATATCTTATATGAAGATATTGATACAGAGACGTGTATATAAAAATAAAGGAACAAAGGCGAATTCAGAAAATGCAGAGAAATAGACCTTTAAGGTCGATTTATACATATTCGGGTCGGGTTCGTTCCGTGCTATGTCAGTGCCGGACAGAAAAAAAACAATGTATATCTTATATGAAGATATTTATACAGAGACGTGTCCCAGACGGGGCCGGTCAGTGCCCGGACAGAAATTAATACCAAACCATATTTTTGGTTATTTCTCTGTATTTTCTGAATTCGCCTTTGTTTTCTTTTTTTTCCATACAGTCGATTTTTAGTTGGCCGCTTAACAAATTTTAACTCAGTATTAGGTGTATTTTTATGCTAAAATTTTAAATCACTAAAAATTTAAAATTTATGAATAAAATGCAGATAAGAGGTATTGTGAGGTCACCTGCAAAATGAAAAAAAAAAGAAATTTGTGTCGACTAACATTTATGCCAAAAAATTTTAAATTATTTTATTTTCTAGTCCTAAACCTGATGATTCCAAAGATGAAGCAATGGATACCTCGAATGGAACAGGCGAAGGGTAAGAAGTGTATTCTTTGTAGAAAAATAAGAAACTAAGAAATTTATATTTAAACTATGTCTTTATTAAAAAAACCAAAAATAACATTTAAATTTAATTTTTTCGCAATTTTTCTCAAAATAGTTCTTTTGAGGCAAACTTAATTCTGAAATCTATATCTTTTATATTGTAGGTATTTAAATAATGTGAAAACACCTTGTCTACAGCCCTTATATAACTTATTGCAAATGCAAGAAATATAGGATTGTAAAATAAAAAGCGTCCCGACTTTTTTTTAAATATGTTTAATGTCATTTAATTCAGTCTAGATTTGTAGATGACTTGAATGACTCTTTTATATTCGGATATAACATATTCGTATAAGTATCTTTATCAATTACGTGCCTAAAATCGTCAGCAGGTTTAAAGTTTTAAAAATATGTTTTAGACGATCAGTATCACGAGGAGCTGATGACGAATTCGAGATTCTTCCAACTCAAGATACATTAATGGATGCTATCAATACTGATTATTTTGGGTACAGTGTTTTAAATACATAGCATACTTTTTCTTCATGTGTGCACCGTTCATTTTACACTTTTTTTTATTTTTATTTTTTACTTTGTGTTAAGTGCATCGGAAAGCTTGTGTGAAACGATTTGGAACCTCATGTTATTAAAATAATAATAATATACAGACCGTCCACGGATGGGGTTAACACGAGGATAAATGGAACAAAAATTTAATTTTCAAAAAAAAATGCTCATAAAAAAAATAGGATTCACAAAAAACAATGAAATTGATTTTTATACAGGGTTTGCAAAAACTTAAAAAACTTTATTTTTCTCCATGAGTAAACTACCTTAATTTTTCATTTTTAAACAAAATGTAATTAGAAAAATTTATTTAGAATAATGTTTGTAATTGATAAAAACAGTAATACAAAATTTAATTGAATTTAGCGAAAACGCCTCGATCACATTCATTTACAGCTAAAAAAAATGTGTTGTGTAGGAATTTGGAGAAAGCAGGTGATTGAAAAGTAAGTTATGAGAGTTTTTTAGGTCATTTTATTATACAAATTTAAAATAATAATTAATTTTTAATAACTTCAAAATCAAATTTATGACATTTTTTGATACCTCTCTAATATTAATAAGGTCATGTAAAATGCTACTCCAAATAAATTTTCTAAATTATATTTAACTTAAAAATTAAAAATAAAGGTAGTTTACTCTTGGGAAAAAATCCTGCTTTTTAAGTTTTTGCAAACCCTGTATATGAACTTAACATTTTCTCTTAGTGAATCCTATTTTTAAGCAAACATTTTTGGGAGGAATAACTTTAAAAAAAAATGAAATTTTTGGTCCATTTGTCCTCTTGTTAAGCCCATCCGTGGACAGTCTGTATACAGGCTATACTTAAACTATGGTGACAAACTACTATGGTACTCATGTTTATATGAACTTTTTTCTTATTTTTAGAGGATTCTAGAATAGAAATTTGGTACCACCCTGTGTTTTCTTTTGATGCTCCTAATCACACTATGTATTATTATGCATTTAGAAAATTAATTCTTTAAACCAAAAGTAACCTTGGTTTTTTTTTCTTCATATCACATCCACAAAATACACAGAGGTTTAATTTCATCCTATTTTAAGTCAGTGTATATGGCAGATATTAAGATCTGCTTGTTGACTCCTGTACATAATTATAATCATGCGATTGTGTTTGTTTTGGGTTTTACATTGGTGGTTTTATAAATGTTTTATTACACTTTTTTGTGGGATATTAAATTTATTTTTATATACTAGAAACCAGCAACCTCCGCGTCCAACTAAGAGAACCTCTCCGGTACCCATCGGCAACGGAAACCCAATGAGACGCACACGAAGCGAGAGTACCGGCAGCAACTCCAGTAACGTGAGTGCCAATTGGCAGATGATAAGCGAATGTGGCAGTATTGAGAGGGATAATTTCAATTTAAAACCTCTGTAAGTAAATTTTGTATTTAATTTTTAACTTTTCCCTCTTCCTTCATGATAACTACAAATAAAAAAAGAAATAGTGAGTGCAAGAAGAAGGAACACAACTCAGAACATACCAAGTCATTTAAAAATACTATGCTTAAATGAGGGGGCTGTTCAAAGTATACATTCTCCAAAAATAGATATTTATGGTATATAAAAAAAAAAGTACCAAAGAATCTATTCATTGAATGTAATGCATTCTTTGTTAAATTTGAACACTCTTATAGATGTAGTTATGGGCACAGTTGGGCAGAATACTGAAAATCGGTATTCGAATATGAATACCGGAAAAAGAAAGTATTTGAATACCGAATATTTGGAAGAAAAAAAGTATTTGAATACATGAATACCCGGAATCGCTATTCGAATACTGGAAACAAAAAGATTCGAATACTAAACAAACCCCATGACAAAATTGAAGACCAAAAAAAATCCTTACCTCTTTTTTCCTATTTTGCTTCCCTTTTCTTATTCAAATCATGACAATTTTAGTATTCGAATACTGCTTACACTTTTCGGTATTCAAATACTCGAAACACCAGTATTCGAATACACAATCCCGAATACTAAACAAAATAGTAGTCTGCCGAATACCAAACACACAAATGTATTCGAATACCGGCAAAATGTATTCTGAATACTATTCAGAATACTGAGTATTCGAATACGACCCAACTCTGGTTATGGTCTAAAAAGTGATTTATTTAAATTCAGCGCTAAAAAATTAAATTATTGACAATTATTTCACTGTTATATTTAAAAGTATAAATGAAGATACCCTTTAAAACTAGACCCTCCAAGTTATTCATGAATAAGTTGACATGTGTAAATCCCGCCTAAGTCACATGAATATAATAATTTGTAGGTATCCTGGACCAGGGTTAATAATTTTTAAAAGCAAAAAAATATATATAGTAGAATAAAACCCATTGTAAAAAGTAGTTGATAATATAACAAAAAATAAAGGAAAAATAAATTAAGTGCGATCTGAGGTCGGGTAGGGGGGTGAAGCTAGGTTTTTCTCGATTTTCAGCAAAACTAAGTCTTATGGAAAAAAGTTAAATGGCAAAGTTTTAGGTAATAAAAAGAACTACAACTTTTGTATTTAGACTTTCTTCACATAATCTCATTTTTATCTTTTACAAAAAATATATATATTAATAATGTAATTTTTGGATTGAAAATATTTAATTTTACCCATTATTTTGACTAAATTTAGAAAAAGTACCCTTATTTTTAATCGAAAACTCACTTGTCAAGATATCGACATTCTTAAAAAGTGGGTGGGCTTTTTGTTCTTTGAAATGTTTACTTTCGGATGGTGTAAAAAATATAAATTACCACGGTAAATTTTCTCAGAAAATGCATTTTCCTAGGACTTATAGTTTTACCGGAAATTAAGAAAACCCATTTTTTACCCTTAAAAACTCGCCTCCTTTCACTTCCTGACCTCAGATCTCCCGGAATTTATTTTTCCTTTAATTCTTGTTGTTTTCTTTACATTTTCAATGGGTTTCATCCAACTGACTTTTTCTGATTTTAAAAATTATCGAACCTGGTCTAATAATGATTAAAATAAAATAAAACCTTTTTTGCATTTTCTGAGAACATTTTCCATTGTAATGTATATATTTTTTACACCATCGGAAAGTAGACATTTCAACGAACAAAAAGACCACCGATTTTTTTGAAAATGCCAATATTTTGACACGTGAAATAAGGGTACTTTTTCGATATTAATTCAAAATAATGTGAAAAAAATAAATATTTCAAACCAAAAAAATTACAGTGTATTTGGGACATGCAAAGTTACGTTTTCATCAAGTTTTGTAAAAATAATTTATTTTTTGTAAAAGATAAAAATAAAAAACTAAAAACTTGTATACTTGAATTGTTCACATAAATTTTGAGATTATGTAAAGCAAGCGTAAATACAAAAGTTGTAGATATTTTTATTGCCTACTACTTTGCCATATAACTTTTTTCCATAAGACATTTAGTTTTTCCGGAAATCGGGAAAAACTCCTCTCCCCTTCCCGACCTTAAATCGCCTAGAATTTTAATTTTTCTTTAATTTTTGTTATATTTTCTACCTTTTTTTCAATGGGTTTCATCCTACTATATTTTTTTAATTTTTATCTCTTTTAAAGGCTTCACCACTCTTTATCCCCTTTGCGTGTGGTT
The DNA here is from genome assembly GCA_014170235.1 of Listronotus bonariensis. Classification (NCBI taxonomy): domain Eukaryota; kingdom Metazoa; phylum Arthropoda; class Insecta; order Coleoptera; family Curculionidae; genus Listronotus; species Listronotus bonariensis. Next base: position 20,630 of record JACEGR010000024.1, read on the forward strand.
ATAGTGCGCAAGTACTTTTAAAGTAATAAAAAAGACATTTTTTTTAACTTTTTAGGAGAATGCAAAAATTAGAAAGAGTGAGAACCATATTCAATGCTTCTTACCAGAAAACTGTTAAGAAGGACAGCTATGGTCCACCAAAAAAATGGGTTATTGAAGAAGTTGTCAGCGGTTTGGCTCTATGGATCGAGAAAAATAAACCCGATTTGACTAGTCCCAAAAATGGTGGCCCCCATAAACCCGATACTACCGAGAAAGGCAATAATACAGATGGTAATTCCATTTAAATTGATTCCCGATTGTTTTAGGCATTTTTTTAGTATTATACAGAGTTACTAGAAAAAAACGGAACGGTCGATTATCTCAGCAACCGTCCAATATAAATGAACCAAATTTTTTATGAAGGGGGTAACTAAACATGAAGAATTTAAAAATTTTATTTGCAAGGTTTCCAAGTTTATAGCTTTCTTTCTAGGTTTCATTTGTTATGTTTCATTATTAAATTTCCTTATTCCCCCTTTCTTTGACATTTTTTTAAAGAATTTTTGAAATATCGCAAAAATGCAATTCATAAATTTGGAATATCCAGTTTCACCCCTGAACTAAGTTAGATTGTTTTTTAGATAATTTACCATACCTAGTCGTTTTTGAATTCATTTCGAAAGAAGCATAATGCCATATCTGTAAAATTAACAGGAGTAAAAAAACGGTAATATCAGGTTATAATAAGGTTGATACAAGTAATTGATTACAATAATAAAAATTAGGATATTCCATTTTAAAATTCTCTAACCTAAAGAGAAAGCTATAAAGTTGGCAATCTTGCAAATATAATTTTGGAATTCTTTATGTTCAGTTACCCTTTCGCTCAAAATTTGATTCATTTATATTTGACGGTTGCTAAGATTATCCACCGTTCCGGTTTTTTTACTAACCCTGTAGATGAATTTTGTTCTTTTGTTTTGACTGATTAGTTTTAATATTTTTTAAACAATGCAATAAGTTATATATGCATCATCTACAAGTTCGTATTTTACTTTCATGTGCCATTAATTAATTTAATTAGTTACCATAGGGTTAACTTTGTAAAATACGACTGAAAGATACTGCCAAATATGCATACATACCATTTTTTTTTTTAATATGTTAGTGATTATGTGTATTAGTGTATAAAATATATTCATTCTCATATTATAAAGTTTCTAAAGCCATTAAAATACAGGGTGTTTCCTAACTACGGTACGAAACTTAAGGGGGTGATTTCTTAGGTCTTTTTATGAAAAAAAGTTTTTATAATCATATTATGTCCGGATTTGCTTCATTTGTAAGATGCGGGGTGTTAAAGTTTTTAAAAAAGTCGATATTTTTAAATATCTTAGAAACTCTTTAACCGATTTTAATGAAATTTGGCATACTTATGTAATAAGGCGCTGGTAAAGCTCTATCTAGATTAAGATTATTGGGTCCAGTGGCGTCTCATTGGACACCCCAGCCAATATGATTGAGAAAAAAAGTACACTACGGATTTATTACAAAGTTTTTATTTTTTTTTGCGATTAAGCAATAAAAAGCGCAACTTTTAATCTCTTGTATTTTCTTTGTTTTTGAGAAAAAAATAAAGCCACTTTAATTTCTTTTAAAAAGTACCCATAGACAACATGGTACAAAAAACAAAATTAAAAAAATAAACAATTATTTGCCCTAAAATAAATGAGCACACGTGGTTTTTATGAAAAATCGTCATTTTCCTTATTTCCTAAGGTCAAAATTGTTTAGTTTTTAATGTTGGATTCTATTTTATGTTCTTTATGGATGCTGTTTAGTATCACTTTAAGTGGCTTTAATTTTTCTCTTAAAAACAAAGCGAGATACAAAGAAAATACAAGAGACATAAAAGTTGCATTTTTAATTGCTTATTTGAAAAAATATTAAAAAGTCAGAGGCGTACTTTTTTAAGTAATATTGGCTGTGGAGCCCACTGAGACGCCACTGGACTTAATAATCCTAATCTAGGTAGAGCTTTACAAGCGCCTTATTACACTAAATAGATGTACCAAATTTCATTCAAATCGGTTGATACGTTTTTAAGATATAAAGAAATCCCTTCTTTTTTTTAAACGTTGATGCCCCGTATCTTAGAAATGAAGCCTGTCCGTCCGGGCATAATATGTTCATAGGAACTTTTTTCATAAAAAAACATAAGAAGCCACCCTCTTAAGTTTCGTACCGTAGTTAGGAAACAGCCTGTATATTAGAAGAAATAAATATTTAATTTAAAATGTCCAATTGTTTTTAAATAGTATCCTTTAAAAAGACTTAAAAAATATGTTTGCATAGGTTGTATTTTAATGGCTATAGTTTTTGGCAAAGTTCTAAGAAATATATTATTGAGATTATAACCCCTTTGGTTGGTCAAGCCAATCATTTACTACAGTACAAACTTATCTTAGTACAAACTTTTTGTTTGTTAGCTCACCGATAGTACAAAGTGCTTTTTAAGTACAAAATGTTGTCTTCACTTTCATTTTTGCCAAAACCTATTTAGAAACTTAATATTTTGAGTAAAATATTTTTGTATATTTTCTTTTTCGTTTGTGCAAAGTAATATTTTCATATTTATTTTTGATATAAAAAAAGTTTAAAACTTACTTAGATTTAAGATATTCATTTGTAGCAGAGCTAAACTTACAATTTATCGGTCAATATGTGTCCTAACTTTTTGCGCCGAATTGTTAAAATGTAAACTCAGATTTTAACTTAAAATAAATTTTGTTACTTTGGATTTGGTTTTTTTTATCCTGTTTTACTTATTAGTAAGTATTTAGAACACAGCAAGATAAATAAGAATGACGTAAACAAAAACCTTTATTAAGCTTTTAGACCAATGTCTCACAATTAGTTCTTTTGTTTGCAGTATAGAAGTAGTCAGAAATTCACATATTAAGAAAATTTAATACTTGCGAAGCAAAAATGTTACTTGTAGTGTAATAGTAAGGGGTGATTCATTTAGAGGTACTATTTCTAGTAGGTATTTTTGGATAAATGAGAGGGTCCAAATTTCAAACTGTCGTGGTATTTGTGTTCAATACTGCTTGGCAATTTATTCTGGAATACTTAGCCCCCGGCACATCGTCTAAAACTTGTTCAACTGTATTATGAAAATTATCATTCTTCGAGAAATGGGGTTTGTGCGCTTCGGGCAACTTATGACCCACGCATAATTGGCGTACTGACCGACTATTCGCTGTACCATCACAAAAATTTGAACTCCAATTTTCATCCTTGGATAATTCTTGATCAAATGAGCCACATCCAGCATGTAGTGCAAAAATGTAGCGGCGGTAGCTGCGAGTGTACGTCATGATTCTGACGAAGTGATTTGGCGCTCGGAAATTGAAGCTTAAGAACAGACCATGTTAGTCGCAGTTAAGGCCAACAATTAAAAGCCATACTCTTAAAAAATAAAGGTATAGTTCTTCCGTATGATAATAAATATTCCTTAATAAAGTGTTTTTTTTTTTAATTATTTATTAAAGTACCTCCAAGTGAATCACCCCTTATAACCGATATCTTCAAATAAAATTTTGGGTTAAAAAAAAAATGTTTCCCATTTGTTGCACACTAAAGGAACAACATTTTTAACCTCTTTTCAGAAGTCGTCAATATTTTTTCAAAAACTTCATTGGTTCCGCCCCTTTATTTTTATAAACTCGCCCATCTCTATGCCTCTGAATATTGCACTTAAGGAAAACAAATATACACGTGCAGCCGCTTCAAAAGGTTCATCGCCATGCGTGAAAAGAAAACGGTCTAAAGCGTTTAGAACACTAACTAAAGGTAAATATTTGACAAAGAATACCGGCATGTAAACATTTCCTAATACGGTGACGCATCGGTCCCGCTTTCTTGCTGCTTTAAATGCCTATGAATATTTTGAAGCGGCTTAACGTGTACATTAGGTAATTATAAAATAAAATATGAAATTATTATGTATTTTTATTTACATTACAGACATGTCTTAAACACAAAATACAAAAATCCATATTTAAAATTAAATAATAATTTAATCCTAAATATGTTCTGAATCAATCTCTATAAAATAAAATGAATTGTTAAAAAATAATGATATACTACTACTGATCAGTTCAAAGTTTACTAATCCTATGTAAACTTAATTTTTGCGATAGCAGAATCCTATAAAAATCTTAACTTTTTATTAATGCCCATCAAGACTTCTGACATTTTTGAATTTTATAACTAATGAGCAATTTATTGTTTTTCAAAAATTATTTGTCTGATTACTTTATTGCCCTAATTAATCATGAAATTGGATATCTGTAAATTGCAAAAATTATTTATATTTTACAATAAAAGTATTAGACAAAAAAATATATGGTACAATTTAATTTTTTGTATAACCAACGATATACTTAATAATGGATGATAATTTAAAAAAGAATATTAAAAAATAAAATAAAACTTAATCCTTAACTAAAATAATAAAAAATTCTGGGTTAAAAATAAGGGTTCGTTTTCAAACGCTTTAAATTAATAGATCATTAACTAGCGAAGGAGCTAATATTTTATTATCTACTTATCTACAGTTGTGTATTGAACTGCACAATGTTGTAACTTTATCTTAATAATATCGGGTTAAAAAGCAATGTATACGTACACTTTTCGACAACAATACAATTCCGGCTATACAGTGCTTGTCTAAATCAGGAGCCCCATCCTAACTTTTGAATTGTTTGTTATTTTTTATTAAAATTTGAGGAATTTAGTAAGACAACATAAACCAAATTTTTAGACAAGAAATGACAGATATTAATATCAAACTGACAGCTGGGCGCCAGTAAAAAAAAAACAACATTAAATAGAAAAGGGGGTCCCAGAATATAAAATCAATACCTTTATCTACTACAAAATGGCGGTACTTTGAAAATTACCTAAATACCAAACAATTCATAAGTTAGGAGGGGTCCCGACTTTAGACAAGCACTGTATAAGTACCTTCTAACATTAAGATCTGCCACAACGCTTTGAGGACAACTTTTAAAATAGGCCAATTCAAAACGATTTTAGTTACGTTTGATAACAGTTGTAATAGAAATTATAGCCCCTGTTACTTTATATCTGAATTACTTATTGACAGGATCCTCCATCTCAAAATTACTTTTTAACCCGAGGTAATAAATAATATTTGTAACAAAATCTTCAATAAAATGTTGTATAAGTTTAAAATATTTTATATATTTTTAAATATCACAGCAAAAAATTTGATTAGCTATACCGAAATTGTATAAAAGGCCACTGATTTATTGATCTTACAATTAGTTAATTTTATTTTGGAACAAACAGTGTTGCCAAATTACAAAAAATATTATGAAAACCATAATTCCAACTACTTATTTAAGCACGAGTGAATGCCAAATCTGGCAACACCATTTGATTGTAAATAGATTATGTAGAGTATTTATATCTATTGCTCTTGTTCTTTTTATAATCACAAATTATTGCTTTCGATAAATAACAAACGAACTTTAATATTGCTAGAAATTTCTACAACTACCGGATTTAATAAACACTTTTGACATGTCTAAAACCGTTTCTTTTCATTTATAATTAATATAGAATATACATGGTGTTACGGAAATAATATAATATACTGTAAAGCTTGTTTCTGCAAGGCAAAATAATACTGTTTTTAACTCTATGCCTGTATGTCGCTGATAATTTTAATTACTATTTGTTATATTTACAAAAATAGTAATTTTGTAATGCTTTATAATAGGTTAGAAGTAGGGAAAGACTCCCCTTTATAATCCTTTTAACATATACCTTAATATATATGTATATTACACTATTTCTTTAACAACCTTTTAGGTGGGTCTCTAAAAATACCGGATGGTTAAAAAGATTAAAACAAAGCAAAAGTTTCTAATTTCTTCTTATCAAAACCTGGTAAATTATCTGCAGTAGTTATAACGTACAAAAGTACCAAGCATTACAAAAATCTGACCGTAAAAACATAATTTCTTTGATATCAACGCACGTACTTTAATTAGCAAAAAGCAATAAAAAACTGAATTAAAAACATTAGTAAGAATTTTAAATAAGAATCTCTTTTTAACCAACCTGTATAGTTTAAGAAAAGGTCTCTCAGTGCATAGCAATAACTATTTTAAAATCAGAGACCATGAATTCAAAGTTACTAGGCCATTAGTTTTTATCTTAAAACAGTTTACCAAAAGTAAGTTTTATCGTACCTTGGGCATCAGAAATAAACAAGAAAAAAGTAAATAATTACAAGACTTACAGGTGTGAAAAAGAACGAACGACCTCAACGAGCAGCAGGCCCCCAGTAAAGATACTCTAGAAATAAAGGCTAGAACAAAGTGGAAAGGTCGAGGTCTGCCCAAGATCGACTGTAAAGGAAACTTTTTCTATATATCTTTATATTCCTTTTATTAATCAATATTTAATATAATACTTGTAAATATTTTATGAATAAGTCCCTTATCGCGTACAAACTTTGAATAAGAGGGATGATACATTCCTTACAGTCTCTGTTTTTAGAAACCTACGATAGCTTTTTAAATTTTCTGGTGAGCTCCTTCTGTAAATGAAAGAACTAAATATTTCTTTTCAATTTATAAAAAGACAATCGCTAGTGTATGTGTGTGTGTATGACACCTCATCTAAAAATCAAGCGAATTCAAAAACACATAAAATATATTATACCTTCAGCATTCATACCTTAGCATATCCATCAAAAAAGACCTTTAAAAACCCGACAGCTACGGTTTGTAGTACTATATTGTGGCGGGTATTTTTTTGGTTAAGCGCCAGATAAGACCCATTTGGGTATATGCTTGGGCGCGTCTGACGACTTATCCAAATAGTAAAAGTATATGAATAAAGTTGATTTTTTAAATATTTTAATTTGCAATAAAAGCTCAGCTTTTTAGTGGTTTTGTTGAATGTGGTTGTGATATGATTGCCGAAGATTTTTATAGATAAAATAAAGTCTATACAAAAATGTCTCTGAAGGCACTATAATAAAATGTTAGTGTAAAATAGATTATAAAACAATGTACGTAAATAGATTTTTCTATATTTATGTATTTACACGTATATTTATTAAAGGCACCATAATGGATGGATTTGTTTTTATGAGCATCATGTTATCATGTTAACCATTTCAGTTAACAGAAACAGTAAAAGATAGCTGCATCACAACGGCTCCTCTTACAGGAGTAGTTTGTGCAACACTTAGGTAATAAAATACAAATAGATTTTTAATGTGATATGACAAAAATACTTGGATTTAATAAAACTATTTTTTGTGTGTGTGTGGAAAAGTAAGCAGCTCTTTTGGAATCTCATAAATGAATTGCACATAGACCCAAAGAAAAAAAAACTCTTTTTGTCATCACAATGTTGTTTTGGAACATGATGGTACAGTAATGTTCTCTAAATTGTATATGTTTTCAAAATATAAAAGATACTGCTTATTTTACCCTTAACGATTAAAACGGTTTTATATATAAGTAAAAAATGCAGAAAAAATAAAGCTGCATAACAATTTTAAATTTCAACAAAATAAAAAATATCTCCTCTTAACAGAAACAATAATAAAATCCAAAAATGTTGGAAATAAAACTTAAATTCTGATATTAAAAAGCGTGCCCAGTATAAAAACCTACAGAACAATGACAACAATTACTATAAAATATTAATTAAATTTCTCGATAAACACAATTATTAGGGTAAGAATCCAGGTAGGTGGTACCCGAAAATCTACTTCAACCAGTAGATATACATGTAATAAGAATCAAAAAACTTTAAATACGCTAAAATAATAAATAAATTAGAATATTAATTTAGTTATCTTATTACTAACATGAATCACTAAAAACATAATATTTTATAAGTAACGTAACTGACGAAAACTAACGAAAATTACCGATAACTTACCAATCGAAGTGTAATATAATAAAAACATACCATTAGGTAAAAATTATGAATTACATGTTTAACCAACTACAACCAAATTAAACTATTATCTGGCTTTGTGGTGGGGGATTTATTAAAGACGAAACGTCGTCTAAAATGGGAAATTCATCCAACTGCAGTGTAGGCTCTAAGTCATCCGTGGAATCAAGGTTATCACTTATAGCGGATATGTCTGGTGTATCTAATGTATGGCTTTCACTACCTACATCCATGTTATCATCCATGTTTGAAAGGTAATCCTCTGGAGTATGTGGCATGGAATAACTTGTTCCCATACCTTAAACAAATATTTACCATTAGTTATCCCACGAATTGGAGGGTTTTATCTAATTATGGTACAAAAAGTAATTGCAGATTTCCTATGTTATATACAGTACGGTGGGTCAAAAAAATCGGCCATTTTTATCTTGACTGACACTGAAAAATTGATTCCTAGACACCTCCAAAGAATGCTCGGTAACAATGAGCTCTTAATTTAAATAGTAAGATTCTCATTACAGTTTTGTATATTTTCTCAGTCCCATACAAAAAAATTAAGTAGTGAAGTTGTAGAAAATTAAACACTACAAAATAGGCTTTCTATACTATTCTATACTGTGTGGACGTAAATAGCCCCCTTCTTACTTTTGTACCCTTAACTTTTTTCTTTATAAAATTTGGGTATTACTAATGGGGGATATAAACTACTTTTTGACGTAAAAATGATAGTTGCAACAATCAAAATGGCGGATGGGCGCCATTTTAAGAAAAAAATTAAATGGAAAGGGGGGTCATGGGGCATATCATTTTAAAGCTCCTGACGAGTACTTTATAACCCTAGAATATAAATTCAATATCCTTACCTATTACATAATGACGGTAAAAATCTAACTTTCTGATTTGGATGACTATATTTTTAAAACTAATAAAGTTAGATGTACTTAATATTGCATTTTCTTAAACCTCTTTAAAAATCTTTTTAATGGTAACTAAATATACCTACTTCATTAAAAAACAAAGCACTTTTTGTTCTACCCTGTATATTATTATCAGTATCACCACTGGCAAGATATTTAAAACAGTTTCCAGAAAATACGCCATTATGTACATCTAACTATATGGGTTTCAGAAATATGGCCATCCAAATCAGGTTTTTAGATGATTTTAAAGTAGCGCCATTTTGTAGTAGATGAAGGTATTAACTTCATATTTTAGGATCACGAAGTACTCAACAGGAGCTTTTAAATGATGTACCACACTTTCATTTTTTTTTTCACAAGATGGCGCCCATCCGCCATCTTAATTGTTGCAAGTATCATTTTTGACGTCAAAAAGTGGTTTATAATATCCTCCCATTAGTCATATCCAAATTCTTATAAATCAAATTTAAGGGTACAAAAATTAGCAGGGGGAGACCAATTTATGTCCACATTGTATATTTAAGATTAAAGAATTTAAAGTAAAATAACTTTTTTGTTTTAAATATTGTAACTTACTAACAAATAATTATTGAAAATGGAGCTTGTACTATTTCTATCAGAAATTATAAGTGCTACAAAAAGGTCGCTGATACTTTTGTTTTGCTGTATGATTAACAAATGGTAAGATATGATTTTTTGTATGGGACAGAATATGCAAAACTGTGACGGATCCTACAATTAAAATTAAGAGCTGGCTATTGCCAAGCATTCTCTGGAGGTGCCTAGGAACCAATTTTTCAGTGTCAGAAGTCAAAATAAAAATGGTAAATTTTTTGACTCACCCTAATATACAGAGTGTTTGTGAACTAGGGTGAGAAAGTTCTATGGTAGAATCTGCTCATCAGAATAAGAAAAATAAATCTTATAAACATAAGTCAGTAAATTCCTCATTCTTAAGATACAGGGTGTTAAAGTTAAAAAAATTGAGAAAATACTTTAATTTTTACCCAATTTTGTTTTAATTTGGCAATGTTATTTCTGGCTTTCGGGGGCTGATCAACATACAATTTTTACTTTATTTAAAAGAACTAACCAGAACTAAGTAGTTTAAATAAAATATGCTATTTGCTTTTAAGAATAAAAAAAAACAACATTTTATTTTTGTTTTTCTCCCTCTTTGCAAGGGTTGATTTTTGGCCTAATTTTTATAAAACAAACTACCTTTTTGAACAGTGAATCACCTCCTTAAGTTTTTCGCATTGGTTTTGAAACACCACAATAACTAATTGAGACCACAGCCCTCATAAAAAATAGAATAACTACTGGTTTCTAACAATTGCAGTTTAGGTATTGTTAATTGTTTAGTGACTTTTATTTCGCGATATTGGAAACAGTCACTTACTTCTGTTGGTAACATCGTTCGAGTGCTGCAACCGGCCAATGATTACCGAATAAACGAGACGGCCATATTGAAAAATATATTGGCGTGACAATGTTACCAACAGTAGTAGTTGATAGCAAAAAAATAAAGTTACTAGTAAATTATCCACGCACGATACACCGTTTTATTTTATAGACTTAGATACGAAGTAGGTATTCTAGCCTAAGGGGTGTAATTGAGACTAAGTAAATGGTCAAAAAGAAGTACTGTTGTGGATAAACAAATGAAATCCTTACCGAGTCCACTATCTCCCGATTCCTGACGAGAATGATCAGTTAGACTGGACAAAAAAGGATCCAGACCAGGTAGTTCAGTAGAAGAACTTCTTAACATTATTTCTTGTTGCCTTCTAATTTCTTGTTGCCTCTGTTTTAGTCTTTCTCTTTCTAACTGGAGTTGCTGAAGCCTGATTTGCTGTGCTTTTTGTGGAGATGAGGACACTGGTGCATGCCACGGTGGTTGTACTAAGGTACTGCCTGGGGACCGTTGTTGCAAATGTTGTGCTGTAATAGAAATATATATTTATGTTTTTAAAAAATAGGGCCAGAAAAACCAGCATGTATTCTTAAGAACGCAAAGCAGTTTAAATTGATAAAAAATATTAAATGAGGTGAGGTGAAAAGTTGATGTATTAAAACATCTCTAAATACTTTTACAAGATTTTAAATTATTTACAATATTTAAGTAAAAAATGTCCGAATGAAGCTGTGTTTATGTCGGAGCTGTTTTGAGCAAGGTTAGCAGGGCGGCTCGACCGTAGCATCCTTATGGGTCTGTACCATAAAGGGGATTTTGTCGAGCCGCGCTGCTAACCTTGCTCCGACATAAACACACCCTTAGGCACTGAATTTTTAAAAAACCAAAAATCCTTTTATCACGAATTACTGATTTCAGATAACTAGTACTCTTTCCAAAAATTTAAGAAGTGAGTGTTTATATATAGTGCGTGACAAAAATATTACTATACATGGTATTGATTTTAATATTACATATGTACAATATACAGAGTGGCCATTTGAAAATTAAACACTTTTACCCCCTGAACTGCAACCCTCTAGCAGGGGTACACTTACACCCAAAATCTTAAATGGCAAGAGGGGTCAAGTAATACCTTATTTTTAAGGTTTTCGCCCCTTATTAAAACTGCCACGTTTGAAGTCGGCTGTAATTTCCGTTGATATGACAGCTTGTCAAAATTTTTGTTTTTTTTCTAATGTATAATATTAAAGTACCTCTTACAGCGAGCTTTCTTGAACTAAGGGGATATGGATAAGGGTTAAACAATCTTTAAAATGAAATAGCAATTAAAGGGTGTGATTCCGCCTAAACTGTACATTTGTATAAAAAGTCAATGCTAGCGCGTAGATATGGTTGTGTGTATTACAAAAGAGACTGACTTTTTATACAAATGTGACAGTTTTGCCTGACCGTCTGTCATCATTGCCAGAAAGATTATTCGATATCTCATTTTAAAGATCTCTTAACCCTTATCATATCCCCTTAATTAAATTTAGCTTGCTCTTACATGTAATTTATTATTATAGATTAAACAAATAAAAAAACATTTTTTTTTCATGCTAATATCAACGAAAATAATAGCAACAGCTTCAAACTTAGCAGTAATCAGGTCGAGAGACCTTTAAAAGCAGGGTCGAGAGACCTTTAAAAGCACACAAATCACTTGACCCTTCTTTCTATTTAAAAATTTAGGGGTAAGTCTTACCTCTGCCAAAAGTTGCAGTTAAAGGGGTGAAAAAGGCAAAAAATGTTTCCCCTAAAATTAAATATTGACGTGTTCGTGTTTTTCCGTAAATGATCGGTAGTGCTCAAAATTAGCTGTTTCGTTTTGCAACGGCCACCTTGTATATAACAGGCAATGGCTAAATAATGATTAGGCATTCATTAAAACGAATTTTTCTAATTAACACAACACACTGCTTTAAGTAAGCCCACAGTGATCTATTTCGAAATCACATCAAGTAAAAATTGTGGATTTTCTCGAGGATTTTTTGAAATTCTCGGTGATTCGAATGATCACAGGATCTACCGCATCGGTGTTTTCCCGTTTGGGGACTTCTCGTTTGGGCTTCTAATAAAATTTTACCTGACCTAACACTTTATTTCTGGTTAGACAAAATGCATAATTATTTTTTCTTGTTAGGTACCCTAATGGTGTACATATGTATAATTTAATAATTTAGACAGACATATTTATTCTATGTTTACATGAGCGCTGTAATGCGCATTAGCCAAATGCGAACCCATGTGTAAAGACTTCCAAATTAGTGACAATATTATTGCATTACAATAGTTCTGTTATTATTACAGAGTATGGTTAGTTCTGGTAAGCAAGTCCTTTTTTTTATTCATTAATTAAACCCAAGACTAATACACACTTTATAAATTCACCAAAGAATTCTATTCTTACCTTTAGGGCAACAAACGAGAAGAGATAATTAAGCATTTTCGCCGAGGTGTCCAAACCAAAAAAAAAGGGTCAGGTAAGGTAAAATTTTATTAAATGCCCAAACGAAAATTCCCCAATCGGGAATCACTTCACATCTTCAAGGATAGGCACCTGGGTCTTGGCACTTGAGGCATATTGTCGATAAAATGAAGCACTTTGAAACACACTCTTTAAAATGAAACTCATAATTTGAGGAAACAAATAATAAAATTAAAAATGGGCAAATAAAAATGCAATAATTATTTATAGAACTAAAACTAAATATACATGCAAAATAAAATTAGAAATACAGGATGGTTACCTTACTTTTTTTACACATCTGGTTTAATTTTTTTAATTATCAATTCAACTATTATAGGCAAAAAAACTACCACACTCCATATCATACAAAGACCGGAAAAAAGTTCGCAACATATGGATTTTTTTTTATTAAGGGAATGTCCGATAACCCCAAAATCCATTCAGTGACATATAATAGCATGTGAAGAGCCGTACGGCGTAAAATTAAAAAAAACTATAATGAAATCACGAAAATTGGGGATAGATCACAAAATATCTAAAAAAACAATCAGAACTAATAAAATAAACCATTATATTAAAGGGTTATTTTTAAGTTTATGCACAATATGTAAAAACTCATCTTCAGGTATAGGTAGAACATGATTAGGATTAATAAATTTTATCATTTCTGGATATTTTAACGTTTTTTGTTTGGTAAAATTCTAAACAGTTTTGTAGAGATAAACCATTGCAACAGCGGGTGTATTAGCGTAAACCTATTTTATACATTATTTGCTCTAATTGTCAAAAAATGTCTTTTTTTTAACTTAAACAAATAAAGTTTAGTTAAATAAAGTTTGGTGAATAATATGGTACATTTGTATTAAGAAAAATATTTTAAAAAATGACGGATTCACTTTTTTCAAAATACATACAATACTTCAAAATTTGCATTTGGAGTTAGAATTAGATTCTAAATACTTTTTACTTTTAGAGTTTTTGTGATCTAACCCCTCTTTTTACATGATATATGTCAGAATGGAGTTTTAGGTTATCGGACATGCAGAGCCGATCGCCAGAAAAAAAAGGCGAAATTTCCCCTAATAAAGAAAACTCCCATATGTTGCCAACTTTTTTCCGGTCACTGTATATAAAATTAAGCAAAATACATGGGTGTAACTGACCCTAAGCAACTTTCTTTGGCTACACTTACGGATTCTAGGATCAAACCAGGAGGTTGTCCGCGTCTGATGATTTATAAAATATATTTCCCCCTCAGGAGTTTGAGCTTGCTCCCATCCTTCTGGCAAGGGTCCTAACTCTACATCGTTATTTACTTTGGCATCTGAAAATTGATAAAGTTAATTTATCAATTAATCAAGATGTAAAAGATCAATTAAATTATCTTTTTAATGTATAGGTTTATCTACCATACAATATGACTGTAAATAATAAGATTTTTAAAACCAGGCTGCTGATTTCTTCTACGTAACATCTACACCTTTAAACTATAAGGCTTGATTTTTGCTCAAACACGTTATGTCTTATTTAAGTCTTATTTAAAAGCTAGTAAAAACATGTTTACCTTTACTTTTGAGAGATTAGAGCAAACTCAGACTCTAGAACACTTAAAAAATTATGCAAAAACATAAAATAACACTAAAATAAGGTATATACATATCTATTTAAATATACAGTGTGATCCATTAAGTGCGCAACAAATGGAAAACTTTTTATTTGCAATTTTTCGGAAAATTTTATTTTTAGTGCCTGGTCTTAAACTGTATTAGTAGTAGTTCGTTTTATTAAAAGGTAAATGATATACGAGGTAAGTCAAAAAGATTTAAAACTGCTTAAGAGTAGGGTGCCTTATTTTAAAAAATATATAACAAACTTTTGAGAAGAAAAGTTATTTAGAATAAAAAGTTATGCCTAAATACCAAGTCATGGCCTCCTATCCAAGTTTTTATTTATTTATTTTTTAATTCTGAATTATCTGTTCTACACTTTCATAAAAATTTGAAACAAATATTTTACAAGGTAACAACAATCTGAATTTAGCAGTTTGCTAAAAAATATAAATGCAGTATAATTTACCAAATTCGCTTCGATTTGTTAAATTTGTTTAAAAGTCAGTTGGTTGGAACTGCTTTAAAGAAATAATGGGCCATATGAATAAAAAGAAGCAAATGCTTATACTTATAAAATTTAAAATAAATGCTCTTGCTTATAAGTACATATAAGCAAATGCTCATGATATAGAAAAATATAGCAAAAGCATTTGCCTATACTTTAAAGCAAAAGCATTTACTTCAAATTTTATAAGTATAAGCATTTGCTTCTTTTATTCATATGACCCATTGAATTAGAATAATAAAAATGTGTATCATACAAGGTTAATTCAAAATATTCCAAAAATTTTAAATATTTGAATAGAACGCCACTTTTAACTCTAAATAACTTTTTTAATTAACATTTTGTTGTATTTTTAAAAATAAGGGTACTTTACTCTTAAGCAGTTTTTGCTCTATAAATTATTTAACTTTTAATAAAACTATCTACTGCTAATACAGTTTCTGACCATGCACCAACTTTTATAAAAAATAAAATTTTCTGACAAATTGCAAATTAAAAAGTTTTCCATTTGTTGCACACTTTATGGACCACATCGTATGTACTTCCCCGTTATTCTGCCATACACAGAGTGATTCAAAACATATTCTTAAGAAATTACTACATTAAACATGAGTAACTCCATATCAACGAAATTAAATATTATTATTTTTTAGAGTTCAATATTCAAAAAATCTTTTTGTTTATTTAATTTGGTTAAACAGCGTCCCCAAGGCATGGGATTTCTGGTGCCAAGGGGCACTATCATTTTTTTCAAGTAGACAGGGGTTTATGTAGCACCTTGTTTTAAGGGCCCTTAAGTTTGAAACGGCTAGGCAGATTTTGGAAAACAAAATGGCGTAATAGAGAATCAAACGGTCTTTAAAATAAGGTACTACATAACTCTCTTTGTATTTAAAAAATACTAGTGCCCCTGGCAACAGCAAAGTTTGACCGCTAATTTTGACTTCAGATTAGTGTTCATCGAAAAAATACACGAGAAAATCTCTGTGTGATACCCAGCTCAGAACACTTTTAATTTTATAGACCTGTGATAATTAAAGATTTGCAAAATCGCAGTTTTTTTTAGGAATAAGTTCTGAATCACAAAAATTATTGGAATGACAATTATGTTCCCATGTACATATTTCGGTTTCTGAAGGTCTTATTGTTAGTATTCTTAGAACGCTTGTTTTCGAAAAATGTTGAAAAATATCAATCGTCGATAATTATTTTTTA
Organism: Listronotus bonariensis; assembly: GCA_014170235.1. Classification (NCBI taxonomy): domain Eukaryota; kingdom Metazoa; phylum Arthropoda; class Insecta; order Coleoptera; family Curculionidae; genus Listronotus; species Listronotus bonariensis. The sequence continues at coordinate 36,807 of JACEGR010000024.1, forward strand.
CTGTTAACATTTTTAGCAGTGATGATAATAAATAAAATAAGGGGAAGTGACATATTTACTGAAAAACATGTATCTTAAATTAAATTTCATAAAACACAACATCACATGCAGGATTTTTTTACTATTCCTTTTTTAATAAACTGAAAAAATGTAGAAAGGTAAAAATAAATATTAACATAAGATAGTTGTCATTGCTGACAGGCCATTCAGTTCTGACGTATGTATACCATTTAAATGCCGTTTCTAGTGATGTTGGAAAAGTAACTATTCGTTTCGAGTACTTGTTACTTGACAAATAATGCAGTAACGATATTGATCCGAAAATTAAATGATTACTTTCGGTACTTTGATTTCTTCAGTATTTTTAGTATTCATCAGTAATAGTAAGTCGGTAATCCCAAAATCAGGGGTAACTATGATAACTTAGTAACTATTGTAACTAAACTAACGCGTTTAAATTGTATTTGCAAGGTAACAATAAAGAAGTAGGACGTGACAATCTGAAATCTGAATCTGTAAGCAGCATTGTTTGTTTAAATGCTTTGCAGCCGGTCGGTAATGTCGGTTTGCAATGCTTGCATTTAAATGTGATTCCCCGGTACGTTTTCTCAGTTCAGAGATGAGATACCGATGTCGGACGACGCAATATTTTTGTTTTCTTTCTTTATCTTTGATCCCTGGCGATACGACGCGTTGATGCATGTTTATTTTTTGTCCCTTGTAAAATTATTAATTATTATTAGATATATATCTCTATAGTTTTTATTTACTTTTTAGATTTTAAGTATGTATTTATGTATGTAGGTACTAAGTACTATGTAGACATTATATACTGTACTAACTGTACGTACACAGAACAGTTTCTACGTAATTCCTAACTTTATTTATTTTTAAATTTTGGACCGCATTTTAAAAATTTCAAGTAAGCATTTCCCAGAAGGCTTATATCAAGAACAAAAATTTACAAGTAAATGATCTGAATTAACGACAGTCCGGGAATTTTGCAGTTGCACTAATTGTGATTTAATTATTTACCAGTGAGTGAATACAATTACAGTAATCAGTAATCAAAATAACGATAGTAACGAATATATTAAATGATTACTTAGTAGTCGAGTAACGAATAGTAACAGAGTATTTAAAAGTAACGAGGAAATCAACATCTCTAGCCGTTTCACATGATCACAGTTTTTAATAACATTTATGCCAGAACCACAAATTTGACCTGCAAACTAACGGAAGTATCAATAAACTGGTTAGATAATACTTTTTCCATAAAATTTATTACACAGCAGGCGCCCTGCCAAGTAATTTCTAGGAACTCGTCTTTTTCACCAGAAACAAATATTTGCTGCACCTTGTAACTAATTTAACTGTAATTAATTTAACTTTTTTAGGGTTGGTGATATTAATAGTACTAATGAGAAGTACAAAAAAAAATACCTGAACGTAATCAGACTCTGTAAACCACAATATTGTTTTGATAATGTTGAGATTTTTCTCCTCTCAGACAAAAATATTTATTTTAGGCTCTAATATTAAATTTGGGCATAAATGTCCATATGTCAGTAACATGTAAACATTTTTGATATCATTTCTGCGCCCAGTATTATTATATTATTAAAAATGTCATCCTGTAAAACGGCCTTAATATAGTAATAAGATTTAATAATTATTGTTTTTAAATATTTTTATTAGGATTTTCGAATCATTATTATATGTATTTAAAAAGAATAAATTTTTCATACCTATTATGCCTTGAATTAATAACATTAAGACAACTCCTCCCGAAAAAATCGCTTCTAGAGAGTAATATAGCCATTTATTTTGCATGGTTTACTTTTAATCTTAGCTTAGGCTAACCCTGGCGCTATATGCATGCGATTCGAACCATATTCTGCATGGTTAAACCCCTTTTTTGTTTTTTTCATCTTTTTTTTGTTGAGTAAGGCTAACTTTAATTTATCATCTCAAATGAGAGAAAAGCTTGTAGATTTTTATGTATGTAATAACGTAATTTTGTAGCAGGCTGAGCTATTCCGTAATACTGAAATACTATAGATTTTTAATCAGCTGCTAATTGTCACTTCCATTTTCCAGCTGTGTTCTGTCTCTTAGTGTATGGCCAGGCTGCAGAGCGACAACCGACAAGAGTGCGATTTTTCGCAGTGAGAAAGGCTGCATGTTAATTTTCGCCCTCCCGCGTATGGCCACTTGCATTTACGCATTAGGTTTTGAAAAAACTGCTTAACAATTTAACATGCACCCTCGCACTGCGAAAACGCTTCGCTGCAAATCGCACGCTTGTCGCTCTTCAGTATGGCCGTCCCCTTAATTCATTATGTAGCATATGTATTTGTTATTTGACTAAGGCTACGGCTACGATACCAAGCGTGAGGGGAGAGCGGAGTGTGTGAGAGCGCTGCCTTTGATCTTTATGTAAGCATAACAGGATTTGCATTTTTCAATCAGGTGGCTGCAATATACGTGAGCAAAAAATCCTTGCGCTTGCCGCTTAAACTGAACAAATAATATTAGCGGAGCGTTTCTAATGTATGTCAACTGCTTTCAAAACGTTGTTTACCACAAAATATCGTAGCCAGTACCGGTCACTAGTACAGAGATTTGAGACTCACACTAATCGCTTACGCTTGGTATCGTAGCCGAGGCCTAATAACGCTTCGTCTAAAAATCTGAAGCAAAAGTATAAGGCAAATTCAAAAAAATAATATGCCAATGAATTTTATGTTCGTCCTAATGAAATAATGGAACGTTTAAAAGTAAATAGAGGAAAAAAATGTATTATTGAAAATATCGTCAATTGTAACACGTTCATCCAGTGTGCTAACCCCACTTCTTTATCCTTTAAATATCTGAAAAGCGTCTATACTGCGTTACCACTGTGAGCAAGTGAGATGCGTGCTGTTAAATAGTTTTAGTGGACGTGGTGCCGTTTGCACAAGCGCAACACAACGTTAATAGAAACATCATGCAAAATATGTGGCTTTCTAATCCCAATCTTTTGACGTCAAAATTTTAGGCATTAGAAGGTTATAGTATCCTGTTAGTATTGTAGTAATATTAGAACTTACTTGTAGAAGTAGGTGACGTATGTGGATGTGTGACCAAATGCTCTGAGCTCTGGTGTTGTTGGGTTATCGCCAAAGTTTTCTTGGATCTTCCCATGTAGTTGTTCGAGTTGTATGGCTGCAAAAAAATATTTATCAAATTAACTTAAGGAAACCAACTTCTACAGTATGAAAAATGTTTGACCAAAATGGACGAAATTCGGTTATCCAGGGTAAAAATCATAGAGGAACGTGACCAAATATGGAAATAGAATACCCTTGTTTCTCTTAAACGGACACACACGCAATTAGAGAGGTTTGTCTATTTTTTTATTGCCCATTTGCGAGTAGAAGTAGTAACATGCCAGTAGAGTAAGCCCCTTCGTCGCTGTAGCAACGTTTTGTTTTATCGCTTTCTCATAACTTTTAATGGTTTTTAAAAATACTACTATACTAAATTGAAGGAGAGGGACCTCTAAATAGTAATATTAAGGGCTCCAATCTTCACGATATTTTCTTTTGTCACCCTTAACAATATTTTTGATATATTTTTCAAACAAAAAAAAGTTGATTTTTTGGCCCAGTCTACCCTTATCATTTTTAAGTTTTTTTTTATTTCTTAATTAAAATTAATTAATGTAACTAAAATATTTTACAAAATATAGAATAAATATATGTTTGTTAATAATTACTAAAAAAGTTTTTAATTTTTAATTTTTGTGCAAATTGTGTGTAAAAAACATAATGGTATTCCATATTTGGTCACTTTTCTCTACTATGGATTTAGTGTTGATATCGGCGATATTGCCAGATCTTTAGTTTCGCAGAAATTAATTGAAAGTTGTTAAATTTAAAAGAGATACTTATTTTTTATTCTATTATTGGATTTCAACTGTTTTTAACTATACAATGTTATGGAAGTCCAATTTTTCTCTTTAAGTATTAATGACAAAAAAGATGTTTAATTTAGTAAAAATAATAGGTGTAAACTGCGTAGGTATTGCCTACCGTTTAAACCTTGCAACTTTTAAACTGGTCACTTTTGACATAAGGAATACCTAGTTCAATTTAAGTTTTTGAATATCAAAATGACCCGATAAAAAAAAAAGAACAATAAGTGTGGATTTGTCTGTTTATAATCTTTTATGTCTTTTAAATTTTCTTAATAATGAGTATTACCCATACAGTATACCAGTTTAAAATTTGGTAGGTGTGTAGGTAATACCTACACACTTAACACCTAATATTTTTATTGAATAATTTTTTTTTCGTATTATTACTTAAAGAGAAAGATTGGACTTTCATACCATTGTATAGTTTTGCATTTTGCCAATGCGTGAAGACGAAAGAGTCGTAATCACCAACAAAGCGATACCGATGCGTTATCCTATCAGAAAGATGCAGGTTTTCTTTGTCTAATCACTACCTGCTAGTGTCCACTCGCAGAAGAAGTTAAACGCATTAAGTTAACAGGACATGTACCTAATTGAAGGTATTTATTCAAAAACAGCCAATGTCAAGTTTTCAATATGGTCAGGATATTAAAAAAGAAACTTTATTACACCTATATGGCCAACTTTATATATTTTTTGTAAAATGTTCGTAAATATAGTTGTATTGCATATTTAGATATAATATACTTAAAGGTTCTATAAGCATTAGTTTTCTTGAAAATTAGAAGAAAAAAACTTGACAATGGCACTATGTTAGAAATGACATTGGTTGTTTTTGCAAAAAAAAACCTTCAGTTATTAGCTGTTTTTCAGGTGTGTGGCGTGGAGTACGTAAGATTCCATTATTAATTTTAAAAATGTATATGTCGCAGGCAAATGGTTATTTAAGGCAAATGGCTTCTGTCTAGGAAAATGCCTTCTGCCTGTGCAAATGACTTCATGAAAATAATTTTTATTTAAAAGCCATTTGCCTAGGTAAATGCATTTGCCGTGGTCTTTGTTAGGCAAATGACTGTGATATATTTGATAACATATTAGGCGTACAGTGTGTTTTGCAGGCTACAGTAAAAAGCAAAAGCACGTGTAATTTGATTGGTTCCAAGCGCTATAGACAGTCATGCAAAATTTCACATTGGGGCGGTCATGGGTAATTTTGGTTAGGTAAAAAAAAGATTTAACTAACTAGAACTAACCATGACCCCCAATGTAACAGCTTTGCATGACCGTCTGGTTATGCAAATATTTCTATTTCCATTTGCCTAAAAATTGCTTAGGCAAATAGAATCAAATGTTATTTGACTAGGCAAATAGCATTTGCCTAGAAAACTAGTATTTGAAAATAAAAATATACCATTTGCCCAGGCAGAAGGCATTTGCCTAGGCAGAAGTCATTTGCCTAAAATAACAATTTGCCTGCGACATATGTGTACATTTTTATAATTAGGCACAAATTATTTGCAAAATACTTTCTTTCTGCCTAAGATTTCAGTGTTTTTAAAGATACTTTAATAAGTTAAAAATAGGGCGTAAAAAAGAAAATTCTAGGTCATATTTTTAGTTCTTAATTTAAGAAAAAATTAAAATAAATTTTGATAAAAATACAGAGTATGAATTTTACACACTTAAAAGCTTAACGAGTTTTTTGATTGGTTCGTACATACATATATATTGTTGCCGTTCAACTCTTGAAAATACATATGTATATGTTTAATATATTAGCCCGACTTATTCCTGGTCTTAACAACTTTTTCCGCCACCCACCATTTTAGCATTTTGTTCTAATAATAACTGTTAATGTACACAATAAACCTACATGTGTAAATATTTTCATTTTTAATGAATCGGCTATTTTCACTGCTGTTTATTAATTAAAAACAAAAAGTTAATGAAAAAATACCGCTCTGTGTAGCGTTGGTAATTGCTTATTTATGGTCAAGTTTAGCACAAGTACTACCCAACCGTGGGGGTCAAGTGACATAAAAGAGGCTAGGTATTTTAATAAAGTGTAACGTTTGGGGCTTTCCAGTTGGACTGTATGGGGATGTCTGAGTGGCACCTTGTGTTGCCTCACTGGGGGCTTGAAGATATACAATCTCTCGGATTCATATATAACGCATAAAAGTAATATGACAAGTTCCCATAATTTTTTGAAAGCCTCTCTTTACTGAGATATGTGCCCTTAGAGGACGCCGCTGAAAATAAGTTTTTCTTGAATATCTTTTTAGTACTTGCTATAATAAAATATTTTTTTAATATGACAGATATTACCAAGGACTCCTTATATTGGCATCTTACGACATTTGCATTCATTATGGCGCCAGGGACGGACTTACCCTCACACAATAGTGCTAAATATTTTTACACCCTGTATATTAGAGAAATAAAAGTTGTAATTCGGGATAGCTTATACTTAGCTAAAAAAATGGTGCTCTTGTTTAATATCTATAAATTGAAGCGTTTTCGACCAAAACAAGTTTTTGTTTTGGGAACATTTAAAAACATAGGTTATTCTGTTGCATTTAGCATTAAAACACGTTTCAGAAAAGATTTTTTTAAATTTTCACTACGATAAAAATTATTGTTACAGCATTGAAATGGGTTCCAAAATCTTTGATAATTAAGGCGAGAGAATGCATAACTAAGAGGGAGCTAATGTTAAACTAACATACAAAATTATTCAATACAACCCTATTTAAACAAAAAATTGTATTTCTTAGCCAGCGGTTTAAGCTATCCAAAAATACCACTTTTATTTCTCTAATGTAAAGGATGTAAAAATAATTAGCTATATTTTGTAGGGGTAACTCCGCCCCTTGCGCCCTAATGAATGCAAATGTTCTAAAAGGACACCATTTTAAGGAGTCATTAGTAATATCTGTCATAGTTAAAAACTTATTTCCGTATCTCAAGTACTATAAAAGTTATTCAAAAAAAGACGATTTTCAGCGTCGTTTAGAAGCGCATAATATGGGTTGGCTTTGATGAGGTTAATCTTAAAAATAATAATTTTGTATGTCTTTTTAACTATTTTTACCACTGATCTCGACGGATTGCCAATGTTATAACCTGCGCGAAACAAAAGTTATATTTCATGAGCAAAAAAAACCGGTTTGTGCGCAAGCCAGTTGAGGGTAAACGCACCTGGCGCCAAACAAACTATCCGCATTATCAGAAAGAATTTGTCGACGGCGTCCTGGTTTTCTGTTCGAAGTACGGAAGCTAATGAGCGTCACGGTCAGACCGCGGACGAAGGGTACGGGGTGCCGGTGTTTGTATTTTGCCACGGCTTTTAAGAGCGCATGTTCGTCCACCCATTCATTTGTTTACTGCGCGAGGTCGTAAAAATCCGAAAAATGCTTCTTGCCACTGCGGATCTAAATGTAGGTTATCTATGATTTTTACTGATTGCAACCTTGTCACCTAATAAAAGACGTTTATTATTATTATCATTATATCTTAGTAAAGAGGGATTTAGAAAAAAGTTTATAGAAACTTGTCATATTATTTTCATGTGTTGTATATGAATCTTAGAGGTTGCCCACATATTCCCAGACAACCTGTATATACTGTCTAATTTTTCTGCGCGTAAACCTCGGATAATATCTATAGTTTTCTATAAGCTGCTGTAAATATCATTAATTATGACCGTGTAAAAAAGCGACGTTTGCGAGAAATAAAATTCCGAATTTTAGTTCGAGAATAGCATTGGATCGGTTCACTATTATTCGTAATCGCATCTGTCAGCTGCTTTCTGTTTTTATGAATGAGCAATCTAATACGTTTCAGTTGTTTTAGTTCTGAATTGGTTTATAAATAATTCGCGAATAACGCTCAGAAATACTCAAATTCAAACATAAATAAACATTAAAAAGAAAAAGATTAAAAAAGAAGTCGGAATATAACATATGATATTAAAGTTTAAAAGCTTTGGTTTATTTAGTTATTAACATTAAGTAGTTTAGCACAAAATGTAATTACCTGACTTTTTTTATTATTTTTAACTTTTTAGTGATTTTTATTTATTTTTTGAAGTCGGTTTAATTTGTTTTTATGTTTATTTTTGCTTTTTAATTTATTATTATTATTAATAAATAGGTTAACATACACTAGAAAACACTACTAGTACCTCTTTTAGTTCGGTGAAAAGGGTAAATTTTGCCCTCAAGGTTGTCGATTTTGAATGCGCCTCTGATCTCTTCTTTATTGTCTGAGCATATTTCCTACCTAGAGGCAGCTTTGTCGCAGGAACAACATACGCAGAAAGAAAAAAATAGGTCTAGCGTTTTTTTTCTCGCGACCCTGACTTAATTTTTTTTATGTGACTACCGCGGAAGTGCACGCTTTCAATCAAAACATACACACAAAAAAATACAAGTTAATTGAGAACCCCTTCTTTTTAAAGTCGGTTATAAACCCAGAGACTTCATTAAAATAAAGGCGGCAATTGGGTCTTTTTAGGTTCTTAAATTATAGTTGATTTTCTTTAAATTTTTATACAGATTAATTCATTTCGTTGATCTACAAGTCAAATGTCAATAAAAACCAAAAAGCTAGTCGTTTGCGGTAAATGAAAATTCGGAACTGGTAACTAACTGGATATGAGCTTTAAACAATCCCGAACCGGTTCAGAATTGGTCAATAAATAAATATTCTGCGAACAAAGCTGATTCAAAGTCGAATTCGTACTTGAAAAAGCCAGAGGCGTAATTAAAATAAAGACGCACAAGTAATAATGTTGGCACTTTTTCCAATATATTTCTTGTTTAAATTTTAAGACAGTACACAATTTATTGATATCCGCTATTACCTTAAATAACTAAGAAGAGATATAAATATATTTATTAGCTGATATTAAAAAATACGGTCCTGTCTGGATTTAAAACGGTCCTTAACCGTGCAACAAGGACTATAGGCATTTTAAGCACTTTGCAAATGCAGAAATCTTATTCAGCCATGAAGTTGCAAAATCTGGCAAACAGTATGTTAAAAAGTTTTGAAACAGGTTTAAACGATTTAAAAAAATATTTATACCAAAACAGTTTTTTACCCCAGTAATATTCTAAGGACTATATTACCCAATTCACATACATACAGTGCATTACGTACCCTAAATATATACTTATTTAACAATGTTTTTTTTAATTTATCCAAAAAATATGTAATCAGGCTCTGTCAGAGGCTTTGCTTTCGAAAAGGTTTTTTAACTTTATCTTTTCTGTGCACTTGGCGGCATTGCTTTTAGAATAAATTATAGGTGGTTCAGACTTTATCTTTAGCCCCTGTAACTTTTTATTTTTTTAAATATTAAAATAAAATTTGGTAAGTAGATATATAACCTAAATGTGCAATAATACATGGATTCAGTTGTTTTCTGTTACTTCCAATTGAGCCGAAAGCGACCCAAACTTTATTATTTAAAATGGGACACCCGGTATATTTTTATTTGTTTGAATAGAAAACATCATTTTGAGTAAAATGACATTCCATTTGCTTCTTCTTGACATTCGACCTCTAAATATTTTTAATTTTTAATTGTTAATCTAGAGTGCCATAAATGTAATAAAATGGTAAATTTTGGACCAAGTAGTCACGGTCAATTTTCGGACCAAAATTTACAGTTTTATCGCAGTAATAAAATCCAAAATTAAAAATATTTATAGGTTAGATGTCAAAAGGTAGCCAAAAGAGTGTCATTGTACTCGGAATGGCATTGTCTATTTAAATAAACATATACCGGGTGTCCTATTTTAAATAGAAAAGCTAAGGTCAATTGCGGCTAAACCGGAAGTAACAGAAAGCAACTGAATTCATGAAATATTGCACATTTAGGTGATATACCTACTCACCAAATTTCATTTTGATATTTGAAAAATAAGAAAGTTACAGCGGCTAAAAACACCAAGTATTTAGGGTACATTTTCTTAGAAACTACTAAACCAATTATTAAAAACTAAAGTTTGTTGAAAAGAGAATTTAAAACTCTTTAAAACTAGGTATCACTTAACCCCCTTTCCCATTTAAACTTTTTGACATTTGTGTTTTTTTTTGGGGCGGAGGGGATAACCCTGGACAAGTACATTTTGACACAAAAATATGTCCCCATACAAATAAAAATTGACGTGTTTTAGGATTTTTCTAGAACTGTACAAATAACGGAATTATAGGGGGTTGCTCGTTTTAATTGGAATGTACACCCACTGTTCCAAAAATAACTGAACTTTTTCAGAATACAAAGAACCACTAGCGTCATCTGCTGTAAACTCTTTGGTTTCGAAAACGCAGACTTTCATTAACATTCTGTTAAAGTTTCATGAAGATCGAATGTAAACCTGTCAAGTTATTGCGTCTTATATGTTGGTATGTTTTGACTATCGGTCAAAACATGAATTTCAAACGAAGAGCTGCGATTGAATTTATTTGTTAAACGCACCAAATGCTTCAACAAGCATAGAGTCATGATTGTTTATCCCGCCTGCAAATTTAGGACTGGCACCAGCAATTCAAAGAGGGTAGAGAAACCATCACCGATGACGAAAGACCAGGCCGTCCAAAATCGGGTTTATACTCAGAACCGATTGAAAAAGAACGTGAATTTATCAAAAATATCAAGAAATCGTCGGTGCGTTTCATTGAAAATAATTGAAAATCCCGTCTAGTATTGTTTATCGCATTTTGACCGAAGAATTGGGACTTCGCAATATAAACTCACGATTTGTTCCACACAAACTAACTAATGACCAAAAATGGGATCAAATTGAACATTGTAAAGACATCATTATCAAAAAGGGCCCCACCTTTTGAAAACGATAGTAACTGGTGACGAGATGTGGTATTTTGATTATGAGCCAGAAATTGACAGAAATTGACCAGACATTGAAACAATTGACCGCATTCAAAAGGCGACGAGCTACACAAAGTCCCTAAAAGGACATTTTCGACTCATTTGACAAATTGGTTGATAGTGCAAATAAGTGTATAGAAGCGAATAAAGAGTATATTGATTAATAAAAAGAATTATCCCAAAATGTACACTGATTGTTTCTATTTTGAAAGTTGGGTTATTTTTGGAACAAAGGGTGTATATACTGGTAAGTTCACCAAAAAATAATATTTATATACATATTCTGGCAGTTATTTACAGGTTTTAGGGTAAAACTTAAATTAAGCTTTTGGTACTTTAAAGTGCCTTTTATGTAATACAAATTATGTTGTTATATTTGTAACTAAAATATGTTGCTCTCAATTTTAAGTACTGCAATTATTACCAAATAATAAATATTTAGCTAAATTTTAAAAGTTACCTTGGTTTGTTTGCAAAAAAATGGAACAAAGTTCCTGAATATAGATTTTGCAGACACATTGTTGCTTTTAAGAGCAAATAGAGTACCTATTTAAAATTATACCTATATGTTGTCTTAAACATCCTAAAAATATAATACGTATATTTTGTTTAAAACATCAAAAAAATTTAGTATATTTAGCATGAAATCTATTAGGACCTCATTAAAATCTTCTTTTATGCAGTGTTTTTGCAACGTTGCCTTTCTTACTTCATGGCTTGTTAATTTAAGATGGCTGTGCTAGTACTCTTAGCTAACTCATTTCACTATTTCTTGCATAGAAGTTTAAAATAAAACGTCGAAAACCAACTGTTTTAGCACATCCTGTATTTAAATTATGCATCAGTTGTTGCTATTGTGTGTGAAAGACTACGTTACTTAAATGCCACAAAATAAATACTACTTCCGCTAAATAAAATAATCCGTTCTTCTAGTTAGCCTTTAAAGGACAGCAAATTCATTGAAAACAGGTGATATTAGTCTGCTTTTGGTTTCGTAGTCACAGTGGCGTACGCTGTACAGGTATGAAACGTTTTAAAACAAAGGCGACAATCTCAATAAATAACCCAGACTCTCTTCCTTCAAAATTTCTAGAATGGATATTTAATGTGAAGCTGGCAATACAGAGTGTTTTGAATAATCTGGACTAGGTTTGACTCCTTATCTAAATTTGTAATTTTTAAAAATTCCAATTAATAAAGCCTTCTTATAGCCCCTATTAGTGTTGGCCGATATATCAATAACCGCGATATTTCACCGGTGAATGGAAAATCACTGGCGCTACCGGTGATTTACTTTTGCAAATACGGTGATCAGTGATCGAAGCGGATACTGCAATCGGCATCGACACGACATACATTGGATGATCGCTGATGGCGCCGATCGAAATATGATATATCTATGAATTTTTATTTAAAAATAATATGTGAAGGAAAACAGTGATTTAAGCTGATATGATATTTATATTGTTTAGACGTGGAGGGTGGCGGGCACCCGCCAAGCCATGTAAAAGACTGTTTTCCAAAGCCGGGTTATTATTAATCGACCATAGAAATCAATTAAGTGCAAACAAAGCTGAAAAACTAAACTTTCTTAATGCTAATTTTCTTCTGCTTGTACACCAGAATTCCTGTGTGGTTTACCCTCGCTTCGTTATTACTCAAAATACGAAATAGTTTAAATTAGCAAACTAGTAGCATTTTTAACGATCTTTCAGATAAAAATTATAAAAAGCAATCGACAATCGGATTTTGTGTTATACAGAAAAGTAACCGTATTTCGATAAACAAATACGTAAAAAGGCTATACGTTACTAACAAAATAATAGTTGCAGTAAGGCTAGATTCCTTATTTTAAGACTTTTGTTAATATTTTAAATAATCCATAGCTTTGTTGCTGTCTTTTTTTGTGACCTTGTATGTAGCAAATTTTCATTGTCAAATAATAAATTTCCATTCACTCAATTTTTCAGACATTAATAAATCCATTATTTTTAAATAATAACCATAGCCTTATGTTACATGTTCTTTTACAGCCAAATGGCGAGGATATAATAAAAAACTGTTGATAACTTTATTTATACTAATATTATAGGGAGGTAAAGTTCGTAACTTTGATTTTTGTAATCTTCAAAAATACTGAACCGATCATGAAAATTATTTCAAAATTAGAAAGCTAAATTATTCAGGAGTCCAATAGGCTATATTTTATTATGATTGAACAAAAGTTTAGAAAAAAATATATTTAACGCCCAACGAAGTGGGCACGGGTCGGCTAGTCTACACTAATATTATAAAGAGGTAAAGTTTGTAACTTTGTTTGTTTGTAAGGGCTATTCTTCGAAAATACTGAACGTATCATAAAAATTCTTTCACAATCAGAAAGCTACACTATTCCGGAGTGCCATAGGTTATATTTTATTATGATTAAACAAAAAGTTTAGAAAAAATATAATTAACACCCAACGACGGTGTTACGATGATACGGCTTCTGCTCCGACAGGTATTGATATAGTCCCTCCTCTTGCAGTTCCCAACAAGAGGAGCTGATGCCGCGCGTATGCATCCCCATACCCAGTTCAATTGGACGGGCCCCGAACTTCCATTTCGTTCGTTCTTTTATCCTAGAGTTTCTAGACTGTGGAACCTGCTGCCAGCGGAGGTCTTTCCTTTCCCCCCAAATCTTCAAGTTTTTAAGTCCGTGTTAACAAACTTCCTCCACACCCCTGCTTAAGACACCCGTTGATCGTATTTAGGCTTTCAGACTTCGTGGATTGTCAAAAAGATAAAAAAAACGAAGTGGAAGGTGTCGGCTAGTCTACATAATATTCTTCAAAATATGTAAATATTTTCAAACTTAAATAATAATAAGCGTAGTAAAGACCGTAAGATGCTCTAAAATTGTGTTTTATAAAAAACTGCGTTTTGATTCGGAGCCCCTCGGTTATTGATCCACTAACAATCCGTATTCTGTTATTATAAATTCATGTTATACCTTTTCCAACCTACTACATGAGCAATAGGTTGTGGTGTATCGGCTAATAATACAATAAAGAAAACAAGCACTATTAGTCACCCATGTTTACATGCCGGTATTTAGTTAGACTGTCTCTTTTCCTTGACACCTTCCACATGTGTTATGTTATTTAGCTGATCTGTTATTGTAGGATGGTTCGCTCTGTTTTGGGATGGAGTACTCTAGTTTCTCCTTGCCTCATCTGTAGTATGAAGTCAGACGTGCCCCTTAATGTCCTTTATACGGAGGATTTTTTAATAGGCCTTTGCGCTGCTAAATTTTCGAACTATTGTAATCGAAAATCATCCATCTAACACGTACTCCCAACAACCCTACTTTTTTTTACGATTGCTTTCAAAAATAATTATTAATTGGAGAAATAAGAAATATTAAAAAAATAGACAAGCGGTATTTGCTTTTTTAAAAATACCGTTTATTATATTTCGATGATCCATGTTAGTGGAAGTAAGTGAGCAATATTCGGTAAACAAAAGACAGCACTAATGAGTAAGGAAGAAATCAATAGCCGTTGACTATTGGTGTCCTTAAATAATCTAAACTAACCGTCAATAATAAAAAGGCCAGGCGGTCATCACTTCTGTCTCACTTTCAATTATTCTCCTTTTTGTTCCTCGCACACTATTTAAACGACGCGTTTAGACAGCGATAGTTGATTGCCGTCCTTATTTGTACGACGCTTGTGGCATTTGAATTGATCTCTACGCCACTGTACTACCAGGTATTCCACTATTACGACTTCATTGTTATACTGCGCTATCTCTGTAATTTCCGAAATATTTTTACGTTGTTTCAGTAAGAAGCGAAGGACGTCTTGAAATACTACCTACGAGGAAATATCGGTAAAAGTTTAGCATTATTTTATACCTGGTTTAGCTGCTTTCTATGACGTGGTACTAAGTGGTACACCCGAACAAAAAGTATTTGCACATTCAGATGTAATCCGGCATAAAGATTGCACTAATCTAAAGATTATTATGTTTAATATATAACTAAGAGAATAAAAATATGTTAATAAAGAAACTAATAATAAGTATTTTAAGGTACATTTACATCTGACATTTATTGCATGATATTTATGACAGATCGAGTGACAGATAAAAATTTTGGGTAATGTAAACGGTCAAAAATGTATGTCTGATTACTGTTATTCAAAAAGTAAAGGTTGACGTTGATTTTTTATCTATTTCTTTTGCTCTTTTATGGCAATAGCCGCCCTAGTATCTAGTTTTCTTGGACTATTTTAAAATAGGAACGACTCTGTATAAAAATGTGCATCTTAGGTTGAGCTCCATATTTTTACGTAGGTATTTACTTTCGCATGGTAGCGCAATTTTTGAACAGTCTGTAGAATATAATGCTAATATAGGTATGTGAGACAAAG
Organism: Listronotus bonariensis; assembly: GCA_014170235.1. Classification (NCBI taxonomy): domain Eukaryota; kingdom Metazoa; phylum Arthropoda; class Insecta; order Coleoptera; family Curculionidae; genus Listronotus; species Listronotus bonariensis. The sequence continues at coordinate 52,084 of JACEGR010000024.1, forward strand.
AAAGGCAGAATTTCTGTTCGTTCCATATACCGCTCCCAATTAAAGGTTGGGTTTCGAACTCGGTTTTAAATAATACTTACGAAATATAAGACAAACTATTTCAGAGTTGGGCTACATTATACGATTATGTCTATGTAGACCAACGAATCTACCAGACGTCGGTAAACAATGCTCTATTATTATTCACGCTTGATATGGGACTATAAATCTAATATATTATATAACACTTTAACAGATAAATTAAATGGTTTTCGTTATCAAACGGATTCAAATAAATAATACATGGTACAAAGGCTATAACAGTTACAAAAACAATTAACCTATAAATTTCGTATCGATATCTACGACTGGAAAAAAAATCTATTTAGCAAGATTAAAATAACCACCGGTTATTTCAACCTTAAAATATCCAGTTAAACCATTGCTTTAAAAATGTATTATTTTAAATTACCCGACGACCAGTTTACATATTAGTTAATTGTTTATTGCTAAAATTTTCGCAATAAACATACTCAAATAACTCTATATTTTAGCCAATAAATTAAAGGCATGCGCAATTTCGACAACATAACTATAAACCAAATATCGTTTGTGCGCATAAGTTTAACATAAATATAGCTGAAGTTTTGTTGAAAATTATAAATATTAAACAAAAATTAATGAACTATTACCTAATATCCAATAAATCCAATAAAAATTTTACTTACCACTAGTGCTTAATTTCTTTCCGGACATTTTTTCAAAGCCACTAATATTTTGAAAATTAATAATAATTTTCTTAATATTCGTAGCCAAGAAAAAATTCCTTGAATAATTTAAGCACGTGTAGTATTCGGTAAAAAAATCACACCAAACTGGTTTTAAATAATTTAAAATTTTCTGTTTGTGCCTTTGATACGAAAATGTAACAAAAAATAAATATTTTTCATTTTACCAATTGTTGTTGCAAACATATACAGGGTGATTCAAAATCGATCACGAAACTTAAGGGGTGATTCTACTTGACAAAATAAGGGTAGATCTTTTTCAAAATTTCATTTGTTTTCGAGTTACAAGCCGTCAAAGTTCAATTTTTATTTTGGTTTTTCGCCATATTGCATTTATTTTTCAACCAATCCAGTTGATATTTGGCACACAAATCGAGCTTTGCAGATTCTAAAATTTTAAGACAAAAGTATTTTTTAAAATACCGCCAGAGGGCACTTTACCTAAAACTTAAACTTTATTTACATCATAACTTTTTTATTTTGACAGATATCGCAAAGCTAAAAAAGTACATTTTGACATTTTTAGACTTATACCTAGCTTTGTTTGCTTTTGAATCACTTCTACTTCAGTCCTAAGATATTATTTTACTAACTTCAGTTGTATACAAATGTCATTTAGGGAGTTAAAACCGTACATTCTTTCATATTATGGTACGTCCAAGATACTACAACTGGTAGAAAACAAATTTTCTTTAATTATGTATGTGAATGACAGGCATGATATAAAAACAAATTCTACGATTATTTCAAAAAAAATCCACTATAATTCGCTCCAGGGTCAGCCGTATTAACTGTTTGAGCGCCCTAGGTTAGAATTCCCGGAGCGCCTATTTTCCACAAAAAATGTTTGAAGAGCAGAAAAAAAGGTCATTCCCTTTTCGCGCCTATTTGCTTGCCTATTTCATTCCAAAGCACCCTATTCATAGAGAAATTATTCACCAAAAATCCCCACTCAATTACTCCCCTGTCTCTGGCGCCTATTTTTTCATAGCGCCCTAGGCTGTAGCCTAGTCAGCCTAATGGATAATACGGCGCTGTCCAGGGTACCCCAGAAGAAAAAAATATATCCGAAAAATACCTAGATTATCGGGTAACGCAACTAAAATTACACATTTGAGTGGTCACCAAATAGTGGTGTGGAATTTTCATTAATATTTTTGAGATAATTGGTGAAAATTTTACTAGAATTTTCGTATGTAAAGAAACGGCTTGTTTAAAAGATATCGTTGAATTTGGCTAATAATTTCTAATTTCTATTAATCATTTTAACAGAATAACCTCGGACTAAACTATGATCATTTAAAATTACACATTTGACTGGTCACCCAATAGTGGTGTGGAATTTTCATTAATATTTTTGAGATAATTGGTGAAAATTTTACTAGAATTTTCGTATGTAAAGAAACGGCTTGTTTAAAGGATATCGTTGAATTTGGCTAATAATTTCTAATTTCTATTAATCATTTTAACAGAATAAACCTCGGACTAAACTAAGATCATTGTGTTTTATTATATCCAACCTAGAATTTGCGAACACTTTTAAAAACATGTTCAATTTATTTTCCTTAATATCCACCAAATTATTTATGGCCAGAATACTGTTAATTTTTTTTTTTTAACCCGAAATATCTGAACCACCTTGTATGTTTATAATTATAAACTAATTATATTAATGTGAGATACAAAAAACCCGTCCAAGTCTGTAATTTTTGATTCCTTAACACTAAACAAAAAATTTAAAGAAGACTATTAAGCACGATTCATATTAGGATAATTACAAAAACTTCTATAATTAGAATAAAATATTATTATTATTATTAAATAAAATTATTTAAATTAAAATTATTATTAATATTAAATAAAATATCTGCTACAAAATTGCCGACAAGTGGGCAACATTTTAGGACAGTTTAATTTAGAATTTAAAGCATTTATTTAAATAATATTTAATTACTTAAACATGTTATATACCCAAATGTAAATACAGGAAATCTATTTCAAGCTATGTATTTATCTTTGAAGTAGCACATTACTTTAGAAATTCCTATCCTTAAATTTATTTCTTACTTACACAAAATTGTTTTTCCGAGAGGATACTTAAGCTGTTTTAAATAATTTATTAAAATATTTAATAAATTATATTTAGACCTGCTTTATAATAACGGTCTAGTACATGACTTGAAGTTGTTGTAATACTAAGAGCGGATTGTATAGTGGCTTTATTTTAGGCCTGCCTTTTTCAAATTTAAATCGAAACGAGAGAGAGAGTCTCTTAAGTAAGAGAGCCAATTTCTATGGAATTCTCGAGACAAAACGGCTTCTTTCGCCTCGCGATATCAATATTTTTTATGCGAATGGGATACCAAACCCAAACAGCAACCTTTTGTCGTTAGAGAATTACCATTATTGAATAATCTTGATTGGTACACGCCAAAAGTAAACCTAAAAGAATAGCACCACTTCGGTCCTAGTCCCAGGGTATAACGAACTGTGCCTGAACTAGCAGAAAAGCTAAAGCTGTTTTTACAGTTTAAAAGATTTCTTGCATGAAAGTTTTCTTGCTGCAATTTTTCGATCTGCACACGCGTACATTGCAGCAATTTAATAAGAGAAAATGATCGTGTGCAGATCGAAAAATTGCAGCAAGAAAAAATTGCATGCAAGAAAACTTTCTAACTGTAAAGCTTAAAACAAGATAAAGAAAAACCCAAGAATGCAAAAACATATATTAACGTTTGGGTGGCAAGTCAACCACGGTTTTTAAGACAAAATTTGGTAAAAATATAAATATAAAAATAATAATATTGAAAATTAAAATCCTCGAAATTTCACCTTAAGGCTTAGGAAATTTTGATTTACATTTTTAATATTTATTTTATAATTGACATACACCCTGTTTTAACTAGTTTATTTATTACTTTCAATATTTTTTCAAAAACCCAAAAACATCAGGGTACGACAAAAAAATGTAATACACTGTAATTTATAATAGTTAAATTATCTTGATTTAAATTATGTAAAATAATTGCGCGCAATACGGCAAGCACCTAAACAGTAAAACAAATAGATAAACTTTTATGGAGGCTCAGTTTAAAGCTCCCAAATTTTTGGAGCTTTGAAATAAATAATTGTTAAGCCCTGTTCACAACAAAAGACAAGCGGAAATGCAAAGTTCTTTATACAAAATTATCTTTTGCAATGTGATTTCCTGTTTTAATGGGAACGTGGGTACTGAACATTACATGGGTGTTTAGCAACTACTGCCGTTGTATAAAAGCTCGCGACAATCTATTGATTTTTTAGAAGTTTCCTAGGAGATATGTTTAATATTATAAGTATTCTCAGCGACAAAAACACGCAATCAAGTTTCAAGCAAGCTAACTCGCTCTTACAGAGGATGCGACATCGAAGCTAAACATCGATGGTAACATCGGAGGCTTACCATCGATGGCAGCGATACACTGAACAAGTATAACATCGATTTTTTTAAATATTGTTTTTTAAACACTGTTTAAGAAAAATTTATGTTACTTGTTTGACGTATCTTTCCGATCAATAGTCAGCTTTCGATGTTACCATCGATGTTTGGCTTTAATGTCGCATCCCTCCTTAAAAGCTGCTAAAGTTTGTGGGAGATATGGTGAGAAGATAAGTCTGCAGATAAAAGCCTCTAAGATGTTCTCGTTAACAAAAGCAAAAATACGGGTTATTAAGACACGCACCATTTCCAGCAACGCAAAACCACTACGAAAATCCATTAACTTAAGTACGAAATGTTACAAAATCCACCCTATACGCCAAACTTAGCTCCCTATGACGAACACGCAATCAAACCATGCTTATGTCTTTCTGGGGTCTTCAATTTCAATCTAGCTCTACCTCTTAAGGAGCTGTTAGAGTTTATGGGGGATAGGGAAAAGAGGCGTTGAGCATAGTGTAAGTTGGGCAATCTGGGCATATCAGAAAACTATCCAATCATACGCAAACGCATCAAATATAAAGAAGGTTGCGGCAAGAGAAAATACATCGCGCGACCGCGTGGTGACGTATGATCGAGAAAAGTACCTATCGTATTATTGTTTATTTTGTGATTAAAAAGTATAATAATTTATGAATATTTCGTCTGTAGTTGAAGTAAAATGTAAATATAGCAGCTTTTTTTTTCAATCAGGTAATCTTTAGTAAATTATTGCAGTTTTGATTTTTGAAAGTTATTGGAATATAATTCCCATCCGTTTTTAATAAATTCACTTTTGCTTTGTGGCCAGGTTGGGGTTAGTTGAGCTACAAAGGTCCACCTAACCCCACGATTTTAACAGGAAGTATAAAATGATTTTTTTTTATTTTTTTAGGAAACGGACTTATAAACTTCTTGACTACTTGGGAGAGGTTCCCAGGCTACAAGACTTATATGAGGCTGCATCCCGTACAAGCAAATAAAAACGAGCTGACCTATCGGTTATGCAAGCCTTCCGGAAATAGTCTGACCCATACCCAAAGGCTGATCCAAGAAAAGGAGCCAAACCACTGACAATAATACTTCGGTCAGTAGCCTTTGGGAAATTATAACGTATAAATATTGATAGTTGTGCATAAAAGTCTGTTTATTAATAGAAAGTAAACGTGGCTGATTAATGCTATACACAGTTAACCTGAGTTGATGTTTGTTATTTGATTTTTTGGTTTTTTTAACCAAATAAAAAAATGAGATCGCTCAAGTTCTTTGCCTTTAAATGAAGCTTGATTTGCAGAACTTCAAATGTCTTAAATTTTTTTATGATTTGTATAAGCTATGTTAATACAATTATGTAACAAATATCGTTTTAAATTCAGTAGTTAGCTAAGAAGAGAAAAGCTGTAGCCTTCTTATTGATGAGATTTGTTGTTTCAGACTATAGTGGATTATAATGTCATAAAAAGCAAATTATCAAAATGTATTTCTATTGTAAACCCAACCAACATTAAACCCATAATTTGGCTGTACTCCTCTAAGTGCTCCACTAATTTGCCACCCTTGCCTGCTAACTTCTAATTCACCTATGGGGTACGTTGAGCATTACCTGATCATCTACATTAAAATAGAAGTAGCTCCTCTTAATTTGTAGCTTACTAAAAAGAAGCTAGCATATGGACATCATAAAGGATAAACGCCAATCCATCAGTATGCATCATAGGCCATTAAGACATATTGTTGAGGAGCTATAACCGATCAAGGGGAAAAATTGCTCAACTAGCCCGCTCAATTCTAAGTCTGCAGATAAAAGCCTCGTTTACAAAATCAAAAATATTTTTAAGACGCACCATTTCATACAACGCAAAACCGATACAAAAATTAATTTAGGTACGAATTTTTGCAACATCCACCATATTCGCCAAAATTAGCTCCCCATGACTTATGGCTGTTCTCACATATTAAAAAAATACATCGTGGGAAATAATTTTTATCGAACAAAGCGGCCGTAGCGGCTTATTTCGGTTTATAATATATAACTTCTTAAACAGACTAGAATCTTATTAAATATTTTATAAAATGTTTCTTGAACTTTACCCTGCTTAAATTTTATAAGCAATAATTAACATGGTCTGCAATCGCCAGCGACGATTGCCTTGAGGCGAAAAATAATTTGATTTTTGGCAGTTAGGCCTTCTATTTCGTATACGCAGAGTAATTAGGTATACGGCGCGTCTGGGTATTTTTAGATTTTAAAATTCTAGGCGCCGAAGTCTCGGACATCGAACCTTTTAATATCTGCGTTCGAAATACTGTGGACTTATTTACCTTTTTCCTGTTTTGCAACTTCTTCTGGATTAGTTAGATGGATATTTATTTATTTATTTATTGTAATTTGACGTGTACCCCAATTTATAAAATATAACAATTCATAATATTAAAAAGCACCCTAAAAAACACACAAAATTGGCAAAAACATAAACGAGAATTATCCTAAAATCCATCCTAAATAAAAACCTTTTTCAGAAAGGTAATGACTGAGCTAACAAAATATATACATCTGGTTACTACTGAAGCGGGGGCATCCCAAGCCCCCTGTTCGAGGAGTCCCCAAAAAGAGGATACTTATAGGAAAAAAGGTATACTCTTTGTTATTTGTGGTGATCTTTCCGACTTTACTTGCCACCCCGGACCCCACCCCTAGCTACGCCACTGCTTATGTTGGTAATAAAGGCTTACTGATGACCAAATAAAATATTTTAAACTAAGGCTTTAAAAGTATATTGATCTATCTGGAGGCTACTACGCTTTTATTGTTTTAATCATCTACAGCTCAAGAAGAGGAGGAAACTTTCTAATGAAAAGGCGAATGGCCCTCTTTTGAACAAAATCCAAAGTGCCAAGAGTTGTGAAAGAGTCCTCAGGTATAAGCAGGGCCGTATTATCCATTAGGCTGACTAGGCTACAGCCTAGGGCGCCATGAAAAAAATAGGCGCCAGACAGGGGAGTAATAGGCGCTAGACAGGCGAGTTTTTTAAAAAAGTTTAGGTTTCTCTGTGTGTTTTTTTTTGCTCTTTCAAAAATTTTTTGAGGGAAAATAGGCTCTCCACGAATTCTAGCCTAGGGCTCCTCAAACAGTTAATACGGCCCTGGGTATAAGGACAATATTTTAAATTGGTTCTGGTTAAGAATTTCTGACTGAACAGGTTAGAGGAAAAATACTTTCTGACTTAAAAAGAAAACGAAACTTTCTGAAAGTTGATTTGGTTATGAATGAAGTATTTATGCTATTTAAGTTTTAAGGAATGCATCAAAGATAGAAGATAAAAATCCTTTAAAGGCCGGGTACTAATACCAAGGGGCGAGCGAACAGGGTAAGAGCTATGTTAACATAAAGATCTCCTGCATCTGATCTTTATGTTGGCATAACCTTTCTTAACGGAATAACGCTCTCAGACTGGCCGCTTGGTATCGAAGATGGAGCCTTAATCTACACAACTTGCTCTGGTATATTTATGTGTTTTTTTCTCGTTTTATTAACGTCATTTCATTTTTTGTTGTTTTTACAATGTGTATAAATAATGCAATTTGAAATAAAGAAGTTTTCTATTCTATTCTGAATAAACTGCTTCTTGTTTCACAAAAGCAAGTTAAAAGATTTTTGGTACCTAAATTCAGTACCTTATGAGTAAATGTCTCGTGAAAAAGATATGTATGTACATACAGGGTGGTCCCTATGTAATGGGCCAATATTTAACAGGAGAATTATGAAGTTTAAAATTGCGATATAACTAAACTTACCTCAGTACAAAAGTTGATATTAACTGAGATACAGAGCGTCAAGTTCAAAAATATTTTTATATTATTTAGTTAATATTTAATACCTTTTGAATATTGTAATAAAACTTGGTATCTAGAAGTTTCCTGACATGAGCTGTGATATCTGATGTTAATTTTTTAGGTGTTAAATACAGTACGCCACCTACACTACTTTGAATGTCTCTAAAATGTAATAACTTTTTGTGCTACTCTGTACGTACCATCTAAATAAACCAGTATATTCTCCCATGCTTTCTACACAAAAAAGGTGTACCTTATACCGTTTTTAAGACATTTGCATTTAAGTGGTTTAGTGCAACCAAAAGTATACGGACGAGTACATTAAATCATGCGTTTATGATGAGGCAGTTGTAGTTATGCCTAATACTCTGTTTTTAAAGGAATTTTTGGGTTACACTAATACCTTAAACGCGGTTGCTCAGAGCGATTTTTTACAAAATATACCTTTTTTGTGTAGCAGCATAGGAGGATTGAATATTTTACACTGATGGTACATACAGAAAAGCATAAAAAAGTTGAGACGTTTTAGAGAAATTCAAAGTAGTGTTAGTTTACACCTAAAAATTAACATCAGATGTAAAAAAAAAATGTTACAATATTCAAAACGTATTAAATGTTATCAAATCATTTTAAATAAACTTTAACACCCTGTATCTTAGTTATTATCAACTTTTGTACTAAGGTAAGTTTAGTTAAATTGCCATTTTTAAACCGCAAAATTCTTGACTTGAATTTTGGCCCATTATTTAGGGACCACCCTGTATAAATATACTTGGTTTTTACATTAAATATTATTTAATGGCTGACCCGTGCCACTTCGTTGGGCGTTAATTATAATTTACTCTGAACTTTAATAATAATAAAATATAGCCTATAACACTCCTGAATCGTGTAGCTTTCTGATTGTGAAGGTAATTTTTATGATCGGTTCAGTATTTCCGAAGATTAGCTGCCACAAAGAAACAAACAAAGTTGCAAACTTTACCTCTTTAGAATATTAGCATAGATTAGTACTTATTATTTACAAAATTAAGAGTCATTTCTGTAGATAAACATAATTTTTTAATGAGCACACACAAAAACAATATCTTGCGACACTTCTGAAGTACAAAAATATTTGAACACCATATTAATGAACGGGCCTCGATATTTAAACATAATATCTATCTTATTTATTTACTTTACTTATTTTATCAAAAACACTCTTTTTAGCAATACCTTAAATTTTTTATCCAAGATGTTTACAAATCCTGTTATCACTATTATTAATTAAAATTTCAATGCCAAATTGATTTATCTTATACCTTCCGATACGAAACATTTATTATGGAGAATTAAAACGACGTAGGTTATAATTTATTTAAACCCTATTTGGTTGTTATGTTTTATACGAAAGTGATCTAAAAATTCTCGGCCTACCAATACAAAACAATTTTACAATTTTTGTTCCTTTATAGCCTCCTTTTAATTCGGTAATCTTGATCCAACAATGGTTTAAAGCCACAATCCTCATCCTAAAATAAATATCTTCGGGATAAACGAAGGAGTGGGTTCCAACTTTTCATAGTTCGAATCATCAAATAGCCAAAATACAGTGGGGTCCTAAAGCTCGTCGCCCTCTATTAAGTTCTGAACCCTTTGGTATATTTTCATGAAGCTTAAAACTATCTTATATGACCAAGGTCTGCATTTTTTGACATATCAATAACAACTTTAAATGTCAAGGTTACAGCCACTCCTGACGAGTACTTTATAACTCCTAGAATATAAAGTAAAGTAGCTTTACATACTACAAAGCAGCTGTATTTCAATAATTACCTTTATACCAAACTTAGGGGGCCATATTCCCGAAACTAATAAGGTAAGATGTAATTATTGTGGTATTTTTAAAGCTCTTTTAAAAATATATTTTTGAATGAAGATATAATATAGAGAGATTTTTTTATTACAAGAATACTTTTTCTCCCACCCTGTATATTATTACCAATATCACCATTAAAGATCCTTAAAGAGCTTTAAGAAAATAATACATTAAATACATTTAACTATCAGTTTCGAATGTAATGCCATCTAAATGGTATTCCTGTGGTGGTTATTAATGCACAGGGTGTAAAGCGTACTGCACATAGGCCCAGCTTGCTGGCTGGCGGCTTCGGTTTGTATCAGGCGAGCGTCGATGACCGCGAGTTCTGCGAGTGAAATGCGCCCACCATTCGGATGGGTGTCCGGCGACAGCGGTGTTTCGGAGCAGCCAGCGCACGCGGTGTTCTCTGCTCCCGGGGATGCGGACTCGAGCAACAACCATCAAGTTATGGAGCTGGGCGGTATGGGCGAGTGAGAAGGGGAGGTAGGGGTCAAGGGGCATGCAAAAGCTCTTAAGCACTTCAGGCTGCAATTTTGCCACCTGGGAGGCTGGTCGTCGGACTCAGTGCGGTGGGATGACCCCGCAAGGGTGAATTTGAAAGAAAAGCTACTGACTTTGATCTTTTGCAAAGCTACGACCCCCCTTTCCACAAAAAAATTAATCAAGAAAATTATTTCTAAGTGGCTTGCCTACTGCCGCCACCTGGTTGACGTTTAAAGCTGTCATAAATATTTCAAAAATGCAGACCTTCATCATAAATTATCGTTTCGAGTTTCATAACAATATACCAAACGATTCAGAAGTTACAAGGATGGCGACGGATTTTAGGACCGCACTGTATAATACGTTTGTGTACAGGTGCATAATCCTGATGAAAAATCATTGTTTTCTTTGTCAAAAGTTTCTTTTGGTATATTTGTGACATCCCACAGGAGGCTTATGCCTAAGCTGACCATATTACCGTGGGTGTCGGATTATTAGTTTTTTATTTAATTTTTACCTTGTTCCGTCAACGTTGTCCAAGCGTGTGAAATATGCAGTTTTGCATTTCACAGCACAATTTAGACAACGAGGTAGTGCCACCCCGGACGTTATTATTAATTTATTGACTACCCATTTTTTTATTTGTTTTACCCATAAGTTAAAATAATACCAATAAAAAAACATACCTAATTCCACAAATTAAAAATATTTTAACGTTAATAATTACTAAATTACCCAGAGACACTTTGGTAAAGAAAATATTTTTTTAAATAATATTTAAAAAAGGTAAATAATGGTATCTTATTAAATACAGATAACTGTGTAGCTTCAATGTCTTAAATTAAAATAATACTTGGTTACCTTTACAGTATGCTAAGGTAATTTCAGGTAATCCTAAAATCAATTAGCCAACCAGTCTTCCCTTTATTTGAAAATAAGAAATATAGCTGCCACTATAAAGGGTGATTCAAAAATCGATCACGAAACTTAAGAGGGTGATTCTACTTGACAAAATAAGGGTAGAGCTTCATATAATTTTTTTCAAAATGTCATTCGTTTTCGAGTTACAAGCCGTCAAGTTCAATTTTATTTTGGTTTTTCGCCATATTGCATTTATTTTTATTAACCAATCAAGTTGATATTTGGCACACAAATCGAGCTTTGCAGGATTCTAGAATTTTAAGACAAAAGTACTTTTTTAAATACCGCCAGGGCACTACCAAACTTAATTTATTTACATCATAACTTTTTATTTTGACAGATATCGTAAAGCTGGGGGCGCCATTTTATAGACAATCAAAAACTTAAAAATTAAGGTACTCTTTATTAAAGTCGATAAACCTCACCGTTTAGGCACCAATAGACATCAAAGTTTTCATCAATTTCAATCAAATTACCTACATACATACAGGATGTCCAGTAATTCAACCGACAAACTTAACCAAACGGTTCTACAACAAAAAATAAGAAAAAAACTTTTTATAAACATATGTCCTAAACGTCCTAAACTAAATTTTTTTTAATATTTAAACAACACCGTAGTTCAAAACTAAGACGTTTAGGACATATATGAGGTTTTTGCTTATTTTCTGATTAGTAGAATCGCCTCGTAAAGTTTGTCGGTTGAGTTACTGGACACCCTGTATGTATGTAGGTAATTTGATTAAAGTTGATGAAAACTTTGATGTCTATTGGTGCCTAAACGATGAGGTTTATCGACTTTAATAAAGGTACCTTATTATTTAAGTTTTTGATTGTCTATAAAATAGCGCCCCACTTTTTGCGATATCTGTCAAAATAAAAAGTATGATGTAAATAAATTTTAAGTTCTGGGTAAAAGTGCCCTCTGGCGGTATTTAAAAAAGTACTTTTGTCTTAAAATTAGAATATGCAAAGCTCGATATGTGTGCCAAATATTAACTGGATTGGTTAAAAATAAATGCAATATGGCAAAAACCAATATTAAAAATTGAACTACAAAATGTTTTCAAACAGGTTAAAAACTCAAATTTAAGGTAAATTTATACATACAAGTAATGACAAAAATAACATAAGAAATAAAATAAGAATTAGGAATAACCCCATTTATACAAGCAAAATAAAAGAAAAATAAAAAAATAACAGTAGCTAATTAGAAGTCACGTTTAACGCATGATAGTCATTCCGTCAAATGTTTTAGAGAACATGCGAAGTTGCGATTTCACATAAAAATAACATAAGATGTTAAAAGTTGGCCATCTTTAAGGTATTATTTCTTAGTTTTATTTTATGTTATATGTCTGTATAAATTTACCTTTGAAAAACTTGTTGGATTAAAACAATTGTTTTAATCCAACAGTTGTTTCAAGTTTTTTTAAGGTAGAGCTGTAAATTCGCAAGAGTCAAGTGATTGCGTAGGACTCAGATATTTAAAAATATAAGAGGTCGGTTCCCATTCACGTCCCAATCGAACTTGTGTACACCCAAAAAAATATTTTGCAAATTTACACCGCTGGATACTGGATATTTAGCCAGTCGGACGTGACAAAATTACAAATTACTTTTACAAAAGGTGTGTAAAAAAATATTTCTAAATTTACGTAATTTATACAGGGTGACCATTTGAAAACAAACAGAGATTATTTTGAGCACTCCAGGTTATTTAAGACAAAACGCTCGGACTTGTCAATTTTTGATTTAAAGAGAAAACATTTTTTTGCCACTTTTACCCCCTAAACTGCAACACTCCAGCAGGGGTGAGACTTACAAAATTTTAAATATAAAGAAGGGTCGAGTAACACTTTATTTTGAAGGTATCTTGACTCTAATTACAACTGCCCAGTTTAAAGTGTCTGCTATTATATCAGTTAATATGACAGCTTGTCAAAATTTTGAGTCTTGTTTTTTAATGTTTTATATCAAATTACATGTAAAAGCAAGCTACTCTAAACTAAGAGGATATAATAGGGGTTAGTTCTGCTGTGTAGCTTGCTCTTACAGGTAATTTAATATTAAATATTTAAAAAAAAAATACCACTTACAATTTTTACAAGCTCTCATAATAACGAAAATAATAGGATGGACTTTGCAGTTGTAATCAGGGTCGAGAGACCTTCAGAATACCATATCACTCGACCCCTCTTTCCATTTAAGAATGGGAGGGGGGTGAGTCTTATTCCTGCTTGATAGTTGCAGTTCAAGGTGTAAAAGTGGCAAAAAATGTTTCTCTCTAATATCAAAAATTTACTTGTCCAAGCTTTTTTCCTAAAACGACCCGGAGTGCCCAAAATGAGCTCAGTTTCCTGTTTTCAAATAACCACCCTGTATGTATACTACAGTGAACATGTAAAATTTATAAAAATTTAAAACAGTATTACAAGTTCAGTGTAATATTACATATAAGTTATATAAATTTACATTTTACACATTTTTTGTAAGTTAGTTTTTGTCACGTCCGACAAAATATTTTTATCAGTGTATACCTCGCTGGTAGCAGGTCGTGTTATGAACAAAGACACGCAATATGCTTTTCTGTGCATTATGCACATTGTATAGATGGGAATTATGTATAACTTCTGCTAATAAAATTAAAGCATTCCCATGAAATGTGCTTCAGTTGCGCAAAAATGTAATTTAAGAAGATGGATTAAAGGAAGTTCAGTTCCGTTAAATCTCGTGGTATTTTAAAACCTCTGATTATTTCTTTAAATTTAAAGTGTTGGTCAGCAAGACGAGACGAGAGAAGTTTTGTCTCGAGAAACTCCAGAGTAACAAATCCTCCGGACTCATTTCGTCTTTCTCGTAAATAAAATTGGATATATATATTATAAATATCTACATACTCGTAGTTTTATAAGAAAAAAATCATAACTTCCATACATTTATATATTTAAAAAAATGCATATCAACAAAATGGAATGATATATAAAAATCGCGTATAACGGAAAACTAGTTTTAATTTTAGTTCTTAAGCAAGGTAAGTTGAAGATTTGGGGGAAAGGAAAGACCTTCGCGGGTAGCAGGTTCCACATTCATAAAAACTCTAGGGATAAAAAAACAAACAAAGTGGGAAGTTCGGGGCCTGTCCTCTTGTAGCGTATAGAGATGCATACGTGCGGCACCACAAGTGTCTCTGTTGGGAACCGTGAGTGGAGAAATTATACTGGACAATTCTTTAAAGTAGAAGCCATAGAAGTACCTATAAAAAAGCGATAAATCCACAGCCCGACGATGGGCAAGAGAGGAAAGCCTTTCTGTAAGTGAAGAATCAATAATGAGGCGAACATCTGTTCTTTAAATGGAATCAAGAATGCTAGTTGTGGGGGACACCATGCCCCAGATATGAAAACAATACTTCAAGGAATGTTGGATTTTGGACACAAACAAAGTGTATAAATTAGGAGGAGAAAATACTTTTTAGCTCGAAAGACCAATACAAGCTTTTTGAAGCCGCCGTGGCTATAGATACAACGTGTTCATGCCAGTTATGGCCAGTCCTCAAAGGCCGTTCACAAGACTGAAGATGTCTTTGTTCTGCAAAACTTGGCCGCTCATAAGTAAAGGATAAATATTTGATAACTCTTTTCGCGACAAGGAACATAATTGTGTTTTGGGTGCATTAAAATGGACGACATTTTTGGCGCCCCAATCCAATATTAAATTAAGGCCCAGTGAAAGAGATATCTGCATCGCTTTACGTTTGCTTTCCAAATCAGGTTTAGAGATTGGTTTAGGAACCTGAAAACTCTGGAGTGAAGGCTACTATCATCGGCAAAACTATAAATGGAATTAGTTGTGGACGAGAGAATGATCGTTGATAAGAAGAAGAAACAATGTTGGTGCCAGTACTCCGAGGCATTCCAGTAATTACTTGGTAAAAGCTTAAAGAGAGGCCATCCTCAATAACTGATATAGGTAAGTCGATCAGAAAGATAACTAGAGAGCCGAAGTGCAGAGTTTAGTTGAAAGACCATAGGAGGGAAGTTTATTAAGGAAGCGCGTCATGTCAGACCTGGCCAAAGCTTCGGATATATCAAAAGCAACGATCTGGGACTCACCCAGAAACTTAAGATACTTGTTCCAGCAGTGTGATACAGAGAAAAGAAGATCTGCTGTATATCTTTTTGTGTGCAGTGTGCAGTAATACGTAAGAGCGTAATCTTATGGTTAGGTCAGATTTTAATAATCATTTTGACGTTTTGTTAATATATAACTTAATTAGGGTAATTTTTTTTCATTTTGTTACAAGTTTTAATGGTTCAAACTAAGAACAGCTAACTTTTTATTTTAAAGCTCGTAAAGTTCTAGATGTATACAAAGAAAAACACTGTAAATTTTAAATGCAGTTTAAACCACTAAATATTAAAATTATAATTTCTGAATTTAATTCATTATAAACCAAGAAAGCTTTCTTCATATAGAAAGTTGCAATGTAGGCCCGACTGGGTATTGCATACAACAAGCAACAAGCGTGCTTGTTTAGCCTATTAAGATATAGGTATACACTCTTGGTTATGCATTAATTAGATAAAAATAAAAACCGGTAATTGCATACATAATATCTATTAGAGTGGACCAAAAAAAAAATGAACCAATTTTTTTAACGGTACTCTAAAGAATATGTTCATAAAGACGAAAAAATATTTCGAAATTTTTAGCCCTTAATATTACGACGGTGGTAAACGGGGCGCAAGGCCTTCACTAAAGTTTTATTGAACAGGTAAATGGGGCGCTAGGGATCTTGGGGTCAATAAAATCGTATAGGTAAACGGGGCGCAAATGTTTTCTTTAAAGTAAAGGTATCGAAATAAAATGTTGGTCTATTTTTAAAAAATTTGATTAATTACGAAACATTTATTGCATCAAAAAATATTTACATATTATACACTTGACAAATACGAAGTACATTTTACAAAAATGTAGTCTACTTATTTCTCTTTAACCTATATTTATCTCACAAGTTTTCGCGCCCATTTGCTTATGATATAAACGTAACCTTACAGGCGTGCAGGTAAAAGAGATATTTTCGCGCCCCGTTTACCTCCCTCCTAATATTAACATTAAGAGGTGCATCGTTAAAATTATTGATTTTTCAACAATTGTTTTTTTATACAAAATCTCGAAATCAGTCACTCTTGAACCTTCAAATATTCACATTCTTTAAAGGAAATTAAATTATCTACAAAAATAAACTTTTTTTAGTAAATTACCGTAGAACGAGCTGTTTCCTTGTAATCGCGCCTTAAACATTTTTTTCTTTTTTTTTGATTTTGTCACTTGGGTTCTGGATTTTTTAAACTACTATAAATATCAATAGGTATCTTATAAATGAAATAAACTGTATGCTCGACAAAAAAGGTCTCTTAATATTTTTCGATAAATTCTTTTTTTTAAGTTATTCAATGTTGAAAATGAAATAAAAATTTATTTCAACATTGAACAATTTTGAAAAGAAAAAAAAGACCTTTTTTGTGGAGCATAAAATTTCCCTTGAAAATAATTATTTGTTATAGATATTTATATTTATGGTAGTTTGAAAAATCCAGAATTAGAAGTAACAAAAATTAATTAAAGTTTAAGGCAAGATTACAAGAAAACGGCTCGTTCGACGGAAATTTACTAAAGAGCTAATTTGTAGAGAATTTAATTTTCTTCAAGACTATGAATTGGTTGAAGGTTTAAGAGTGACTGATTCCAAGATTTTGTATAAAAACTGCAACAATTGTTGAACAATTAATAATTTTAATGATGCACCTCTTAAATGTTAATATTAAGAGCTGAAAATTTCAGGATGCTTTTTTTCGTCGTCATGAACAATATTTTTACAGTACGGTTAGAAGAAAAAATTGTTGTTTTTTTGGCCCAGTCTAATATTTTTACTGAAATACACACCTCAAAAAAATTATCGCATTTGCTCGATTTTTTCCATAAGCTTCAATACAAAAGTGCTTAAATTTAAATGGCCGTAGCTTTTTTAATAATTAAGTGGTTGAGACAAAAAAAAGAAAATTTTAAGGAAAGGTTAAGTTATATCGGCGTAACAATTATTATTTGCTGTTAGCAATACATCCTACAGGGCACTCAAAAGTTTTTAAAAAAATTCATTGTTTTTAATCGCCCTATATCATGTGCGCTTTTGAATGGAAGTAATCACATTTGTGATCAAATCATGCCCTTACTCATACCTGATACTTTCTTTAAATAATTTTTACAGCTGATCTTGCCGATTTTTTTTAGACTATTTTTCAACCGGTTTAATAACGACTGTCATTTTGCAAGATTAGGGCTTAAGACACGTGACTTCAGGACATTGCAAAGGTGTCCAAATATTTAATGTTCAAGCCAAACCAGGTTTATCCAAATGCTGCCTAAAAAATTGAAAGTCAGGACCAGTCAGTCGAAATTATGTTTAAACTCACTAACATAGAATAATCGAACCAGGATCAAGCAAAAAGTTAGTTTTTGGTAGGTTTTAAGGGTTTAAACCAGTTAAGACAACAGTTAAAACAAAGAATTATTTACAAAATTCATTCCCTGGTAGGCTCATGAGGACACACTGGCCCTTAAGGGCAGGACTCTTGTACCTGGCGGGTCTTTGAGAGCGAAGGCGCTCCTCTGACCAGGGAGGCCTGGCAAAAACCCGGCTGGTAGAGGGCTCTACCACTGCGTGTTGCTATTTCCTCCAGTTCATCGATGTAAAAGAAATGATACACTTTTGTAGAATCAGGAGTGAATCCAAGTGATCTCTAATAATAGATCTTGGATCTTTGATATGGGGGTTTGCATAATTGTCGAGCATCGTTGAAAGTAGAGGTGGTAAACACATTATCCAGAATTTGATACAAAAAGACCTGTCGTTGCACTGTGGGTCTAATGAGGTAACACAATGGCCCTTTGGTAGATTCAGGAGTAGTGACCACATGTTTTCATAGCATCGAAAACTTAATTTTTTCACAAAAGAAACCACACCACATGTGGCCAGAATAACCTTAGAAAAATAAATTTACCAAAAAACCCACGCAACGACTTTTAAAAATTAATTTGGATAGCCTGCTTCATTTATATTTTTTTTTTCGTCTTTGGTGTTATTCTCATTAAACTTACCCATTGGAAATAAAATTGGTGTAGGGACGGGGTATTTAATTTTAGGAAAAGATGTTCTAGTTGTCTGCTGTGACACACGTTTGTAATATTGCTGAAGTATTTATATTATATGACATAACTTACTTGTTTTAAATAAAATATTCGTTTCGTTTTTAAATGAGAAAAATTAATGCTATTTTTATCATTTCCTCTCTTTGTAAGGTTGATTTTTGACCCCATGTCCATACAACTAACAACTCTTTATTTTAAACAATAAATCACCCTTATAAGTTTTTGTATTGTTTTGAAACACCCTATATATAATTAAATCGTCATGTCAATGACCAGACATGTCAATAAGTATACAAAAACGAGGGTCTTTAACATATTAAACTTGGTTCTATTATTAATCATCCGATTGGGCTGAACACCTTATCATTTATAAGTTGTAGTTTGCTATACATAGTGTGCTTAAGGCTGAATAATTTATTTGAACAGCTCATAGAACTTGTAAAGGAAAGACAATTTACCAAAAATCGTTTACATAAAAGTTGACAAATCGATGACCTTTTTGAGAAAATATCGTAAGCAAATTACGTCAAATTTTACAATAAACGTTTTTTTTTTGTTTTCTCATATTATTATGTTTAACAAAGTTATTATTTTTCTGTATAATACATTAGTGCACAGCTTTATTTCAGTTTGTTTTAAAATAACAGAATGCAATGAGCAGAAAAATCATTTCCTGTAAAACTCTTTTATTGTTTTTAGAAGCGTGGGCCATTTTATTTTACAAAACACCCAAAATCAAATAAAATTTTAGAATTAGTAACACTATTGTACAAATCGTAGCCACTGGTCGAAGCGAAAATCGCACCGAGCTAGAGAAAATAATTTATTCCCGAGTATTAATAGAAAATAAATATAATTTCCAAAAAAACGTTCGCATAACCTTGGGTTTTCTAAATGCTCATATTCCTTTTAATAATTAACGTATCGACACAATTAAGTAAAAATATCAGGAATAAATAAGGGTATAATTTAATGAAAAATTATGATTACCCCCTTTTCAAATGATTAATCGATTCAAAATGATTAATTTTTTCCAAAAACTTTTAATCACGCTGTAGGATGTGTTTTTTTTTTTTTTTGTAAGACAACAGGTACGACGAAGCTATAACTTGACCTTTTCCCTAACATTATCTTTTTTTTTTTTTTTTTTTTTAATGTCATGACAACTTAATTATTAAAAGAGGTATGGCCATTTAAATTATTAAAGCATTTTTGTATAATCTTATGAAAAAAATCGAGCATATGCCATAATTTTTGTAGGGAGTGTAATTGCATATTTTCACACAGTGTGCTTAAAAATATTAAAAATATAGTTTTTTTAATAAGAGCTCTTTATATGGTAACTTTTTATACAGTGTGTGTCCGAAAAGTTTTGGAAACGCTCAATATCTTAAAAAATTTTAGACCAAATTGGATAAAATTTGGTACTCCAGAGTAAAACAATACTTTGAACTCTGTTAATATCGAGCAATGTCAGATTTTCAGTTTTGCAGAAATTAATTTAAAGTTTTAACTTTAAATTAGAATAAAAAAATAAAATAAAAGTGGATACTTATTTAAATTTGAAAACTTTGAATTGATTTCTGCGATGCTGAAAATCTGGCAACATCGCCAATATCAACACTGAAGTCAGAGTATGGTTTACTCTGCAGTACCGGATTTCGTCCATCTTGGTTCAAAACTTTCTGAGATATTAGAGCGTTTCTCGACTTGTGAAAAACTGTATAACAAGTTTTCGTAAATTAGCCTAGTTCTGCTATTAAAATTAATGATTCAACCTTAAGAACAACCTGTACATGTAAGCATACAATTAATAAAAATTATTCCACACAGGGTGTTCCAAAATGTATGCATCAAATTTTAAAGGCATATTTTACGTCGAAAATAGGCCTAGTTTCCTATATGAATATATGTCCGAAAACGCTTCCTTTTAGAAATACATGGTCTCAAAATTCTAAGAAAAAAAAATTTATTATAATTTTTAATTGCTTTAGATATTTATTGGTATTTGTCACATTGCTTAACAGCAGCAAAAGACATACTTTTTTACATAGAATATTAAAAAAAATACCAGTGACGTCCATGTCATATTTGTATGGACTATTTCTTAAGAAAATAACTTTCTCCCGAACGATGCATAGTTTTCAAATAATAAAATATAAATCTTTTTGATGCATGACGAATTTGCGAAAATAATGACAGAAAATGTTAAACATTTAAAAACATAATTTTTTTCCAATCATTTTTGTAAAGTTTTTATTAACAAATTCGTCATGCATCAAAGTGGTTTTATTTTTTTGGTTGAAAAGCTATGCATCGTTCGGAAAAAAAGTCAGAAGATTAAATTTGTTTCAGATTCAATGGGGATTTTAGAAATAATTTTTATTTTAGGAGAAAGCAGTGGCGCACTATTTTTTTATTGAAAATAGTCCATACAAATATGTTAATCAGGTATTTTTGTTTTAAATATTTTACATTAAAAGATATGTCTTTGCTGCTGTTAAGCAATGTATTAAATACCAATTAAATATCTAGAGCGGTTTAAAAATTATGATAAAAAAATGTTTTTTTTCCTTAGAATTTTAACACCTTGTATATCTAAAAGGAAGCGTTTCCGGACATATTATGTTTATATAGAGAAACTAGGACTTATTTTCGACCTAGAATATGCCATTGAAATTTGATGTATGAATTCCGGAACACCCTGTATAAATAGATGTTTACCTTTTAGTCCACTCAGTTTAAATATTTGTAAAAGTAATATCAAATAGTTTTTATCTCTAAAAATAGCAATAAAACTGTTTCTTAGAAAAAAAAACCATCGGGTAATTTAAAAACCATAATTCTTGCTTAAGTAAAGCAATCTGTTTTGTTTATAGGTGTTGATACACGATAGTAAGTGCCTATTTAATAAAACTGATAAGAAAATCACTACCAACGTTTTTAACTGCTGATAAACAAGGCGATAAAATTGTAAACAATAGAACAATTATCAATACCCATTAGAATATTGTTGAATTGTCGACTATTGTTTAAGGTATTTATGGTCCTATTTACCAAAACGCCAATTAAGAACTTTTTATTGCGTCATTTTTTTAACAATGAGTTAAATCCTGGGTAAAGCGAAAAATAAAATAACATAACACTTATTTTGTTTTTACATTTTTACCCTCTATAAAATCATTTCTTAAACTAACTAACCAGAACGAATCAAAACGCTTTATACAGTGAGGGCCAAAAGTCTGGAATAAATTCGATTAAAAATTAAACGAATGAGTTTTTATCGAAACGCTCGGACAATTTTTGATTTTAAGAGGAAACATTTTTCTTTCGCCCCCTTTACTGAAACCGCAATGGAAAGAGGGGTTGAGTGATACCTCATTTTAAAAGGCCTATTGACCCTGATTACAACTGCCAAGTTTGAAGTCTCTGAAATGATGTCCGATAATATCTGGTTTGGCGTGGGTTGGTTATACAACCATGTTTGAAAAAAAAAATCAAAAATTGACGTGTCCGAGCGTTTCGCTGAAAAATCATTCGTTTAATTTTAATCGAATTTATTCCAGACTTTGGCCCTTCCTGTATATTAAAAAAAACGAAGAAATATATAGGGTGTTTCTAAACAAATGCGAAAAATTATAGGAGGTAAATCTTTGTTCAAAATAAAGCGTACTTTGCTTTATAAACATTGGGTCAAAACTCAACCATTAGGAAGATATAGTAAAAAAGATTTTTAAAAAACATGTTTTCAGGGTTTTGCCTTAAAACAAAATGTATTTAAACTACCAAGTAATGTCAAATAAAGAAATATTACAAATGCCGTAATGTGACAGCAGAAAAAAGATTATTTTTATAAAATAAATTTCGCCGTCCCCGCCGTTATGAATTCCATTTTATTTTATTTTTATTTAAAATTGGTAGTTTTCCAAATAAACCAGTCTATCTACCTAGTAAATTTATATTTTCTGAGGTCCTTGCATAAGTGTCTTTTAAATTTGGTTAGCAAGAACGATAGTGGTAGTCCATTTCCACCACTTTTATTAATTCTAAAAAGTGCAACAATATTTGGAAAGTGTATTTTTATATTAGCAATATTTTATTATTGAATCACGGAAAACAAGCTTCGTAAGCTTCAAAAGAAAACTAGAAATCGTATTCAGAATGTTAATCTTAGAACCAAACAAATGAAATTACCCTCAATTAAATTTCGTTGCACAAGGCCTAATATTTCTTGTAAATGAGTGGGCCTAAAACTTAAGGCAAAATAACAGCGTTTAATTAGGGCAAAGAACTTAAGGATGGCCATCCTTGAAAAAGGTTCTTCTACATCCACCTTACAATACGGATTTATCACCAAGTGATTTCCATCTTTTCGGAATCAGAAAAAGAGGCACTGGACGGTTCAAAATTTCCAAGACAATGATGTTGCCGAGTTTATGCATGAATGGATTCGCGCTCGGATAAAATATTTCTATAAAATTGGTGTTATTAAACTTCCACAACGTTGACAGAAATATGTAAGCTAAAGGGTAAATACATGGAAAAATAATGTAAAAACTGTAGATAGGATTGTCATAGCGTTTATCGTATAATAATGATAGCGATACGTTTCTAATCATTTATTTTTATATAGCCAACCACGATTGTAGTATAATACTACTACGAACGATATAATGTATAAGCAATAGCTAAAGGTATATCGGCCAGTAAAGCAACAACAAAGGATGTAGAATGAATCATCCAATCCGAAATGTTTATATGCCGGTATTTACGTTAAACTGTCTCTTTTCCTCACATTGCCTATGTGTTATGTTATTTAGCTGATTCGGTATACACGTCATGCCATTTCAAGACCTTCCAATGCGGTATCTAATCTACCTACCTGCTAGTATTTAACTCAAGATTTAACCCACTGAAAGTCAATTTAAACGTATCGAGCTGGCACGACGCTGACGTGTACATCAATAAACTATAAAATCCTTAAATTTTTACGCTTCCTTAAATCTAAATATTTTAACGTTAGATCCCTGGCAAAAATGTGTTTACGTATTTTTGGACACCCTGTAAAAGCTGAAAAGCATACAATATTACATTTAAATATGAATTTGGCTACAACGCATTACGTACACTGAAATGAAAAATAATAGCACATCATTAACTAATACGAGAAATAAATGGTTTGTCTAAGACTAATGTCTAAAAGCAGAAAGGGTGAATTTTAAAATAATAAGTATTATGTTTTTAATTGCTTGATTAGCAAAAGACAATAAACCATTTTTTTAATTAATGTTAAATGTAATTTTAATAAGAAAAATAGTCATATTAGGTTTGTTTATTTGTACAGGGTGTTTAAAAAGAAACGAAAATCTTAAGGAAGTGATTTATTAGTTTTAAAATAAAGGGTACTTTCTTGTATAAATATGGGGTTAAATATTAATCCTTAAAAAGATCAGAAAAAATAAAAATGCCATTTTTAATTTTTATCCTTACAACGAAATGCGGCGTACTCCTTAAAGATGGCGCTTTAATTATGGAGGATGTAAAAACCTACGATTTTGATGTCAAAAATAGGTAACATAGTAAAAATTACATTATGTTGAAATTATAAAATAATAACTAATGATTGTGCTTAAAGTCATATTACCTACAATGTACTTTTTAAATTCATTTAGTGAAGCCTTGAGACGTCTTCAATGAAGACGTGTCATTATTGTCCCTTAGAAAAGAAATACCTATATTGTTACCAGATTTATATGTAAATATTATTTTAAATATTTTTTGTCCACACAGGGTGTTTCTAACAACGGTACAAAACTTAAGAGGTGATTTCTTATGTTTTTTTCATGAGAAAAACCTTCTACAAACATATGTATGTCTGAACTTGCTTCATTTCTGAGATACAGGGCGTTAAAGTTTTTAAAAGAAGTCGAAATTTTTAAATATTTTAAAAAACCCTTTAACCGATTTAAATGAAATTGGTACACTTATTAAATATAATAGGGCACTTGTAAAGCTCTACCTAGATAGAAATGATAGGGTCCAGTGGCGCCTCAGTGGACACTACAGCTAATATAATAGCAGAAAAAAAGTACGCCTCTGACTTTCTTCAAAGTTATTATATTTTTTACGATTAAGCAATTAAAAGCGCACCATTTTAGTTTCTTAAATTTTTTCGTATCTAGCTTTGTTAAAAAAAAAAATTAAGCCACTTTAATTTCTTCTAGAAAGTACCCAAGGACCAAGGAAAATTAACTTTTAATAAGGAACGCTCGATCCCATTTAAGCCTATGTTCGCTAAATGTTGTGACGTAATATTTTCCTGTAATTCTTTGTTTACAATCGCACTGGAAGGTTTTTCGAGGTTTTGGTGTTTTTTTGCTTTTTAGTCATTGGACTTTTATATATGTTATATGTTTTACTGTTTATGGTTAAATTGAGTAGTTATTAGTTCTGCAGTTACAGATAATTTTAAAACCCGTAAACAAGGGTCACTGACCTTTGGATAAATTTTACAGGGAATTTACGTTTAAATCGTTATTAAGGGTAAGATACAATTTTTTTTATTTCATTTCATGGGATGCAAGTATTGGTTTATTTTGTCAGATTAAAATATATTTTGGCAAAAAGGTGACGTACAAACATAACCTATATTTTCGGACAAATATAAAAAATTGAGCGCTCCTTATTAAAAAGTTTATCTTCCTTGCCCATGGACAACACAAAACAAAACACACACAACACAGAATTATTTGCCCTAAAATAAACGAACGGTCGTGTATTTATTTTAGCGGCAATCGTCATTTTCCTTATTTACAAATTAATTTTGGATTTCATTTTATACTGTTCATGGATACTTTTAGTATCTATCAATTAAAGTGGCGTCAATTTTATTTTTTCAAAAACAAAGCCAGATACGAAGAAAATACAGGAGACTGAAAAGTTGAATTTTTTAGTGCTAAATCGAAAAAAAATATAAAAATCTTGTAAAATGTCAGTGGCGTAGTTTTTTTCAATAATATCGGCTGAGATGCCCACTGGAACCAATAATCTTAATCTTGGTAGAGGTTTACAAGAGCCTTATTACATTAAATAGGTGTACGGCGAGGTGTACCAAATTTCATCAAAATCAATTAAGTGTTTTTAAGATATTTTAAAAATGCCGACTTTTTTAAAAACCTTAACGCTTTGATAAAAAGACATAAGAAATCATTCTTTTGAGTTTCTGTACGGTAGTTAGGAAACACCAAGTATATTATTATACTTTTCTGTGAAATACTTAAAAAATTCTACTAATCTATCATTTTGAGCGGTAAAATGTTGTATGCTCATATCTAGGTTTACCTTGTCTACAATGTATTTTTAAACTTATTTCATTTTTTTATGAAGCAAAGCCGTAAAGACGCCTTCAATGCAGACCTATCACTAATTTACTTTTTCCAAAAGGCTTGGCTATTGCCAAATTTGTTTTCATTCACAATAAGCTGAAAATGGAGACCTACTTAATTTTTTTTTATTGGACGTAAATATCAGGTTAATGTTTGTTGGCTAAAGTAAATAATAAAATGCCAATAAACATTTACACATGATTTCCCAACTTTATAAATACTGGGTTTCAAACATCAGGCGGCAATTAAATATTTCTAATTACATTAATACCTACGTTATTGGCTTTTTGCGATTTTTAAACTATGTTTTCATTTTGGTTTAATTTAAGCGATATGGCATCCATCCAAAAAACAAAGAGCATTGCCTCTACAGGGCATAATTATAAACGAAAATTCGGGCGAAAACTTAAATTGTATTTACAAATTCCTTAATGTTTTAGTATACCCCCTCTTTAATATAAAAACTAAATAAAAAATTAGGTTAAAAGGGATTGCAGGAACAGTAATAATGTGAAAAATACCCTCAGAAATACCCAAAAAAAGCTTTAATATTCAAAAATATTGTATATGTCTTGCTTTGCTAGAAAGTAAGCATTCGTTTTAGGCGACATTATTTATATTCAAGGTTGCCATCGACTTTATTTTAAATTTTCTAATTATTCCAGGTATTTTTAGTAAAAAGTGTAATTTTCCATTACAAAAGTAAGTGCGCATCTATTAGTGTTTTTATTATTTCTCTGGCGTTGTTATAAAGAGAATATTAACTTTTATGACATTTTGTGTGAAAAATGTTTTTAGGTCCTTGGTATGCTCAAAAAAATAGGTTTAAAATGGAACACAGGAATGGACACACTTAAAATGTTTTATTAAAACAACTAATTAGTCTTCCTATGACGAACGCCTTATTTTAATACATGAGGGAGAGATGATATATATAATAAGTGTGAAATGTAGGCGAAATATAAGGTAACGCAAAGGAAACCACGGATCAAATTTCTTATGCCAAGGACGTTTCTGGATGATTATGGTTTGTAAAAAGAAAATAAAAATGTTCTTTATAACTCACTATATTTCTGTCAGTTACATTGTTTTCTTATGTCTAATTCTTATCAATATTCAAATATAAAAATAAAGGCACATGAACTATTAGGGAGCTATTGGAGCAAATGTTTATATTCTCAATAAAGGCTTTTGTGACACAATCACCCAGTCCGGTCCTGTGGCATAACAATGTGACCCAGGAAAACCTGTCGTCAACAGGTACAGGTACAGGTACTCACTCTAAATAATACACTTGTCCTTCTGGGGTGCGCGCCTGTTCCCAACCGGGTGGCAGGGGAGTGTTGTCTTCTGATTTACTGGCTACGTCGTACGATCGCTGTTTTATATGATGATGTGCTGGGGGCTGTTGTTGCCCCACAGCATAGGTCTGTTGAAGGGACGCGGGAGAACTATGCGCCCGATGATGGGCCGTTTGTAAGGGCACAGAATTTACGGGGCCGGAGACGTCAAATGCGGAATCTACGGAATTTTCGCGAGAATGATTTATTGACTTGGAACCAGTTGACGGCGGGGTAAAGAATGAATCAGGTAACTTTCTCATACTCCATGGTACTTGAAGCGGTCTTTTAGAGTCTGGTTTAAGCACGCTGTCGAATAAAGCTTGCAAATCAGTCTCGGAATCCTGATCAACCCGCAAGACTTGTTTGGCCTCATCTTGATTCCGTGCCATGTTCACCCGTGGTGTTTCACAGTTTTCACCGACACTAAAACCACTCACCAACACTGATTCCCAACACTATCAGTGTTGATACTGGCTTTTCCCCTCGATTGGGGGCGCGAAACACGATATAAAAGCCAGGTCAACTAAACTCCCCGTCCCCCCAACTCGCAGACTGACAACCAAAAATCGACCTCGTACTCGCCTGCTCTCAGCAGCTTGCTACCCGTTGCACTGAGATTTTTCTGTCGATGTCAATCTTTGACAGATTGAAGACGGTTCTTCGTGTTTCTGCACAACCCAGTACACTCAACACATTTTCCTAACCATCCGCATCAACAAGCAACGCGCTGTTTAGGGATGTGCTATACAGTATCGATATTCCAAATCGATTCTAATCGCAACCATACATATCGGATCCGTACTTTTAAATCTACATGATCTAGAACCGAGCAAGAAATCAAAATATTAATGCAAACAAATCGTTAACTATTAACGCACTTGAACTGTAAATCCTCTGCATCTCTTTACGGTCCATCTGAAGAAGCAGCAAACTTACTTACGCCGTATCTACATTTTTACAATATCTATGCTGTAAATCAATATTGTCTTTGGCTGTAAACGGTGCATGCAGAGCCCTTTTTAATAATATTTACTTTTTACTTTTTTACATAATACTTATTTTGCAGACCTAACACAAAAACACATTAAAAAGAAAATGGTAATAGTAAAATTAATTAAAATAAATAAACAGAGCTTTCACAGTTGCTTAACAAAGTTAACCAGCAGCTTTAACAAAAAATTTTTATATTAAATCGTTTATTTAATTATTCGTTATTTACAAGGTGGGCCAAACAGAGACGTCCAAAATTTGAGAAATTGTTATTAAGGACACCTAAATAATGACTAATGGTGAAAAAACTAGGTAAATTATTTTTAGTTACGAAGATACAGGGTGGTAAACTTTTAATAAATAATTTAATAATATCTCAAAGATTCGTTAGTCGATTTTTTGAAATTTGGTAGTGTTGTTCAATATGATAAGACGCTACTTTAGCACTAACTAGATGATAAGTATAAATTACAGCGACGGCGCTAGGGACAATCCCACTGATATTATTGACAAAAAAATGACTTTATAAAAGTTTTTAGCCTACTAACTGCCCATGAGAGCGGTTTTCCGCTCGCGGATGATAATTCAGCGTTGTGATTGGCGGGAAAAGCATTTTAAATTTGCACTAACCAATCACAACGCTGAATTATCATCCGCGAGCGGAAAACCGCTCTCATAGACAGCCGGCTTTTATATATTTTTTAAGTTAAGCAGCCAATTATAAATTTTTTGTCCCTTGATATTTGTATGTATCTTGCTTTATTTTCGAGAAAAAAATAAAACCACTTTATTTCGCGTTTAACATTGATCTGGAATTTTTTGGCATCTCCTTTTTTCGTAATCTTCGTAACTATAAATAATTTACCTACCTACTTTTTTTCACCATTAGTCATTATTTGTCCCTAATAACAATTCCTTAAATTTGGGACATTTCTGTTTGGCCCACCCTGTATATCCTAAAATAGTAGGTATTAGTCGTTGGGTATTATTACTATTGCTGTTTCGCAAAATATTTATCAACATATCGATGCTCAAATATCGGACATCTTTAAATCGGATTCACATACTTCATCTTGTCAAGAAATACGACAAATTTCTGTAACGGGCGTGCTCAGTAAAGCTTTACTTTTATGACCTAACTTACGCTTACGCTTCAGCAACTGGTTGACAGCAGGTTCACAGAACCCAGGCCCTGACGCCCTGATTTTCGAGCGTAAGAGAAGAGAAAGCTCCCAAGAGAAAATTCTTCTCTTTCTTTTAAATTGCTATATTTAAAAGTAATAGAAAGTGGAAAATAGAAAAGAAATTGGACACCCTTTCTACCCGAAATGTCTACTTCCTAATTCGAAAATCGGGCCTCCGTTTTCGGTTAATGCCTTAATGCTAAGTTAAAAACCATTAGCTACGGTCCCTTAACACATCTTTTCTACGTACCATTATTTGTTTGCCATATCTGCTAGAATTTTACAATACATTATTGTGGCTCATACTCATATATGCTACGCTAACATACTACCTAAAAAATACCTAAAAATCCAGCTAATGATAAAGAAACCTACAACTAACTGCAAACTACAGACAATGGTTACTCTACTTTACCGTGACCTCACCTTGTGTAGGTCATTATTTTTATATACAAGGGCATTTGTTACTTTATGAAGCTAATCTTTGGCAAATAACCTACTAACATTTATTGCTGGGGCCTGAGTTTTGACCTGGGGCGTAGAAATTCTCGATGAGGAAGGTGAAAATTTTTCTTTTCTTTAACTCTTCTATTAAATTTAAAAATAGCAATTTAAACAGTAGGAAGAATTTTCTGTGGAAACGTCTTCTCCTTACCGTCGAAAATCAGGCCCACCTTAGTTAATACACGAAAGTCGTTAGAAATTGACCAATCAGAACACGTTCCGCAAATTGCATTTCGCCAACATGAACAGCAGTTGGTTTCCACTGCTAAAATAGCAAAAATAGGCGAAGCTTCAACACTGAGGATGATGCATGACAACTGGAAAAAAAAGAAAAAGGAAGAAAAAGTGTGGTTAGAGTTTTATATTTGGGTGTACAATTAAATATTTTTATTTATTGTTTGTATCTCTTGTGATTATATGTGGTATTAAGCTATACAATAATTGGTGTTTTCGGCATTCAAAGGTTTTAAAATACAAAATGAACAGTTCCAAACGTTCATCGTTTCTTCATCCAAAAGTAGTAAATTTAATGGTAAACTTAAGGAAATCTTGTCTTCATCTTCAAGGCAAAAAACTGAGCCCAAAGTTGCTGATATTAAAGACTTTTCAAATGTTCCTATAGTAAGGCAAGTGGACAATGCAAGACTGTTACCAAAATACAGCAGCAAGTAAGTTTCTATTTAGTTGTAAGGCTCTGTACCACAGTTATCAGTATAAGATCTATGGGAAAAACAAAAATAATTTTAATAATGGAAAACATTACTTAACTTATATTTGAATGTGGTATCCAATGATACTTCATAGTGATACTAAAAGAATTTCGGACTTCCATTATCTTGTCCGTTTCAAGTATAAACTAATTACACTTAAAACAGACAGAAGTAGGACTGTCCAAAATGTTGTGTGAATAGTTAAAAGACAGTGAAAGTCCGAAATTCTTTGTGTATCACTTATTACTTAACTTCCTTTTAAATTAAAGAATATAATTTTGATATGATGTAAAGCGCAAATGCAAGTTAATTTGAAAAATTTTGTTTCTAAAATAATGGATTTTGTAGTTTTGTTAAAAAATAATGATGAAGGTGTTGCTATGGATGACTTGGACCAGCCGCAACAAGATTTGGAAAATTGTTGTCCACTAATGCAATAAGAACTCGATTCTTCTTGGGAGAATATTCACAAGCTGATCAAAAAGATACCCATCATGATAAGAAGGCACATGATAAAGTATGTAATTTGTTATATAAAGTAATATTTACATTTAAAGCCTTGTTGTCATAAGTAGTATTTAAACAGTTTAATTAGCCAAAGTTTACACAAATTTTGGTTGTCTTAACCTATTTGATGTACAATTTTTTTAATTTCCTTATTGATTTAATTTTTAGACATCACTTAAAAGGAAGCGGCCAGATGAAAACCCAAATACAAAGATTTAAAAATGGGTTAAGAGTGGTGAAAAGATCCTTTTAAATTTTATAATGATAACTCATATCAAGAGATACCCAAAATAACTCTGCCTAGGAATGATAATTTGATAAATTTTGGGCTTCCATTGAACCTTACTGTGCTCCAGTTAACAAAGATGATGTGGCAGTGAGTTATTATTTTTATCCTAAGAAAATTTTAAATATTATTTACTTTTAAAAGATGAAATTAAAACCAATATTTTTTATCAGTGATACTGAAGGAATTTTGGACTTTCATTGTCTTTATTTATAACTATTCACACAATGTTTCAGACAGTCCTATCTTTTGTCTGTTTTTAGTGTAAACTTGTGATTTTTGAAAACGGACAGAGATAGGACTGCCCGAAATGTTGAAGAATCATTGTCTCACCACATTCAAACATACTTCTTTTTTAGTTTTTGATACACTTATACAAGAATTTTCTAAAGAAATTGACATCAAAATACCTGAAATTGGTGAGCATTATGCAAATTCTTGGTCAGATGACCTAATAAATGATGAACAAAATTTAGGAAAATCACCTATTAAGAAGCCGTTAGCTGCAGATTTTAAAAAGAATGGTTTACACATGTAAGTTCTATTAATTGCCTTATTATGTATGGTACATTTAACGACTTATTTTTTTTTTTTTTTTTTAGGATGGTTGAGTCCTTTGCCACTCCTCAAACTCAGAGATTGTTATCAGCATTAATTCAAGAGAGAGCCTTAAAAGCCACTAATTCAATCCCTAAAAATACTGAAAATGGTGTTAAAGTAAACAAAGTGAAATGTAAGCAACCCAAAGTGTTTAACACATAGGATGTCCCGAATAGTTTCCATCACTGTACTTAATATTTTATGTGTTTATGTTTTAGCTTCAGAATTATTAAAAATCAAACATAACATTGGACAGAAAGTTGGTACTTGTTTGGACAAGAGACTATTAAAGAATTAGTAAGATCAAGGAATATTAAAACATGATGATGTAAACAAGGTAAGTTTAAGGTGTTAATAACATGAGGAATGACTAAATAAAAAAGCAATATTAATTAAAAGATTAATAAATTATTTATTTTAGAATGTCCCTGAGGATGAGATTTTAACAGAAATTAAAAAGTGTCAGCAAGAACTTGTAACAGTTAATGAATACAATCTTGAAGAACTGAACAAACTTCGGTCTGCAGTCATGAATGACATTCATTGTAAACCAACTTAAAGATGATTTGGATAAAATTGATAAGGAGGTTAGTGCATTCTTTATTATGTAAAGTTTTCTTAATTTTATCTGCAGAATATCATGATGATTGATTCTACTGTTTTTTTAACCCAAAAAATAACAATATTACACTATATATGTCTAATATTATACATGTTCAGCCACTTTAAAAGATCCGACCCCTTAATATTAATATATAGAGGTCCTCTCCTTTAATTTAGGTTTTTATTTGTACTTTCATTTTTGCGTTAAAGCTCCCTAATTATTGAGGTAAAAACATGTATATACACATGTATCTTTGGAGAATTAATTTTTTTAGCTCAATAAACCTAAAACTAAATTAATGGTTTGACTTAATACACCATCAATTAATACCCTGTCTTGACTTTTGCATTCAAAAAAACTCATTTAGTGACACATACGGAATATTATTTATTTACATTTTAAGTTACTTAGGGATTTTTACCATTACCACAAAAGTTTTTCTAGCACACGTAAAATTTAATATTTGACTTAAGGGCTTTAGACGTCAAACATGGCAGTTTTGAGTTGTTCATATGATACATACAACTATTACGGCAAGTAAATTGGGTATGCTTAACTCATTTTTGAGAAAAATGTTACTTAGTGACTTTCACCTTTATACCGACGATATAGTGGATACTCTTTTGGAATACTAGTTCTATTGTATCTCGAATTTGTTAATAAATAAATAAAATAATATATAGCGTATATTACGACCATCATAATTAAATTGCATTGTTTTCTTTAAAAATTAGTATTTTCTTTTAGAATAGAGATATCAATATAAATTAAAAAAAAGAAAAGATGGGGATTTAAAATCCAATACACTGAAAAATTGTAACTTTAAATTATTCTACAGGGTGTTTGAAAATTTAGGTCAAATTGTAACATTTGGGTCTTCCCTGTATAACACCCAAATCCTTTAAAACTTTTTACTATTCCCATATTAAATAATAAACAAAAATTTAATTAAGATTGGTAAAAAAAAGTTATATAAAATTGAATTTGATCAAAATTTTGTTTTTCCAGTTTTTTTTACCAGCACTGTATTATTTTTCAAATGGCAACTCTTTTTAGACAAGCACCTTTCGAATAAAGGATTTTTTATCTAACGATACCAATTTATTTAAATTAAAAAATAAAGTCATAAATAAAGGATCATAACCACCTAGTTGCAAAAATACAAATGGCTTTCAAAATATCAAGTAGGCATAATAACATTTAAAGATGTCAAATTATTAATTAGGATTGTCCCAGGAATAAAAAAATAAAATATACAGGGTATTCCATTCAAAAATGGAGTCATTTCCTGTTAAACCGGAAGTAACCAAAAGTGAATAATATGCGAAAACTCTTCTCTTTCCATACCATTTACTTATACCGAGTGTCATTTTAATATGTCTTATACTGTAAAAGTTATGACTTGTCTAATAGATTCGTTGACACCCGGTATAATGTAATATTCTAGATAATCCATTGCATGGATGTTAACACAGAATTACAGCCAATCATTTTAAAAATAAAATATAAGCTTATATTTAAACTTACCTTTTAGTAATATATATTTATTTTTATTTTTTAAATATTTTTTTAGGTTTTGGATCTCTACAATAACATAATGGTGGCAAGAAAGAAGGCTCTTCAAGACGAAGGCAAAAATTATGATAAAATCTTTTCGGAGGAAATGCTCACCGATTTTGAACGTAAAAGCAAATGCATTATTAAGGCAACAGCATGTCTTAAACCGTGAAATTAACAGCATGACAGACATGTCAATGCTTTACTGATGGTTAAATTCAATATAATTGGGTTCCGTGAATTGTGCCACCAGAGGATAAAACCCTTTGGACCGGCAGATTTAATGAACCCGATTATATTGAATTGAAACTAAAATTTTTATTTCATATTATAAAAGTTTTTGTTTCAACTTTTACCATTATTTTAGGAAATATTTACATTTCATTTTTATTTCATTATACTTTATGGTGTTTTTTGATTAATTGTGTGGCATAAGACAATTTTAATGGTGTATCATTTAAAGTTAAATATGAAGATCCTAAACATAAAAAGAAAAAATGTTTTAACCTGCATATTTTACTTTGACATTTTAAACCACTGAAATTGGTTTCCTTATGCTCCAACATTTATGAAGAGATTTTTTAAAATAATTAATTTAAACTTAAAATTTGCTGCAGACCTATGCACCTTTATACAATTTAGTGATAAATTATACCTAAATAAACCAAAAGAACAATTATATAAAACTGTTCTTATACTTTTTAATACTTTTTATCATATTGTGAAGAATATTCATTATAGTTTTTGTGTCCCCAATATGGACAATAAAATTCTCACTTCTATAAAAGTCAATAACACATGTTTTTAAGGTGATTAAAGTTTTTTTATATATATATAACCTATTATTTGCTCAGTTAGAAAAAAACTAAATACAAGAGATTATTTTATATTATGTTATTCACGGCATAGGAAATGTAATGATATGGAAATATATTTAATATTAAAAAGTTTATTCATCTTTATAGCTTGTGCTATTATGACCTTTAAATTTTTGTTGCTAGACATGGTAATTTTTATTTAGCAGAATCACTTTTTGCAATTGTACCCAAATGCGTCAGTTTCAAAAGTTTTTAATACCTTATATTTCAACTGTTAAACGATATACAGATTCGAGAGATTTGACTGTTTTATTTATTTTAATAATTTAGAAGATGATATTTTTTTAGGTCGAGTTCCAAAGGCACACTACAAAAAGTAAGAAGATACATAGATTTACTTATATCATTCTAATATCGCATTTGGCTTTCCCAGGCTGTTTAGAAAAAAATGTTTTAGTTATTTTAATATCTTACCTATTTTAAAAATTATTTAGCGAAATGTACATTAATGTGTACTGCCAAAGTTTACAGAGTTTAAATATAAGTTGTGTTACTGTTGAATACTTTCTTCGCTTAAGTGACTGCATTATATACAAATTTTGTAAAATTTGGTATTACTGTCTGAAATGATAATCATCTATGATTTGATCAGATTGTGTTAAATTAAACAGAGCTGTGTATCTAAGTGTAAATAAACAGTATGACTCACTTATTACTAAGACATGTTTTTGTCAAACAATAAATATATTGTTTCAAAAAACTCTCAGTAAAAAGTAAGACTAACTCTGATAGTATATTTGTTACTGTATTCATAACAACACAATTTGTATGGTTGTTATTGGAATTTTTTTAAAGTTACAGACTGTTCATAGGTACGTACAGATAATACTTAGAAAAGAGTGTAATATGAACCCAGTTGTCTTATTTTAACTCGGTTTTATTTCAATAATTATTTAAATTATTTATTTTAAGTAAATGTGTCGTAAAATTAAGAACAAATAAATATATTATTGAACTAACTGTAAATGCAACAATGTCAGGTCATAGTCTACACAATTAAAATATAAGTTGGGTCGCTTGTTATTTATATAAACATAATACATCCACTTCCCTGTGCTACTTTTTTAAGACTGTTCACGTTCATTAGAAACTAGTTCTACTGTAGCTATCTAATATTTGAAAAACAATGCAGTATGTAAATGTCAAATCATAGATTTCGTTCTAATGATCCCGACATACCATTAATTTGTACTATGATTGGTCTGTAATTTTTAAGTTAACACTGCCGTCCAACAGAAAAACACCATATGTGCATATTTGGTAGTTTTGAGAAAATGGCCTTTGAAAATATGCCGGAAGTAGTATTATCATGGCCTAATGAAACTTGGGTGATTATGTTTAAGAAAAATATATACATTTACTAAAAAACGCTTATTTTATACCCATACGCTTTAATTTACTATCGAAAATGTTTTTCATTGCTGTATGCTTGTAATGTAAAACGTATGTAAAATATGCGCTACAGATACGGTTTTTATGTCATGTAATTTTCAAATAGTGTTGTCACATACAGTGTATAATGATACTTACCTTCTTTATGCTTTGTAAGGAGGTCCTTTTTAACAATACGTACAAAACAGCAAATTTTAGTTCTTTTAAAGCAGTTTTTCATGAATATACCTAATATATTTATGCATAAAGATGAAAGATTTTAGCTAACAGAATACGAAAATGTGAAAAAGTAACTTTCCACAAAAATGTCACATACGGTATTTTTCTGCTGGATGGCAGAGTAGAGAATTTGGATGTTAAGTTACGTGTTAAATTGTAAGATCCCTATTATAGAATAATATTTGACGTTATTAAAGGGTTTTTTAGCAACCTATATTTGTTACTTCATGCTTGCAACATTTCAGTGTCTTTTTTATATTTAACAAAAGTAAAATACATGTATTTGAATGCGCTCGAGCCTACGGTAACGCCATAGGTTAGTGGTGTGGTGGAACCAAGAAAAATGAAACATGAATCTTATATAAATAAAGTTAAATTAAATAATATAAAGATGGATTTCCTTTAGTTTAAGGTAATCTTAATATTCTAATTATAAGTTGTGCATAAGTATAAAATGTAATAAATAAATGTATGATAATATTTTCTGTTTTTTTTTACATCCCTTACAGATATTTTTTTACGACTGCTCCAACTGGTTTGTAAATGCTAGAACTAAAAACTACTAAAGCTGTAAAAAAAAATTAGGCTTTAGTGGCGACGCCGGCTCTTGGTTTAGGGGTGGCCAAAAGGTATGAAATTTTGAACACCAAAAAAACGGTTTTACATTTCTACTTTTTTGTGTCCCGGCACTTCTAACTTTAGAACCTACTTCTTTTCTTCTTATGTTCTACCTTACAGGGGGGCGTCAATTTTTAGGGGTGGCCAGCAATTTTTCCAGGGGTGGCCCGGGCCACCACTGTTCCGGAAGGTCACGAAAAAGAAAAACGAGCATTAGCCTAAAAGCATTTATTTATTTAAAGAAAATTTGTATTGTAAAAGTTTTTACATATTTTTCCCCAAAATTCTAGCAGAGCGCTCTTTTGGTAAAATCATTAGTGCTGTTCGTCAAATAGACTCTGTATTAGAGCGTATATATACCGGGTGGTGAATTGCCAGATTTTCCACAGGAAATGGCATGTAAATTTTGATATCTTTAAATTTTGCATTAGCCCATTGATTTTCCAAAAAAAAAAATGTATTGTTATTTTCTTAAAAGACAATTATTAAAAGTTATTTAACAAAACCCATTTGTAAAATCGTTACATACTTGATACATACCGTAATGAATCCACCAGTTATAAATAAATAATAATGAATAGCTAATAGAAAGAAAAACGTAAATTAGAAATTTGACAAAACATTTTATTCATTATTGGTGGATTTATTATTGTGTGTATCAGGTATGCAAAGATTTTACAAATTGTTTTTTTATAACATTTAATTGGCTTATTAGAAAGGAACGAAATTTAGTGTGTAAATTTACCTTATTAACGTCTTTTAAATAGTTTATTACAATTTTTTTTATAAAATCAGTTTAAAGGTATCAAAATTTTTGATTTCACATGGCCAGTCTGAGTATGCACCACCCGGTATAGGTTAAAATTGTAGTATATCACCAATATTACAGTTGTATAAGAAACGTTTAAAAAACAGAAACCAGTCACTTTCGGTTAAACCGAAAATGGCACCAATTTTAAAATGGAACACCTTGTATATTTTGATATTTTTTTATTCCTAGGACAATTCTGAATCAGAATGTGACATTTTAAGACGTATTTAAGCCTACTTGATTTTTATATTCATCTAGGAGACAGATAAATACAAGCGCAACTGGCAACTGTTTTAAGACAAGCACTTAAAAAAATATTTTTTGACGAGTCTAACAGTACAAATTTATTTATTTTGCGATCGGATTAAAAATAAGGAGACAACTATGGGGTCATGGCCACCTAGATGCAATAATAAAAATGGCTCCAAAAAATCAAGTAGGCGTAAAATTTTTTAACATGTCAAATTCTCATTTAGAATTGTCGCAGGAAGCTAAAAATGGTAAAATATACAGGGTGTTTCATTTATCAATTTAAAACAGAAGCAATTTCCGGTTAAACCGAATGTAAACGAAAAATAATAATTATGCAAAACCTCTTCTTTTTTATACTATTTACCTATACCAAGTCTCATTTTGATATGTCTAATACTCTCTAGAAGTTATGGCTTGTCTAATAGATTTGTTGACACCCGATATACAGTATGCGTTAAAAGTGCGCAAGCATAAAAGGCATTAAAATTTCTATTTTTTTAAATTTGTCTTGCTCGCCTCAAATTAAAATAATAAAAAAATTGGATAAGCCTTTTTTCCAAAAAGAAGTTAAATAAACTTTTTGACTCATATGTGTTGTATACGATTTTCAAAATCCAGCTATAAATAATTAGGATTTTTACTGTAAGTAATGATTGAGATTTTTGTAATTTCTTACTCGTAAATTACTAAATAAAATAAAGAAATATTGAAAAAAAAACTAAGATATGCAAGAAATATAGGGTAGGTACTTCTTAGAAAAATAAATATTATGTCATCACACACTTTTACCCACCCTGTACAATATACAGGGTTCTAAGTTAAAAACATACCACATGACCCCCTTTTTCTTTTGAATGGGCCAAGACATCGGGATCAGGTAAAATGTAGAATTTTGTCAATTTTGTCGGGCACTTGTAACTCGCTTGATGTTAGAGATCGTAGATAGAAAAGTTTTGAGGGATTTTTACGTAGAATTTAGAGGCGTACCTATATTCTTTCCATTAACTCTTAATTTAAAGTTATAACATAAAGTTGTTTTTTTTTAAATAAAATACCCTGTATATTTTAACATCAGTTAAACGGTCTTCTTATAAGCTATAAAAATACCACATTTGATATTTCTATTTTTAATAGTTTCGGAAATATGGCCATCATCAGGATTTTTAACAAAACACCCTGTATATTATATTACCGTTGCATAGATATTTCAAAGATATTTACCAAATTACCACAATTGATATATTTATCTCTTATAGTTTTGGAAATATGACCATATAAATCTAAAAAATAGTAGATATACGCACCAAGAATTGGAAGCTCATATTTCCGAAACTGTTGGAGAAAATCATTTAAATGTGGTAAATTCTTAGAGGTCTTTAAAATGTCTTTTCAATGGTGATAAAATATACAGGGTGTTTTATTTAAAAATGCCATTTTATTATCGTACTCCAGACGATAGCTATATTTCCAAAACTTTGACAAATTTAATATTTCAAATGTTATATTTTTTACTACTTTTAAGGCGACCTTTTATTGATGATAAAATAAAGAGTATTCCATTAAAAAACCCCAACTTTGTTTTATAACTTTTAAATAAAAGTCAATAAAAAAAGTTGGTACGCCACTGAATTCTCGTGAAAATCCCTAAAACTTTTCTATTTACATTTTTTTTTATCTCTAATATAAAGCGAGGTACGAGTGCTTGGCCAAATTGACAAAATTTAAAAACACTCTGTATCGTCAAAACGAATCAAGTTAGCCATGATTTACATTCATCATTGAATTTGCTTCAAAAATTGAAATCGAGATTGTGCAATCAGATTTGTTCTATTTCTCTTAGTTTTCGCTGTACCCTGCAAGGTTAACGAAAAGGCGCCACCCTGTACAAATTGGAGCTAAACTTCAAACGGTTATAATTCTAAAACGAATGGACCGATTTTTAAAAATAAAACGATAATAAATGGATAATCAAAAACCTTTATAACATGAGGTACTACATGATTGCTCTTTCCATTTGAAAAGAAATAGTTGCTAGTGCCCCCTTGGCACTAGGCCATGTGACCGAAATTATTTTTATGCCAAAATGCAGTGACACTTTTTAACCCAAATTTTACCCGATCTTGATATTTTGTCCCATTCAAAAGATAAAGGGGGGAAAGACTTTTAATATCCTCACTGTCAGGGCCGTATTAACTGTTAGAGGCGCCCTAGGCTGGAATTGCTAGGGCACCTATTTTATTAGGAAAAAGGAAATCAAACATTTTGAAGAAGGGCATCCTACTTGAAGGATTTTCACTGGGTGCCGCCTATCTTAATTCGAGGGCGCCCTACTCGAAATTAAAAGTAAAGAGCAAAAAAAAGGTAATTCACTGCGTTGGCGCCTATTTTCTTCCAGGACGCCCTATCCCCAAATAAAATTAAAGACCAAAAACCCACGCCGTCCTACAACTATTTTTAAATCTCCCTTTCTGGCGCCTATTTTTTTACGGCGCCCTAGGCTGTAGCCTAGTCAGCCTAGTGCTTAATACGGCCCTGCTCACTGTATACGGTAAATCTAAAAAGGGTAAAAACACGTAAACTATATATTTTGGGGAGCCATTTCATAGGCTTTTTTATTTAGTTTAAAAAAATTAGAAAAAGGAAGTTAATTGTTTAGAACAGGTAACTTGCGGGCCTAACTTTAGTGTGCAAATACGTTTGCGGGCCGCGTTTAAAAGTAAAGATCCATTCAAATAGTAAAAAGCCACAACCGTCATAAAAATAAGGACGGCAATCAACTATTGCTATCTAAACGCGTCGTTTAAACAGTGTGCGAGCTATAAAAAGGGGAATAATTAAAAGTGAGACAGAACTAATGACGCCGTGGCTTTTTTACTATTGACGTTAAGTCAATTACATTTTACAGTAGTGTTGTAGTGTTCATAATTTTTTGCGATAGTCACAAAGCAAATAGACGGCACTAAAGCAGTTGGCTAGGATTTCACTCGTCGAAGTTATCACTTTGGTATCTCAGATAGAACTGAACTAGAGTTTAAGCCATCCACCCCATAGGGCCTATATTAAAATTAAATTACACTACTTACTCAAACTCACGGAATCAAGTGGGCAGGCCGAGTGGCGGCGATCATCAAGAGTGAGGCACAAGAAAAAATTATTTCTTCTCAACTATTCTACACTAGACGAAATAATCTTTTGTTGTGCCCTACTCTTTGCTGTAGTAGAGTAATTTAATGTTAATTTTTACTAATTAGGTTTTTTTTGTCTCGTCGCGGGCCGGATCAAATCATACAGCGGGCCCAATCCGGCCCGCGGGCCAGCGGTTGCCCATATATGGTTTATAATATGAAAAGTTGCGATAAACCATAATAATTATAGAAAAATACTTTAGTGTAATCTTGGTCAAAGAATGTGAATTAAATGGCGATCCAGATCACCCGTCTTAAGGTCTCCAAATTTCTTCCTCTGGAACAAGGCATTTTATCGGATGTTTTTAAAGCACAGACTGGAAGCTTAGAAAAAAATGGCAAATTTTAATTAAAAGCAAGAATAGAACGTAAAAGTTTTTTAAAACGTTAGATAATAATGGACATTTTTAAAACTTATAAACAGGGGCGGAATAAGGGGGCGGCGATTATTAAAAATACATTTCTGTTTTTCGGCTTTTATGTAATATAAACTTTAGCCTAAGCCCCTAGAATTCAGCGTCTAGTTGCGCCACTGATGCTCATAAAGATTTTTTTAAGTCATTATATTATTATTATTTTATTCTAACTTCTAAGATCTTAACTGAATAAATCCTTATTTTACACAAAAAAGTTAAATGTATTTTTAGAAATTCAATTTAATGGCCACTCAACCCCTTTCGTATTAGAATTTTAGGGGCCCCTTTTACCCTTTTCTTGAGTATGAGTGGTAAAATTCAATAAAAAACCGTAAAATAACCCCCAAAAAAAAAAGTTTACGTGTTTTTGTATTTTTTAGATTTTTTATGGGAGCTGACAAACTAAAGTTTTCACATTGACACCCTGTTTAAATCTGCGTTCGAACAAAATTCCTAACTTAAATTAAAATATTATGTTGTTTTGTGTGATTGCCTTATTTTCACGTTAACTTAACAATTATTTTTATGCAGAAAAACCCTTAAAAATATTCTATTTTTAGAACCAATACAAGTCACTGAACACAATTCAAATGAAAAGGCATGCGCCAACTTCAATTGTTTCCCGCGTCGCGTCCTTTTAAAAGTGTGAATACGGGTTCTAAGGTGTTTCTTATTAAAATTAGGAAGTACTTATTTTATGTAAATAGCTATTAAAATAGGTTTTTTTCGTAAAGAAATAGTGTTTTGTAATTACATTGCCCAGTTTTTATGTAATTAGTTTTAGGAAGGAAATATTCTAGGAAAACTTCTGCTGTTTAGAGGGTAAGTCCAACTAGTCCAAGTATAACCTAAAACCTGCAGATTTTTGTGACAATTAACATGATTTT
This sequence comes from Listronotus bonariensis, assembly GCA_014170235.1. Classification (NCBI taxonomy): domain Eukaryota; kingdom Metazoa; phylum Arthropoda; class Insecta; order Coleoptera; family Curculionidae; genus Listronotus; species Listronotus bonariensis. The sequence continues at coordinate 94,950 of JACEGR010000024.1, forward strand.
CGTTGTTTTTTGGCACTTCATTAATCTCCTTAAACTAAATTTTACTAAAATCAGCGATTAGCCAAATAAGTAAAAAGTTACCCCTTATTTTTTGAAAACTGTAACTTAATATTTTTTAAAAACTAAAAATACTTTGGTAACGTCCACAAAATTAAAATATACTTAATAATATATGTATATACTTAATAAATATAAAATTTAAATTATTATTACTTTACTAGTTTAAATTTTATTTTGTTTAAAAACGCCTTAAACAAAAATGCTTTCTCAGATTTTTTCTCTCTCTAACATCAAACAGACGCAACTTCTTCTTATCCTAATATTCAATTTATGTTGTTACAGCCACAATTTTTTTGTCCAATCTAAAAATAGATTATGCATGCGAAGAATTTATCGATTTTTCGATGCACAAAGACCAGTTTTTCTAACAGAAAATTTTAAACTCTTTTACTTAGTCTTTTAAAATATGTGTTTGGTGATGGTTGCTTTTAAAATGAAGAAAGGGTAAGTTTAATAAAATGAATTTTATTTAATTGAATTATTTCAAAAACTAATTTTGATATAGTAATGAATAGGCGGGGAGGGGGCTTTATGCTGAAGATGGTTGTTTTTGATTACGTAACTTTTAGCTTGAATACATATATTTTGTTCCCTTGTGGCTATTTTTACAGAATCATTTTAAAAACAAACTTTGATATAGTGATGATGTGGGGGCTTCATATTGGGGAGGGTTGTTTTGGATTACGTAACTTTTGGCTTGGATACGTATATTTTTTTCTTTTGTGGCTGTTTTTGCAGAATTATTTCAAAAACTTTTGGTTGGTGATAAATATAGGCGGGAAAAGGGGCTTAAGCTGCAGAAGGTTGTTTTAAATTACGAAACTTAGTTTGGATACGTATATTTTTTTCTTTTGTGTCTTTTTTTGTAGACAGAAAGTAGTTTAATAGAAAGACATTATGTTAGTAAACATTTGAAACGCATTTTTATATTATACACAAAACTTTAATTTACTGCATTATACAGAGGGTGCGTTTTTAAAACTTACAGTGACTATATACATATTAAAAAATGAAGAATACCGTTTCTATAAAACCTGGTCGGAATATGCACTAGCACCTTGGGACACCCCTTGAAAAGCTTATTAAAAATGCTGCCATAAGGATGCTACAAACAAAAACATACAGAACAGTGGCGTAGCGTGCCTTGGAGGGGCCCTGTATCACAGTAGGCTAGGGGGCCCAAAAAAAAGATATAAAAAGGCCCCACTTTCCCAATTTAGCGAACAGCACCTACTTTTTTGCTTACACACGTTTGGGTCCCCTGTAGCGATGATACGGCAGTAGCTACGCCCCTGATACAGGATACAGAATTAAAAAAATGTCTACTTTTAAAAAATTGCCAAGCACAATCTCGTTTTTTTGTACGATTAAATTCTTACTTTTTGCCTTTGTGTTAAATGTTTTAATGCATGTCACTTTGGTCATAAACATTTTTTTTTTACTTTCTATGCTATTATTGCTATTTTTTATATTTTGAAATTTGAGGGTAGTATTTCACTTTACCCCAACTTTTTACGACCAACAAAAAGCATTTTCCCAAGCTTTCCAAAGATGTGCCACTCTTAGAGGGTGTTGCCATTTGAAATTCATTCATTTAAATTCCCCCGGTTTTTATAAATACGGTATTGTTTATTTCTTGATATTTCCCTTGGTTTAAAAATAATACAATTGTGAATTTTTAAAAACGCACCCTGTATATCTTGGGTCAAAGCGTTAAAATTATGTAACGTAAAAAGCCGGTCAGATTCAGGAATTTTGGGTTTCGAGGTTTGGTTCAGGATTTTGGGTTTACCTGTTTTAAAAGGCGTTATTATGGCATAGCCTACTTTTTTATTCGTTTGGATAATTCAAAGGGCCCCAGAAAATAATTTTATACAATTTTATGTATGTATATTTTTAGCTTAAGTAGAAACTACAAAATACAACCTAAAACACATTTTTGCAGTATTTGAAGCCGTTGTATAAAGCTATTTTAAAGATACAAATTGTTTAAACCCCATAAAATGTAGGTTTCGTGGAAGGGTTTGGGTTTTCGCATTTTCTTTAATAAATTAATAATGTTTTGGTAATACAAGACCAACATAAATTTGTAGTGTTTAGCTTTAAACTTTAAATTTTAACGCAAATATGGGTTTGTAGTAACACATACCGAAAATTTATTTATCACGTCAAACATTTTTATTGATACCTATAAGAATTTTTACACTTAAAATACCAGGCTGGTAGATTTTTGCCTTTTTATTTAATAAAGGGGTTTGAAATTTTGGCAATATGCTCCTGACATACCAAGCATCTCGTACAGGCTTTTGGGTTCTTGCTGTTGTTTTTTTTAATTGAAGTTTGAAATGTTTAAAATACAGTGCATTCCAATTAAAACGAACCAACCCACATAATTCTGTTATTTGTACACTTATAAAAAAATCATGGAACACGTCATCAATTTTTATTTTTAGGGGACCCATATTTGTGTCAAAATTTCCTTGTTAAATGTTATCCCCTACCCTAACCAACACATACATTTAACAGTTCAAAAGAAAAAGGGGTCAAGTGATACCTCATCTTAAAGGATTTTGCATCTTTATTGATCTTAACTTTTTTAAGGTTTTAGAAAAAAATCACCTTAAATAAATACAGGGGACACTTCAGCCGGTGGTTTATCCTTATAACTTTTTTATTGTTTAAAATATTAAAATAAAATTTGGTAGTAACAAAGTATAACACTCATAAATTTTCATTATTGTACGAATTCATTTGTTTTCTATTTCTTTCGTTTTAGCCGGAAACAGCCCTAAATTTTTTGTCACCCAGTAAATTTGAATAGAAAATGACATTTTGACTACAATGACAATAATAAATTTGCTACTTTTTGACTTCTAACGTTAAAATTTTTTTAAAGTGTCATGTTTTTGTAGAATCAGAACCAATTAAGAAATAATTTGTTTTAAAGCAAAAGTAGTAATAAACGACAAAATATTAAGTTATTTTTGTCTATTTTTTGCATAGGCATTATGGCGCAATTAAAGAAGAAACACATTTTTTTCCTCCTATTATTTCTGCAGAAGAATATATTTTTTTATTACATAAAATAAAGAGTGTGTCAAAAATCGTTACCAATAAGCTAGGGACGAATTTTTGATGTTTTAAATTGCACCCACTCTGCAGGCCCGGCGAGTTTTGAGATTTTATATGGGTGCAGTATGTTAAAAATTTTTGATGAACAAAAAAACTTACTCAATTAGTTTTTGAAAAAAAAATGTTTTCACACACCTACGTATTCAATTCTTAACTAATAAAAATTTGAAGAGCAAAAAAAGGTCCTCACCTACAAGCATTTTACTTAGTCAATTTCTTCTTGCCTGAAAGTTTTGAACAGTTTTGATGGACAAAAATACAAAAGAAAACATAAAAATTGTTTTTTCTCATATGGGTGCAATACACCCATACAGTGCACCTTTTTGTAAAAAGTAAAAACCCAATTTTAGGGGAGTTTAGGCGGGTAAACACTGGAGACCAAAAATTTATATGTTCGCTATTTTTTTAATTAAGCCACACCAATAACTTGGTCATAGAAACATTCAAATATTTGGTTTTATGCATATCTTATTAATATTATAAAGATGTCAAGTTTGTAAGTTTGTTTGATTGTAGGGGCTAATCTTCGGAATACAGGAAATATACTGTTATGATTGAAAAAAAGTTCAGGGAAAATATAATTAACGCCCAACAAAGAGTTCAAAAATAAATAGAACAGAATGGAAAGTATTTGAGCACATTTTGTGATTAAACATAAGTGCAAAAAAATTATTGAGTACTTGAATAATTTTTAGTTGCTTTTATAAATTACTATATTTTCTGTTTTTGTTAGTAAATTTTAGTGTTCTTGTTGGATTGGGTTTTTTTATATACATACCCTTAAAAAATAAATTAATATTAATTCAATCAATGGCCAACTATTTTTTTAATTTTTTTTTGTGAGTTTAGCTGTTTAGAATAATGCAAAATAATAAGTGTTATACATTGTCGTAATCAAATACAGGGTGTCTTATTTTAAAAATGCAAGTTTGCGTTATATAAACTAAACACGAAAAAAGAAATCGAGACATGTATCTTAGTTTTTTTATGTCTTTTACCGTTTAGAATATACCCTATAGTTACAGCCAAAATAATCGACCCTGTACAATTTTAAATTTTCTCGATTTTTGCAGAAAAAAATATTCAGTTTTTTTCATGAACAAAATTTCATATTTAAAGGTAATTTTTAATTCTAAAAATCTTTTTTATAACAATTCGCGATATTAGCAAAAATACAGGTACTTTACACTGGAGCAGAAATTAAAAGAAAGACATTTTTGGCCAAACCTCATAGATGACTGACACAATTTGATATCTAATAATTGTAGTTTAGGTTTTGGACCATGCAGAACTTTTTATAACGAATACCTTCGTAAAATTAATAATAAAAAGTTTCTCATATGACGCCAACTTACGTAGACACACTGTATATAAAGGTAGTTTCGGTCATTCCGAAAATTTTTGGGCGCCGCTGTATGTATTTTTATATTTTATGTATGTAGGTACGTACGAGTTTTGTTATAAAATCATCATGTGGGTGATTCATACTTTTTTGTTTACCCGAAGGTTCGAAACCAAAAGTAAAACTTTTTTGCCTTTCTTAACATGTTAAAAATTCTGTCATTGTCGATTGAAAAGGCAAAGAGAACTTGCGTGAGGTGGTTGTTGCGGAAAATTATCCTGAAAATTTAATGCAAGCTTTAACGGAAATATAGTGTGTGTTTAAAATATAGTGCGTGTTCACAATAAGGTGTACTCATTAAAGAGGTAGGATTTTTCTTTTATTCTAGTGTGACGCGAACATAGGAAAAAAATTTTACGAAAAATCGCCCAAATTTTCGGGATTTGGCGCGAAAATTGGGGGTTCTAGTGGGCTGACGACGACGAGTTTCTTAAAATAAACTATTTAATAAATTTGTAGGCCATAAATAAAATGAACTATTTAATAAATTTGTAGGCCGTAAATAGGCCAATAATGTTTTATTTTCTGTAATTATATAATTTTATTAGTTTTTTTTTACTATCTATGTAACTGCTAAATACGCGCGTAAGTTTGGTGTTAAGGTGGGTTTTTACGCTCATGCAATTTGCGCAAATTGACTGGTGCATGCCAGTTTATGCAAGTAAATTGGTGCATGTAAATGAAAATCGTTTACTTGCGCAAGCGAAAAAGTTTGGCTTGTGTACCGTAAAAACGATACATACAGGTTCAGTTAAATAATATAACTCATAGGCAATGTGAAGAAAAGAGACAATCTAACTAAATACCAGCATGTAAACAGGCGTGAATCATAGTGCTTGTTTTGTTATTCTATTGCCGGCCGATGAACCAAAACGCATCGCTCATATTGTATATAGTTCAGTCTAATTTGCACAAATGCATGCACAAATGGCACTTGCGCACATTGCATGAGCGTGAATTTCCACCTATAGGTATGTTTTATTGTTTTACTTGTTAACTCAATCTGATTTTTTGCTGTTTAGCTTTAATACAGCTAACATGATTATTAGTGTTTAAGTAAAAGCCGATATTAGGTCACATGATGGGTAGATTTAAAAATATAATTTCGACAATTGACTTTTGTCACTCCATGTACAGTGTCGTAGATAATTTCGTTTCCTGGGGAGAAGGGTTAATGGAATGTGGAAAGTATTTATTAATGCCGTTTTCTATGGCAAAATCAAGAAAAAAATTAAACAGCAAAAAACAGGTCCACACATAATATTTATTGACTATCTTTCACAAGTGTAAGAATCCTTAAAATTCCTCGGGGAGGGGGGTAATTAGTCCCCCTTATTTACACCAGTGTTTATGTAACATTTATAATAAAAGTCGTGTGGGTAATGCGATTTTTTTGTTTTTATTTCCCCGATGTGGCGGTGATGACAGTTAACTATCATTTAAATGATATTAAAAAAAATTGATTTGAAAAGGTGCAAAAAGTTCGCTAAAACAGGAATAGGGATAATGACCATGGAAGATTTTTTATGAATGTTTAGTATTTAGAAAACTTATTTTTTAAATGTTTATCTTTATTTAAATTCGAATGGTTAATTACATTTTAAATTAGTATTTTATATTTTGGTGATAAAATTTTATGGGTATAACATTTAGCAATAGAATTTGTATTTTTCTATTTAATTTTTTTCAAAATTTCTACCAATTTAATATATTCTTTTCTTCTCTGGGAATATTAATTTTTAATAAACATATTATTTAGATTATTATCAAAAAATATGGATATTTGTATTAAATTTTTATCACAATACACATTTCTATACAAGGTGTACGTGAACTGTGGTGCCAAATTAGGGTGATAAAATCCTTTCTCTGGTTTTTGAAAATATCCTTAATATCATTTCTCCAATTTTTTCTCCATTCAATGGGTAATTTAGCAGTGACTTTGTAATTTATTTAAGTTTAGTAGCGTTACAAGCGGCATCTGAATGAATATGTCTAACTAATAAGCAAATAGAAATACAGCTTTTTCATGTCTAATTTTTTTCCATCCTATATTAAGTTTATGAGAAAAAATAAATGTTAATCCAGTTTATTAAATATTCCTGGAACATAGGAGAAACCTAGGGGAATTTGGTCTTTCGAACATTATGTTTAATATGCACATAAAAAAGTATATTATTAAAAAAGATATATTTTCACAAATAATGGGAAAAATTTGTTGTCTACTAAATAGTAATTACTATAAGCTATGTATGTATTGTAAATCATTATTTTGTGTTTTCTTACAGGATTATTTTAAGAAAAAAATGTAACCTAAATAAAGAAATATTTCACCTTCGGAACAAAGGGCTGCGGCTTGGCAACAAAAAAAAAAATTATGAATGCTCCCCACTCATAAAAAAAAAACGGTTTTAAATTTTGTTATTAAGAACTATAAGTTTGAATAAAAATATTATTTTAATTCTCTTTAAAATACAGATAGTATTGTTATATTAAAGGCAATATATTATGTAATATTATGGGCTAACTCATTATTTAATTTTATTTATTACTTTTTTTTGTTTCAGCAGTAGTTCAAGTACCACTATGAGTGTCTAGTACGTGGCGGGTATAGCTTCCGACAACTCTCAGGGATTCCCTAACTTTCGTCGAGGTTAGAAGCGCGTTAATGCAGACCTCATCGTAAGTCCTTGGGTCTGCTCTGGGTAAGCCGTCTTACCCAAGGCACCGTCGATGCTTTTCTTTGTTCGTACCCTGATGAGCGGAACAGTATGGAAAAGTATACGAAGATAAAAATATAATTATATAAACGCGTCGCGAACTTTTCAGGATGGCATAAAATACAGAAGCCAATCACGGGAGAATCGTACCGTCTTTTTAAGTCTAACGTACCTCTGAAAAGACGGATGGATCGGGCCAGTACATCGATCCAGTCCCAAAGTCTAATGCACCCAAAGGACTGGATGGATCGCGACACTTTCCGGTCTTTTTGGCCAACGTTCGGAAAAGATCGGATTGATCGTTCGAATCGCCATATTTTTTTAATATTCTGGAATTTATACCTAATATAAATAATAAGTTTTCAATTTTAAATCTATTTGCAGAAAAATTTACTGCATTATTAATTCATCAACGTGAGCAACTTTTATATTATCAGTACATTTATAGATTGGTTTCTGGATCTGTTTAATTATTGCTTCCAGGGGCAACTTAACGCAAAGGACATTTGTTTTTGCGTTTGTCTTATGGCCCGGACTTACAACTGGGCCTAGCTCTCACTTACACGAAAAATATGGAAAATAAGCAAGATAATTTTTCTAAAAATGTTTGGTGCAAATGGGTGCATGGAGCTTCAATTAAGTGCGATCATGAAAATATAAAATAATCTTTAAAGTTCGGGACACAAGCCTGGAATGGAGCAGAGAGAAGTGGGGCAGATTCGAGCAGTGGACGTCTGCTTCACTGGTTTCTTCAGGTATCAAACAGGTAAGATATAATTTTTACCAATATTGATAATTTTCTATAACACAAGTTAAGCCTAAAATTTTAAAAATACTTAATACCATAAAGAATGGGATATTGGTTTAAATGATAAAATTACAAGAAATTTATAATTTTCTGTAATTGAGTTGTTTATTTTAAGAACAACATAATTCAAAAGTGCACAATTTTGACGAGAGAAAAAATATGTTTTATTTAAAAAATATGCATGATTGAAAAAAAAACATTATTTTTTTTTATATAGGTTGGCAAATAAATTTAATTTGTGAAGAGAAAAAGCAGGTACTAGTTCTCATTGGGATGTATATTTAAGAAATAAAATGCAAGTGCAAAAATGATATTTTAAAATGTTTGCCTTGTGTGGTTTTTAAAATGAACCATACAATTATGGATTTGATAAGCTTGTTTTTTAACACTCAATAATATAATTTTGTTGTACCTTTTAAAATAGTTTTTTCTCTATTGTTTCAGGTTAGTGGGTGTTAAGATCGCTTCGTGGTGGTTTATATTTATTGTGAAATCTGGCGCACTTTTTTTCCAAGTAGTGAATTTTTCGCGGCGTGCATCGGAGAAAATTGAGGAAGATTTGAAGAAGACCCAAGGATATGGTAAAAGTATATCTTATGAGGTAAAGCAAGTTTTAAAAGTGTACAACATGTTTCAGGTTCTTGGGCAAAGATGTTTTCCTGGTCTGGTTTGGCATATGTAGACGCTCTACGTCCCTATTCACAAGTACTACAAACTTGTGCAGGTACGGTATGGTCTCTTTAACTTTATATGGCAGAATATTTTGTAAATTATGCTTTTAATTATGCTCTGCAAATGAAAGGAACTAATTTTTTATATAACATATTATTTTAAAGCCTTTTATCTCTAGTAATATTAGTACTACCTTTTAATACTAAAGAAAAGTGACCAAATATCGAATAGTATCCCTAATATGGAATACCGACATTTCTCGGAAACGGAAACTCACACACGCAATTAAAGGGGTTTGTCTCTTTTCTTTTTAATGTCCATTTGCGAGTAGAAGTGGTAACATGCCAGTAGAACAAGCCCTTTCGTCGCTGTAGCAACGTTTTGTTTTATTGCTTTCTCATAACTTTTTAATGGTTTTTGAAAAATACCACTACTATACTAGATTGAAGAAGAGATACCACTAAATATGAATATTTGGGGCATCAAATCCTTACGATATTTTTTTTGGTCACCTTAAACAATATTTTCGATATATTTTTCAAAAAAATAAAAGTCGATTTTTGGCTCAGTCAACTGTAAGTATATAGTATTCTACATTTGAGGTACCTATTCCATATATTAGCTACACTTATTATTTTTTAGTTTTTTTTTAATCTCTAATTAAAATTCATTAATGTAAATAAAACATTTTACAAAATAAAGGACAAATATATGATTCTTAATAATTACTACAAGAATATTTTTATTTATAATTTTTATTCAAATTATGTGTAAAAACAGAATGGTATTCTATATTTAGTCACTTTCTCAACCTTGTGTCTCATAATCCTAAAAAGAAATGTAAAATTTTAAAAACAATAGTTTGATTAAATCAATCAATTTTGAAAATGCTTTCCTTATGTGGCTTTTGAAATGAACCATTCAAATATTAATTTAATAAGCTTGTTTTATAACACTCAGTAATTTAATTTTGTTGTTCCTTTTTAAACAGTTTTTCTCTTTATTTCAGGTTAGTGGACCTCTCAATTTTAGAACCGCTTGGTGGTGGTTTATTTATTTTATACCCATGACGCACTTTTTGTTCATGCAGTGAGTTTTCCGCTGTGTGCAACGAAGAAGATTAAGAAAGATTTGAAGAAGACCAGAGGATTTGGTAAAGTATATCCTATAGTTAAAGCAAAGACAATTGTAGTTTCGCTATATACTCCCATGCTAAATTTTTGGTCATCAGTTTGGACGCTGACTTTGCTAATTTTATGAAGCGGCAAATTATACGTACTGTTTCCGTGTGTACTCGATGGATACCCGCTTCATAAATTTCACGAAGCAAGCGTCCAAGCTGATGACCAAAAATTTAGCATTGTTCTGGGTGTCTATAGTGAAACTACAATTGTCTTTGTTTAAAGCAAGTTTTTACCATGTTTCAGGTTTTTGGGAAAAGATATTTATCCTGGTCTGGTTTGGTATATGAAGACGCTCTACGTGCCTATTCACAAGTACTACGTACTTTCCTGGTAGGAGTAAGCTTTCTTTAATTGTAGATAGAAAATTTGTTGTAAATTATTCTTTTACTTATGCTCTCACAATGCAAAGAAATAATTTCCTAAATTATTTATTATTTTAATATCGTATTGTTTCTAGTAATAATAGTACTACTATATTTATATTATATACTTCCTTTGCCTTTTGTCCAATAATCCTAAAAGCTAATGTAATATATAGGAAATAATAGTTTTATTTTCGGAAGCAAATTATTATCAACATTTAAAAATTGCATTTTACTTTGTAAAACATTTTGCCTTTTCTCAAGCGACTTTTTGGATTAAATAAAGAAAAAAGTTTGTGTAAAAACAAAGTTAAACTTGTCGTGGGTGTAAACCCGTATTTAATTTTACTAATCTATGTTTCTTTTGTTTCAGAAGTACTTGGAATGTGTTTAGTGCGAGGCGCGTATAGCTTTCGACAGCTCTCAGGGGTTCCCTAACTTTCGTCGAGGTTAGAAGCGCGTTAATGCAGACCTCATCGTAAAGTCCTTGGGTCTGCTCTGGGTAAGCCAGTCTTACCCAAGGCACCGTCGATGCTTTTCTTTGTTCGTACCCTGATGAGCGGAACAGTAATAGATAAGAAAATAGTTCAGCATATCAGTGTGAGAAGTAAACATAGGAAGATAAAACTTAAATATAAACCGCGTCGCGAACTTTTCAGGATGGCATAAAATACAGAAGCCAATCACGGGAGAATCGTACCGTCTTTTTAAGTCTAACGTACCTCTGAAAAGACGGATGGATCGGGCCAGTACATCGATCCAGTCCCAAAGTCTAATGCACCCAAAGGACTGGATGGATCGCGACACTTTCCGGTCTTTTTGGCTAACGTTCGGAAAAGATCGAATTGATCGTTCGAATCGCCATATTTTTTTAATATTCTGGAATTTATACCTAATATAAATAATAAGTTTTCAATTTTAAATCTATTTGCAGAAAAATTTACTGCATTATTAATTCATCAACGTGAGCAACTTTTATATTATCAGTACATTTATAGATTGGTTTCTGGATCTGTTTAATTATTGCTTCCAGGGGCAACTTAACGCAAAGGACATTTGTTTTTGCGTTTGTCTTATGGCCCGGACTTACAACTGGGCCTAGCTCTCACTTACACGAAAAATATGGAAAATAAGCAAGATAATTTTTCTAAAAATGTTTGGTGCAAATGGGAGCATGGAGCTTCAATTAAGTGCGATCATGAAAATATAAAATAATCTTTAAAGTTCGGGACACAAGCCTGGAATGGAGCAGAGAGAAGTGGGGCAGATTCGAGCAGTGGACGTCTGCTTCACTGGTTTCTTCAGGTATCAAACAGGTAAGATATAATTTTTACCAATATTGATAATTTTCTATAACACAAGTTAAGCCTAAAATTTTAAAAATACTTAATACCGTAAAGAATGGGTTATTGGTTTAAATGATAAAATTACAAGAAATTTATAATTTTCTGTAATTGAGTTGTTTATTTTAAGAACAACATAATTCAAAAGTGCACAATTTTGACGAGAGAAAAAATATGTTTTATTTAAAAAATATGCTTGATTGAAAAAAAAACATTATTTTTTTTATATAGGTTGGCAGATAAATTTAATTTGTGAAGAGAAAAAGCAGGTACTAGTTCTCACTGGGATGTATATTTAAGAAATAAAATGCAAGTGCAAAAATGATATTTTAAAATGTTTGCCTTGTGTGGTTTTTAAAATGAACCATACAATTATGATTTGATAAGCTTGTTTTTTAACACTCAATAATATAATTTTGTTGTACCTTTTTTAAATAGTTTTTCTCTATTGTTTCAGGTTAGTGGGCGTTAAAATCGCTTCGTGGTGGTTTATTATTTATTGTGAAATCTGGCGCACTGTTTTTTCCAAGTAGTGAATTTTTCGCGGCGTGCATCGGAGAAAATTGAGGAAGATTTGAAGAAGACCCAGGATATGGTAAAAGTATATCTTATAGGTAAAGCAAGTTTTAAAAGTGTACAACATGTTTCAGGTTTTTGGGAAAAGATATTTTCCTGGTCTGGTTTGGTATATGAAGACGCTCTACGTCCCTATTCACAAGTACTACGTACTTTCCTGGTAGGGTAAGCTTTCTTTAATTGTAGATAGCAAAATATTTTGTAAATTATTCTTTTACTTATGCTCTCACAATGCAAAGAACTAATTTCCTAAATTATTTATTATTTTAATATCTATTGTTTTTAGTAATAATAGTACTACTATATTTATATTATATACTTCCTTTTGTCTTTTGTCCAATAATCCTAAAAGCTAATGTAATATATAGGAAATAATAGTTTTATTTTCGGAATCAAATTATTATCAACATTTAAAAATTGCATTTTACTTTGTAAAACATTTTGCCTTTTCTCAAGCGACTTTTTGGATTAAATAAAGAAAAAAGTTTGTGTAAAAACAAAGTTAAACTTGTCGTGGGTGTAAACCCGTATTTAATTTTACTAATCTATGTTTCTTTTGTTTCAGAAGTACTTGGAATGTGTTTAGTGCGAGGCGCGTATAGCTTTCGACAGCTCTCAGGGGTTCCCTAACTTTCGTCGAGGTTAGAAGCGCGTTAATGCAGACCTCATCGTAAGTCCTTGGGTCTGCTCTGGGTAAGCCGTCTTACCCAAGGCACCGTCGATGCTTTTCTTTGTTCGTACCCTGATAAGCGGAACAGTATGGAACAGTATACGAAGATAAAAATATAATTATATAAACGCGTCGCGAACTTTTCAGGATGGCATAAAATACAGAAGCCAATCACGGGAGAATCGTACCGTCTTTTTAAGTCTAACGTACCTCTGAAAAGACGGATGGATCGGGCCAGTACATCGATCCAGTCCCAAAGTCTAATGCACCCAAAGGACTGGATGGATCGCGACACTTTCCGGTCTTTTTGGCTAACGTTCGGAAAAGATCGAATTGATCGTTCGAATCGCCATATTTTTTTAATATTCTGGAATTTATACCTAATATAAATAATAAGTTTTCAATTTTAAATCTATTTGCAGAAAAATTTACTGCATTATTAATTCATCAACGTGAGCAACTTTTATATTATCAGTACATTTATAGATTGGTTTCTGGATCTGTTTAATTATTGCTTCCAGGGGCAACTTAACGCAAAGGACATTTGTTTTTTGCGTTTGTCTTATGGCCCGGACTTACAACTGGGCCTAGCTCTCACTTACACGAAAAATATGGAAAATAAGCAAGATAATTTTTCTAAAAATGTTTGGTGCAAATGGGAGCATGGAGCTTCAATTAAGTGCGATCATGAAAATATAAAATAATCTTTAAAGTTCGGGACACAAGCCTGGAATGGAGCAGAGAGAAGTGGGGCAGATTCGAGCAGTGGACGTCTGCTTCACTGGTTTCTTCAGGTATCAAACAGGTAAGATATAATTTTTACCAATATTGATAATTTTCTATAACACAAGTTAAGCCTAAAATTTTAAAAATACTTAATACCATAAAGAATGGGATATTGGTTTAAATGATAAAATTAAAGAAATTTATAATTTTCTGTAATTGAGTTGTTTATTTTAAGAACAACATAATTCAAAAGTGCACAATTTTGACGAGAGAAAAAATATGTTTTATTTAAAAAATATGCATGATTGAAAAAAAAACATTATTTTTTTTTATATAGGTTGGCAGATAAATTTAATTTGTGAAGAGAAAAAGTAGGTACTAGTTCTCACTGGGATGTATATTTAAGAAATAAAATGCAAGTGCAAAAATGATATTTTAAAATGTTTGCCTTGTGTGGTTTTTAAAATGAACCATACAATTATGATTTGATAAGCTTGTTTTTTAACACTCAATAATATAATTTTGTTGTACCTTTTTAAATAGTTTTTTCTCTATTGTTTCAGGTTAGTGGGCGTTAAAATCGCTTCGTGGTGGTTTATATTTATTGTGAAATCTGGCGCACTTTTTTTTCCAAGTAGTGAATTTTTCGCGGCGTGCATCGGAGAAAATTGAGGAAGATTTGAAGAAGACCCAAGGATATGGTAAAAGTATATCTTATAGGTAAAGCAAGTTTTAAAAGTGTACAACATGTTTCAGGTTCTTGGGCAAAGATATTTTCCTGGTCTGGTTTGGCATATGTAGACGCTCTACGTCCCTATTCACAAGTACTACGAACTTTCCTGGTAGGGTAAGCTTTCTTTAATTGTAGATAGCAAAATATTTTGTAAATTATTCTTTTACTTATGCTCTCACAATGCAAAGAACTAATTTCCTAAATTATTTATTATTTTAATATCTATTGTTTTTAGTAATAATAGTACTACTATATTTATATTATATACTTCCTTTTGTCTTTTGTCCAATAATCCTAAAAGCTAATGTAATATATAGGAAATAATAGTTTTATTTTCGGAATCAAATTATTATCAACATTTAAAAATTGCATTTTACTTTGTAAAACATTTTGCCTTTTCTCAAGCGACTTTTTGGATTAAATAAAGAAAAAAGTTTGTGTAAAAACAAAGTTAAACTTGTCGTGGGTGTAAACCCGTATTTAATTTTACTAATCTATGTTTCTTTTGTTTCAGAAGTACTTGGAATGTGTTTAGTGCGAGGCGCGTATAGCTTTCGACAGCTCTCAGGGGTTCCCTAACTTTCGTCGAGGTTAGAAGCGCGTTAATGCAGACCTCATCGTAAGTCCTTGGGTCTGCTCTGGGTAAACCGTCTTACCCAAGGCACCGTCGATGCTTTTCTTTGTTCGTACCCTGATAAGCGGAACAGTAGATAGAAAGAATTCAGTATCACGTGAGAAGTAAACATAGGAAGATATAACTTAAATATAAACCGCGTCGCGAACTTTTCAGGATGGCATAAAATACAGAAGCCAATCACGGGAGAATCGTACCGTCTTTTTTAAGTCTAACGTACCTCTGAAAAGACGGATGGATCGGGCCAGTACATCGATCCAGTCCCAAAGTCTAATGCACCCAAAGGACTGGATGGATCGCGACACTTTCCGGTCTTTTTTGGCTAACGTTCGGAAAAGATCGAATTGATCGTTCGAATCGCCATATTTTTTAATATTCTGGAATTTATACCTAATATAAAAAATAAGTTTTCAATTTTAAATCTATTTGCAGAAAAATTTACTGCATTATTAATTCATCAACGTGAGCAACTTTTATATTATCAGTACATTTATAGATTGGTTTCTGGATCTGTTTAATTATTGCTTCCAGGGGCAACTTAACGCAAAGGACATTTGTTTTTGCGTTTGTCTTATGGCCCGGACTTACAACTGGGCCTAGCTCTCACTTACACGAAAAATATGGAAAATAAGCAAGATAATTTTTCTAAAAATGTTTGGTGCAAATGGGAGCATGGAGCTTCAATTAAGTGCGATCATGAAAATATAAAATAATCTTTAAAGTTCGGGACACAAGCCTGGAATGGAGCAGAGAGAAGTGGGGCAGATTCGAGCAGTGGACGTCTGCTTCACTGGTTTCTTCAGGTATCAAACAGGTAAGATATAATTTTTACCAATATTGATAATTTTCTATAACACAAGTTAAGCCTAAAATTTTAAAAATACTTAATACCATAAAGAATGGGATATTGGTTTAAATGATAAAATTAAAGAAATTTATAATTTTCTGTAATTGAGTTGTTTATTTTAAGAACAACATAATTCAAAAGTGCACAATTTTGACGAGAGAAAAAATATGTTTTATTTAAAAAATATGCATGATTGAAAAAAAAACATTATTTTTTTTTATATAGGTTGGCAGATAAATTTAATTTGTGAAGAGAAAAAGTAGGTACTAGTTCTCACTGGGATGTATATTTAAGAAATAAAATGCAAGTGCAAAAATGATATTTTAAAATGTTTGCCTTGTGTGGTTTTTAAAATGAACCATACAATTATGATTTGATAAGCTTGTTTTTTAACACTCAATAATATAATTTTGTTGTACCTTTTAAAATAGTTTTTTCTCTATTGTTTCAGGTTAGTGGGCGTTAAAATCGCTTCGTGGTGGTTTATATTTATTGTGAAATCTGGCGCACTTTTTTTCCAAGTAGTGAATTTTTCGCGGCGTGCATCGGAGAAAATTGAGGAAGATTTGAAGAAGACCCAAGGATATGGTAAAAGTATATCTTATAGGTAAAGCAAGTTTTAAAAGTGTACAACATGTTTCAGGTTCTTGGGCAAAGATGTTTTCCTGGTCTGGTTTGGCATATGTAGACGCTCTACGTCCCTATTCACAAGTACTACAAACTTGTGCAGGTACGGTATGGTCTCTTTAATTTTATATGGCAGAATATTTTGTAAATTATGCTTTTAATTATGCTCTGCAAATGAAAGGAACTAATTTTTTATATAACATATTATTTTAAAGCCTTTTATCTCTAGTAATATTAGTACTACCTTTTAATACTAAAGAAAAGTGACCAAATATCGAATAGTATCCCTAATATGGAATACCGACATTTCTCGGAAACGGAAACTCACACACGCAATTAAAGGGGTTTGTCTCTTTTCTTTTTAATGTCCATTTGCGAGTAGAAGTGGTAACATGCCAGTAGAACAAGCCCTTTCGCCGCTGTAGCAACGTTTTGTTTTATCGCTTTCTCATAACTTTTTAATGGTTTTTGAAAAATACTACTACTATACTAGATTAAAGAAGAGATACCACTAAATATGAATATTAGGGGCATCAAATCCTTACGATATTTTTTTTTGTCACCCTAAACAATATTTTCGATATATTTTTCAAAAAAATAAAAGTCGATTTTTTGGCTCAGTCAACTGTAAGTATATAATATTCTACATTTGAGGTACCTATTCCATATATTAGCTCCTCATTATTTTTTTAGTTTTTTTTTAATCTTAATTAAAATTCATTAATGTAAATAAAACATTTTATAAAATAAAGGACAAATATATGATTCTTAATAATTACTACAAGATTTTTTTATTTATAATTTTTATTCAAATTATGTGTAAAAAACAGAATGGTATTCCGTATTTAGTCACTTCTCTCAACCTTGTGTCTCATAATCCTAAAAAGCAATGTAAAATTTTAAAAACAATAGTTTGATTAAATCAATCAATTTTGAAAATGCTTTCCTTATGTGGCTTTTGAAATGAACCATTCAAATATTAATTTAATAAGCTTGTTTTATAACACTCAGTAATTTAATTTTGTTGTTCCTTTTTAAACAGTTTTTTCTCTTTATTTCAGGTTAGTGGACCTCTAAATTTTAGAACCGTCTTGGTGGTGGTTTATTTATTTTATACCCATGACGCACTTTTTGTTCATGCAGTAAGTTTTCCGCTGTGTGCAACGAAGAAGATTAAGAAAGATTTGAAGAAGACCAGAGGATTTGGTAAAGTATATCCTATAGTTTAAGCAAAGACAATTGTAGTTTCGCTATAGACTCCCATGCTAAATTTTTGGTCATCAGTTTGGACGCTGGCTTGGCTAAATTTATGAAGCGGCAAATTATACGTACTGTTTCCGTGTGTACTCGATGGATACCCGCTTCATAAATTTCACGAAGCAAGCGTCCAAGCTGAAGACCAAAAATTTAGCATTGTTCTGGGTGTCTATAGTGAAACTACAATTGTCTTTGGTTAAAGCAAGTTTTTACCATGTTTCAGGTTTTTGGGCAAAGATATTTTCCTGGTCTGGTTTGGCATATGTAGACGCTCTACGTGCCTATTCACAAGTACTACAAACTTTTTCTGGTAGGGTAAGCTTTCTTTAATTGTAGATAGCAAAATATTTTGTAAATTATTCTTTTACTTATGCTCTCACAATGCAAAGAAACTAATTTCCTAAATTATTTATTATTTTAATATCGTTTGTTTTTAGTAATAATAGTACTACTATATTTATATTATATACTGCCGTTTTGTCCAATAATCCTAAAAGCTAATGTAATATATAGGAAATAATAGTTTTATTTTCGGAAGCAAATTATTATCAACATTTAAAAATTGCATTTTACTTTGTAAAACATTTTGCCTTGTCTCAAGCGACTTTTGGATTAAATAAAGAAAAAAGTTTGTGTAAAAACAAAGTTAAACTTGTCGTGGGTGTAAACCCGTATTTAATTTTACTAATCTATGTTTCTTTTGTTTCAGAAGTACTTGGAATGTGTTTAAGTGCGAGGCGCGTATAGCTTTCGACAGCTCTCAGGGGTTCCCTAACTTTCGTCGAGGTTAGAAGCGCGTTAATGCAGACCTCATCGTAAGTCCTTGGGTCTGCTCTGGGTAAGCCGTCTTACCCAAGGCACCGTCGATGCTTTTTTGTTCGTACCCTGATGAGCGGAAACAGTAAAGATAAGAAAATAATTCAGCAGATCAGTGTGGAGAAGTAAACATAGGAAGATAAAAACTTAAATATAAACCGCGTCGCGAATTTTTCAGGATGGCATAAGATACAGAAGCCAATCACGGGAGAATCGTACCGTCTTTTCTAAGTCTAACGTACCTCTGAAAAGACGGATGGATCGGGCCAGTACATCGATCCAGTCCCAAAGTCTAATGCACCCAAAGGACTGGATGGATCGCGAAACTTTCCGGTCTTTTATGGCTAACGTTCGGAAAAGATCGGATTGATCGTTCGAATCGCCATATTTTTTATATTCTGGAATTTATACTTAATATAAATAATAAGTTTTCAATTTAAATCTATTTGCAGAAGAAATTTACTGCATTATTAATTCATCAACATGAGCAACTTTTATATTATCAGTACATTTATAGATTGGTTTCTGGATCTGTTTAATTGTTGCTTCCAGGGACATCTTAACGCAAAGGACATTTGTTTTTTGCGTTTGTCTTATGGCCCGGACTTAGAACTGGGCCTAGCTCTCACTTACACGAAAAACATGGGAAAATAAGCAAGATAATTTTCTAAAATGTTTGGTGCAAATGGGAGCATGGAGCTTCAATTAAGTGCGATCATGAAAATATAAAATAATCTTTAAAGTTCAGGACACAAGCCTGGAATGGAGCAGAGAGAAGTGGGGCAGATTCGAGCAGTGGACGTCTGCTTCACTGGTTTCTTCAGGTATCAAACAGGTAGGATTTTTATTTTTACTTATAATAATAACTTTCTATACCACAACACAATTGTAACACTCAATAATATAATTTTGTTGTACCTTTTTACATAGTTTTTCTCTATTGTTTCAGGTTAGTGGGCTTTTAATTTTAGAACCTTGTGGTGGTGTTTTATTTATTGTGGACCCTGCCGCACTGTTTTTTAAGCAGTGAATTTTCCGCGACATGCATCGAAGAAAATTGTGAAAGATTTGAAAAGACCCAATATGGTAAAGTATATCTTATAGTTAAAGCAAGTTTTAAAAGTGTAAAACATGTTTCAGGTTTTTGGGTAAAGATATTTTCCTGGTCTGTTTTGGCATATGTAGACGCTGCTTACGTCCCAATTCACAAGTACTACAAACTTTTTAGGTATGGTATGGTCTCTTTAATTTTAATTAAAAATTACTAATATATTATATATTATAATATATATAAATATAATACAGTTTGACTTGTCTGGTCTAAACCTGTATTTCATTTTATTAATTTATTTTTTTTTGTTGCAGAAGTACTTTGAGTGTTTTAAAGTGCGTGGCGCGTGTAGCTTCCAACAGCTCTCAGGGATTTCCTTAACCTTCGTCGAGGTTAGAAGCGCGTTAATGCAGACCTCGTCGTAAGTCTTGGAAGGTCTAGTCTGGGTAAGCCGTCTTACCCAAGGCACCGTCGATGCCTTTTTGTTCGTACCCTGATGAGCGGAATAGTATAGAACAGGAAAGATAAGAAAATAATTCAGCATATCAGTGTCAAGAAGTAAACATATGAAGATAAAAACATAAACATAAACCGCGTCGCGAATTTTTCAGGATGGCATAAGACACAAAAGCCAATCACGGGAGAATCGTACCGTCTTTTCTAAGTCTAACGTACCTCTGAAAGGGCGGATGGATCGGGGCAGCATATCGATCCAGTCTCAAAGTCTAACGCACCCAAAGGACTGGATGGATCGCGAAACTTTCCGGTCTTTTTTGGATAACGTTCGGAAAAGATCGGATTGATCGTTCGATTCGTTATATATATATTTTGTAAATTTTGGAAACTAAGACACCCAGTTTTACTCGACTTGGAGAAAAATATACTCCATTTTAAGTTTACAAACAATAACTTTTATACTATCAGTAGATATTATACTGATTGGTTTCTGGATCTGTTTAATTGTTGCTCCAGGGGCAAATTAATGCAAAGAATATTTAATTTTTGCGCTTGTCTTATGGCCCAGACCTGTAACTGGGCCTAACTCTCACTTGCACGAAAGACTGGAGCCTTTCCTCTCACAAATATTTTTAAAATAATTTGTGCAAATGGGAGTATGGGGCTTCGATTAAGTGCTATCATAAAAACATAAAATAATCTTTAAAGCACAGGACACATTACTGGAATGGAGCAGAGAGGAGTGGGGCAGATTCGAGCAGTGGACGTCTGCCTCACTGGCTTCTTTAGGTATCAAACAGGTAAAATATTTCATTATTACCAATAATGATAATTTTCTATAACACAGTAACCCCAAAATTTTAAAATACCTAATACCAAAAAGGGAGGTATTGGTTTAAATGTTAAAATTAAAGTCATTTATAATTTTCTGTAATTTAATTGCTCATTTCAAGAACAACATAATTTAAAAGTAAAACATTTTGACGAGAAAAAATACGTTTTATTTAAAAAATATACATTAATGAAAAAAAAAAATAGGTAGGCAAATTAATTCAGTTTGTAAAGAGAAAAAGTACTACTTCTCATTAGGATGTATACTTAGAAAATAAAATGCAATTGCAATAACTCAAGTTTAAAAATGTTTGCCCCATGTGGATTTTAAAATAAACCATATAATTATGGATTTGATAAGCTTGTTTTATAACACTCGGTAGTATAATTTTGTTGTACCTTTTTTTTCTATTGTTACAGGTTAGTGGGCCCCTAATTTTTTTAGGACCTCTTGGTGGTGGTTTATTTATTGTGGACCCTGGCGCACTTTTTTTAACTAGTGAATTTTCCGCGGCGTGCATCGGAGAAAATAGAGGAAAGTTGAAGAAGACCCAAGGATGTGGTAAAGTATATCTTACAGTTAAAGCAAGTTTTAAAAGTGTACAACAGAAGTACTTTGAGTGTTTTAAAGTGCGTGGCGCGTGTAGCTTCCAACAGCTCTCAGGGATTTCCTTAACCTTCGTCGAGGTTAGAAGCGCGTTAATACAGACCTCGTCGTAAGTCTTGGAAGGTCTAGTCTGGGTAAGCCGTCTTACCCAAGGCACCGTCGATGCCTTTTGTTCGTACCCTGATGAGCGGAATAGTATAGAACAGGAAAGATAAGAAAATAATTCAGCATATCAGTGTCAAGAAGTAAACATATGAAGATAAAAACATAAACATAAACCGCGTCGCGAATTTTTAGGATGGCATAAGACACAAAAGCCAATCACGGGAGAATCGTACCGTCTTTTTAAGTCTAACGTACCTCTGAAAGGGCGGATGGATCGGGGCAGCATATCGATCCAGTCTCAAAGTCTAACGCACCCAAAGGACTGGATGGATCGCGAAACTTTCCGGTCTTTTTTTGGATAACGTTCGGAAAAGATCGGATTGATCGTTCGATTCGTTATATATATTTTTGTAAATTTTGGAAACTAAGACACCCAGTTTTACTCGACTTGGAGAAAAATATACTCCATTTTAAGTTTACAAACAATAATTTTATACTATCAGTAGATATTATACTGATTGGTTTCTGGATCTGTTTAATTGTTGCTCCAGGGGCAAATTAATGCAAAGAATATTTAATTTTTGCGCTTGTCTTATGGCCCAGACCTGTAACTGGGCCTAACTCTCACTTGCACGAAAGACTGGAGCCTTTCCTCTCACAAATATTTTTTAAAATAATTTGTGCAAATGGGAGTATGGGGCTTCGATTAAGTGCTATCATAAAAACATAAAATAATCTTTAAAGCACAGGACACATTACTGGAATGGAGCAGAGAGGAGTGGGGCAGATTCGAGCAGTGGACGTCTGCCTCACTGGCTTCTTTAGGTATCAAACAGGTAAAATATTTCATTATTACCAATAATGATAATTTTCTATAACACAGTAACCCCAAAAATTTTAAAATACCTAATACCAAAAAGGGAGGTATTGGTTTAAATGTTAAAATTAAAGTCATTTATAATTTTCTGTAATTTAATTGCTCATTTCAAGAACAACATAATTTAAAAGTAAAACATTTTGACGAGAAAAAAATACGTTTTATTTAAAAAATATACATTAATGAAAAAAAAAAATAGGTAGGCAAATTAATTCAGTTTGTAAAGAGAAAAAGTACTACTTCTCATTAGGATGTATACTTAGAAAATAAAATGCAATTGCAATAACTCAAGTTTAAAAATGTTTGCCCCATGTGGATTTTAAAATAAACCATATAATTATGGATTTGATAAGCTTGTTTTATAACACTCGGTAGTATAATTTTGTTGTACCTTTTTTTTCTATTGTTACAGGTTAGTGGGCCCCTAATTTTTAGGACCTCTTGGTGGTGGTTTATTTATTGTGGACCCTGGCGCACTTTTTTAACTAGTGAATTTTCCGCGGCGTGCATCGGAGAAAATAGAGGAAAAGTTGAAGAAGACCCAAGGATGTGGTAAAGTATATCTTACAGTTAAAGCAAGTTTTAAAAGTGTACAACATGTTTTAGGTTTTTGGGCAAAGATATTTTTCTGGTCTGGTTTGGCATATGTAGACGCTGCCTAGTACCAATTCACAAGAACTACAAACTTTTTCAGGTATGGTATGGTCCAGTATGGTCTCTTTAGTTTTATATGGCAGAATATTTTGTAAATTATGCTTTTAACTATGCTCTAACAATGCAGGGAACTAATGTCTTGAAAAGTTATTATTTTAATGCCCTTTATCTCTAGTACTATAAGTGCTACCATATTTAAATACTGAATTTGTCTCGTAATTCTAAAAAGCAATTTAAAATTAAAAGAGAAAATCAAAACAATTTTTTATTGTCAATCAAAAATTGCTTGTTACTTTAACATAAACGTAAATTTTGCAGAATGGCATAAGATACAGAAGCCACGGGAAAATCGTACCGTCTTTTTAAGTCTAACTTACCTCTGAAAAGTCGGATGAATCGGGCCAGTACATCGATCCAGTCCCAAAGTCTAACGCATCCAAATGACTGGATGGATCGCGAAACTTTTCGGTTTGTTTTTGGCTAACGTTCGAAAAGGTCGGATTGACCGTTCGAATCGTCATGTTTTAATTTTTTTAAAAATATGAATTTCTATTTTAATTGTGTTTGCAGAAAAATGTACTGATTTTTATTTCATAAAACTACACACTTTTCATTCATTATCAGATATATTGATTGGTTTCTGGATCTGTTTAATTGTTGCTTCCGGGGACAACTTAATACAAACGACATTTGTTTTTTACATGTCTTATGGCCCAGACCTCTAACTAGGCCTAACCCTTACTTGCACTAAAGAAATGGAAAAATTAGCAAGCTATTTTTTCTAAAAATGTTTAATGCAAATGGGAGTATGGGGCTTCAATTAAGTGCTATCATGAAAACATAACATCTGGTTCACTGGCTTCTTTAGGTGTCAAAAAGATAATATTTCAATAACCATATAAAAAATATATATTTTAAATATTTAAAACAATTATTGATAGCTCGTTGGCCAAAGGCAATTGGGGACAAAATCTTCGTGGGAGGGGGATAATATTAAAATATTCAAGCTTTTATTGTTTAGGTATCTTTAAACGGTTGTAAAATGGTATAACTTTAACGTAACCCAATTATTAATGGGGCTGTAATTCAAAGGTGGTATTCATTTGTATAAGGTTAATGCTGGCACTACCTCGTTGTTTTAAAAGTGACGTGAAATGCATTTTCTACATGTTACAGTACTTGGACAACGTTAACGGAACTGGATAAAATAAATTTAAAATAAAGAAAAAAACGGCATTTACGGTACCAAATTGGTGGGCTGTCATAAAAATAAAAATTTAAGTTAGTAAAAGCTTTCTTTTTAATCATCGATCTGATATTGCTTATTTTGTAACATTCGACACTACCTTGTTGTATAATTTCTTCTTAGCAAGTTTACCAGCTAAAATATTAATTTTAATATTGTCAGCATGCATAACTTAAATAGTTTTTTTTTTATTGTTTCAGGTTAGTAGAACCCTAGTTTTAGGATCTCAAGACAATAATTTATTGATGGACTCTTAAATATTGAATCGTCCGTGGCGCGCTACGGAGAAGTTACCGAAGAAAAATAGATTTGGTGAAGTATATAATTTTAAAATAAAAAAAGTTATTTAAGTGATACCTACACATTGTTTTAGTTTTACAGCTAGAATTAAATGGAACTAGTAATGTATGAGACACTTTCAGAAGCCCATAGTTTAAAATTCTAGAACTCAATTACACTGTCAGGCCTCGAAGTATATAACAGATTATTGCTTGCTCCAGTAAACAAATCCTCGGGTAAGTGTAGACCAAGCTCATCATCTTTATTTACAAAGAGTTTTTTCGGATTAATCGACAAACAATCCCCAAGTATGTAAGAGTTGGTCCAAGGGGGGCAATTCCTCCATTTATGATAGTCTCGAGTTTATGCATTTTTAATTTTTTTTTATGTTTCAAGGAGACCGACAGTCCTGAAGTGTCTAATGGGTAATTACTATCTCTTTTTTTACAAAACCAAACATTTATTAACATTTTTAAAGTATGTATGTTCTAGGCAGGGCCGTGCCTACCGGGTGGTGCAAGGCACCAGGGCGCACAGCTGCGGGCGGCGTCATTTTTGAAATGGAGGGCGGTAATTACGAAATAAACTTCTGGAATCGAAAACAGTGTAATCTAAAATTGGGGACCTTTTTTTGCTCTTCAAAAATTTTTATACCTCATTAACATTTTCTTCTAGGGAGGCCAATAATTTTATGCACCACGGCGAAAGGCACCCTAGGAACGGCCCTGGTTCTAGGTCGTACAACTGACTGTCCCACCATGTATATCTAATGGTTTATTTGGGAGGGCCACCAGCTTAACTTCGTTTTCATTTACGATCAAAGCATCTAATACATATTTTTTTATAATATGTTTAAGGTAGATTAAGCAGTAATCTTGGACTGTAGGATGGTTGATTCAAAGGGCCACATATTTCAATTAGTGCTCAGTGCGCCCATATTTACAAGACCACATATTTATTAACTTCCTTTAAAATATGTTCTAGCTCGTACAACTGACAGTCCCACCATGTATATGATGGATCATTCGGGAGGGCCACCAGCTTAAGTTAGTGCTTACTTCGTCTTGACTCACGAACCCAATCATCTAATATTATTTTTAAGGTAGACCAACAGTCCTTATTTAGCAAATTACATATCGCTACACTTATGGAAGAACGACAAAACTCAAAAATCTACATTTCTCAATATTATGATTATAAAATTAATGTTTCTTTTACTGTTTTTATATTTATTTAATATTGCAGAGAAATTAAATACTTTTACTAAAATTTATTTTAACTAAGTATGATAAGTTAATTGATAGTATGAGATGTCTCATGAATTGACAGACTTATGGTTGACTGCTACTTGCTCAATTTTTTGAGTTATGACGTTCTATAAATGGAGCGATATTTATTAAAAACTTTAAAAATATGTTTTAGAAGATAACCGGACAGTCCTGACCTGAATGCTTCTTTGTTAATATGGGGCTACTAGCTATAATCTTATTATTACTGGTTTGATGCTGGTTTCTCCACATACCAAGCATTTTCTACAGTCGTTTTCAGGTAAAAAATGTCTTCTTTATTTTTTAAAATTAAATAAAATTGGTTTATTAACCATATAACTGATGGACACTATCTGTGTCAAAAATTGTTGAAAACAAATAGATAAAAAATGTTAATTCGACTTATTCGTTTTTTTGTTTAAGAATAGTTTTAGTAATTTAATTTTCGTTTGCTTATTTCTAAGTTATTTTGAATATTCCCCTTTAGATCATTTAACCTTAATATAACGAAAGCAGTATTTCCTGTAGAGTTTCCAATAGTATTTTCAAATCTTGATTTTTATTTGTTTTTTTTTAATATTTGACCGTTAGGATTTTTAATCTCTAATAATGAAAAAGCAAATTAGATGCAGATCCTGCCTTTTAATCCCGCTAATTGCACAAAATTACCTCCAGAGACACTATTTAATGAAAATGTTCTTTTGGAACTGCTAAATTTGTGTATTCCCGAATTGACGGGATAATTGAAGGCAATTTATATGCCAGCCGATGTGTCCTTGTAACACCAGTTAAACCAAAGAAAATTGTAGATATTACTATAGACGCACAAAGCAATGTATATTTTGGGTCCTAGATTTAGATGCTCGCTCATTGAGATAACTCGACCATGCGTCCATCGACTCAGTATGTATGTATGTCTTGTTCTGTACGTCTATAGTAAACATTTTTTTTGGTTTAACCTCGCCATCTCATTAAAATAGTTATCAAAACAATTAAAAATTGGGATTAAAAACAGAAATTTCTTAAATCATGCCTTATTATTGTATGTATAAAAGCAAAATCCTAAATTAAACGTAAAATTTTTCTGAAAACATAGTAAAACGAAAGAATTTACCTCGTTACAAATTGACAATACATAAAGCATTAAACCACAACACTTTCATTCATATTTTTAGGCAATCTATGAAGGACATGGAGAGAAATGCATACACTTGTTTATACTCACATGTAGAAATGAAGATATTTGTATCAGTTATCTCAGCCCTTACATACATAGTCATACAACTTTAAAAACCGTTTTAATAATCAGCACTTGGTCGCAAGTAAAAGTGAAAAGAAAATAATTAAAACAGGTCAGTATTTTTACTTAGTAATTAAAAAAACAGATATTTTCTAAAAATTATCTTTATATTCAACACAAAAGCACAGTCGACTCTGAGACGGTCTACCGTATTTTCCAAAGCAAAATAAAGATGGTAGCCCTATAAAAAGTCTAACGTACTTCTGTATTGAAATAATAAAAATCAGTATTTGGTGGATAGATTAGAGTATTTAAATTTCTAGATTTGGAGAATATGGTGGTAACATCCTTTCAAGAAAGTACAGTTTAAAGATTTATCTAATCAGTCACAACATAGGTGTTACGGCAAGATGTTCACAAATTATTTTACTTTAAACCTGCATTGAAAAAACATTCAGGAACCTGCATTGCCATTAGAGAAGTAAGTAAAAGGGGTAATCCTCATTTTACATTATCTCTATTTGGACGCGGTAAAAAAATTAACAAATACCTCTTTGTTTTAGGAAAGTGAAAGATTTTCTGTTGAACCAAGTTTTATAAACAGTGAAACTTCTGAATACGTTAAATATTTCCGTGAAACAAGAAAATTATGAACTTTAAAGCAGAAAACGTTTTTAAAGCAAAAAAATATATGTTTTTTATTTATCTGTTATAATGTAACTTATGTGTAACAATGTACAAGTTTTTTTCTATGTAAATATAAATAAAGTTAAGCAAATACTATTATTATACAGGGTGGACCAGGTTTTTCGTGACAAATTTAGACAGTCGATAGGAAACGTTTTTATAAAAAATCTAAATAAACATATTTTCCAAATTACTTTATTTCCAAGATGAGGGGTG
This sequence comes from Listronotus bonariensis, assembly GCA_014170235.1. Taxonomy (NCBI): domain Eukaryota; kingdom Metazoa; phylum Arthropoda; class Insecta; order Coleoptera; family Curculionidae; genus Listronotus; species Listronotus bonariensis. Next base: position 123,036 of record JACEGR010000024.1, read on the forward strand.
TTGAAGTATTAGTAGTGTAATTTATTTTTAGTTTCTGTCTTTTTTCCTGATTACTATTTTATCTTTACCTTTACCTCTCCTTAACATTATTTAAAAATTACATTGTCCAATAGGGTGTCAAGTAATGTCAAAATGCCGTTTAAATTTTAAAATCGAGAAATAGCGGATATTCATTTTGTATATGGATTTGCAAATGGAAACTCAAGGGTTGCATTTTGACACTACTTGACACACTTCTAGACAATGTAATTTTTAAACGTTAAGGAAAGGTAAAGGTAAAAAAGTTACAGAGGGAAAAAAATAAGCTGAAAATAATTTAAACTTTAGCATCCCGTATCTTAGAAACAAAGCAATTTAGAAATTATGTTTCATAAGATTTTTTCCTAAAACAATGTTTCCTATCGACTGTCTAAATTTGTCACGAATAACCTTGTCCACCCTGTATGGTTATCCGTATTGTTTTATGCAAATTTGTATATTTAATCGTTTTGTTTTTTAAGAAAAAGAACTTGCTTAGCTTTATTTAAATGGCTAATTATTTTTTACTTGTATGATTTGGTACCAATTTTTTTAAACCATTTCGTTTTTATGTAAGTAGGAACATAGTATTTAACTTTTGTTACTTGTACAATGTGGTACCAAATAATATAAGTCTATAACGTCTTTTATGTTACTAAAAATAATTTTATAGTAGTTTTCACTAAAGACAAACAAAACAAAGCTACATTATTAGACATAGGCTTGGACGCTCGTTTGTCGTGATTTATCATGCGGTAAATTTCACGTACGCATAATCTGTCTTTCATTTTCCGCACGATTCTTCCTAGCAAGCAAGCGTCCAAGCCTGTTACCAAAAATTTACCATTGTGTGTCTGTGGTGAAAATTGTATTTGATGTTAACAAATTCTTTATATGTAAATTTAGGAATAACCATACAGACGTCGGGTAATATGTATAGTTCTTAAGAATTTTAAATGTAGAATGACAAAATAATTTAACATGTGTTGTAATTGAATCGTTAATTTTAAAATCCACAGTAGCCAATAATTTTTAACATTGGTACTTTCGGTTAAACCGGAACTGATTTTAAGGTTGTGATAATGTCAGAAATATCAATTTATGCTATAATAATATATTTTAAAATTTTTATTGGTATTACTTAAAACTACAAAAATTAGGGGTAACAACATCGTGTGTTAAACGTTATAGAGGATGTCTCTAAAAGGTCTGTACAAAATGCTACCACAAAGTCCTTGAAGCAAAATACGACGATCTAACCCAATTTACCTTAGTCAAAAAGTTAACTGTTTACAAGATACAGGGTGTCAAAGTTATAAGTTTTTTCAGTTATTTTTTAATATATTACTTATTATAAAACATTTTTCAACAAAATTCAGTATTGAGAGTTTTTTAGGGTGGGGAATCGAAATATGCTAATGTTTTTGTTGTATAATGTAGAGGGAGCCACGTGCAGCCCATTGCTTAGGTTCAAAATGCCTAGGTTTATTATAATTTTGGTAAAGTATTTTTAATCGCCCATATTTTATGCACCAAAAAGGAAAACCGTTTTTGAGATATTTTAGATTAAACATTTTATTTTATACAAAAGTTTGCTATTGCATTCATTTACGCTTTTTCTAGGCCACCTGGTAGTGCCAATAGGTCTGTACAAAATGCTACCACAAATTCTTTGGGCCAAAATACAACGATCTGATGCAATTTATTTTAGTCGAAAGGTTGCTGGTTTGCAAGATTCAAGGTGTTAAATTTTCCATTAATTTTTTTGACTTGAACAACCTGTATTTTGCAAACCAGCAACCTCTAGACTAAGATAAATTGCATCAGATCGTTGTATTTTGGCCCAAAGAACTGCAGCAATTTGTACAGACCTTTGGACACTACCAGGTTTCCTAGATAAAGCGTGAATAAATGCAATGGCAAACTTTTGTATGAAATAAAATATATTCCTTTTTGGTACAAAAAATATGGGAGAATATAAATTATTTATTAAAATTTTAATATACCGAGGCAAAAAAGTTATGACTCTTTTAACCTAATTAATAGACTGCAGGTGGCTCGCTCTACATTTTACAACAAAAACATTAGCATGGTTCGATTCCCTACCCAAAAATACCTCTCAATACTGAAATTTGTGAAAAATGTTTTATAATAAGTAAAATATTTAAAAATAACTAAAATAAAATAAGAACTTTGACACCCTGTATCTTGGAAACGGATCAATTTTTTGACTTAGGTAAATTGGGTTAGATCGTCGTATTTTGGTCCAAGGAATTTGTGGTGGCATTTTGTACAGTCCTTTTGAGACACCCTGTATATGCATCTTAATCACAATTAGTCTTTCTAATTTAAAAGTTTTATTGATATATTTACTTACTATTACTTATGTTGCTTTTTTTTTATTTATGCGATTTCTCAAATAAAACATATATTTCTTCTTCTACTTAAAATTGTATACTTTTGACTTATGTTGTTTTTAAATCGAACGATTCAGTTATACTAATAACATTATATGTTTTAAGTCCTCATTTAAAAATAAGTAAACATCTATTTAAATAATAGATGGTAAACCTTCAGCTCTACACTCTACACTGTATAAATTTGCTTAACCCTGTACATTATATAGGTAGGGTTGAAAGAAAAGTTATTGATAATTATATTGATATGTTAGTATTAGATAATGGTTCTCTTATACTTTTCAGAGAATGTATATGTATAAGCCTTGTTTACACGGAGTGGATTACATTTTTTCAATATCAAGTTTTAAATGACGTTAAAATTTGCTACCAAGAAAATGAGTTCTCGATTTATTCCACAGACCCAATTAAAGGGGTAAAAAGCAAAAGGCTCTAAAGTGACAATTTGCCTCAAAACGGGTTAAGTACAAATTTGATATGTAAAATTAAAAATTATTTAGCAGCAAGGAAATTTAAATAATTTAACAACTTTATTTTTTAATAAAGAATGTTTTTATCACAGATTTTATAAGGGAGAACAAACTTTAAAGTAAAATATTTAAGAAAAACAAATTTGTCACTTCTGCTTCTTACCCTTCAATTGATCCCTGCGGTGTAAACTAGGCTTTTTACTCATAATATTGTGCTTTAAAATAAAGTTGTTTGTTTTTATGTCTATTTTTTTTTTTGGTCTGACATCGATCTCTTTTTGATCTCAATGTTCTCTCTCATATCATTTTTAGCGCATACACAAAACTTTTAATTTATGTATTATTGACATAATTCAGGGAATCCCGTAATTAAATTAATTGATTGACTGCCAGGAATTCCCAAACTTTATTTGTACTGTGACACCGTTGGACACATGCTATATTCTCACGAAGCCCTTACGCCGAAGTAAACTTGTAACAACGATAAAATTACTTCACAAAAAAGGTCCTCGCGTAATTTTTAAAGAGCAACAACAGCCTCTTGTTATCAGTAGCGTAGCTAGGCGTAGGCGGTCGCCTAGGGTCTCGCGCCTGGAGGGGCTTTGTGGCAAGGTATGAAATGTGGGATACAGCATACCATTAAACTGAAAAAATGAAAGGGTAGGGGCCTTTTTTATGCTTTTTCCGATTGTAATCTGTTGTGAAAGGGGCCTTGCAGGAACAGGTTTATAGAAAGTGTGTATTAAAAGGTGAGGACCTTTTTTCTTTTGGTCCTCAACTTTTTCTGACGATCATTTATTGATAAAAGGGGCCTCGCGGATAAGACTTCACATACGCGTTTTTGCTTACGCTACGCCACTGCTTGTTGTTATTTTCAATTTACAATGGACGGATTATAGTTTATTCATTAATCATCACTGAGGAAAACTATATTCACAAAGTATCGAATTTCTTAAATGGAATGATGTGGGTTGATAAAACAAAACAGTAAAAAATAAATGACTTTTATTGATAAAATATTATTGAGTTTTTATTATAAAAATGTTGTTCACTGGACGACATAGTAATGTAAAATATACAATATTTAACAAATCTTTATAAAAACTTATTTTTTGAATGTTCCATAACTAGCAAAAATTAACAAGTTTTATATCATCACAAGGATATAAACATTTTAAAAACACTGAGTATGAACGAAGTACTACTTAATTTACTATGACAACCATTATGAGATATAAGGTTCAATTTAATGCCGATTAAAATTACAGTTTTTATTAACACTACTGCCCAACCAACCAGTTTAAATATGTTTTTCAGTAGAACATATTTTTTAACTTGATTACTTATAAATGGTGCTTCCTATCAATATGTACCTGGAGTAGTATCGAACAGTTTTTATAACAGATATCTTAATATGTTACTAAAAAAATTATGGCGCTATTTTAGTGAATTCTAGTGCATAGGAGCATCCTTTAAAATCTAAATAGCAAAAAAATCTTTTAACAATGCTGGTTTTATGTAGGAACTTGGTTAGCTATATTGAGGGTTTTAAGTAAACTGCTGTTTTATATTTAGCATACCTTTACCCTAATTCACAAACCTCGTATCTCCAAAATCGAAAATTTTACAGGAGGTAAGAAACCCTCCTCCCTTAGTCTGTTATTTGGAAGGGTAATATATTTAAATAATTATTACTAAAAATGTATAATATTATAAGTGGAGATATAAGGCTTTCGGGTAACATTTGTCCATTGGCAAATTAGCGCATCATGGCCCTATTTTAGTAAATAGGAGCATTCTTTAAAATCTGAATAGCAAAAAAAATCTTTTAACAATGCTTGTTTTATGTAGGGACTTGGGTAGCAATATTGCGGGTTTTAAGTAAACTGCTGTTTTATATTTAGCATACCTTTACCCTAATTCACAAACCTCGTATCTCCAAAATCGAAAATTTTACAGGAGGTAAGAAACACTCCTCCCTTAGTCTGTTATTTGGAAGGGTAATATATTTAAATAATTATTACTAAAAACGTATATTATAAGTGGAGATATAAGGCTTTCGGGTAACATTTGTCCATTGGCAAATTAGCGCATCATGGCCCTATTTTTAGTAAATAGGAGCATCCTTTAAAATCTGAATAGCAAAAAAAATCTTTTAACAATGCTTGTTTTATGTAGGGACTTGGGTAGCTATATTGCGGGTTTTAAGTAAACTGCTGTTTTATATTTAGCATACCTTTACCCTAATTCACAAACCTCGTATCTCCAAAATCGAAAATTTTACAGGAGGTAAGAAACCCTCCTCCCTTAGTCTGTTATTTGGAAGGGTAATATATTTAAATAATTATTACTAAAAATGTATAATATTATAAGTGGAGATATAAGGCTTTCGGGTAACATTTGTCCATTGGCAAATTAGCGCATCATGGCCCTATTTTAGTGAATTCTAGTGAATAGGAGCATCCTTTAAAATCTAAATAGCAAAAAAAATCTTTTAACAATGCTGGTTTTATGTAGGGACTTGGGTAGCTATATTGAGGGTTTTAAGTAAACTGCTGTTTTATATTTAGCATACCTTTACCCTAATTCACAAACCTCGTATCTCCAAAATCGAAAATTTTACATGAGGTAAGAAACACTCCTCCCTTAGTCTATTATTTGGAAGGGTAATATATTTAAATAATTATTACTAAACATGTATAATATTATAAGTGGAGATATAAGGCTTTTGGGTAACGTTTGTCCATTGGCAAATTAGCGCATCATGGCGCAAAAACCTTAACTTCGATTAAAGGTCTGGCCACACATAACCGCACCAAGGCCGCACCGAGCCCGGATTCACAATGATAGAGGACAGTGGGACAGATTAATTCGGAAAAATTTAAAAGCACTTTTCGTCAAGCCGAGTCTCTTGTTTTATGTATGTACAGGCTGATTTTTAACCTATACGCATAAACTTGAGAAATCATTGCTAAGGGCAAATAATGACTAATAAGGATAAAATAGGTAGTAAAATAATTTTAGTTAGGGAGATAATTAGTTATTTTAAATAAAAAAGAACTTCAGTTCTAAAGACAAAGATTGACTGATAATGGAAAAATTTTGGGTCAAAATAATTTGGTATATTAATTTTAAGCCATAATTTTAACTCCAATCATGAAAAATACACTCACAACAAGCACGACAAATAGAAGAGTACTAACTGGATACAAAACATTACCATAACTTGTTTATTGGTTTAGTTTTTACAAAGACCAAAAATTCAGCTAATTATTCCATAACAAAAAAGTTACCGTTTTTTTTTATTATGTTATTATTTCGGCTCAGAATTAATGTTTTTGTTTCATTTAAAATAATTGATTATCTCCCCAAGTAAAAATGTTTTAATTATTAGTCATTACTTGTCTTTAGCAATAATTTCCCAAGTTTATGCATATAGGTGAATCACCCTGTATATTTCCTTGTTTAATAAAACGGTTTTCCTTCCTATCTCTGTTCCTTTTAATCCAAACTTTAAGTGTAGTATAGGTAAAACTGTGTTACCTTATTTGTGAAGGTTTATTTAACGATTAGGTGTAATTTAAAGCAGAGTATAAAAGACTTATATTACTGCAATTTTATTAAATACAATTTTTTTGCACATTATGCCCCTACATTTTAACAGCGAGACGCATGGCTGCGGGCTCATTGTGGTTATGTGTGGCCAGACCTCAATTTTGAGTTCTGTGAATTACAGTAACAATATATTCATACCAAACGAATTTTTTTACGTAATAACTGGAAAATATTGTTTAATTTTATAGTTTTTTTACTAAAGTAATTTAGAATATGCTATGATGATCTAGCAAATAAGTTATTGTACCCAACATATGTAACAAGTCATTATCATAAGTATAACAATGAAGAAAACACTCCAAGATATTAGAGTATGCGCAACACTAAATTTTCGGCTTTTCTCGAAATTTTTATGCTCAAATTTAAATTCCCCCACTTTTAAGGTTTTACTCTCTCTCTGAAAACACACGTCAACCTTTGTTAGAGACAATAATTTTTTTAACTAATAAACACATATGGTGAAAAGGCAGCAACTCTATTCGATTTGTTAAAAACATGGTTGTCAGATTTAAAGTAGGTTTTCAACACATAAAAATTATCTGAATATAGAAACATATAAAATCTCAACAAGTAAAAGGGCTAGGACATAAACCCAACGGAAACTTTAAAATTTCTAGCCCTTGTAAACCAGTATCATGAAATCTCTAAAATATTCTTTATGTCTTCTGGAAGTGATGTAGCTATATCTTGTATCCTTTGATTCAGTTGTTGTTTAACGGCTTCGCTAACTGGAAAGTCTTTCTCACATTTATTGATTTTGTTCTTTATGCGAAGAAACATATCTACTACTTCTACTTCAGGACGACCTCTAGCCCAATTTATAAAGTCCTAAAAATAAAAATGGCATTAGAAATGTTTATTGGGTTTGTTTTAAGTTATACCAAAAAATCTCAACTCTTAATCAAAAACGGTTTTTGTCTTTGGTTAGGCTCTTTCTTAAACTCTTAAGGGGGATAGGGGGTATGATTAATTCGTTCTGAAAAGGGTACATTTTTTTAACACACAGTCAAAATTTATTTATTAAACTTAATAGTATATTAATTTGTAGCATTAGAAGTATATTGTGTACAATTTTTCGGAAGCATATTGAAGAAAAGATGAATTGCGCTGTCCATCATATCCCAGTGCAGGGTCATGTGGAATTATAATCCTCTATCACTGCAACCTGCTCAGGTTTATTGTGTATCCCCATCCATATGTTAGAGCACGCTATCCAAGCCGGTCTTTTTAATCAGACTCCACAAGCTTGAAACTGGTTTCTTAGTAAATGTTGCCTCTTTAGGTTTTTCTCACCCAGCGTTGCAAACCGCCGACGACAAAGGGCTTCACAAAAGCACCCGATGTGTTCTGCGATTTCTTCTTCCTGGCAGAACCTGCATATGTTACTTTCTGCCAGGCGTATTGTTTTCAGGTGTTTATTCAGTGTGCAATGACCTGTTAGTTGACCCACTATATTTCTTATTGCCTACCGATTATAATTCAGAAAGTGTTTTGTAAATTCCGGCAAGTATGCCTCTATGAATTTTTCGCTTGACGCTGTCGTGCTGGTCTTATCCACCAGTCTTTGAATTCCCTCATGATCCATGATCTAATCGATGAACTTACTTGGTATGACGGAATACCACTGTAGGGCTCGGGGCCTACCATTGTCCTGCCAGCACCCTCCTTTGCCAGTTTAAAGGCTTTCTCATTGCCCTGGTGGCCCTCATGTCCTGGTACCCAGGCAATAACTAGCTTGTTGGACGCACCCACCTCTTCCAGGGTGGCCACGCAGTCCTGCACTAGCTTAGAGTTGATCTTGCAGGAACTGATTGCCCTGATGGCTGCCTGGCTGTCCGAATATATTAATGTGGTTTTACTCATGTAATTCCTTCTGGTGATTTTCCTAGGCCATTGTTGTATGACTACAATTTCCGCCTGAAACACTGGATGGTGTTGTCTGAGACGGATGTTTATTCTCGTCCTCGGCCCCAGGTAATTAATAATAATTTCAAATTTTCACTCTTTGAAAAAACTTTAAAGAAAATTATAAATATTGACACATTTTAAAAGAAATGTTGGTGTATTTTTAAAGTTATGATAGCCTCCGACTATAAAAAGGTAAGCTGTGGAAAAAGACGCTTTTAAGTTCTTAGCACTACAGTTGTGCAATGAAATGTTCATAAGTCATGTACCTTTGTTAATTTTGCTCAGATTTATCTTAAATTTTACTCTATATACTGGAAGTGGTCTGATTAGTACATTATTCAATTAGGTAGTAATTAAAAAAAAATGCCAAATAAAAGTTTAGGTACCCTACTGCATTCATCCTTAAGAATATTGAAGGGTCAAATTGGGGAAGTTTAGTTCCAAATATATGCCATTTTTATTTTTTTACTATCTCTTTAAATCGTTCCAAGGCTATTAAGACTTGGTCAAATTATTTGTAACTGGGTTAAATTCATTATAAATAACATATTTTGGGAATAAACTGCAATCAAAGCGGTAAAATAAAAATTTATTAGTTAATTACAATATTATACTTACAGCATTTGACATTGCTTCCATATGGAGTGCCTGTAGTTTCAGTGATAATTCTTTGTATCTTGAATTAAACCAAGCCTTAAAATTAGGAGATCTGAAAAACTTCCTGTAGAGTCCAATCCAGTCCCCTTTAATTCCTGTTTTGTTAAGTGTTAGGTGGGGACCCACTGATTCCAAAGTTGCAAAAAACTATCTGGATTAAAGGGATTTGGGGCTGGCACAGCCTAAAAAAATATAATTGTTTTGGCTCATTTTAATGTATATTGCTTAAAGTAACTGAAAAAACAGCAGTTCTTAATACAATACGTAAATAAATTTGCAAGTTGTCCAATAGATATATTTTAGAGGTTTTCTACACATATAAGGATTCCCAAATAATTTTTGGAAAAAAATCTGCATTTAATCATGGCCGCCGGCAGGAAGGTGTAAAAAATTATAAATTTTAAGGACCAAACGAAAAAATTTTGAATAGAGAAAAATAATAAAAAAGGTCTTCACCAATAAAACGGCATTTTTTCATTTATTTCCCCTATTTACGACCATCAAAAAATATGTCGAAGAGCAAAAAAGGGTTTACCTTCACACAGGTACCTTTTCCATACATTTCCTCTTCTATTCCTATACCGCGCCGCGCACATAGAAAAGTCAGAGAGGTGGAAAATCCTTTCAAAAGCCAAGGTAACTTGATTTTTCCCAACAAAACATACTTTTTATACATTTTATGACACTATACAAAAGCCAGGAGGATGCAAGTGCACCCTCTCCGGGCCGGCGCCCATGTATTTATATTTATAAGTTTCAGTAAATCTTTTGCTATAAGATATCTGATACCCATATGCAAAAACGCTAATTCTGTAAACAGTTGTCATGGATTAGCATAAGATATGATAGGCCAGATTATTGAATTTTTGTGATTTGGCATGTCAGTTTATTATTGAAAGTTTTTAATTAAGATGGTGTCTTTTGACAAATTCAATTAATTTTGTTGTTACTAAAAATGAATATGAGATTCAGCAAATAAATTAAATTTGGAATGGTTACACTAATTTTTATGGTTTTTGATTAAAATATTACTCAAGTGTCTGCTAAACAAACCTTAAATGCTGAAATATCCTTTTGCAAAGGCAACAGACTCGCAATGTATCTCTCCAGTGGAATCATAAAGCTAGTTGTCAGTTCTATTAAATGTTTTCTTAACATTGCAGACTGAACTTCGTAAGGCCTGGTTGATTTAACTCCACTCATAAGCTCTTTAATTATATTTTTTATCTTTTGCAAAAATGGTTTATATGATGTATATATACCCGAGGTATTTTCGATCATTTTGGTTGGGACTGTCTTCTTTAATTTGTACTTCTGATTCTGACCTAGAATTTTCAAAGTTTATTTTATTTACTGTGCCTAAATTAGAGAGGAATTATTAAAGTTTTTGTAAAAAATATGTTCTTACCAATGTCATCACTAAGCCTAATAGTATGAGGCCAATGTTGAAACGTTTTGGCAAAAAATGGATTAGTTACTCCTAAAATCACAGGCGGTGGACCATGCACCTTACTTGTATATTGCTTAAATTCACTGTCATGTATTGTAAAGTAAGGTCTGTAGTCTCCACAGTACTGAAGAGGAGAAATGAGCCTTAAAAATATAAAAATGTAAAGTGTTATCACAAGGTTTTTTCTTAAAAACAAGATATGCAGCATCTGTCAAAAAGTCCACATAATAAAAATTTAATACTTAATTTAGAAACTACAGAGGTCACCCAACAAACTGATATTTTAATTTACATTGTATGGTTAAAAATAACGAAGTATGTAAGGAGGTGGGTAAAGATCAGCCATTTTTCGCTCATTATAGTCACGAAAATTAAAAGTTTGTATCAAAATTAAATTATTATATCTATAAGAAGTTTAGGTATTGGTCTTTACTTTTTTAAAAGCAGTATTAAAAAATAAATAGCAAATCACATAAAACGGCCATCAAACTTGGTATATTTGTTGAAATTTTGTTATTTTGAGTGATTTTTATAATTTTCTACTAAAAAAATCTGTCAAGCACTCGACGCCCTTAAACGAATAAATGTTGCTTAGAAGCCTATTCAGGGTAGTGTTGTATCGACTAAAGAGAGTCTTGGTGTGTCGAGTGCTTGACAGATTTTTTTAGTAGAAAAATCACCTAAAATAACAAAATTTGAACAAAAATACCAAGTTTCATGGCCGTTTTATGTCACTTGCTTTTATTTTTTTATACTACTTAAAAAAATTAGACATACCTAAACTAAAAATAAATTAATTTTGATAAGAACTTTTAATTTTCATGACTATGATGGGCAAAAAGAGCTGATCTTTACCCACCACCTTTATAACCTTCCCCCTGTAAAAAGTCATGATATCACTTTTGCTGGCAAATAAAAAAACTTTAAAAATCTACTTAATCCAACATATTTTATAAATTTTTAATGTTTATAAGAAATTTACGAAAAAACACTATTTTAAAACATTTTTAACACTCTCTACGAGCTAAACAAAGTACTAAGATGGTTAATCAACCTATTTTGATGTTAGCAGCCTGTCATACAATGTTTGATATATATTTTTCTTATACCATGTATACTATTTTTATTAAAATGCCGTAATCATGCAAATTTGGCATTTTTTTTCTTTTCTGATAGGTGGTCTTATTAATATTAAAATACTAAAACAAAATGTTTACCTAGTTAATGCTAAAACCATAGAAGAACAACTTGTAGGAGAAGAGGCCATAACAACAATGGGTTCTGATGTTATAACAAGTTCCCAAAGTAAATGAATATGTGATAAAACGGGCTGAAGAGTCTCAAATATATTTATATCTTCTACTTGAGTTAAAATTTGATTATTATCACCTAATTTGTTCTTTAGTAACGCTAGTGTTGGATTTTCTGAGACAGGAATAAATGTCTAAAACATTCATTACATTACTTAGTATTTAAAACAATAATAATTATCATATTTACAAATGCTGTATAATTAATTAATAAATACCTGAAATACAGATCCTAAAATTGGTAAACTTAAAGGAACCCCTGGGGTTGGAGGAGGCCATCTTTCTATGTTGTAACAAGCAGCTTCCAAACTCTCTACACCATGATCAAAATATTCAGGTGCTACATGGCTACAGATTTTACTAAATAGATTGTTAAATGGCAAATATGACAACATAACAAGACTCTAAAAGAAACAGTTAATTAAAACTTATTACTGATACCCCATAAAGTATACCGGTTGAGCTAAATAACATAACACATAGGCATGTAAACATGCGCGACCAATAGTGCTTTTTTGCTATTCTATTACTGGCTGATATACCAAAACTGCTTGCTTATATAGTATACATGTCGCAGGCAAATGGTTATTTTAGGCAAATGCCTTCTGCCTGTGCAAATGACTTCATAAAAATAATTTTTATTTAAAAGCCATTTGCCTAGGTAAATACATTTGCCGTGGGACTTGTTAGGCAAATGACTGTCATATATCTGATACCATATTAGGCGTACAGTGTGTTTTGCAGGCTACAGTAAAAGCAAAAGCACGTGTAATTTGATTGGTTTGAAGCGCTACAGACGGTCATGCAAAACTGTCACATTGGGGTGGTCATCGTTAGTTAAATCTTTTTTTTTTTATTTGCTTTATTAAAAAATTAACTAATTAGAACTAACCATGACACCCCAATGTGAATTGAAATTTGACTAGGCACATACCATTTGAAATAAAACGACACCATTTGCCCAGGCAGAAGGCATTTGCCTAAAATAACCATTTCCCTGCGACATACATACAGGGTAGCCATTTGGAAATGAATAAGAGCCAATTTTGGGCACTCCAGGTCATTTAAGGAAACACACTCAAACATATCAATTTTAATTTTAGGGGAAAATTTGTCTCCTTTTTACTTCTGAACTAAAACCCCTTAGCAAGGGTGATACTTCCCCCAAAATCTTAAATAGAAAGAGGGGTCGAGTGAAACCTTTTGTAAGCTCTACGACCCTGGTTACAACTGCCAAGTTTGAAGTTTCAGCTATTATTTCCAATAATTTAACAGCTTGTCAAAATTTTATTTTTTTATTTATTTAATGTATAATATTAAATTACCTGTAAGAGCAAGCTACATTAAACTAGGGGAATATGATAAGGGTTAAAGATCTTCAGAATGAGATATCCATTGAACATATTCGGTTTTTGTCATTAACCCTTAAATAACCAGCAGCGGGACTCCATGTACTGTAGTATTCTACAAATCGACTTCATTCTACCTCACTCGCACTCTGTGTTCAAGAAAACACGCTTGAAGTCGATCACATTGGTCGCCTATAAGCGAGGTCTTCGAACGTGTAGAATTCTACCAAATTTTAAAAAGTCGTACATGGTCGTACATAACCAGGGTTGGCAAAATAAAAAGCCACTGGCTTTTGTGGGAGAAACCAACTATAATTTTAAACAAAAAGCCACCACACAAAAATCCATACAAAAGTCCAGTAAACAAACTATTTTTAACGGAAATACATAATTTATTAACAACATAAAAATAAAACAGTACTTATTCTAGAATACTAAAAGAACATAGATATATTATTATTATCTACTATACCCAATAATTTTACAAGTTTAGGAACTCTCTCTGGATGAAGCCTGTTTTTAAGTAATTCCAGAAAAATATATAAGTATTAAATATTGTCTACAAAAAGCAAATGTTGCAGGACATCTATGGAGATGTAAAAAATCTGTCATTTTAATTAATTATTATCTTTTTTATTAAATAATTAAATTTAGATTTGCCAGTTTGCCACCACTTACTATATTCTGGAATACTTTTTAATACAGAAGTTTCAAACAATGATTTTAGAATACAGTTCAGGGTCTTTTATTTGTAACAGCAGGTAATTTTGTAAGAAATCAGTAGATCATTCCAAAAGACATTTTTTTGTCTGCCGCCAATTTGCTAATTTGCCGATTTGATATTAAAATTTGAGGTGAGGAAAAATTCAGAAAACACAAAAGCTCATACAAAAAGCCAATAATCCAGCCACCACTACACAAAGAGCCGATTTTTTGCCAACCCTGTACATAACCCTAAAATAAATTTTGGAGTTCATTAGTTTGCTATGATTTATATATTTATTCGGTTGTTTTTGTGTTATTAAAATGCAAAAATTTATTTTATTATTTTTACAATGATAGAAAAATATAATTTTAGTTCTAGCCATGTGTTTACTGTCCAACCAATGTGACCTTGATTGTTGCAAAGATTCACAATTGTATAAAGCTATTCACAATAGGGAACATTGGTAGCTACTTATTAAAAAAAAAAAAGTTAAGGTAATCTTCAAAAAAATTAATTTCATAAAAGGAGGTAGTATCTGATAGACATAGTAACTGCTAATTCCATAGTGAAAAATTTACTCCAAGAGTAAAAGAGAATAAAATTAAATAAAAACCTAACCCTTTTTTGTTCCGTGTTAAAAACTATAATTAAAAACTCAATTGCTTGTATGTTTAATCTATTGTGACACAGAGTACCAAAAAGTGCAATTGTCAACTTCTTGAGTAGAAATCTACAATAGAAAGCAAGGTGTAGAATTCTTTAGAGCACGGAGTCCCACTGCTGGAGTGCCCAAAATTAGCTATTTTATCTTCAAATGGCCACCCTATATATTTATTTGTCCTAGTAAAGCAGGTCTTCAGTGATTTAGATTAATTCTATTAACACTCACAAATATAAATTGTGACTTGACTTACTTTTTGAAAGTAGCCTCTTGGTAATGTGATGTCTTTGACTTGTCTAAAATAAACATAACCCCACATGTATGAATTATCAATTTTTAATGAAGATGGGCATTTTCTATTGTAATTGACATGTTCAGATCGTAGCTCGTTCTTGCCCTTACATTGCAACCTTATTACAAATTCTGTATCTCCCATGCATCCTGAATTTGAGTCAGGAAAAGCTAAGTAACATATATTCGATATTTCTTGTTTCATTAGTTTCACATGTCTTGGATAAGTACTCTAAAACATATATTTTTTTGGTATTTGGTATTATTACCTAAAAATCTATTTACTTTAAGTAAAGGTATTAACATGTTATAGAAAAACCTAAAAATATTGGCTGTTTATTTAAGTCATGATTATTAACATAAAAATCAAATTAACTATTACTTTTACTTTCCTTCAATAAGGAAAATGTTGTGAGACAGTATATCAGATATTACTTTAAAAATCTAAAACAAAATAAAAATATGTGTGAAAAATAAAGCCGATAAGTAATGTGAATAACATCTAATAAAACCTGTTAAAAATAAAAAAAAAGTAAAAAGAGCATTCATATTTTTTGTTTATACTTTTTAGTCTTTCTCGTCAATAAGCTAATAACTATTAAACTATTGTTATTCTTTCTGAATAATAATTCAACATATTTTACTATCAACATAATATCATGTGTTGAAAATATTTTGATTTTATGTTATTTTAAGTCTTCATAATCTCTACAGTTATGCCCAATTTTCTGGGTAAACCTACTTAATTTAAATAATTACAGATTATTTATTCATAAATAAATAAAATTAATTTAAAAAACAAACTATATTTACTAGTAGAAGTAAAGAGCAGCTTTTTTAAAACTAAAGTGGTATTAGTAAAAGTTATTATAACAAATTAATCAAGTTTAAACTTAAATAGCATTAGTCTTTAATAATAGTGCACATAGAACTTGAAAAAAAATATCTATTTCCTAAAGCATTAGGAAATGTTAGCTAGAGGTGTTACTATTGAACATAATGATAATACATTGATTCCCAACCCTTACTAACTTGGGATGGTCAAATTAGTGAAAGCTAGAATGCACTAGAGATTGTTGACATTAACTAATTTCCAACAAACACTGTAACACAAACAATTTATAAATTTAGGCTTGGTCATGCTTGTCTGTTTGACAGAACATTTCTTCGGGGTATAAATGACAATAACATAAATTGGATAGAAGGGTAATTAATTTCCGTTTCATAAAATTAATATAATATGGTCAAAAGTACCTCAAGAGCTTGTCCTAATTCCAAATCAAAAGTAACCACACAAATACAGTGAAACCAGTTGGAAAATCCTTCCCAGACTTTTTTGTCTAATAAGTCGGTGTTATCAATATCAGTTGGCCCATCTGTCATGTTTACTTTTCGCTAAATAAATAAAAACAAACAGTTTTTAAAAAATTTTACATAAAAATTCTGTATTTGACACTGACAACTTCGTGTTTGTCTGTCTTTGTCTTCTGTCCTCTCCTCTGTTTCTCTCTTTTATGGCTTCTGTAGTTTGTCATTGACAAACTTTACTTGGTGTATACCCGGACTAATTCCATCGATGGAATACGCTATAAGGAAACTTTTTTATATAGCTTGGTGAATATACCCACTAGAGGCAGCCTTGCAGCTTTGCCATGCAAACAGCTTGCGTGAGAGATAAAGGTACTAGCAGTGGCGGCGAGTACGTGGGTGCACGCGGGCCAATGCACCCAAAGAGATGAAATGTATGGGTGCAATGCACCCATATGAGAAATGTGAACATTTTTGTTCCTCAAAAGTTGATGTGAGTGAGGACCCTTTTTTTTTGCTCTTTAACTTTTTACTTGGGTTAAAACAATGGAAGACTACTTTTGCTTATTCTTTTGAAAGTTTTTGTTTTGATTTGGAAATTAGAAAATAAAATGTGTAGCTGATGGACCCTTTTTTTGGTCTGCCTTAAAAATATTTCTTACTTGGCACCGGCACCCATATTAAAACTCAAAACCCGCCGTTTGGGTACTAGTACGCTGGTAGCATAAAGTAACGTACCTACGGATAATTTCCTTACTCTATGCTAGTAGTACCGCTTAAGAGGCAAGTAGTATTCCTTCTCAGATGCTGTACTCGTAAAGTTTAATGGCATCTAGTTAGTATTCTAATTTGTGATTTATTTAGTTATTATTTTAAGATATTTTACTGCTCATTTTATGTTATTTGCTTAAAATCATCTGCCTGTAAAAGTAAAAGGTTAACTAAAGAAAGTCGTAAACTTGTGACGCAATATCTATCTAGGCAAATGCTTTTTGCCTATGAAAATGACTATAAAATAATTTTTATTTAAAATCCATTTATCCAGGAAAATGGCATTTGCCCGTGGTCCTTGTTAGGCAATAAATGACATGTGATATATATGATAAACATTTTAGGATTACCCGTGTGTGCTGCAAAACTAACCAAATCAAATATTTTATACAATTATTTAACATTTTGTAGTTTGTTGTCACCATTACATTATAATTAATGTACATTGTTTGTGTAAATTGTATGTTTATTTATTATTATTTTTAGAAATAGTTTTTACCATTCTTATTATAAATATTCATTAAATAAATTGAATCAAATTCTTTTAATACAAATATTTTTATTTCCATTTGTCTGTTCCTAGTTAAATAGCATTTGCCTAGGCAATTAGCATTTAAAAATGAAATAACTCTATTTGTCTAGGCAAAAACCATATTCCTAGCAGTGGCGTAGCGTGCCTTATGAAGATCAAAAAAAGATCCCCACTTTCCTTTCCTTGCAGGGGTTCCAAAAAATGGTTTTCACTTCCTAAAAACTTTTTTTTCTTATTTTTAATTTTTACTTACACACATTTGGGGGCCTCTATAGCCCGGATGCCCCGTATCTTTGATACGGCGGTAGCTATGACCTTGTTCTCTAAACAAAAACTATTTACCTAAAACTACAATTTGCCTACGACATATACTGTGCTTGTCTAAATTCAGGACTCCCTCCTAACTTTTGAATTGTTTGGTATTTTACATGAAAATTTGAGGACCGTGGTGAGACAACAAAAACCAAATTTTTGGTAGGAAAGACAGTTATAAATGTCAAACTGACAGCTGGGTGCCATTTTAAAAGAAAAATTAAATGGCAAGGGGTTTTGTGGCACATCATTCTAAAGCTCCGGACGAGTATTTATAACCCCAGAATTTAAAGTCAATATCTTTACCAACTACAAAATGGCGGTACTTTGAAAATTACTCCAATAACCTCATTTGGATGGCCATATTTTCGAAACTAATAAAGTTAGATACACTAATGTGGTATTTTCGTAAAGCACTTTGAAGGATTTATTTAATGGTAATATTTGTAATACTATACAGGGTAAAACAAAAAGTATAATTAATTTTAATGATGCACCCTGTATATCACAATTAAAAAGATAACTAAAAGACCTTTAAGAAAATACCACATAAGGTATATTTACCTTTATTAGTTTTAAAGGTATTGCCACCCAAATAAGGTATTCTTGTAATTTTTAAAGTACCCCCATTTTTTGGGAGGTAAAGGTATTCACTTTATATTCTGGGGTTATAAAGAACTTGTCAGGAGCTTTAAAATAATGTGCCACAAGACCCCCTTTCCATTTACTTTTTCTTTTCAAAATGGCACCCAGCTGTCAGTTTTACATTTATTTTTGTCATTTCTTGTCTAAAATTTGGTTTATGTTGTTCTACTAAAGTTCTCAAATTTTCATAAAATATTACCAAATAATTCAAAAGTTAGGAGGGGGTCCTGACTCTAGACAAGCACTGTATACATATTTTCACATTGGCGAATAGCAGTAATTTGCAAGTTTTAATTTTTGGTCATAGGCCTGGTCACTAGCTTTTTGGGTTTTATGAAGCGGTAAATTATAAATTATTAATTAATTTGAGTCAATGGACGCTGGTCGAGTAATGAAGCGAGCGTCAAGTATATGACCAAATATCTACATTGTTATGTCTATCTGTACTAAAAAGTACAATTCTGTTTTTCAATATAAAATATTAGGTGGTGTTTATTCGTTTTGCTGTTGTTAAGTCTTTTGAACTCAATACTTGTTTTCGGGATTTTAACTATAGAATAAATCCCGGCTGCCGTCACCCGATACACTACCTATTGTAAAAATCTTTTGTACTAATCAATACTTTTTAGTACCATTTCAGAGCACACAGTTAAGTAAACAACCCTGCTGATTGCCGGTGTCGCTAGTTATTTTAAGCACAAAAGCACGTTTTTCTTTAGTTAATAGGAGCTTGCTGTAAGCAGCTGAATAAAATTTATTTAAATTCGGTGTTTTTCTTCGGTAAACTAACCTGTATATTTTACCACGTTTTTTTCTTGCAGAGGCTAAACAAACTTTTTAAAGGTAAGTTAATTATTTAGATATTTAGAACAATGTTTAAAAAATACATTTGTGATTTATTTTGGTGTTAAAATAATAATAAAAAATGTTTTATTTACATAAATAAAGCGCACTTTGTCGGCATCAAGTATTGGTTAGTAGCCGGCATGTTGATTCTTAATATTAATTTTATGCTTCGTAAAATTCATTATTTTAGAAGCCTAATAAAAGCAAAAATCAATCGACATTTAATTACAAAAATATCCCATTAAAGAGACACTTTCATTGTCGTGCTTCATTTTCATTAATTTATTATGGAAAAACATGCAAGCTGTTAAGTGTTTTATTTAATAGGTAATAAATTTCTCTTAAATTCGGTTTTCTATTGACCAGGAAATATCAGGCTATTAAAAAACTTATTTGTATTTTGGCTTTTCTGTGTTACAGAACACTTAATGGTTTCTTTGAATTGTCTTCAATAGTTAAACAAGATAATAATTAATAATACTAGCTGCATATTAATAAAAACAGTCAATTAGGAGCTAACATTGTAGATATACTATATGAGCAAGCAGTTTTGGTATATTGGCCAGTAATAGAATAACACACAATAGGTTAAATAAAAATCCTGCATATTTTTAAACTGTTATACTTATATAAAACAAATATTGTGCAAGTACAGATTTATTGTGTCCCTTCACCTAATATATGTATAATATTTGTTAATTGTTTAATCAAAAAAACTATCATTGTTTTTTTCTTTAAGTTTTACACTTGTTCAGACATGACTTTTTTTTAATAATTAAAAATTATCTGGAAACATAGAGTTATAAACATGGAATTATTAAAAGAAATACATGATTTCAACCTTTATTGCTTTTTTTAGCGATATGGCTGACACAAATCACAAAACTGTGAATATGTCTGACTCTGAAGAGGATCTTCAAGATGGATTGTCTGGAAAAGAAATGATTGAAAAGGGAAATGGGCTAACATATAAGTAAGTTATTTATTTTGTTTTTTCATTATGCACTGTATATAATTTTATTTTTTTTAGTGATTTTATCATTCTGCCTGGTTATATTGATTTTTCCCCAGACCAAGTGGTAAGTATTCATATTTTTTTAAATGTAATTTTTAATATAAGCTTCACCGAAAACCAGACTATGGGTGTGACTTTTTATTTTACTGCAGTGAGTGTATATGATTTTTACACAATTTACCCTTTCAAGTTTATGCACTTTTACCATGATTTGAAGTTTCTGTTTTAAGGACATTATTCTGGTTTATATTTCAACCCCATTTTGTATACTGGTTATTTCTAAAATTTTAAATTATACTTATATAACAATCATATTTTATTAAAATTAAAAATTAATTATTTTCATACAGTTTAACATTTAAAGGACATGGGTATTATTGGAAAAACATAGAAAAAGTAAAGTATTATTTTATTTATAGGAATTGACAAGCCAGCTGACAAAGAAAATCACTTTAAAGGCACCACTTGTTTCATCACCCATGGATACTGTAACAGAGGCAGATATGGCTATAGCAATGGCGGTAAGTTGTGTATAAGACTGATTATAAAAGAATGTTTAAAGGAAACAAAACTGTATTTCTGAGGGTTTTAAAAATATAAAAACTTGGCAGTCTCTTCTTAATCCTACCTATAATGGGTTTTAAAGTATATTAAAAATTCATATAGAACATAATTATGACACGAAGAAATTAATTATATATCAGCTAAATTCTAATAATTTATCATTAATAAAATAGCAAGAATTTTTTTAAATACAATTTTAACCATAGTAAATAAATGTCAGTTACAGTTTTAATTGTCTTTCGCATTATCAAAATAATAGCATACTTTTTCTAATATATATTTCTCATATATATCAAACACAAATTAAGGTACTAGGTATTATCAAAAATTATTTAAAAACTTTCATCAAAATTTTGTATTTTCACCAAAAATGTTAGTAGAATTCTGCTATAAGTCTAATAAATAAAAAAACTATGATGCTAACTTTCTAATGGTCACTGTATAGAGTTATCATGTTATAATGGTTCCAAATTTATGTTTTATTTTCTACAGTTATGTGGAGGAATTGGTATTATGCACCATAACTGTCTACCATCCTATCAAGCAAATGAGGTGCTAAAGGTAAAAAAATACAAACATGGTTTCATCCATGACCCAGTCGTTTTGAGCCCCCACCATACTGTTTCTGATGTGCTTGCTGTAAAAAAGAACATGGGTTTTGTGGTATACCAATTACTGTAGATGGAAAGTTAGGAGGAAAACTTGTTGGTATGGTCACCAGCCGAGATATAGATTTCTTAGAAGACAAAGACTTTGCTAATACTAAGCTAGAAAGTATAATGACCAAGCTAGAAGACCTAGTCACTGCGCAGTCAGGAGTAACCTTAACAGAGGCCAATCATATTCTGGAAAAAAGTAAAAAGGAAAATTACCTATTGTAAATGCTCAAGGAAATCTAATTGCATTGATGGCTAGAACTGACTTAAAAAAGCTAAGAGCTACCCTCTTTCATCCAAAGATGACAATAAACAATTAATTGTCGGTGCTGCTATAGGGACCAGAGAAGAAGACAAACACCGGTTAGCTCTTCTTGCTCAAGCTGGGGTTGATGTGGTTATTTTAGATTCGTCTCAAGGAAACTCCATGTACCAAATTGAAATGATTAAGTATATTAAGAATAAATATCCTAATCTACAGGTTGTTGCTGGAAATGGTAAGTATTAATATTGTTTTTTTAATAATAAATCAATATTGGTGTCCCACGACGAATTGCGGCGGTTGATTTCTCAAAAAGTAGGCTTGTGACTTTGATCAGACCAGACATCCTTATAGAGGGATGTTTCCATAAAAAAAAATGACTTAAGGTTTTTATCAACATAACTTTAGTTCTTTATTTTTGACGACCCTGTATTTATTAATTGTCAGCACACCAGTACAGTCCACTTAGGAAGTTCTTCCTCTATGAAAAACCCATCCCGATTCTTAATAAAGAGTTGTTAAAAAAATGATGGATATGTGTTGGCTTGCAAACATCATTTTGGATATAAAATGTAAAACACGTTAAAAATACTTAAAATATGCTTAGAATTTTTTACAAAATCTTTAAAATAAATAATATACAGAGTGTCATTTTGTTCATGGTCTCATTTAAAAATAATAAAGTTGACATTATCTTCCGGTATAAGCGGAAGTGCTGGAACTGTAAAAATATTTAAGTCGTTGCCTCCTACTGACTGTATAATTATCCCAATTTTTCAAAATTTTACAAAGCCTACTTTTCGAGAAATCGTTCGACGTGGGACACCCTGTATGTAGTATGATTAAATGTATGTAAGTAAATTGGCTACCAAAAAATAATAAAATTAAAGAAACGTGGCATATTTACAGAAAGTATTTAATATACAACTAAAATTTGGCTGTAACTTATTATTTAACTGCCCTCCAAATCTATTGACCAAAAGAAAACACAAATTTTACGGTTGATGCAATTTAAAAAATGCAGCAGAATCAATTCTATTGTGTCTATAAATCGATAAGTGTTGCCTTCTTGAAAATAATTATGATATGGGTTGTTATTGTAATACTAACACCTAAATATGCTTGTATTATGTGACTTATGTTTGTGTTTTACTAATGTTGGTATTTGCTTTGACTATACAATAATATCTTTTAACAATATCAATATTTATATTGGAAATTTAATCCAAACTGAGAGTTATAGCTATAATATGGGTTACAAAACATAGCAAATCTGCTGTTCAGAAGGATGAAAACATATAGGTGTATACAGGGTGCCCCAACTCTATTTATACACAAAATAACTTCGCCCCTGTACAAGATACAAAAGTGAACTTGAACTAAAAGATGTTTATTTAAATACACTCTTATTGACAGTACTAGTTTATATACATGGTGTCTCAAAAACATACTTTTTTTTCAAGTAGGTTTTTTAAATGGATCACCCTGTATTTTTTAAGAAATTTTTACTCTTTATTAAATTTTACCTCAATAGCTTTTGAGATAACAGCATACTCATTAATGATTGAAACTAAAGAAAGAAAATAATTCTAATATAACAACATCCAATTAATCAGCTTCTATTGTAAGAACTACTAATAAGTATATTAGCAATTTAGTTTATTTTAGACACATATTTACTTAATTTCACTAAAAATACAGCAGTACGTCAATTAGGGCTGGTGTTTAGGTTAAGTAAGTAAATATGTATCTAAAATAATCTAAATAGCTGACTTACCCACTAGTAATTCTTACAATAGTAGGTAATTAATTCCATGTTATTATATTTGTTACTCTGACATTGACAGAATTATTGAAAAATCATTAGAACCAAAATATCACTTTCTTCACTTTTAATTGGCAGCATAAAGCAATAATTGACATATAGTGTGTTATACATTTTTGATGTAGAATTTAATACAGAGTCAAAATTTGTTAGAATTTACGGGCTGTTCCATTTTAAAAAACCTACTTAACAATAAAAATGCTGTTTTTGGGACACCCTGTATATTAACTGGTACTGTCAATAAAAGGACTGTATTTAAATAAACATTCCTTGTTTTAAGTTTATTTTCGTATCTTTTACAGGTGCCAAAGTTATTTCTTGTATAAATGGAGATAGGACACCCTGTATATAAATGTGTTGTTTTGTAAAAGGATAAGGTTTAACTTTAGTATGACGGTTAGGTTGTGCGATGATACAAGGGATTAGCTTTATGAATAAACATAAAACCTAAAAGTTAAAAGACAATATACAGGATGTAATTTAATTGATGGCTAAAAATACAGGTATGTTTCCTTAGGCCATTTTAGGAAAAAAGTTCATATTAACATATATTCTAAACCTCCTTACTTTTGAGTTACAGGGTGTTAATGTTTAAGAAAAAAATCGTATTCTTATCTTAACTTTAAAACTGTTCCTCAAGATATTTTCATAAAATTTGGCACGCATCTCCTCCACACCAGGTGCTTTTTTTTAATGTGGAAGATTTTTTAATTATTTCTACCAGTGATATCCGTACGGGATGTATACTGAAAATTTTTCCAAAGATAAAAATACGGTACGCCATTGCTTAAAAAAAAATAATATTATATTAAATAAAATTCTTATCTTATTTTGCAATAAGTTTTGACCCTCTTGATCTTTTTTGTCCGATGCACCGTTTTTGCGTAAAAAAATAAAAACCGTTTTTGATGCATGTTTGATATGCCGAAATTGATTCTACATCTGGTAGGATAATGCCTTATTTTTAATTTTTATATATTAAACGGTAAATGAAAAAGAAAAACGTGAGTCGGTTGATGCAATTTAAAATACGCGGCAGAATCAATTCTATTGTGTCTATAAATCGATAAGTGTTGCCTTCTTGAAAATAATTATGATATGGGTTGTTATTGTAATACTAACACCTAAACATGCCTGTACTATGTGACTTATGCTCTGTGTTTTACTAACGCTGGGTATTTGCTTTGACTCATACAATAATATCTTTTAACAATATCAACATTTATATTGGGAATTTAATCCAAACTGAGAGTTATAGCTACAATATGGGTTAGCAGAACAGAGGCGTATCTGCTGTTCAGAAGCGATGAAAACATATAGGTGTATACAGGGTGCCCCAACCCTCCATTTCATACAAAATAACTTCGCCCCTCGTTACAAGATACAAAAGTGAACTTGAACTAAAGACGTTTCTTATTTAAACATCACTCTTATCGACGCGTTCTAGTTCATATACATGGTGCCTCAAACAGCATACTTTTTCAAGTAGGTTTTTTAAATGGATCACCCCGTATTTTTTAGAAATTTTACTCTTTATTACAACTGTACCTCAATAGCTTTTGAGATAACAGTCATTACTCACTAACGATTGAAACTAAAGAAAGAAAATAATTCTAACAGTAACAACATCCAATTAATCAGCTTCTATTAGTAAGAACTACTGGCCAGATAAGTAGATTAGCAATTTAGTTTATTTTAGACACATATTTGCTTAATTTCAGCCAAGTATGGCAGCATGTACGTCAATTAGGGCTGGTGTTTAGGTTAAATAGTAAATATGTATCTAAATAATCTAAATAACTGACACCCACCAGTACCTCTTACAACAGTTAGGGTAATTAATTCCATGTTAATTACATTTGTTTACACTGACACTGACAGAATTACTGAAAAATCACTAGGACCAAATATCACTTTCTTCTCACTTTTAATTGGCAGCATAAAGCAATAATTGACATATAGTGTGTTATACATTTTTGATGTAGAATTTAATACAGAATCAAATTTGTTAGAATTTACGGGCTGTTCCATTTTTAAAAACCTACTTAACAAATAAAAATGCTGTTTTTGGGACACCCTGTATATTAACTGGTACTGTCAATAAAAGGACTGTATTTAAATAAACATTCCTTGTTTTAAGTTTATTTTCGTATCTTTACAGGTGCCAAAGTTATTTCTTGTATAAATGGAGATAGGACAACCCTGTATATAAATGTGTCTTGTTTTGATAAATTAAAAAAAAAGTAATTAGTGAGCTAAGTAACATTTTAAGACTCACACCACTGCTGTTAACAGCTAATAATGGTTACAAAATATCTTTTAGGCTATTTAACTTTCAGAATTAAAACTAGGAAATGTTAGGGATTAGCTTTATGAATAAACACATAAAACCTAAAAGTTAAAAAGACAATATACAGGATGTAATTTAATTGATGGCTAAAAATACAGGATATGTTTCCTTAGGCCATTTTAGGAAAAAAGTTCATATTAACATATATTCTAAACCTCCTTACTTTTGAGTTACAGGGTGTTAATGTTTAAGAAAAAAATCGTATTCTTATCTTAACTTTAAAACTGTTCAAGATATTTTCATAAAATTTGGCACGCATCTACTCCACACCAATAGGTATTTTTAATGTGGAAGATTTTTAATTATTTCTACCAGTGATATCCGTACGGGATGTATACTGAAAATTTTTCAAAAGATAAAAATATGGTACGCCATTGCTTAAAAAAAAAAAATAATAATTAATAAAATTCTTATATATTTTGCAATAAGTTTGACCTCTTGATCTTTTTTGTCCGATGCACCGTTTTTGCGTAAAAAAATAAAAACCGTTTTTGATGCATGTTTGATATACCGAAATTATTCTAAACTGGTAGGATAATGCCTTATTTTTAATTTTTATATATTAAACGGTAAATGAAAGAAAAAAACGGAGTGAATTAAGTTTGTTGCAAAATAAATAAGGATTAAAAAATTATTTTTATTTTTGGAAAAAGCAATGGCGTACCATTTTTTAAAAATTTTCAGTATTTATATCATATGGACGCCACGTGAAAATATTTAAAAATCTTCTACATTAAAAAACAGTTTCAAAGTTATGATAAGAATACATTTTTTTTCTTGAAACTTTAACACCCTGTAGCTTAAAAGTTAAGACGTTTAGGACATATGTTAATATGAACTTTTCTTCCTAAAATGTGCTAAGAAATCATACCCTGTATTTTTAGCCATCAATTAAATTATACCCTGTATAGGGTGAACAAAAAAGTGTACAACAAATAGGGCATTTTGTTATTATTGAGATGTGATAAAGATAAAAACATTTCCTAGTTTTAATTCTGAAAGTTAAATAGCCTAAAAGATATTTTGTAACCATTATTAGCTGCTATAACAGCAGTGGTGTGAGTCTTAAAATGTTACTTAGCTCACTAATTACTTTTTTTTTAATTTATCAAAACAAGACACATTTTCTTTTTTGTTGTCAACTTTCTGAGCCTTCTGGTATATTTATATTATCGTTTATTATGTCAAAATTTGCCACGGTGTTATAGAGAGTTTTAACAGTATTCTAGACCTTTATTTTAACAATCAACATTTCAAAAATATGTAGGATTATTGATATACGACATCCATCGTGTATTGACTACAAAAAGTGGGGGGCCAAACTTCTAATTTCAAAATTTAAACATTATACGGGATGTCCGCTAATTAATGGTACACAGAAAAATTACAGATTCCTTATGCCAAAATATAAAAATTTAACCAAACATACCTATATCCAAAAGTTGATAATAAGGAAGATACAGGGTGTCAAAGTTAATTTTAATTTATTTGTATAATTTCTAATATGTTTTGAATACTGTAATGAAAGGCGTTCTGTGGCAATAACCATTTAGATTTGATATAAATTTTAATGTGTAAACTAGAGGGGCTACCCACTAACTACTTTGAATTTCTTTAAAACGTCCTAACTGTTTGGTGCTTTCCTGTATGTACCATTAAAGTTTACCAGTAAATTCTTCTATGCTTTCTGCACAAAAAGGTATACTGCTAGAGCAAGCAGGTTTGGTTCATCGGCGAGTAATAGAATAACAAAACAAAGCAGTATTAGTCATGCATGTTTACATGCCGGTATTTAGTTAGATTGTCCCTTTTCCTCACATTGCCTATGTGTTATATTATTTTAGCTTGATCTGTATATTGTAGAAATCGCTTCTGAGCAAACGTTTTTGAGATATCTGCATTTAAATTATTTATGCAACTGAAAAATACTCATTAATTACATTATATAAGCTCTAACGAAGCCACATCTTATACGAATGGTTTAATGTATTTTTCCCTATATTTTTGGTGGCACTTAACACCTTAAACGCAAGTATTTCGAAAACGGTTGCTCGGAACTGATTCCTACAAAGTATACCTTTTTTGTGTAGAAAGTGTAGGAGAGTTTATTAGTTTACTTAGATGGTACATACAAAGTAGTACGCGTGCAACGATTTAAAAAAAATTAAAGTAGTGTAGTAGTGTAGGTACTGAGTTTCATTACGATACTGAAAACTTAATTATTGAAATAAATTAAAAATTATTTTTTCACTTTGGTACCCTGTATCTCCCTTATTATTACCTTTTGGACATGTTTGGTTAAATCCTAATATTTTGGCATAAGGAATCAATGGTATTTTTGTGTACCATTAATTAGCGGACCCCTGTATGTAGGTAAAGAAATATACATTTTTCAAATTTCCTTTTTTTTGTGTAACGGCTGGGCCGCCCAAGTAAGAACAGTAAATAGCACCGAAACTTGTAGTTTTATTGGTTTGAAGCGCCACAGACGGTCAGGCAAAATTGTCACATTGGGGGTCATGGTTAGTTCTGTTTAGTTATTATTATTATTTTTTTTAATCGCTTTATTAAGGATCAATCAATTTACAGGTTTTGGCGCTTTTTACTGTGATCTGCCCTAGTATAAGCTACTGACTTAATCTGTTCATTTAAATTTTATTTTTTAGTTGTAACGAGACGGCAAGCAAAGAATTTAATTGAAGCTGGAGTCGATGCTCTGCGAGTGGGTATGGGCAGTGGCAGTATTTGCATTACCCAAGAGGTAATGGCCGTTGGTAGACCCCAAGCCACTGCTGTTTATAAAGTGGCAGAATATGCTAAAAGACATGGAGTACCAGTGATTGCTGATGGCGGAATTCAGTCCATTGGACATATTATCAAGGCTTTGTCACTTGGTGCATCTACTGGTTTGTATATTTATTTAATTGGTGAATCGTTATTATGTTTATTTATTTATTATTTGAATGCACTGCTCTGGAATGTTTTCTCAATTTTACATTAAGGCAAACAGGAGAAGGTATTGTTTTTTTATTATTATTTAAGTTAAAAAAAAATTATTATTTGTGAGAATGCCATTTTGAAATTAATAAATAAATATTTAATTTCTTTTGTTCTTTAAATACTAGTTATATTTTTATCCCATTATGCAAAACAAAAAGAAAAAAATATTATTTCAGTGATGATGGGTTCCTCTACTGGCTGGTACCTCTGAAGCACCTGGGGAATATTTCTTCTCGGATGGCGTACGTCTTAAGAAATACCGTGGTATGGGTAGCATTGAAGCTATGGACAGGAAGGATGCTATGGGTTCAGCTATGAATAGATATTTCCATACGTAAGTCACTATTGCTGTAGTGTAGTATAATACGAGTAGGGGATATATTCCTGGGATCATGATGACATGAAACAAAACGCACTTAGTTTTCCTGTCAATTTATCGAGTTGTTAACGCCAATAAAAATAATAAGTGAGCCATTTTTATTTCCCAGCTAATTTTAGTCAGGTTTAAGGTCGGGCCACACATAACCGCACCGGGCCCGATTTCACGGTGATAGAGGAAAGTGGGGCAAATTAATTCGGAAAAATTCAAAGGCACTTTTCATACCCTCAAAATATACAAAGCATTTGTGTCAAGCTAAGCCTATTGTTTTATGTATGTATATTTCTTTGTTTAAATAAAGCAGATTTTCCTACTTATCTCTGTTCCCTTTTTCTCAAACGTTTAGTGTAGTATAGGTAAAAGTCTGGCCACACAAAACGCGCATCATAGCATGTCTCGTATGGTCTGAAACATGCCCAGCAAATGAAATCATACGGGGATCGGATGTCGCCGTTATTTTAGCTCATTACGTATAAAAATTAAAAGTTACTAGTTAAAGGTTACTTGTAAACAAACAATACATGAAAAAGTGATTTAATAACTATTTAAAAGTGTAAAATTAATTTTATTGTTACATCTCGTGAATAATATGTGAGTAAAACCTACGTATACATTGTTATTTTTTAATTTATAAGTTTTTTAAATAATATTTCGAGAAATTAAATAAACTAATGTTTGTTTACTTGTTAAAATGCGGTGATAAAGCCTACGACATTTGATTACAACGGTACATTTCAGAACCGAGACACGGCCGTGCTACGATGCAGGACTCGGTGTGGTTCTATGTGGCCAAAGTTTAAAACTGTGTTATCATCTTTGTAAAAATTTTATTTATGATCAGGTGTAATTTAAACTGTGGCATAATTGACTTATGTTACTGCAGTTTGATTTCATACAAAATTTGTGCACCCCATCCCCCACATTTCACCGGGAAACGCAAGGCTACGTGCTCGTTGCGGTTATGTGAGGCCTGACCTTTACGCGGTCTTACATCACAAATAAAAGTTCATTTTTGAATATTTTCTTTATTTTTTCTGCTCTACCCTCAAATCCCAGGATCCCGGGATTGTCTGTGCCCAGTCCCGGAATCCCGGGATAAGTAAGAATAAAGAAAAAAAACGCCTATTTATAATTTCCTACCATTTTCTTTCCACATGCCCTCCGACAGGCTGTAAAGGATCTATCACTCTTTTGCAAGTATTTCCATTGCTTCTGGTCGGCGGAATTGGTCTGTATAATTTCTTCTCTAACAGCTTTTAATGCGAAACACCTAGCGCCACTATTATACATCCCTTTATAGTCCAACTTGAGATACTCCAAACTCTTTACTTTTTTCGTTTTTTCATCCCTAGCGTTTCTCGAATATTAAACCTACTGCCTGCGGAGGATTTTTTCTTTAGTGCTTTACTATCAATAAATTAAAATTGGTATTATTTTTTTATAATTTTATGGTTAGTATATTTTCTTTTTCTTACAGAGATGTGGATAAATTAAAAGTGGCTCAAGGGGTTAGCGGTAGTATTGTGGATAAAGGTTCTGTACTTAGATTTGTACCTTACTTGCAATGTGGAATTAGACATAGTTGTCAAGATATTGGAGTCAGATCACTTACAGAGCTTAGGTAAGTGCTTGCAAATAAAAACCATAAGGTTTTCTCTGCAAATCCAGTACAAGTTTGAGTATGAAAAATCATTTTTGCCGCTTTTTATTTTCAGGAATAGGACTTACAGTGGCGAACTGCGATTTGAACTTAGGTCTCATTCAGCACAGTTGGAAGGAAATGTTCATAGCCTGTTCTCATATGAAAAAGACTATTTTAGGTCTCTAGACTCTAAATTCCTGTATTATTGATTTACTTGTACAGCATTGCTGGAACATACTGAATGCTGTACTTAAATATTGGTAATGATATCATATTAATTTCTCTTATTAACAATTTAAAAATAAGTTATATATAATTAAACTGGGAACAGATACTTAAATATACATAGTGGCTAAGCTAGAGCCCAAAAGTCTGTTTAGGTACCATCTTTGGGGTAAGTCTAAGGGTTGCTTTATTGTTTTTACAACTGAAAATTACTTTTAAGGTAAAAACAACTGATTTTTTGTGTGGAAATTTTTAAAATAATATTGAATTCCATTTTTTAGTTTTCTATTGAAAATGTATTTTACCTACACTAGTAGTATAAATTAAATTTTGGGCCAACTTTGGTTGCATTTTATATTTCAATGCATGAAACAATTCGTAGAGGTAAAATTTTTTTCTGAGAATTTTTTTTTCACCATTTTATTGTTTGTAATGATAAAATTTAATGCAGATAGATATACCAGAACTCGTTTAAAGTAAAATATTATACAAGACGTAAAAAAACTGGCTTTATCATTGAAGATCGTCACAATAGTATTTTTTGATTGCTTTTTTTACATAACACAAGCAACCTTTAGCGCTCATACAAAAATAATACCTACCGACTTTTCTTCTACTCTACTAATTCAGATATACAGGGTGTTACAGAGTATTAAAAAAATTGGAGGGCGGCTTTTAGTATTGAAAATAAGTTCATATAAACTTGGGTTTAGTGGCGTCTGAAGTGGAACTAAAGAAATATTTTTATCAATAAAACGGTACGCCACTGACTGTGTAAATGCAAGTAAATTTGTTCCTTTAGATAACGCAAATAAAAATACAGCTTTTATGTCTTTAATGTTTTTTGGTATCCTGTTTAGTTTACTGGGAAAAAAATAAATAATGGGCATATTTTTAGACCACAATAAAAGCATTGCAGGAACTTTTTCTTTTAAAACTTGGGTTTTATAATTTTTATATTAGCAATTATGTAGCAACAACAACAATAAATATTTACATATGTAAATAGGTTTTATATCCAGTCTAACAATTTTTACTAAAATAACTGTTTTCAATTTTTTCAGTTTTTCTTTGAATAGTTTAAGTATCTTAAGAATAAAAATTACGGACCCGTATTAATATGAACTTTTCTTTATATTTTCTGATGTAGAATCTTCCGTTAAATTTTCTTAGCGACTTTCTGTAACACCCTGTACAGTACACGCTCGATAATTCAGCTTCACAAATTTAGCAATTCCCGAATTAAAGGAAAGGCCGATTATTAAATTTGAAAAAAAAAACTATGACCATTATTAAGTTCTTATATAATCGCTCCAAAATTGTTTTTGTTTTTAAAATATTGACATGAAAATTGTTTAAATGAATTAAAAAAAAGTAGGTACAGAATAACCACATCTTAAAAGAAAATTTATAGGGTTTATTTATTGTTGTTTCTGGGGCAATCTACATTTATTACAAATACACTAGCGGCAAAAATTAGGGGATATTGCTATATTGCCCTAATCCAAATTGATAATGGGTCGGAATACGGTGTGATTTCTGTTAAATAATTTTCCTCGTCATCACCATATATCATAATAAATAAACTTTTTATACATAATATTTTTAAATAAACAAAATGTTACTTATATAAAATTTAAAGATATTTCCATACTTTTGCCGCCAGTATACATACACATTTAGCCGCTTCAAAAGGTACATAGGCAAATAAAGTAACAATAAAGCGGGACTGATACGTCACCGTATCAGGAAATGTTTAGATGCCGGCATTCTTTGTCTAATTTCTACCTGTAAGTGTTCTATAAGCGTTAGACCGTCGCTTTTCCAAGCATTGGCATGACAATTTTAAAATGACTGAGCGTGTGTAACGTTCTGTATAATATACCGGCTGACAACAAAATTACTATCCAGCAAATTATTTTTCAGTGCAACCGTATAGTTTTCAAATTTCGGACGTTAGATTGTATCACCGGATGCCAATTTTAGATATAATACCATTTGTGTATTACTTCCGGTTTTAACCGGAAGTGATATAAACTTTGGTATTTTAAATGAAACACCCTGTATATTTCTTAGTATTTGAATTCTACAGGTCATTCCTGATATAAAACCTTAAATAAATCCATAGCCTAACTTTTTTTGGTTTTGGAGAAATGGCGTTGAAAAGTCTAATGACGGCACAATATCGTTTTATGAAATCAAATGAACATACAAAAATTTAAAATTCTTAAAATAGTTCTTTTAAAGACTCTAGCTTTAGAGCCATTATAATAGTACTTCACTGTTTGAAGTGCTGTAAAATTTGAACTTCAAGTATGATTACCCTGATGATCTTAGTGGAACTCCCTATATATTTTTAAAATTTAAATATTAGGCTATTCGATATTAAACCTATATTATCCCCATAACCTATCTTTTTAGTTATAGAAAAACTGCGTTTAAAAGGTCAGACGACGACACAATATCCACTGAAACTGTTTATTGTGAGGTCGTTCGGAGCTTTTCAAACTCAGTTTTCTACTAAAACTAAAAGATAGGTTATAGGTAAGTATAGGTTTTATATTAGAATATCTTAAAAAATTTAAATCTTAAAACATATATAGGGTGTTCCATAAAATACAGGGTTATCATACTTAAAGTTCAATTTTACACGGTTAAACAGGAAGTAGTATTATAATGGTCTCTAAGGTAGAGTCTTTTAAAAGAACTATTTTAAGCATTTTAAATTTTTGTGATGTTCATTTGATTTTCCCATAAAACTGCATATTGTGCTGTCGTTTGGACATTTTCAAACGCCATTTTCTCCAAAACCAAAAAGTTAGGTTATGGATATATTTAAAGTTTTATATCAGGAATGACCTGTAGAATTCAAATTCTAAGAAATATACAGGGTGTTCCATTTAAAATACCAAAGTTTATATCACTTTCGGTTAAACCGGAAGTAATACACAGATGCATTATATCTAAAATTGGCATCCGGTGATACACTATGCCATCCCCTAAATTTGAAAACTATAGAGTTGCACTGAAAAAAATAAATTGCTGGATAGTAATTTTGTTGACACCA
This sequence comes from Listronotus bonariensis, assembly GCA_014170235.1. Taxonomy (NCBI): domain Eukaryota; kingdom Metazoa; phylum Arthropoda; class Insecta; order Coleoptera; family Curculionidae; genus Listronotus; species Listronotus bonariensis. Next base: position 157,287 of record JACEGR010000024.1, read on the forward strand.
GTATAAATAAAAAGCCAATTATACAATTAAAGGGTATGCCGGAACAACGTTTAACAGACCGACAGTCTGGTCTTGGTTGGATTTCCATAAAACAAAGCCCCCACCGTTTCTTGTTGTTTCTTTTACATTAAAATACTCATAAAAAAGCAACCTAAGTATTTTTCTCATAACTAAACTTTTGGCGGTAAGAACGTTGTTCGGGCATACCCTTCAATTAGGCAATGTGTTGAAAAAGACAGTCTAACGCGAATACCAGTCATGTATACATTTTGGATTGGGTGACTAATAGTGCTTGTTTGTTATATTATTGGCCCGATATACCTTTAAAGTAGCTGATGCAATATATAGTATTAAGTTAAAATTATTATTGGAATTAATATTTTTTTATTTTAATATTAAATTTGGTCATTGAAGAAACTCAATGGAATATATGACTTTTTTATTATAATTTTAATGTTGGAAAGATGTGTGAAAAAGTGTTCCTTTTTTATATGATACGATTATATTAAAAGGTAATCAAACATGGGATAATGTAAAAACATTTTTTGATTACCTTGCTTTTCCTATTAACTTTGATATTATCATTTAACCAAACGTTGGTGCATGAACCTAGAAAAAAGTAAGTAAATCATTGTTGTTTTTATCCTAAATTTGTAATCTTGATCGTCTTTTCTCTTACTTACGCATTTTATACTAGGTACGTTTATATCGTAGATTTTAATGGCATTTTTAAATTATATTTTAAGAAATTTTCTTTTGCACCGTCCGAAATTGAAATACGGCGATTTAGTAATTTTATATCTTTTAAAGTAACAATAAAGTTCAGTTCACCTGTTATAGGTTATATACTAAAAATACTATTTTTCTATCGGACTGACCGTTCGCATTGAAACTTCACGATGTAAACGTACTCATTTTTTGTACTTAATATTCCTTTTTGTTCATAACGACCAACATCGTAATACAATTTTAAAATCAAAGGGCTCGGTGAAATTTTTAAAACTGTTATTTATCATTAACCAATGTGATGTTATAGTATAGAATAGTATATAAAAATTGTATTGTCAAATATTTGTTTACACAGGGTAATTTAGAAGTTGTACCTTAGAATTTAAAGGCATAGTAAAAATGCTACTAGTGGTAAAGCACTAGAAATCTTAAAAAAAAGTATTGTAATAAAAATTTAAAAATTTCTTTTCTGTCTAAAGTTAAAAGAACATTAAGTGCTCAGGTCTCGGTACGCTCACAGTCCGGTCAAATATTTTACATGCTTTTTAGATGAATGGCCTTGAATAACAGTTAGATAGCATATAAGCGTACGTTCACAACCAATTCTGAAATTTCAAATTGACATTTAAACAATTGGCTAAACTTCAGTTATCAAATTTGGATTTGACAAGTGAAGTTTAACCTATTGTTAAAATGTCAATTTGAAATTCCTAAATTGGTTGTAAATTTACACTAAGATATTTGACTGTACCGTGAGCGTACCGAGACTTCAGCGCTTAGTGTGCATTGACCTTAAATGTCACTTTGTTATTTTTGGTGTGTGCTCTTAATTTTTTAGGGATAAGTTCCAAGTCATTCTGTGTAACGCTGTCAAAGGAGTATGTTAGACAGCAGGTTTAATAAATAAAATTACTTTAGTGTTAATATTTGGAATCTTATTTTTTTTTTGTTATTTTTTTAGGTTGGGCCTTAAATTCTATTTTTTTTTTGTTAAACTTGATACTGCGAATAAATATATCTAAAAAAATTCTTATTTTACTAGAAAACACTGACCTGCTCTTTTGGCAGTAATATAATACCAGTATAGATACTTAGATTATATTATACATAGCTATATTATTATCTATTAGATTATATATACATAAATGTCGTACAGATTGTTAGTTTTTCTGTTTTATTTTTAATGCTTATTATTTTGGGGTTTTCTGTAACTTTTTATTGTAAGTATGCTTGAAGCTGGTGATGGCTAATTTTTTTAAGACAGTGGCTACAGTAGTATAGTAATAAAACTAGGGGAAGGGAGCTTGAGGTGTCAGACTTTTTCAAAGGTTATGATTCGTTTGCTGGTTGTCGCAAAAAAATGTTGTATTAAGTAAATATTAGATTTTATGGAAAATGAGTAATGGTTGTTATACATTGTACTTATACACACTTATGAAAATACAAAATAAAATTCTTGCATCCAGACTTTTGCAGAGATACAATCAAAAGACTACAACTTATCTGGTACATCATCTAAGGCCCATTTTTTTATTATAGGTTAAGTCATTTTTTAAGATACAATTTATATATGGCAGACTCCAAATCCAGGGATGCATAAGACATTCTAGCCTCTATCAGGTACAAAAGCAGATTTTAATTAAGGCCTTTTTTACACTGGTACCTATCCTATTTATCTATTTTATTATATTTTTTAATTTATTCAACAGAAATCTTAAGTGAGTTTCTTGATAACTGAATCCTGTAATAGAGGACAAATGACTGAAGATTAGATATTAAGAGTTAAACATTTTTAGGATAAAATTTTCTCTCGAATTTATGAACTAAGAATACTTGGCTTGACCCTGTATCTAGCGTCACCTGAAACAACGGTAACTGTGTAAAATTGGCTCTAATATTTATATTTCGTATATATATTTTTAATACTATTACAAAAAAAAGTAAGACTAAATCTCATCACTACCTTTTAGTAATTAAGGTAAAAATTTATCCTAAGACCCGTACTTAAGTATTTTATAAATTATTTTATTTAGAAATATAGATTTGTTGTTAAAGACACAAATAAAAATATATGTCAAAAAACATTTCTAGTTTTTTTATACATAAACTGAAACAAATCTGATAGTCATGGAAGACTTATACTCGATTATTAGACTACTAGAAATGTTTGAAATTTTAAAATACCGGAAAATAAATAATGTACACAGAAATACCACAGAATCCTTATGCTATAATATTAAGATTTAACCAAAAATACCTATAGCCAAAAGTTGATAATAAGAAAGATACAAACTATTTTTAATTCGATAATTTTAATGTTTTGGAAATAATAAAACTCTGTATCTAGGGCTTTTTTGACATGAGCCTTTTTTTATGTGATAATAATTTTTATGTATAAACTAGAGGGCGCTGGCTACACTATTTAATTTTTTTCTAAAACTTTTTTGTGCTACTCCTTACTTACCATCTAAGTAGACTCTCCCATGCTTTCTATGCAAAAAGGTATACTTTGTAAGAATGGCACTGAAAAACCGTTTTTAAGATATTTGCATTTTAGCTTTAGGGCACCCAAAAGTATATGGCAGAATATATTAAAGTATTTGTTTATCATGATGCAATTGCAAGTTATGGCTAATAATACTGTTTTAAAGGCATTTTTGGTTGCACTAAATAATTTAAACGCCAATATCTCGAAAACTGTCTTAATTCTTACAAAGTTTATCTTTTGTGTAAAAGGAGGGTTTACTGATTTTCTTAAATGATACATAAGAAAGTAAGTAGCACAACAAAACCCTTAATTCTTAAACCCAGGTACCATACCGGTATGGAAACCAAACCGCCGTCCTTAGAAAATTCGCACGTTTAATCCACTCCACTATTTTACTATGTACTCTCCCGCAATTCATCGCTGCAACGAGCGCGCCGATTTGAGCAGAACGAGATCAGGGGCTGCCGGCTCACCGCTTCCGTCTTTGCTCGGACCCCACCTCGAATATTTACTATCCTTTTAATTCCCTATGGTCGGCGAGCTGGTTTCCACACCAGTATATCTTATAAGAAGTAAATAAAAAAATAATAAGTAAATAACAGCCCTTCTATGCCATATATTTTTATTAACTTTTATAAAATTATTAAGACCATGTAACAAGCTCAATTTTTTATGGAAAGTAACTAGTTAACCATCGGTTTAAATTTGTTAAATGTAGGATTCTTCTCTTCCTAAACGAGGTGAGTAAGGGCTGAATGCACGTCCTCGTCCCAGTCGGGCGAAAAGGGCGGAGATCTTTCCGAAATATCGGAATCTTCCGCAAATGACTTTCTTCCAAGTTTCTTCCTAATCTGGGTGTAAAATTGTGTGTGTTTCCTCTTTTATGGATATCTAAAATTAAAAAAATTGAGCAAGGCTTGAGAGCAAAGGATGTCAAAAAATTTTTTTTTGCGAATTAAAAAAATCTACAAATTACTAGCGTTTTCGATATTTTCTGAACATGCCTTGTGATTGCTATTTAATTTCACGTTCGTTTTTTTAGACTGGTTCTTGACGTTAAAAAAATTATTATAACACCTCTTCAAGTAGGCATACCATTATTCGGATTTACAGCAATCAATGTCCATGGATAGTCATCTAAAGATTCTAGTAAATCGGATATTTTTTGTTATCCCATTTTTCAGTTCTTTTTTACGCCCCATTCTTGGACCAAACCACAATGACGCTGAAAATTTATCTTGGTTTTGTCGTCCGCCATTGTTATCTATTGAATTATCAGTCTAAAATTGCAAAAGTATATATTATTATAATCTAAAAAATCATTAGCATATTGGTTGTATTTGTAGCTGTTATAAAGAAATTGGAATAAGTAAAAATCATAAAAAAACGTGCAAAGTGCGAAATGGAAATTATAGCAAATCGGAAAAAATTAGTTTTTTAACAAAAATATTGAAGGAGCTCGTTTCAATGGGCCATATAAATAAAAAGAAGCAAATGCGTTTGCTTATAAGTAACAGGTATTGATTATAATATAGAAATAAAGAAGGATTTACTTCAAACCTATGAGCATTTGCTTACAAGTGCGAGTATTTACTTATAAAAAATTGAAGCTACTGAATAGTAATGTTTTTGGAACCGCTGAATCTGAATTCAGGGTCAGTTTAACCCCATCAAGTCGTAGTCAGAGTCATTTCATGGTCAAATCATTAAATTTTATTGAAAACAGGCCATAATCGAGGTATCAGAGTCGCTGAATCCGAATCCGTCGTCAAATTGACCGATCGAGGTTGAGATCAAGGTCAAATCATTAAAAGTGATCGTTATTGCAGCAAAATCATGATAGTTTAAGGTTTTTTGGGCCGCTAAATCCGAATCCCGTATTGATCCTCCCGGATTTGGATTTAGCGGCCCCAAAACATAAAAGTACCACGTTTGTGGTCTATTTTCAATGAATTTTGATAATTTGACCTTAAAATGACCATGACCTGATGGGGTAAAACCGACCCCAGATTCGAATTAGCGACTTCAAAATCATAAAGATACCATGGTCTAGTCCTTCCGGACCACCAACTTTTTTGTGGGGCTGTGATAATGTTTACATTTTAAAACATCGAAATATGCGAATAAAAGTAATATATTAACACAAAAATCGTTTTTAATTAGGTAAATAATATTCAAAAATGGTAACGCAGTTTAATTTAAAAAAAATAGATACAGGGTGTCCAGTAACTTAACCGATAAACTTTCAGGGCTGATTCTACAATGAAAATTAGAAAAATACTTCCTATACAAACATATGTCCTAAAAGTCTTAGTTTTTTAATTATGAGTGTTATTTTTTTATAATATTAATATTATTAGTAATATAGTATGGTATAACTTTTATACCCATTCATATATTTTTAAAAGTTTAAGAGACGCTCCCTTTGCACCAGAAGACATTTTTTGGCATAAAGAAAAAATTATTAGTGTCCTCCATAAGGTGTTTAAGGTAAATAATGTTTTAGAAAAAAATGGTACGCCACTGCATTTTTTAAAATAAAAATCTTTTTTAAATCCCCGTTTAGTGTAAAACAAATTTGATCTCTTGACTTTTTTTGTTTGATGTACGGTTTTCACGTAAATAAAATATAGAAACCATAGTTCGGCATGGTCAAATTTCTATCTAAATGAAGAATAAATAACGAAGGTTTATTTTTAGTGTAGAATTTGATATTAGGAATACAAGCTGACCATTCCAAAAAATAGTTCCTATTTATTTACACGAAAACTGTACATCAAATTTAAAAAGTCAAGAGATCAAATTTTTCTAAACTAAACGAGAAATAAAACAAATAATTTAAAAAATTGTAGTGGGGGAACCTTTTTTTTAAATATATTTACCTTAAACCCCTCATGGACGACACTGGTTTTTTGTAGGCCAAAAATGTCTTCTGGTCAAAGGGTGCGTCTTCCAATTTTTTAAAAATATATGAATGGAGTATAAAAAGTTATTATGAAAAACAAAAATTACACCTAACTAACACGCTCTCAGGATATATGTTTATATGGAAGTTTCTAATTTTTATTGTAGAATCACCCTTAGTTGTCGTTTGAGTTACTGGACACCCTGTATATTTATTAAAGATATTTTAGCATAAAATTATGTATACGTGTACTTTTTTAACTTGTACAATTATTGCTCGTTTTTTTCATGCTACATCTACACAGTAATATACTTACATTGCTAGGTAGTATACACAAAGATAGATCAAAACAAAGTATGATGGCAGCAAGCACTAGGTAAAGACATTTTACTAAAATGAATTCCATTGTTTTACTGGAAATAAAGTGTTGAGATAGAGGCACAACCTGCTTTTATATTAGATTTGCATAGACGAAATCACTGGGGTGTCTTTGGCGATAACAACCCCCATCGCTTGATAAATCCGTTTTAATTCCAATTCGCAATTTGACAAATTAATGAAAATCCCCTAAATATATGGGTTGTACGTTTTAGGTTTGTAAAGTGACGGTTATAAAGCAAAAAAATAGCTTAGAGCTGGCTGTCATCAACAGATATACTACGTAAACAATTAAGCTAAGACAATTGAAGATGTCAGTGGATGAAGGTCTTATGCGACATTTTGTTAATTTCTGATATTGTACTGCAATAAGTTGATATTTGCCCATTTTAACTCAAAAGATGTCTTTTTTTCTTTGTAATTAAAAATATAAATATTTTGTCTGCTTGTGATGTAAAAACCGTGTAAAAATAAACCAAAAAAAAAAGTGCACGCTTTAAACCTAAATTTCTCAAAACAAGTAAAGAGTGACCTTAACACCTTTTATCCACTGACATCTTTTAAATTATTTGTTGAGTTAAACAAATAAGTAATATTATTTGCTACATTGTAGGTATTTTTAACTTCGTATTACTGAAAGTAAGTTCTTTAATTTACATATGTGAGGCAATTTTTTTTAATTAGTTCTCATGGGGCACTTTTTAGATTGATCCTTGCACCCTCCACCTTTTCTTCCGCTAGTATTTTTATCGTTCATAAAACAATTGTATTTTTAGGTTAATAGAAAAAGTTGAAAAGTGTGGCGAATGCGGCCAGTCTTTGGTTGTCCATGGATTTAAGTAGTTTGTTTTATTTAATTTTGATGTGTTTCATTATTTATTGTAATTTAAGTCAGTTTTAATGTGTATGTCACAGTCAAATGGTAAATTTAGGAAAAGTGGCATTTCCCGTGGTCCTTGTTAAGCAAATGACTGTATATACAGGGTTATTTTTAAGTTAATATGTTCCTTTTCACACTGTATAAAATGCAAGAAAATAAGAAAAATTTCAGATAAAATGATGTCCGAAATGATTTGTTTCCCAGAGACAGGGATGCATCTTTTGTTATAACTTTCCTCCCACTCCAGATATTATCACAAAATTTGGTACACTTTTTGGACATTACATTACATTTTTGCTGTAAAAGTTTTTAAAGTTTTTTTATTAGTGGCGTGGCTCTTTAAATCAATATTATTTTTAAAATAATCATTTACTTTGGAGTTAGTTTGGTCTCCTGTTATTTTTAAGTTCAAGAAACGGTTTTCGTTTAAAAAAATAAAAGCCATTTTGATGCACAGCAAAATCAGCTAAAATCTGATAAGGTGTTTTGTATAAAAAACTCGTTGTTGGCTAATTTATAATAAAAAAAGGTCAAAAACTTACATTAATACAATTTAAACTTAATAAAAAAATAACATGTAGTTATACTTTTTAATAAAAGTCAAATACTAAATTTTACATACAAAGCACCATATCATATTTTATCGATTTTGCCATGAATCAAAATGGCTTTTATTTTTTTTAACGAAAATCGTTCGTCGTACGAAGAAATAAAAAGAGACCAAATTAACTTCAAAGTAAAAGATTATTTTAAAAACAATGTTGATTCGATGAAAAAGCAGTGGCGTACTATTTTTTTCTTGAAAAAAATTGGTTCAAATCTTGTTCAAACACCACTGGTAATTTGTTTAAAACAACTTTTACAGAAATAAATGTAATGTAATGTCGAAAAGCAAGTGTTCCAAATTTTGTAATAATATCTGTAGTGGTAGTAAAGTATGACAAAAAAGGCATTTTTTCTCACAACTTTAACACCCTGTATCTGTGAAAACGAAGCAGTTTTAGGACATAATTTTACCTGAATAATGTTCGTATTTTCCCGAGGCATATAAGACCCGGGGTTTATATAGGGCCCACATTTGAAAACTCGCGGCAAAATATATGGGTTCAGGTTTAAACGTTACTTTCCCCCATAAATGCACGTCAAGACCAATAAATATCATGGAAGTAAGCGGACGCTGCTACAGCGCCGCCTTCTTTAGTAGTAGCGCGAAGAATTTGTGACAGGATGCGGTGTCATCATAAGGGATTTTGTAATTATTACCAGAAGAAAATTATAAGTATTCGGATTTTATTTTTGTATAGAAATAAGGTGATATTTTTTGTGAATTTTTCGTTTTTGCTCTTTAAAGGCTTGCAGCGTTTTATTTTTGGAAGGAAAAACTTATTTTGTTGTACATTGGTGTGTTTTTTTAATTGTGTCCAGCGGCTAAAAAAGGCCCACTGGAGGTGGGCCATAGCTTATAAAACTCAATAAAAACTTGTATGCTGCTTGCGTAGCTACAGAACATACTAAGACCAGTGGCTTAAGAAAGTGGCAAGCAAGGAATGTAAGTCTTACTTTTAAAGCTATGTGTTTTCGATCGGCGGGCGTATTTTCGACAAGAATTTCTTTACCTACCCGCCCAAGAAAATTCAGATAAGGACATGTAAATTTTCGACCAGAAATATTAAATTGTATACCTACCTTTCGGTACTACGGTACGGCGCCCGACAGGGTAATTAAAACCGTTTTAGGAAAATTACGAATGGTTAGTTCTTGTAAGCAAGTCTTTCTTTTAAATTCCTTAATTAAATACAAGACTAATACACACTTACGAATGGTTAGTTCTGGTAAACAAATCCTTTTTTATTCCCTGATTAAACTAATACTAATACACACTTTATAAATGCACTTAAAGAATTATATTCCCACCTTTATCATTAAAATTACACCCTTTATAAAAATCATGGAAAATTGCTTAAATTTCGACAAGAGCAAACTTTCATAAAATATATGTATGTTTCTTAGTTTTGGCGTAGGAGAAACTAAAATTTCATATGTAAAAATCAGACCCAGAAATCGTGTTGACCGAAGTTTTCTTTATATTCTTAAATAATAACCTGCATCCTTTGGTCGAAAATACGTATAAGATAACCTGCACCCTTTTCCTTCTGGTCGAAAGTACGTGTGTTTTTTTAATACCTGCTCCAAACTTGGTCGAAATAACATCCGCCCTTTACGACTTGGGACTATGCTTTGATAAAAAATGAACCCAGGAGAAAGGCAACTAATGATAACTAACAAACCAAAGATTTATTAGGATAAGGAAGTATTAAAAGTTCCTTTATTTATATTCTTTAAAACAAAACAAAAAAATTTGGGCCTTATTTTACTATGGTGAGTTAATCAGGCCCATAAACAAGTGTTTTAATAATTTTTATAGTTGGTTCTGAGTTTAGTATGTTTGTAATTTTTTTTATATTTTATTTTTACAATAAATAAGCAATATTTATTCTGAACATAATTTTGCTTAACTTTCTTAAATAATTCGAGGTTTTTTTACATTTAACGGTAGGTGGGCCTTATATGCCGCAGGTACCTTATATCAACTTAAAAATAGTCCTGAATTTGAGGGAACCAGTTTTAAAAGTTTGAACACTCTGTTGACGTAGTCATGGCCTAAAAGTGATTTATTGAAATTCAGTGCTAAAAAATACCATTCAGACATTTATCTCAACGGATGTATTAAAAACAATGGAGATTGTACACGTTGAAATTAGGCCCTTCATTTGATAACTTATTAGGCGTAAAGTGTGTTTTGGCAGACTTACGGTAAAAAGCACAAGCACCAGTAAATTGTTTGTTTTAATCAAGCAAAACTGTCACATTGGGGCGGTTATGGTAAGTTTTGGTTAGTTAAGTATATATGTTTTTAAATCCCTTTATTAAGGAATTAAAAACAGATTAAACCAACCATGACCCCCAATGTAACAGTTTTGCATGATCGTCTGGTTATGCAAATATTTCTTTCCATTTGTCTAAAAATTGCATAGGCAAAAAAGTCATGTAGTTACAAATCATTTTTTGTCAGAGAACGTTCTGTGGGTCTATTCACCAATCTCGAATAACTGAACACTGAATAAAGAACTGGGGGCTTAGCCCCAAAAACAGCTTTATAGTTATTCAGGGCGGTAGTGTAGGCAGTATTAACATTTGTTTTAATTGATCTAACAAAAACTAATGTCATTTTTACAACTTTTAACACAATCAAAACAGGAAAACATTTGAACATAATCAAAGCTAAATAAAACAATCACTTAACTTAGCAACAAGATAAGTAAAAGTATAAGACAAACTCGAAGTCTGTCTCAGTCAGTATCATATTTAAAGCGTTACACGTGTATGCCCTTCTCGAGCATCATCAGACTTCAAAATAATAGACATTATTTAAACATAATAAAATTTAAACACAGCACACTACATATTAAAATGACAACGATCATTGTCATTTTAATATGTAGTGTGCTGTGTTTTAAATTTTATGATGTTTAAATAATGTCTATTGTTTTGAAGGTCTGATGATGCTCGAGAGGGCGAAACACGTGTAACGCTTAAATATATGATATTTGACTGAGACCCAGACTTTCGAGTTTGTCTTATACTTTTACTTATAATATTAAGAGGTCCCTTTGAGAAAAATGGACGACTTTTTCCAATTAGCAACAAGATATACAGGGTGTCCGAGAATATGTGGGCAATCTCTTAGATTCATATGGAACTCATGAAAATAATATGACAAATTCCTATAAACTTTTTTCTTTACTTAGATATGTACTCTTAAAGGACGGAAGCTAAAAATCGGGTTTTCTTTTAAAAACTTAGTACCCGGTATAATAAAAACAATTATTTAATATGAAAGATATTACTAAGGACTCCTTCAATTGGTACACTCTTAGAACATTGGCATTAATTAGGCACCAGGGACGGACTTACGTTTACACAATAGTGCAATTTTTTTACACCCTGTATATTATAGAAATAAAAGTAGTAATTTTGGATAGCCTAAACCCTTATCTAAAAAAATATACTCTTGTTTAATATCGATAAATTAAAGCGTTTTCGAGCAAAATAAGTTTTTCTGGTAAATCTGGTAAATATTTATGCAATTGTAACCTACACAGTTACAATGTCTAGCACTATAGGCTCCAGGTACACGTTGTAGTAAAACTCGCTCCGTTTTTGTAGCAAATAATGTGCAGTAGTATTTAATACTTTTGTAGCAGAACTTCATGTTACCGTACAGAGTACAGAGTGATAAACCATAATTGTAAGACGTAATACTTTTCAAATGTGGCCAAATGTGCTATGCCTTCTGCTAATCAATGCTACAATGCTTGCACTAAAAATCACAAACACGAGACATGCGAGAGCGACCGCGGTCGGATGTCGGATTGTATATTGTATAATATCCATTCCAGATTCCAGCTGAATGACTATCAGGCAATCGACAAAATCGTTAAATTTTACGTTTCACATTTCGCAGTACTCAGCATTTTGAGAAAAGGCACGGCGCCAATTTTCTCTGTATTTATAAACAACTGAACTGATAGCTGATATCTGCAATAATGTGAACGTCCGCTAAATCGGTAGTTACTGTTGCTACAAAGTATTATCAATGAGCTCTGTCAATTATTGCTATAATCATATTGTAAAATGATAGAAACAAAATAATTTACCATTAAAAGGTTATTGAGATTTACCACATTTTCAATACTACTATAATGTAGTCAAGATTCATATTTGGTTACTGTTGTTAGTTAGCTATCATTCACTTACAAAGCTTTAGGACTCGTTGATTTTCATAACAGAAAATTAATGACAAAAATTATACTTAGAACGTCAATAATAAACATATTTAACACAATTTTTGTGCTACACTCTTATAGCACACAACGCCTTTCGATTTTTTTCCGTGTTGTGTTGTGGAAACATGTTAAATTATTAGGTTATTCTGTTGCAGTTGGCACTAAAAACTTTTGAGAAAAGATTTTTTTATTTTCACCACATTAAAAACTAATGTTGCAGCATTGTAGAGGGTTCCATTATCTTCGATAATTAAAGCTAGAGAATACATAAGTCTAGAGGGAACCCATTTTAAACTGACTTACAAAATTATTCAATACAACCTTATTTAAACAAAAAAATGTATTTCTCGAAAACACTTCAATTTATCAATATTAAACAAGAGTAACTTTTTTAGCTAAGGGTTTAAGTTGTTTAAAAATATTACTTATATTTGTCTAATATACAGGTGTAAAAATAACGGACTTACCTTCACACAATAGTGCTATTGGGTGAAGGTAAGTTCGCCGTTGACGCCCTAATTTAAATGTTCTAAGAGGGCGCTATTTTAAGGAGTTCTTAATAGTTTCTATCATATTAAACAACTATTTCATTATACCAAGTACTATAAAAGTTATTTAAGAGAAACTGGATTTCGAAAAACTACAAAAAACTACCAGAGGCAAAGTACCTTTACTTTTATTAATTCAAGAAAATTTTAAATAAAAACTCACATGAGCTTCTAACTCATCTCCCTCCTCAATTATTAAAAATAAGGGCAGTTTTCTCTTGGTCTATTTACACATTACAGTTTTGTAGTTTTTGTGCTGTAACTTCTACAAAAAAATCATATTTTTCAACGAAAATTTGTGTTTTTTTACAAAAACAACCGCATTTGCCATACACGGCATTAAAATTTAAAGGTTTATTTGTGTTATTGTAAAGTCAATCCATTGACCTACTGTATAAATATTGTGTGTGTGTGTCATCATTATAGGTATATACATATTGTTAAATATGCCTTCCAAGTCTCTAATAAGACTGTACAAAAATACAACGATCTAACGCAATTGACGCTTAGTCGATAAGTTGGTCGTTTGCATAGATACAGGGTGTCAATTTTTTCATTTATTTTTTTACCTAGACACCCTGTATCTCGCCAGAGATCAACTTTTCGACTAAAGCCTACTGTCCATGAGAGCGGTTTTCCGCTCGCGGGATAATAATTCAGCGTTGTGATTGGCGGGAAAAAAAGTCCTCACTTTCATTTGTTTTAATTATAGGTATAAAATTGAATTCGAAATCCAACAAAATTATTCCTAAGACATAATCTGCCGCCCCCTAAAAATGCCGCCATAGGCTTCAGCCTACTCAGCCTTTTGGTAATGGCGCCACTGATCACAACGCTGAATTATCATCCGCGGGCGGAAAACCGCTCATGGACAGCCGGCTTAAGACAAATTAAATTAAATCGTTGTATTTTTACGTAAAGAAATTGTCGTAACAATTTGTACAGACCTTTTAGAGAAATCCGGATGGCCTAATATAAAGCGTAAAGGAAATTTTTTATGTGATTTTTATTTGGATTTGTTACTTTAAGAAATTCCACTTATACCGAATTTTGTAAAAAAATCCTATAATAAATAACATATTTAACAATAACTTAAATAAAATAACAACTCAGATACCCTGTATCTCGCAAACGATTAACTTTTCAACTAAGGTAAATTGCGTTAGATTGTCGTGTTTTGGCTCAAGTAAGCGCTTGGTTTGGTTTTAACACCTGGTTTTCTTTTTTTTGCTCTTTGCTTTTTATCGTTTTTGGGTAATATTAAAAAAACAAAATTTATGTAGTGTATAATTTGAAGTACAATTTAGTGGTTTTGCTTATTTAATATTATATGTATATGTAAAATGCTAAAAAAAATGTTTCAGCAATTTTACACTACCTTAGTCGATACCAACGGTCGATACCGTTTCTTGCAGCCATGCATCGCAGACTGCTAAGAATTCCAAGAAAAATAATCTATTTTATAATAAGAAGGGGAGATAGAGATAATTTAATAATAATATAAATAAAAGCTTCAAATCGGAAGCTGGAGCGGCATGAAATTTCCCTTTCTCGCACACGCCGAAGCTCATCTGATATAAACCAGAAGCTCTTCTTACCGCAATCTACTAAATGAACTTGGGCTTCAGTACCTTTTAAAGTTGTCTAGCAATATACAGGGCGTTTTACCATTTTTACTTAAAATAATTAAAGAATCTAATAGAAACTATTCATATTACATGTTTCTTTTGTTTTGTAATAAATACTTAAGTTAATTGGACTTTTTGCTCTATTTTATTATGTTAAATACTTTGAACCATATACAGTGACTGCCAGAAAACCATATGGAAAACTTTTTATTTTTTATTTTTCAAAAAAATGTATTCTTAATAAAAATCTCGGCATACAGCAAAACTCATAAAACACTAATCAAAATTTAAATAAACCATAGCGTATACAAGGTAAGTGCAAATTAACGAATATTACACAAGAGAAAACTACCTTTATTTTTGAACCTAGAGAAAAATATTATTTGGAAAACTTGTTTAGAATTAAAAGTTATGTCATATTTGAAAAGCAAAGCCTCTTATTAAAAAATTAGAGGAAAAACTTACTAGTTCAACTTACCCTGTATAGAGATTAGATCGAACTAAGTTAACTGCCGTAAATTATCCCTATTGTCTTTAAATTTCGAAAAATGTTAAAGCTTTGTTATTCTTTAAAGCATTTCAGTACATTTAGATCAATTCAAAAAACAAACGTAAATGTTTGCATTTGCTGTATTCCTTTATGCTCCAGAACCACCCGGAACAACACCATAAGTGTTCCTTTCACAATTTTTTGACATTTTTTCTAGTTGTAGAACCGTTCTTGACACTACTGACAGTTCAGAGAACGGTTCAGAACGATTCTACAAGGTAAAAGGAATACACTATTTGTTGTGGTTCAATAAGGTTAAAACTTAAAACCTTATTTAGATTAATGTGCTACATCGTTTTTGCCTTATAAAAACGTCTTCGCACTTTAAATTTATGATCATATGTTCATATTTATTAAGATTAATCCTAGAATATTCTTTTAAATTCTATGAACTTTTTCTTATTACCATAATCTCAATAAAGTTTAATTTTTGAACATTGTAATAAAAAATTATCAAAATAAATTTATATTTTTTAAAGTTAAGCTGTTTTTTATAAGGCAAAAATGACGTGAAACAATTCTTAAGGGGCTTTTTAAGTTTTGATCTTATTAAACAACAAAAAGCAAAAATTAACGTTTGTTTTTTGAATTGATCTAAATGTACCTAAATGCTTTAAGAATAACAAATTTTTGGTATTTTTTCAGAAATAAAGGGTAATAAAGATAATTTACGGCAGTTAATTTAGTTAGATCCAATCTTTATACGGGGTAAATTGAAAAAGTAAGTTTTTCTTTCAATTTTTTAAAAGAAGGCTGTGATTGTAAATATGACATAACTTTTAATTCTAAACAAGTTTTCCAAATTATATTTTTTTTCAAAAATAAAAAAGTATAACCATGTATAAGTAGTTTGAAATCTGGCGCCCGATTTTCGACTTAGGGTGTAGAAAGCTCTCCAAGAGAAAATTCTTCTCTCTCTTTTCAAATTGCCCACTTTAAAATCTAATGAAAAGAGACCAAAAAGAGAAATTTTCACTATTCCTATCAGAAATTTTTACTCCCCAACTCCCCACTCCGAAAATCCGACCCCTGGACCGTGCAGCTCTCACATATTTGTCTGATGTAAAAAGTAGAGGCAAACAATAGACATTAAGAAGTGAGCAAAGTGGGAAATTAAGAGCTTCTCAAGAGAAACTGTAAAGATATGCATTAGCTTAGGACTTTAAGTGGATCTGTCGGAAGATGCTAGGGGAGAGGTTATGTAATACTACTGTATTCTATCCAACTCTTAAACACACAGAATTACCCATAGAAAATTTGTCTTATGTGATTGATGTCATAATGTAAAGGGTTTTTCTCTGGATGAAATAAGAAAGATCACGTGGGTACTTTTTGGAAGAAGGTAATGCCTATTTTAAAATGGACCTGATTGGAGATACATAGACACAGTGTACAGATTAAAAGAAAAGAAGAGTATTTTGGCTTAAAGAAAAACTTTTAGTTATTTGGGGGGCTAGTTTCAAATTGTACAATCTCCATTTGTACTTTTTAATGTTACAGTGTGATAGATGTCCCAATACTTCTATTTTTAGCGATGAATTTTAAATAATCATTTTTTGGGACATGATTACATCCATAACAGAGTGTTTAGACTAAGGAAAAAATTGCAATATATGTAATGTACATTTTCGTCTTATCTAAGAAATCTTAGTAGCAATAGTATGTTTATTTGTTTAGTTGACCTCTGAGGTACAAACTTTTTGGAGACAGAAATTATTCTGGATATTACGTTAGTAAGGAACGAAAATCTTTTATATCAATCGTGACCTGGCAATACTTTCTATCTGCATTTTATTTGAAAATCTGACAGTGGCATTCTTTCAAGACATTATCAGTAAAGGAACTCAGGAAAGTGAAACTGAATTTTAACGGAAAAAAAGGGTTTTATTTTAGCCAACTAATCTGCATTCTTCTTCTGTCATCGAATTTGATGGAGGAACTTATGCCAAGTCCAAATTATCTTTTAATTTAAAACTAAATGGTGCAAATATTTTAAAAGACACTGTATAAATCAGTTTGTGTTCAAAAATAAATAAATTATTGTCACCTGTTAATATAGTCGGTAATATCAGGTTAATAATATTATTTTATTCTGGTATCGCATGTCCAAAAATAAGAAGCCTTTCTATTTAAAAATTATCCTAAAAGCCGTAAAATTCTAATAAAAGCTCATCCTAAGAAATGTTGTATAATACTCTTAGCTTAACAGGGTAAAAGCCATATCTGACACTTGACCCACATTGTGTAACAAACTACCCTTAATGTATTTATTAGGGTTTAAGGGTTTCCGATCGTCACAGTATAAATGGCTTTATAGTCCTTAGGTGTCACTCAAAACAACCACCTATTGAGTTTTGTCCAATGTGTCTAATTTACACTGACGCCAGTGATCTTGGTTTAATTTCGATTGAAAAGAGTCGTTTGGATTTTATTAAAAAGCATAAAATATTGATATTGTAAGAACCTTTTAGGTTTAAAACTTTATAGCTCATAAAAATGGGGTCATTTAAAAAAGTTTAATGTTAATATAGTTTTATATCGTTGTAGCAGATTTATGCATAAAAAAATATTTTTCGCCAAAGTAAAATCGAAACTTAATTAACTTAATTATAACTAAAATCTTAGTATTTTATGTTTAAAAAGTGATTTCTAGTCGCTGGAAAAAAATAAGGACTTGTTTACAAGCTAATTTTATAATAAAAAGTTCGTATAAACATTGGTCCGCAAGTTTTTTGTTTTCAAGAACTCTGTATCTTTCGTATCGTCAACTTTTCAAAAAACTTTACAATTTAGAAAACACTTATTTTAGTAAAATTTGTTAGACAAGATATAAATGTTTCTTAATTAAGTATTTCTTGTTGTTACATTATTGCTAATAAGAAATTATAACAACTAATTTTTCGAAGAAAAAATACCCCAATGTATGGTCCAGAAATATGCAATTTAAGATTTTTTTCTGAAAAACTAAGCAAACTAGGTTTAAAGTATTAGGAAATAAAAAAGTTATGTTTTTATTTGCTTAATTTAGGTAAAGAAAATATAAAAAAATGCCAAAAGAAAATCGGCGGCGTACATAAATTTTGTCAGATATAAGTAGTTGCCCCCAATTTGCCTTAGAACAGTTGATCATTTTGAAATACGCAGGGTGTCCAAGTAAAAAAGGTACAAGGAAAATTACCAGGTGGCCTAGATAAAGCGTGAAGTAAGAATGCAATGCAATGGGAAACTTTTATATGGAATAAAATGTTTAATCTGAAATATCTCAAAAACGGTTGCCCATAGCGATATTAGGCTAGCTGCGCACTGGTAACTTTTTGTTGACCAACATAAAATTGTTCAACCAAAAAGTGGCTAATAAATTTGTGTTTCGGGCACGTGTCTACTTTGTTGCTTTTTTAACATTAATTTTACTGAGACAGCAGTAATTATTGCTTTTATTTTGAAAAACAGAAAAAAGTAAAACCTAAAACGGTATTGGGTTTGAATCGCCCTCAAAATATACTACTCAAAACGAAAAAAGAGCCACTTGAACAAGTAAGACCGAAGTCTACATTAAAATTGTAGAATAATATTTTCGTTCAATTACAAACTACGTAATGATAGGTTTTCATCTGACATTTATTGCGTGATATTTATGTCAAATATGGTGGGATTTAGTTAGATTGTCTTTTTCCTCACATTGCCTATGTGTTATGTTATTTAACTGAACCTGTATAACTGGTGTTTTGAGAATTTTCCATTATTTGAAAAATCAGCACGTGAAGGGAGAGAGAAAGGTACTAGGCTTATTTTCTTTCTCAGGCACGCTCTGTGGATATAGGAGGCACACTGAGACGCCATATATATTTTTAATAATTACATTCTATATTTAAAGTCCGGCTGACTTTTATATAGGGTTATTAAAATAAAAAATATGGTTAGATACCCGAAAATTACATTAATGTATATAAAAAAATGCATCTATGAGTGAGATTACTGTACAGGCACTACAGGGTGTTCATTTTGTTTAAACTGTGGTGCCAAACTGCTATGGTAAAATCCAGAAGACATTTTTTGGCATACAAGAAAAAAATTCACCAGTGTCGTTCATTAGGGGTTTAAGGTAAATATTTTTTAAGAAAAAAATGGTATGCTACCTCATTTTTCTAAAATAAAAATATTTTGCGGATTTTTATGGATCTCTCTAACGATGCTACATTTAAAATAAAGGTCCTTAACTTCAGTTGCTAGCCGATATGCTTTTTTTGTGCTGTTTATGGTGCCCTCCACATGCCTTAAGCAATTGCCTAATTTATTAATCCGGTACTGATTGCAAAAATTAAGGACAAGTTCTCACTCCTTTTGCAGATCTTTAAAAGCTCAATACTGTTTAGACCGCTGAAAAGTTCCAAAAAGTAACATTTTTTAAAATTAGGTGTTTTGATAAATTACCAAAACACTACACATATACGAATAAGACTTGTTAAAATTATTTACAAATAGTAGCCCTATGTCAATAAATCAAAATTTTTCTACCCTTTTTTGATTTTTAAACCTTAAGAGGTTTAAAAACATATTTTAGGGATCTTATTTTAAAACAAATATTCTCTTCACTTCAAAAGCAATTAGGTTTATTTTATTATGAGAACTAGCTTTCGTTTCAAGTGGCTATTACAAAAGGGGCAATAACATAAATTGTTGAACATCCATATCAACACGTGTTTACAGATTTTTATTTAATAAACAAATTAGTAAGATAAATTTATTTTTTCTATGATTGCATAAATATTTATAAAATGCGTGTGTGCATGTGACTGTTTATTGCAAAAAAACCCAATTTTAAGTCCGGAACTTAAGGTATATTTAGGTGTTGTTACTGTCAATTCACACTTTTAATGCCTTCCTTGATGGTTTATTTATTTGGATTTGCTGCTGCTCTTCTTTAAGATGTCGTTTAGTTGCCACCTTGCCATTTTAGTTTTTTTGTTATATAGGTATATTTAAAAGCAAAAATTTTTTAATAAATTAAAAAATATCACATAAAGTGCCAATAAGTGTGTGTTAGTGCCAAAAAAGGGACCTTTTAAAATTCTTACTGTAGAACTATGTTTATTTGTAGAATATGACCTAGAAATATTGTGCACTACTACACACCTCTTAATTTTTTTAGAAAAAGATAATAGTCTTTTTATTTTTAATATTTAACGTTTAGGTTAAAACTAACCCTTACAAGTACCATAAGAAAGGCAAAAAATTGGAGCAAAAAAGAGACTACCGAATTTTTATTTAAAGTTGACATACATATGTTTTAAAGGGCCTCCTATAAATCATTGAGTGGCGCCCGCCGGTGACAAACTGTTTGATATATAGATACGCCCCTTCAACTTTACCCTTAACATATCATCGTGACAGGTCTTAGTTACAGATTACTGTCGTCAATATATCTAAAAATATGACCTCTAGTAATAGATATGCAATTTTTGTAGTGGACAAGAAAAAGCAATTAAAAAAAGGATAAATATAATTTTTTGACTGCAAAAACAATTTAAATAATATAGGTACCTACAGCTTGATGTATTTCATATTTTCTTTTAGTCCCCTTCTTGATTTTTTTTTCTGCAAAACCTAAGAGCTGCACAGCTAAAAAGTTGGTGACCCGAAAGACTAGGCCATGTTATCTTTATTTTTTGGGGTTGCCGAATCTGGAGTCGGTTTGACCCTATCAGATCAGAGTCAAAGTCATTTTAAGGTCAATCACAGCCCAACAAGTAAAAAAGTTTAAGGTCTCAAAGACTAGACCATGATATCTTTTTGTTTTTGGGGCCGCTGAACACAAATCTGGGGTCGGTTTGACCCCATCAAGTCAGGTTCAAGGTCTTTTTAGGGTCAGATCATCCAAATTCATCGAAAAGGAAACACAATCGTTGTATTTTTATGTTTTTGGAATCGCTGAATCCAAATCCGGGGTCAGTTTGATCCCATCAGGCCGTGGTCAGGGTCATTTCAAGGTTAAATCATTAAATTTGATTGAAAATAGACCACAATTTTGGTATATTTACGTTTTCGGGGTCGCTGAATCCGAATCCGTGGTCAAATGGACCCTATGAGGTTGAGATGAAAGTCATATCAATGTTAAATTATCAGAAGTTATTGTAAATGCACCAAAATCATGATATCTTGGGGTTTCTTGGGTCGCTAAATCCAAGTCCATAGACAAATTGATCCTCCCGGATTCGGATTAGGCGACCGCAAAAACTTAAAGGTACCACGTTCCTGTTCTATTTTCAATGAATTTTGATTATTTTACCTTAAAATAACCTTGACCTAATGGGGTCAAACTGACTCGAGCTTCGGCGACCCCAAAAACATAAAGATACCATGGTCTAGTCCTTCAGACCACCAACTTTTTTGTGGGGCTGTGTTATATTAGCCTTGTTTACAGAACGTGTACCAAATTTTGAATTTGAGGTCACGAGTACCTTTTTGAGTATATGAGTAAAAAATTGAGGCTTTCTTTGCAAAAACCCTATTTGTTATTAATCTTATTGATTGTTGCTTTCGAGAAAAGTAAAAAAAGTTATTTGTTTAAGCAATACTTGGGTTATAAAAATAATTACATTCTTTATTTATTTATTTATTTTTATATTAAGACACATTTTGCCATTAAAATAATGCTCCTTTTTCTTTTGGCGTTAAAAAAATGGTATTTTTTTAAAATTTGACATATGAAATTTCTGCAGATTATGTGTTCTCTAAATACTTACATAAATGCCTAATACCTTAATCTATAAATAATTACCAACAATTGACGGCTATTGTTTTTGCAAAAAACACGATTTGTTACTGACATTTGGGATTATTGCTGAAAGTTGCTTTGGCCTAAAGTTTGGTCACTTATGCCTTTGATTACGGTGTTTTTAATGGTATTTTTATGCAAGGAACGTAGATAATAAGTACGTCAATCCACAGCTCGCATTAATTCATAAAAAAACTAACATTTGGGTTTTTTTCAAAGAACTCTTTAATTTTTTACCAACAGTGAACACTTCTCAATTAGGGTAGATTAAGATAGCATTTGAATGGTGAATGATGTGGTTGTTGACTGACACCAAAATTAAAAATATATTGGTTCAGGTTAAATAAAAATAAAAAGAAGAATAATATTATGGCATTGATTTAAAGGCACTGGAATTATTACAGCTTAATACAATAATTATGGTAACATTATACAAATTTAAAAAAAACAATAACATAAAACTTACGTTTGGTAAATATACCTAAAAACGTTCGAACCAGGGGCGGTCATATTAGCTTTCCGAAGGGGTGGGGGGCATATCATCATTAAATACCCATATTTGCAATTAGGTGTGTTTACATAAAAAGAAAATTAATCGGTGGCATGAAAGGGCATGGCCATGGCCCCTCCTTATGACCGCCCCTGGCTCTTCGAACCGTGATCCTTGTAATGATCCTAACATAATTTAGACCATAAATGTACAGAGTGGCGCCTTTTGTTAACCTTGCAGGTTATAGCGAAAACTAAAAGAAATACAACAAATCCGACTGCACAATTTTATTTTTAATTTGTAAAACAAATACAAAAGCAAAACAAAAGTAAATTATGCCTAACTTGATTCGTTTTAAGGATACATAGTGTTTTTCAAATTTTGTCGATTTGGCCAGGCACTTGTAACTCGCTTGATATAGAAAAGTTTTAGGGATCTTTACGTAGAATTTAGTGGCGTACCTATATTTTGTCCATTAATTTTTAGTTCATAGTTATACTACAAATTTGGGGTTTTTAAATGAAACACTCTGTATATTTTATCACCAATAGAATGGTTGTCTTAAATAAAGCCGTAAAAAATACATTTGACATATTTACTTTGTCATAGTTCCGGAAATATAGCCATCGTTAGGAGTTCGATAATAAAATGATATTTTTAACTACAACACCCTGCATATTTTAACACCATTAAAAGACGTTTTAAAGACGTTTAAGAATTTACTATATATGAAATAATTTTCTTAAACCGCTTCGGAAATACAAGCTTCTAATTCTTAGTGCGTATATATACTATTTTTTAAATTTATATGGTCATATTTCCAAAAATATAAGAGATAAATGTATCAAATGTGGTATTTTGTTAAACCTCTTTAAAACATATATGCAATGGTAATATGCAGGATGTTTTGTTAAAAGAAAATTCTGATGATTGCCACATTCCAATGCGATTAAAAATAGAAATATCAAATGTTGTATTTCTTATAGTTTTTAAGAAGACCTTTTAACTGATGATAAAATATACAGGGTGTTTCATTAAAAAAACAACTTTGTGCTGCACCTTAAAAATAAAAGTTAATGAAAAAATATAGGTACGCCACTAAATTCTACGTAAAATTTTCCAAAACTTTTCCATTTACTTTTTTTTCTATCTCTATTATCAGGCGAGTTACAAGTTCCTAGCCAAATTAACAAAATTCAAAAACATTCTGTATCTCCAAAACAAATCAAGTTAGCCGAGATTTATTTGCATCATTGAATTTCTTCCAAAAATTAAAATCGAGATTGTGCAATCAGATTTGTTCTATCTCTTTTAGTTTTTGCTATACCCTGCAAGATCAACGAAAATGCGCCACCCTGTACAAGTATGGTATTATTTACGGGTCTAATGAGCCTTGACCGTAAAACTTTTACAACGAGCATTCATTTTCGAACGAAAAACTTACTTATTTTTTAGAAGTGGACAAAACACAGTTTCATTTGACCGTCCTGAAAAATAATAATTATTTACTGGGACGTAACGTCAGTCATTTATGCTAGACCAGTGAGAGCTATGATCATAAGGGATCAAAGTATTTTTATTGTTTTTACATTTTTGGTTTGTGAGTATTGATTGATTTCCTATCATAAATTAAGTCATTTTGGTACTAAAGCTAAACATTAATTGATCCACAAATTAAGTTAATTTAAACACACGAAGAAAAATAGGTCCTTGATTTACTCGACGGGTGGTATAAACCAGGCTTTTATAAAGTTTGCAATTTTTTTATTGTAAGAAAAGAATAAGATATATTACAAAAAAGCTTCTGGCCTACCCCTTTTTACAAAGTTTCCATCTTATTCTATTCGGGAGTTATGATACATGAAATAAGAAGCCACACAGATTGGAATCGTCAAATCTCGACGTGTTTACCATCCTGGAAAAATATTTTATTAACAAAAAAACATTTTGTTTTTATCGAAAGAGGCAATAAAACAATTATAAAAATAGTGTGTAGAGGACTCAGTGACCAAGAAACATACAAAAAAATCTTAAATCTAAAAAATCAAAGAGTATTTTAATTTTACCACATAAGTATACAGTAAGGATATTAAAAGTCCCCCCTTTACCTTCTGAATGGGACAAGATATTGAGATCGGGAAAAATTTAGGTAAAAAGGTGTCTCCTAAACTATTTTTTGGCGTACAAATGATTTCAGTCACGTGGCCTAGTGTCAAGGGGACACTAGCAACTTTTTTTTCAAATGTAGCTCCTCGTTTCAAAGGCCTTGTAAATCTCTATTTATTGCCGTTTTATTTTTAAAAATTGGCCAATTTGTTCTAGAGTTACAAGCGTTTAAAGGTTTTCTCCAATTTGTACATACAGTGCGGTTTTAAAAAGTTCTCTCCTCCATAACTTTTGAATAGGAAAAGATATCGAAGTCGGATAAAATTTGGAAAAAGGGTAATACTTTACCTACTTTTTGCCATTAAAAGATTTTCTGTCATGTGGCCTACTGTCAAGGGGGTACTAGCAACCTATTCTCCCCAAATAGAGTTTTAAAGGTCCTCTAATTCTCTATTTAACGCCACTTTGTTTTTAAAAATCGACCAGCCGTTCCAGACCTAAAACCAATGCCATTAATACCACATTGTTTTTACACTAATAAAGTCAAAGTTCAAACGGTTCTAAGTTGGGACCGATTTTCAAAAACGAAGTAGCGTTGAGTAGAGAATCAAAGAAGCTTTAAAACGAGGTGCTACATGACGCCTCTTTCAGAACAAAATTTTGCAATAAATTCGCGAACGCCTTTAAGGTAAATTTTTACTCTTAAATATTTCTAATGAAAACTAAACTATTTCTAAACAAAACAATTTTGTGCATTGAAGTTATGAACAATTTAATATTCCACTAGCCACCTCCTAATTTAAGTGGCCAGTTTCAACATCGTGGTAATGAAAATGTTTGCAATAAATTCTCGAACGGATTCAATTTTAATTTTTTAATAAATATTTTTAAATAAAGCCCTTTGGCGAGTTTTATTAGTCAAAAAATTTATAACCCATTACCCAGGGCGCTTCCTCGGATAAAAATTTCCGAAAAAATCGCTGAATAGCTTAGATTTTGATTTTCTACTTTTAAATATTTCTAAATGAGGCCCTCTGATAAATTTTGATAGTCAAAAAATTTTGCTCGTTGAAGATATGAGGTATTAAATATTCCACTGGGCCACCTCCTAATTTTAGTCGCCAGTTTCAACTTTGTGGTAACGAAAATTTGCAATAAATTGGCCGAATGCCTTTTATTTTGATTTTTTACTATTAAATACTTCTAAATGAAACCCTCTGATAGATCTTGATAGTTACAAAATGTTGAGCATTAAATTTATGAATTATTCAAAATTCCACTGGGCCACCTCCTAATCTAAGTGGCCAGTTTCAGCTTCATGGTAACAAAAAATTTCCAAAAACTCGCGAACTGCATCGATTTAAATTTTTTACTATTAAATATTTCTACATTATGCCCTCTCGCGAATTTTAATAGTCAAAAAATTTGCGCCAAAAGTTATGACCCATTGAATATCCAGAGGCGCTTCCTCGGGGTAAAAATTTGATAAAGAATTCGCGAATGGCTTAGATTGTAATTTTTTACATTACAATTAGTTATGAACAATTAGATATTTCACTGGGCCCATAGATAACTTACATTTAGATCCGCAGTGGCAAGAAGCATTTTTCGGATTTTTACGACCTCGCGCAGTGGGTGGACGAACATGCGCACTTAAAAGCCGTGGCAAAATACAAACACCGGCACCCCGTACCCTTCGCCCGCGGTCTGACCGTAACGCTCATTAGCTACCGTACTTCGAACAGAAAACCAGGACGCCGTCAACAAATTCTTTCCTATAATGCGGATAGTTTGTTTGGGTCTGGGTGCGTTTACCCTCAACTGGCTTGCGTACAAACCGGTTTTTTCGCCCATGAAATGTAACTTTTGTTTCGCGCAGGTTATAACATCTTGATATAGATCTTGATGGTCAAATATTTTGCGCATTGAAGCTATAAACTATTTAATGTTCCACTGGGCCACCTCCTAATTTTAGTCGCCAGTTTCAGCTTCGTGGCAACGAAAATTGGTAATAAACTCGCGAACGGCTTTAATTTTATTTCCTTACTATTAAATATTTCTACTTTTTTATTTAATGTATGCATTTTTAACACTAGTGACAAATTCGACATTTTGCTTTGACCGCTTAATTCCTTCATCTTTTTTGTGCAAAAAGGTATACCATATTTGAATCGATATCTTGGACCGTTTTTCGTAAAATCGCATTTTAAGTCTAGAGATATCAGCATTTTGTAAGTAATAAAAAATCAGTTTAAGGGGCTCACAAACACCGTTTTAATAATTTTATCAAAAAAATAAAATTTTAATTACATATAAAATGCTGGTAAAATGCGTTTTATGAAAAACGGTTCAAGATATCGATTTAAATAAGGCTTACCTTTTTTGTACAAAAATAAAGAAAGAATTAAACGATCAAAGCAAAATGTCGAATTTGCCACCAGTATTTAAAATGCATACATTCAATAAAAAAACGTAGCACCCTGTATAATTCCGACTTACTGAACAGCCGTTTATCTATAGAAAAAAGCATTTATCTGAGGGTATTTAGTAGCCCAAATATCATTGGTACTGGTGGCAACAGTTCAAAAGTTATAGTTGAAATAAGTTTTTTTATACCAACATTGAAGGTCAGTATCTCGCTAACGAAGCGCGATAGAACTTTTTTATATGAATGACTAACATTATTTTGGCTCACCCTATCACCCCTATTATTTTTGACCTTACCTTTCTGGGCACCCTGTATATGTTTTAAAGCAAAAATAGGTGGAAAGAAAGGATATTTTT
This sequence comes from Listronotus bonariensis, assembly GCA_014170235.1. Lineage (NCBI taxonomy): Eukaryota > Metazoa > Arthropoda > Insecta > Coleoptera > Curculionidae > Listronotus > Listronotus bonariensis. The sequence continues at coordinate 184,395 of JACEGR010000024.1, forward strand.
AAAAAGTATAATTCGGGGTTATTTTTGCATAATTGCACTGACTTCTTATGACTGCAGCTATAATTCATGTTAATACAGAGTTTTTAAATCATTTTTAAAAACTGGACTAAAAAAACAGTTATTGAAGATATGTTAAATTAAATTTTACCTACCATTAATTTAAACAGATGTATCAGAACTTCAAAAAGTTTCTTAACAATATATATATTTGTTACAAAAAGCATTACTATACTTGCATTAAAAATTGTCTTATACTTCACCTTCAAATCCTTAAAGATGTGGTTAAAAAATATTATTTTTATGAAATATTTAATTGGTTTCAATAAATATTACTACTTTCCATTGCAGAAATGCTTTTCTTAAAACTATAATATTTAATAATTGTACAGGGAAGAACATCACCACACCCTGTTAAGTGGGGCCACTTTGAAACTCTGCCCAGGGGGCAAATGGTGCACAGTCCGACACTGACTCTGTATTAGTTCTTTAGATTTGTAGGTTAAACAGTTGGGCCCCTCTACTTTTGTAAGTGATACGCTCTTAAATATTTTTATATTTTTTCCCGTTTTCAAATAGTAAACTTAAAACGTTTCACTTTTATCTCTTGTCCAATGCTTTTTAAATTAATTACCATGAGAAATGTTTAAATAAAATAACGACCCTGTTTAACAAGATTATTCTGATGTTTTCCTGAATACTTATTATTAGTTTCAGCTTCGCAAACCGAGTAAATCATAAAGCTTTTAAAAGCGCGATAAGAAAATTAACGTAATGCGTGCTGTATTAAAGTACCATTTATCTAGCCGGTTTCAAGTGGGGTTTTAGTAATGTGGGAACTCTTGAACACATGTATACATGGCGCCAACTTAAAAACCTGACCCTAAATAATCTGGTCAACTCATTAAATTTAAAAAGTATTTTTTTAGAATTCAATCAAGTTATTAATGGTTACAGGTGTTTTGATAAGGTTATTACAGTTTTACTAGTAAAAGGTTTTTTGATTAGAATTAATAGTGATCTTTAGATTTTTGTCCGACATGTAGAAGGGAACTACGACGAAAATATATTTGTAAAAGTTGTGGGCGTTGCTCTCAAAAATCACCTTAATTGACTTAACACATTTTATTTTTAGTCACAATTATTGCTTTAAAAACCTTAAATTCCTCGTTTGAGGCCCTTTTTAAATTAAGTGTTATAACTTCTTATTAGCAATTATCTAACAACAAAAACCAATACCTAATTAAGCAAGGCTTATATATATCTAGTCTAACAAATTTTACTAAAAAAGTGTTTTAGAAATTTTTAGATTTTGAAAAACCCTGTATCTTGGGAACGAAACATTTGAGAACCTATGTTTTTATAAACTTTTTACATAAAATTGGCTCGGGAATACGCCCTTAAATTTTCTTACCGCAATTATGAAACACCCTGTATATATATTTTTTTATATAGTTTCTATTTCTAAGGAGTAGCGACCTCTACAGCCTTTATTATTCTTGATTTCATTAAAAAAAAGCTTTACCTAGTTTATTTTTTTTATAGATATTTTTAAAATATGAGTAGAGCTGGAGTGACGTTTAGGGCCTAACATTCGATTAGATGGTTCCTTCTTCTCTACAGTTTCTTAATGTGAAACCTGCTATTTTACCTGCTTAAGTTTTCTTCCCCTATGCTAATAAACTTACTCTATCGTTACTAAAGATACCTACGCGTTACAACTTAGGATTTAACCCTTTGTGGACTGCACCGAAATAATGATTCTCGCGACGCTATATGCAATTATCTGTTTACGGATTTTTAATAAATAAAGTGCATTGTTTACCCATGAAAACATTTTAAATTCAGAACCACTTTCCGACATATCTAAAAAAAATGAGTTGAACACGAATCTAAAGTCAAAACTAGGGATCAAACAAATTGTTTGTGACAAGGGAGCACTGGCATTTTTTTCAAAAGAAAGGGGCATTATGTACCATCTCGTTTTAAAGATCTTTTGATGCCCTACTCAACGTCACTTTGTTTTTTAAAATCGGCCCGGCGGTTCCAGACTTTTAAGCCAATACCATTTAAACCGCATTGTTTATACAGTATTTAAGCCAAATTTTAAATGGCTCTTAGTCTGAGAGAACTGGGCTGATTTTTAAAAATAAAGTGATGCTGAGTAGAAAATCAAAGGGCCCTTAAAACAAGCTGCTACATAACCCCTCTTTCTTTAAAAATGCTAGTGCCCTTTGATACCAGCAAAGTTTGACCCCTAGTTTAAACTTCAGATTCGTGTACAGCGGGAAAAAATACGTGAGAAAATCTTTGTCCGATACCCAGTAGAGATCACTTTTTTTATTTTGTGGACCTGTGTAATTCTTAAAGCAGGCTTTAAATGACGATATGTTCTGTATTAGTTCGGCGGATTCATTTAATTGATGTTATTTGTTGGGTACATGCCAAATGTTATTGTTTTTCCTAAAAACAAAATAAAGAAAAAATATGCATGCATGGGTTTTTTGTTTTTTTTATTATTTTGTTTTTAGGAGAGACAATAACATTTGGCGTGTACCCAAACAAAAAATTAGAGCTTGTTGTTTTTGGCGTCAAAGAAGCGCGCAAACAGGTCGGTTAGCTTGAACGGATGTTTGGCGAATTGTTGCAAGTCTGGACGCGGCTTAAACCTAACAAATGTCGGCATCCATTTAGAGTCAAAAGAAAAAAACATTCTATATGTTTTTTTGCAAGGAACTTGAAATAACTTGGTCTGTCTTATAAAATTAAATGAGTATCTACCAAAATTTTTAAAATAAGTCATCATCGTGTTATTAAAATGGGAAAGAATCTTTACATGCTTACTCCGTGTATGAAAGTAAATGTTGGGTTTGGTGATTGGTATTTGTAAATATATGCATGCAAAATAGCATTATTTTCAATAAGGTGGTATAGATGAGATGCGATTTTTCGCGATTTCGATGTTTCTTTCTTAGGATAAAGGATAAAGTTCAATCAAAAGCCTTATGGCAGTTTTCTAAGTTGTTTTACAGAGAAAAATAAAATGAGTACTTATCTGCTGCTTAATTAGTATCCTTCCAACCAGTGTTGGTTTCTTTTTTAAAGATAAACTGGTAAAGAGTACCAAATAAACACTATAGCAGAATCTGGATGATATTACATCCCTTTTAACGCACCTTACGTTGTTTAATTTTGAAAATTTTATTTTTTAATTGGGGATATTCCTGGTCATAGATAACTGACAGCTTTGGAAAAACAGAAGATATAACTAACATTTTTGCAGCAAATGCAAGATCCAAAGTGAAGATACTTAATGTATTCTGTATAGCTGTCATTTTTTTTATTATTTAAAAATTGGAACTTATAAACGAGCAAAAAGTTTCTCAGAATGTTTTATACTGTCAGAGGTCCCGGGACCCTAATTCCTGATATCCGGTATAAAATTTGAAATTATAAACAATGATCGGATCAAGATACAAATGACCAATGCCAATGTTGCTTCAGTAAAAGCAAACAAAATGTACCAAAAGGTCGTTAAGTATAGAAATTTGTAAAAAGATAAAGAAAAATTGACCACCCAGAAATAATACCTGGTATTTTGCTTTAATGATAAAAAATATCAAAAATATAAAAGCTGAATTTAAAAGAAATGCTAATAACACTAAAATTATAATGTCATTTATACCACTGCGTGGATGATACTATTGTGAAGTGACGGCTTCATGAATCTAAACAACTTTGTTACAAAGAATACATGGTAACTCCCTAAGTAGGATAGTTCCCTAAGTTCCCATACTAGGATAGTGATCCTGAGTTTTTTCATTGCAAAACGACAACAAGAACAACAGTGATATCAAGTAAGCCGATCATCAACAATAGCTTTACCGGCTACACCTTCATCACAGAAGGTTATTGAAAGTTAAGCTTATACAAAGAAACAAAATTCAATGAAGTATAGAAGTCATTAGCCATAATTCTATATAAATTAGTAGACCATTTTTAGATATTAGAAACTAAAAAAACTTTTTAGTAAATGTTATATAAGCCTTGGACCTAAATAATTTTATTTCATGTTACTATGTTTTAGTACATTTAGTATTAGTCTTGTATTCATATTTTTAAGCTCGTAGACGTATCCAGTAATTACTTGAAGATGGTGGGAAATCCTTACCTTAAAAATTTTGTTTATTGACCTTACATCATTTTCTGCTCGCCTCAGGCAAACCGTTTCCATTTCGTTTATTTTATTTTTTTGTTTATGTTTTTCTATTTTGATAAATAGATAGAAAATAGTGCTAAAATATACTTAGGATTCCTCATTAATTTAGGTAAAAGCTGAAATATATTTTTCCGCCATTTTGGTATTTACACTTTATTTTTTGAAATTTGATTCAGGAGGCGTTAATTTATACAATTACAACTAAATATTTTCTAACTGTTTTAATTTTGTTAATATATTAAAGATAAACATATTATTTGTAAAATCAAGAACAGGTATAAATTTATTCGAGATAGGTGTAATTAATTGTATAATATCAAAACCAAAATATTACAAAAATAAAATATTTAAGAAAAAAAATCTAAAATTTTTACAAGATATTGCAACAAATATACTTTAGGGCTATTAATATCAGAACTTGGCATTTAATCATATTATATTGATTTGAAATTAGGCTTGAAGGAAGGTTTACTCCAGAAACTCCTCCCTGCGATCCTGGCTCCGTACAATACCGTTCGGGATGCTGGGATAGCCCCGCCTCCATATCAAATTTAGTTTCAACACCGGGATTAAAACTCAGTTTTGAAACAGTCCGGACGCTGAAGAGTGGAATCCTTTTTAATTTAGGGTTTTGTTTTTGTGACGTTTATTGTTCGGGTATTGAGTGATTTAACACTGAAATAATGTCGTATAGTAATTCGCCTTCTGATCATCACGCGGATTTTCAGTATGGGTATCCATCACATAGTTATCACTATATTTCAGGTATTTTTTTTTCTTATAATAGTACTTGCATTTTATTTACCTTTTTTATTTACTTAAGTTTAAAATAGACTAATTTAAAAAAATAAGATACGTATCACTAGTTTTATGTACGTATTTTATGACAAAAATATTGCAGTCACTGATGATTAGAGCTTACTGGCTTATCAAAATTTCTTAATACCATTCTAAAATAAGTAAATAAAAGCAATGATCTATACAAAAAACGGTAATTTTTAAATATTCAAGAAAATCTTTCAAAATCGCTTTAAAAATGCTTTATTATTAGTAATTACCTCTTTTTATTTTTATGATAAAAAAAATATTTTCTGAGAAAAAGAATTTATTTGTAACTATTTGAATCAAAAAATGTATACAATTTTGTTCTAACTTATCGAGAAAAAGATATCAAATTTTTGTTAAGTATCCCGGATCTTTTGCGTATTGTATCTTGCTTCAATAATATTTTAATTGCTAAAGATGAAATCAGGAAGAATTTTAAAATGTCTTTTTTAATTGCTGCAAATGTTTGTTTTTACTTTAAAAAATATTTTTGCCCAATATTGTGTTCTTTTTATTAAAATTTAATTCTGACCTTTTATGTGAAAATTTAACTTATCATGCGAACCTTTTCTTTATGCCTTTCCAGACCTTTGGTGCTTCTTAGTAGTTGGATATCTAATTTTTCTTCTAATTTGGTAATTATCAAAAGAAAATATGCATTTTTAAATTTATATTTAATATTATTTTTGGGCATTATCCTTATCCCGTTTTTAAATTAATATTTTAGCACTTACTTCTATCTTTTTTATTTACGTCACAATCAATCTTCCGGCGTTGTTCAATTTTAAAAATGTTAGTATTTCTGAATTGCATTGCATTGACCTTTTTTTTAGTTAGTACTTGTAGTAATATACTATAAAGCTATATCCAATTGTAAGTGCTGACGCAATAATGGTATGTACACATGTGCAATGTTGTTCTTATTATTTCTGGAAATGTGTCAATTCCATGACTACGAATAACAACATTAAAACCATATTAACATTAAATATTTTTATCTTATCGGGTTAAAAAAACTTTTAACCAATTAGCCATTTTTTGACGTTTAGATTCGATTAGATTTAATCGAGGTTTGACACACTGATTATTTTTTGTCACCGCAACATTTACAGATTGATGGTACTTCTTTTTATACTGTTAGGGGTTAAGTTTGGCCTTTTTAACTGGCCTGGTAGGCTTTGGTTTTTGTCTCGAATCTTTCAAATATTAGCCAGCATTGCGCGCTATATGGATAGTACCCCTCCTCTGAACAGGACTTAATGAACTGTCTTCTTTCAGATCCATTTTTTAAACATATATGTCTATTGGGCCTACAATACCTTCAAGTTTATTTGCCACTCCTTATTTGTGCTTTCTTTGCTAATCTCCTCATTTCTTCGTGGCCAGAAACTCGGGCAAGTCTAGAGTTATTTTAGTACCCTTACAGCACCAGACAGCCATAGGATATTCCTAGGCGATTTATAAGACATCCTTAAATTGGATATCCAATATTGGATAACTTAAGGACCTCTCTAGATGGAAATCCACTGGAAATCCTGGTTAGAAAGTCAATGTGCATCCATATGTATCCAATATAGGATATTCCATTTCTGGCCTGTCAAGGATATCTCAATGCGATGTTTAAGTTATCCTTATGTGGGGTATCCAATATTGGATCACTTTAGGATGTCTGTAGAAAGGAAATATTGGATCACCTAAGAATCTCTATAGGGGAATCTACTGGCAAACCTGTTGGAAAGAAACATGGTAAACATGGTAGCCTACAACGGTTCCTAAAGGAATTTATAAGGATATCCCAAAAGGCTGGTGGCCTATGGTGGTCTATAAAAGTCCCACTTGGAGGGTCATTAAATATTCCAGAGCCTTAGAGGGATGACCTTGGACTTTTCCAGGGAGGTATGTATGCTGTCTGGGTATCGGGGTTGTTGCAAATGCAAATGCACCGTATCAGGAAATGTTTACATACCGGCATTATTTGTCTAATCTCTACCGGCTGGTGCTTTACACACTTCAGACCGTTTTCTTTCCATAGGCCAAAATTGTCTATATTTAAACCTTAAAAATATAATGACAGAAAGTGTATATTTTATAACTATTTCAACATTTGTAACTGTATCTGAGCCGAATATGCTCTTCTACTTTTATTTGTGATCAATTACCAAGGATTTCTTTAATAATATTAAATTATTTTAGAACAAATTATCTTTAGGGTGGACATGGTTTTTAATTACAACCTCTAATAGTTAATAACACATTATTTTTATCAAAAAGCTTTAATGCTATCGGGATGTTGTTATTTGTATATCGCCTTGTCTTAGAGGTGCCGTCAAATGGAATATCTGTATGTTTTGGTACTTGAATAACCTTGACGAAACTGAAGGATAAAATGGTTAAACCTCTGGAAACCTGGCACCCGCGGTACCTAGTATTTAGGCTTACATATATACACATATTTCTTACCTAAAGTTTATAAGGTTCTATACATGTTTTTTTTTAATTCTATTTTCATAGTTAGTAGTTAAATGTTATGTAAAAAAATGCCTTGTCTCTTGAAACTAAAGCGTTTTCCACCATGTTGTTATGATTTTTTTAATTAAAACAAATCTGTTTACACGAATAAGAACTATTTTATAATAAATATACCATTTAAACAAGAGTATTGTTACAGGGTTTCCTACAAAATTATGGTCAAGGCCATATTTAACTTTAAAAATATGCTTAAATTTCTTGACACACCCTGTTTAATGGCAACCTATATTTTTTAAATACATTTTAGGGTTAGTTAATAAAATATGTATGTTGAAATAATACAGAATGTACCAAAAAAGTTAAGTTTTTTAAAATTTATAATCTAAACAACTTCCCATGGCTTCATTTATAAAATAAGTAAGAACAAAAAAGTGATATATTAGTACTGTCATCTAAATTAAAAATCAAAAATGAAATTTGTCATTATACAGGGCGTGCCAAAAATTTTAAGGTTATTTTTTTAATTTAAACCATTTTTTAAAGCAACCCTGTACCAATACTTTTGTTTAAATACTTATATAAAATGGTTTTAATCCGGTATTCGGATGGTAGCACGTCGCTTCCTATTCGGATCATAGGCTAAAACTTTCGGATTTAAAAAATAAATTATAATTTATACAATACTCTTCACTCACAGTCGGCAGCTACGATAAGTTACTTTAAAACCCATTTTAATAGTAAAACATCTTTAAATGTTTATTGACTTAACAAAGACATCTGGTAATATTGTGGCGCTATAAAATATAATATTTTTGTATATTATTCAAAAAATAAAAACTAAAGGAAAGCGACGTTTTATAGTACGGAGATTCTGTTTATTTTCTTTAAATTTTATAATGACTTATAGCATTTGCTTAACAAATGTGATTTAAGATTAAAGCTAGGTGGATGTAACATGGTGTCTACATTATGTATAGTGTGTCTACGTAAGTTGGAGTCATATGGGAAACTCTTTATTATTAATTTTACGATTTTTTTTATTTATTATGAAAAGTTCTGCATGGTTCAAAACGTAAAAAGAAACCATCAGATATAAAATTGTATCAGTCATCTACGACGTTTGGCCAAAAATGATATTTTCGCTAAGAGTAAAATACCTGTATTTTTGCTATTATCGAACGAAAATTGTTTAGAATTAAAAACTACTTCTAAATAACTAATTTTGTGTATTTACAAAAAAAATCTGCGATAATGGTGAAAATTTAGGTTTGTACATTAGTCAATACATTTTATGATTGGGTATTTTCATATAAAAATTTTAAATAAACTTTTTAAATTAAGTGTTATTGAAACAAAAAAATATACAATGTACTAATGTAAAAACCTAAATTTTCTCGATTTTTGCAGAAAATAAAATAAAAAAAGAAATAAACAAAATTGCATATTTCAAAGTTATTTTTAATCCTAAACATTTATTCTTTATAATTTTTTTGATATTACCAAAAATGCAGGTACTTTACTCTTTACATTATTGGCCAAACCTCGTAGATGACTGACATAATATGATATCTGATGATTGTATTTTAAGTTTTGGATCACGCAGCAGTTTTAATAAAGACTAACTTTTTTCGTAATATTAATAATAAAAAGTTTCCCATATGACGCCAACTTAAGTAGACATATTGTATGTTATTTGTTTTAATTTATACAATTTTTATAATTTCTAAGAAAATTTTGGACATTTTAAAAAATTTTAAATTTGTTTTTCTTTTTTGGTTTCTGAAATAACACAAACATTACAAATTAGTGTTTGTAGCGTCAGAGAAATCCATTTATAAAACAAAAATCTGGAGTATAGAATTATCACCAGGTACTTTCCATCTTTTGAAACGCTAAAAAAGAAATTTGGAAGCTTACAAGTCGATAATGATGTTAACATGTTTGTAAATAAGAAGAGGCAAAAACCTTTTATAAAAGTGACAATACAAAACACCCAAAACGATAACAAAAGTGCATGGACTGAAAATATAATTACGGAAAGCAATAATCTAAAAATTGTTATTGTAGCTAAATAAAAGCTACAGTCATTTATACAGGGTGTTTCTAAACAAATGCGAAAAATTTTAGGAGGTAATTTTCCACCATAAAATTAAGAAAAAACCTTATATTAACATATGTCCTAAACGTCTTAGTTTTTGAACTTGTGTGTGTGTGTGGTGTTTATTTTTTTTAATACTGTTTTTAATAATAACTTTTATACCCATACAGATATTTTTAAAAATTTGGGGGAAATTTGCACCAGAAGACATTTTTGAAAAAAAATGGTGCGGCACTGCATTTTTCTAAAATAAAAATCTTTTTTAAATCCCCGTTTAGTATAGAACAAATTTGATCTCTTGACTTTTTTTTGTTTGGTGTATGGTTTTTGCGTAAATAAATAAAAACCATTTTTTGGCATGGTCATTTTGTATGCCTAATATATTCTGACAACGCCTCTGCATTTTACGTAAAAGCTTTATAAGAATCCTTTTTTTGCTTTTTGATAAGTTATCCGTTTAATGAGATACAAGGGGTACCTGAAAATTTTCAAAATCGTCCTGTAGCTCAAAAACTAAGATGACTATGATGGCTTTGTTTATTACATCTTTTGTTTCATAAAAAAGTAACTAAGGTTCGCGAAAACCTCAGGATTTCATCTTTAAAAATAACTGAGATACCTCGTAGTTGCAACCAAAATGGCACACCTTGTACATGTTAAAATTGGTGGTCTGTCGATACATTGCTGAGAAGATGTGTATACATATGTCAAAAAACACTATCCTTAATTTAAAAATATTTTTGCAAGAAGAAATATTTACTAAAAACCTAACAAAAAAAAAAAAAAATAAAAATTTAAAACGTTCGCTGTCAATCATTAAAGTTTTATGGGCATTATTTTTACCTGTTTTCTTGAAGTTTTAAACCGATGCTGTTTAATCAGGTGATTTAATAAGTAAACAAGCCATTTAAAAATAATTAAACTCGAAATTGACAGTTTGTTTTATTAAGTTTTTCCCGAATAAAAATAACCCAAGTTTACATCGACACACGGTTGAGTTCATAAAATCAGATAAACACAAAACCCTGCTTTCTAGAAAGCCTTTGAGACCACGTCTATAAAATTTTATAGACCTCATATAACGTTCTATCATCCTGTATATGTATATAAATAAAAGATAATTTTAGATATGTACAAAAGGAAGTGATTTATATTTTATTATTAGACGTAAAAGAAAAACAAACAAACCCTTTTATAACGCCAATAATAAACATTTTTTAGAAAAAAAATCAAATATATTTTTGTGTAACTGCAAACTCGTTTATATATTTTTTTCCAGTTTCGAATAAAAACCTTAGACTGCACTAATTAACTTAGCCGAATATATTGTGTAAGGCTTTCGCGGCCATCTTCTTCTAAACTTAAGTTTATTGGGTTATTCGGCCGTCGTTGTAGATTTTTTCTTTGACGTTTCGCCAGCGCGAGTGGTTGGCATCCTCACAAGGTTTCTAGTAGACTACTTGCGTACTATTCACAGTTAAGCTTATACGAAGTCAAAGTACTTGGTACCATGGACAATGCCTTTTCTAGAAGAACTTCTATAGTTGTCTTTAAAATATTTTTTCCTATGCCAGTATCAAATAAAAAAAATGGGTAAATGGATATTACTTAATGATCTTTTTTAATTGCGCCACGCAGTGAATGACCTCATTTTTTTCTTTTTATGCTCTTTAATTTTCATTTCAAGAAGAGCGCCCTTCATCAAAATGTTTGTTTTCCTTTTTCCCAAGGCGCCCCAACAATTCCAGCCTAGGGTGCCTCTAACGATTAATACGGCCCTGAAGTCATTTGAAATACGGTAAAAAAGTAGAGGTTGTGCGCTCCTCTTCCTCTAAATCAAGTACAACAGTATAAAATGCAAGAAAACAAGAATTTTTCTAAAAAAGTATTTTCGATAATGCTGTTGTTCCGAGATACAGGGTGTTAAGGTTTTAAGAAAAAAATGCCTACCACCTCAGATATTTCCACAAAATTTGGTACACTTCTTTTGACCATTACATTACATTTTTGGTGTAAAGTTTGAAGAAAAAATTACCTGTGGCGTTCGAACAAGATTTGTACTTAATTTTTTTGAAAAAGAAAATAGTACGTCACTGCATTTTCTTTAAATCAATATTATTTTTGTAATACTCATTTACTTTGGGGTTATTCTGGTCTTTTAATATATTTCCGTACGATGAACGGTTTTCGTTTAAAAAAGTAAGAGCCATTTTCAAGAATTGTAAAATTGCTAACACCTGATATGGTGTTTTATTTTTAAGTTAGATTTTTGACTGTGTAATAGCTTTCTAGAGCAACAAACTTTTTAATGGCATTAATATTGTGGTTATTAGTAAATGTAAGTATTTGACCTTACTTTAGTACAAATTAGACAGAAACGAATTTTACATACAAAACACCATATATCAGATTTTCTTGATTTTGCTATGCATTAAAAATTTCTTTTATTTTTTAAACGAAAAATGTTCGTCGTACGAAAAATATCACGAGACCAATTTAGCTCCAAAGTAAATAAGTATTTTAAAAACAATATTGATTCAAAGGAAAAGCAGTGGCGTTTTTTTTAATAAGTATAAATCTTGTGCGCCACTGGTATTTTTTAAAACTTTTACAGCAAAAATATTATGTAATGGTCAAAAGTAGTGTTCCAAATTTTGTGAGAATATCTGAAGTGGTACGAAAGTTATGACAAGAAAGGCATTTTTCTTAACTTTAACTTTTTAAAGATAGCATTTTCGGACATAATTTTATTTGAAAATTTTTCTTATTTTCTTGTATTTTATACAGTCTTAAAAGGAAAATACCAACTTTAAAATAACCCTGTTTAAGGTTTGTGCCAAATCACAATTTTTAAACTGTTATATTTTTAGAGATATTTGAATTAAAAGTTTTTAAATTATCACCATACTTATCTACTGTACATCTTGTCATGAAACACTACTATTTTGTTTGACACTGTATTCGTCAAATACTTACGTCAAAGCATTTAATTAAGTTAAGAATATAATCACAATACTGTGAAATACACAATAATTGAGTGTTGTCTAATGTTTTATGGTATCAACTTTCTATAGACTGATGCGTATGTGATCCTTGAACCTCTTCACAGGCATCTGGAACGTTTTGTTTATCTATTTGTATTAGCCGAAAACATAAAAAAGAACAAATATGGACACTCCATCAATTCAAGAAGTATCTGTTACATTAGCTTTAGTAAAATGTGTTTTTTTTCTTTTAAATTAGTTTTTAACTCGAATTAATTAATTGTAAGTAAAACATCAGTCATGGTTTAATGATTTTTTCTTAGTCTGCTAAGTAGGATTTTTAGTGTTTAAGAGATCAAAGGTTTGAAAATTTTTCGATATTTTAATTAGTTCTTTGCATTTCTGGCGTGCTAAATCCTGTTTTTAAAACAAGTCTGAAGTTTTTACAAAAAAGTAACGTTTGGAATAATTTGCTTCAATTTTTTCTTTGTTTCAGATGGAAGCACAATCGGAGGAGACGAATCAAATTTCTGGTCAAATAGCCCACGATCTGAATCGCCATCTCCAAGTGTTTTGCATTCACAAAACCAAATAGACACCTCTTATCAAATTTATGCCAATTCTAATTGTCCCACATCCAACCATTATCCACCATATATAACTAGTAAGAATCATTTACAATTTACCATGTTTATAAATAAAAAAATAAAAATAGAACGGTTGGCCGTTAGGTATTTGATGGACTTAAAATCTGGAGAATTTGCTGGCCAGTTTAAATTTCCGCTAATTTCTTAAACTTTTAAGAGAGTATTAAATTTATAGGTGTGTCATCTTAGGAGAAACTAAAATATAGTTTCTTTAATAATAGTTCACTTTATTTTTTTTCTTGTTTACTACCACCTACCACTAAAGCTATGCCTGTAGAAAAGCACTTTTTATTATTTGTTGTTTTAATTCGTTCTTTGTTCATTCATATCTTCCAACATTATACGTTCTTTCGGTATATCCTCAACGACGTGGAGTACAAATGTTTCTTTTATTTTAGCATATACAACTATTACTTCTGAATCGGGACTGGGACCACCGTTTGTAAGGGTGGTAAAAAGGCGAACAACAGCAAATAAAAAGAAAGAAGAAGAACACAAAGTATAAACAATGCTTATTCGGATCTTCGAGATTGTATTCCAAATGTTCCTGCAGATACGAAACTTTCAAAAGTAAGATTGTATCGGGTGCTTTTACAAAAAAATTCAATCAACTTATTGCCGAAACGATACCGCACAATTCCTACGGATGTGCTTAGATTTTTTTATAAATTGATCTTTGATTATACCTCTTTTCTAGAATAAAGATATTTAATAAACACTTTATGAAACTTTTTATATATTACGAAGAGATATTCTGCTCTTATTCGCAATAGTATAATAAAAATTAAGAATACTTTAAAGGAAATAATTTTTTAATGAATTATGTATTATAAAATAATTATTTCCAATTGGGTTATATATGTAAATAAATAAAAACTTACATAGAATAGGTTGCAACTCCTACACATAGGATTAAGGGCTTTCGGTCGAAATAATTTTATAATAATCTAATCATAAAATAAGTTCTTAACGACGCTGCCAGACGTAAACTGAGCCCTTGGACGCGCCTCAAAAATGTGAAAAATTTACGTTTTACAAAAAATAATAATTTAATTTAATATAAATTTATATTTCTAGAAAACAAATAAACTATAAAAAAAACTTTTTTTTCACTGTTCGCGTCTGATGCTGTTAAATAAATCAGACAGATTATAAGTGTTTAGCTTTTTAAAATTAATGTCTACCTTTTTAAATAGGTATTTTTAATAAAAAAGGAAAGTAGAAGAACACAAAGTATTAACAATGCCTACGCGGACCTTCGAGACTGTATACCAAATGTTCCAGGAGATACGAAACTATCAAAAGTAAGAGTTTAATTAATGTTTCTATAATTTTGGTCAGCTTCGATGCCAAAACGATACCGCACATATCTTATGGGATTTTAAGTCTCTACGAAGTTTTCTTATAATAATTATAAGTTTAAGACAAAACAATTCAGCTTTTTTAACTTTTATTCTTTGTACTGTGAATAAAATATGGAGGAGTACCTAGGCTACAAAAATTGACAGATCAAAGTGTTAATCTTTTCTTTTGGTCAGTGCATTTATTATATGATTTTAGTCACAGAAAGCTACTATTTTCCTAGTTGTAATATAATATACAGTGTGGGCCAAATTAAACTTGCACACTTTTTAAGTAAAAATAACTTTTTATGTTCTGCCTATCTTATTTATTTTTACAGGGTTAATGGATAGATATGTTTTCTCTGGGTTTGTTAATTTTGGTCGAATGGATTTAGTCAGGACTGGACTTACGGGACTTTTTCCAAAATGATGCATTTAACCTCGTTGCAAGAGATATCGGATTTAGCTACAATTCAGCTAATACGTTTTTCTTGTAGACAAACTATGGAAAATAATTCAGTTAAAGTAAATCTGTCAATAATCTGAGGATACAGGAATTATGATTATTCTTTATGAATGATGCGCCCCAAAAAACATGTATTTCATTCGATTTTAACAGGAAACATTTTTTAGTGTGCTTTGAAAATCAAAAATGTGAAGTTACCATGGTTCCTGAGTTAGATACGTATTAGCCTAATTGTAGATACATTCGATTTATTTTGCAACGATGTTAAATTCATCATTTTGGAAAAAGTCTGGTAAGTCCGGTCCTGGCTAAATCTAATCGACCAAAATTGGCAAATCTAGAGAAAACATATCTACCTATTAGCTTTGTAAAAATAAAAATATAGGCGCAACAGATAAAAAGTTATCATTAGGTAAAAAGTGTGCAAGTTTGATTTGGCCCACGCTGTACATCCTTTTAAACTTAATTTGTTTGAATTATATTTTAATTGTAAAACTTGCATAAAACACCCAATTAAAAAATATTTCTTATCGAAGAAAAATACTAATCAAAAAAATATAATTTCCTTGTTTAGGCCTAGGTTTTAGGTAATTTTATAAAACAATTTAAAATCCCTAATGTGCTATGGATATAAGCAATAGTATTCATATCTCCAGCAACATTTTGGATTAGGTCTTATTCTAATTAGCCTTAATACTGTTTTTTACCCATTAATGGGCTTTTTTTTTTGGATATTATTTTAAGAGTTATATACTTATGGCGTCAGCCATTGACAAAGGTGTTGTGCATTGCATTTATTTTATGTTAGGTTAATGAGTTTTATCAATGATATAAAGGTTTAAGAATGGCTAAGTTTCAATATTATAACAACACAAACTCTCTGTTTTAACACTTTTAATCTGTTCGCTTTATGATTTTCAGGCGGAGTCTAAGATAAATCGGCTTAATCTCAAGTAAATGTGCACCATTATAAATAAAAAAGGGGGTAAATACACCGCCAGTATCAGTATTAATTAACAGAAAAAAAAAAACAAAACAAAGCTATGAGTTTTTTTTTAATTTAGCGTTTTAATAGTTCCGTATAAGCTCCCATTGTTTCAAGACCACCTAACATGAAAATCTTGCTCCTCTCTTATCCTAGATGAACCAAGATTAACTTAGTCAAAGGTACATAAAAGGTTATAATAATAAATACTTTAAGGTTACGTTTCAGAACTATGTAAAGTTCATTATATCTAGGTAAAGTACATTTTTTTAAATTTTTGTTTTTTTAAATAAAATATCCTTTATTACCGTTTAATTATGGCTGGAATATTAAAGTTGCCTCAAAATTCTACCATTGGTTAGAAAAAAATGATTAAAGTGTTTAAGAATAAAATTTGCAAATCTCATAAGGTTCGGGCGGTATCGTTTCAGGCTTAAAACTTTAAAAAAATTAAAATAATAGAATTTAAAAGTAACTTTAAGACGAAGATATATTTTGTGAAAACCTGTTAAAACAAAAAAAATGATATTTTGTATCCTAACCAAAATCCAATATGTCAATTAAAATTTAGGTTTATGTTTTTATGAAATCTCATTACCACTGACAGTTATAAATATATTATGGTTTTTATTTTAGATAAAAACTTTACGTTTAGCCACATCATACATTAGTTATTTAACACGAGCATTAGAAACAGACGATGCCCCTGGAAACTTTAGAGCAGAATTAGGGAACCTCTCCAGAAAATCTAGTAATAGTAGTAGTAGCAGTAGTAGTAATAATCAGCAACACATTAACAACAACAATTGCTCTAGTATCCATGGTTCCCCTAAAAGTGACACTTCGGTAAGTTTTTTTTATAACAAAATAGTTTTTATTACTTGTACCTACAACAATCAATCCAAGGGTCAGTGTTTTAAAATATCAAAATATTCTAAAATATGTTTATGTATTTAACCATTTTTTTATCTTCATACATGTGTCATTCCAAGCAATTAAAAATTAGTAATTACTGTTTTTAAGTTACTAGAAATACGACTTTCGGTGATTGATTTCTGTCAAGATGGTATTTTAATTCTAATAATCGTAAAATATAATGCAGTTAAATTTGTTATCACATCTTTGCGGCGTTTATCGACTTCTTGAGTTTCTGTAAAACCTTAAGATCGCCCTGTTAGTTGGCTTTTTAAATATTATTTCGTTCATTTGTCTATCTGTCTGCTGTTAATGTTAACGGTTAACGGCATTTTTAGGACATAGACTACCAAAAAAAAAAACATTTTTCTATTGGAGCTGTATTTGAACCTATAAATATGCTAAAAAATCGTTTTTTTTTTCAAAATCGCAAGTGGATATACTAAATATGTATCAGTAATCAACTAAAAACTTTTTTCGTTGCTTGCGATGACACATTAATTTGGATATTTTAGGCTTTTTTTTTTTAATGTTAAAAAATAATAAAATTCTAATATATTATGTCAAAGATATAACGACTTTATCAAATGGATTTGGATTGAAAGTTTGTGTCCTGCCAGATTACCTTTAAATTATAATTGTATAATTAAAATTATCAAAAACGGATTAAAAAAATAGGAGTTTCTTTTAATAAGCGTATAGTGTATACGGCACTAATAAAGATTAAGTTTATATGAGGAATGTTCATTCAAAAGGGATGTCTAGTTACCTACACGTATTTTAAAAAAAAGTACAAAAAACTTTAAACAATTTAATTCTGAAAACTAAAATTCTAAATGTGTTAAATTATAACTATTTTGGGGCGTAGAAATATATTTATTTATAATAAATTCCTTTTATTACATTATTTTTATAATAAAAATCAAAAATCATTTGGGCATGTTTACTTTTCTGTTTTTGACTGTCGAAGGGAGTTTCCTTTTTCACGTCTACTTTTGTTGTAACTTTGAATTTCTTAATATATTTTTGTATTTTTTTTTCGATGTCTGTGTTACATCCGAAACTTTTACATCTTTGTGAATTACGATATGTAGCCCTTGGAAAACAAAAACAACAATCAGGTAAATCCCTTACCTCAAGAGTCTAGTGTAATTCAGTTAGGTTTTGTTAAATTTCTAAAGTGCTCGCCAAAAATCGGGACAAGCAATTTTTAGCACCATATTTACCTTGTAGTAACTTTTGAAATAAAAATATTTTTAGCTGCGGATTTCGGTATGTTAATGCCCATTTCGTCTAGATGACATGGCGCAAAATGATTTTTGAAAAATAATTAAATTTTCATGGTATACAAGGTGGTCAATGAACAGATGCAAAAGTACAAAAAGTTTAGAGGTGTGTGATTCCGGTAATAATTTTTTTCACATTTAATTATAGTTCATTAGTAAAGTAACATCAATATCTCCAGACGTTTTTGCCAGTTTTTTGATTACAGCCCTTGAGCCCCAGAGACACTACTAAACAAAAAATGTGTCAAAACTTTGCTACCAATATCTTTAAAACGCTGTAACTTAAAACGGCTTTACCGATTTCTACCAGGTTTTCACATTCTGAAAGCTCATTTTCTAGTTCTTTTTATTACCTAACCACTTTATTGGTAAATGGCCATTTCTATAAAATACAGGGGTCAAACAAAAGTAAAGATAAAATTGCACAAAATATGGCTATTGTTCGTTTTAAGCTATGACAATTGGGCTGTATGTTGTTGTTTAGTTTGAAATTTGGTCAATATGCAGCTTCGGTCAATACCTCTGGACGGTCTTTTTACTTTTTCGATTAGTGCTTTTTGGCCACAGATACGGTACCAGGCAGATCCATTGTCCTATAATGTGTCTTTGTGGAAATCTGGAAATTTTAAATTAATTACTATTTAATGATGTTTTTTTTTTGTACAGGGTAATCAAACAAAACTGACTCTTTCATTATACAGGGTGTTTTAGATTTTAGTTGGAAAAATTTAATAGACGATAGAACATGAAAAAATAAAAAAGAGTCTATATAAACATGTATGTTTTGAAGCTTCGTTCTCGAGATACAGGGTGTTAAAGTTTTGGAAAAAATAGTTTTTATTCATAGCTCAAAAATCCCTTGGCTGATTTTCCTTAAACTTGACAGGTTCATTCACACACAAATCCCTGTACCTATTCGCATTCATAGTATGTTTTAGGAGGCCACTAAAGAACAGGATTTTTTTTATTATTTTGTGTTCTCGAAAACGAAGCAAAAATAAGAAAAAACATTTAAAAACAAAAAGTTGTATTTTTCTTTGATTTTTTCTATAGGGCCAAGCAATAAAGTATTAGTTTTTATTTTTTTTCTCGAAAACAAAGCAAGATACGAAAAATTAACAAGAAACAAGAAAGTTGTATTTTTAAATGCTTAATCTAAAAAAAATACAAAATTATAAAAAAGCAGTGGCGTACCATTATTTTTCCATCTTTACTAACTAGATTGCCCTCTGGGACGCCACTGCAATAATTACGGTAAATCTTATTACATCAAATGATACCTCTTATCATGAGAAACAAACCTGTCAAGTTTAAGGAAAATCGGCCAAGGGATTTTTGAGCTATGAATAAAAAACTATTTTTTTCCAAAACTTTAACACCCTGTATCTCGAGAACGAAGCTTTAAAACATACATGTTTATATAGACTTTTTTATTTTTTGCATGTTCTATCGTCTATTAAATTTTCCCGATTAAAATCTAAAACACCCTGTATAATGAAAGAGTCAGTTTTGTTTGATTACCCTGTACAAAAAAAACATCATTAGGTAGTAATTAATTTAAAATTTCCAGATCACATCAAAAATCCACAAAAGACACATTTTAGGACAATGGATCTGCCTGGTAGCGTATCTGTGGCCAAAAGGCACTAATCGAAAAAGTAAAAAACCGTCCAGAGGTATTGACCGAAGCTGCATATTGACCAAATTTCAAACCAAACAACAACGTACAGCCCAATTGTCATAGCTTAAAACGAACAATAGCCATATTTTGTGCAATTTTATCTTTACTTTTTGTTTGACCCCTGTATTTTATAGAAATGGCCATGTACCAATAAAGTGGTTAGGTAATAAAAAAGAACCAGAAAATAAGCTTTCAGAATGTGAAAACCTGGTCGAAATCGGTAAAGCCGTTTTTAAGTTACAGCGTTTTAAAGATATTGGTAGCAAAGTTTTGACACATTTTTTGTTTAGTAGTGTCTCTGGGGCTAAAGGGCTGTAATCAAAAAACTGGCAAAAACGTCTGGAGATATTGATGTTACTTTACTAATGACCTATAATTAAATGCGAAAAAAATTATTACCGGAATCACACACCTCTAAACTTTTTGTAATTTTGCATCTGTTCATTGACCACCCTGTATACCATGAACATTTGATTATTTTTCAAAAATCATTTTGCGCCATGTCATCTAGACGAAATGGGCTTTAACATACCGAAATCCGCAGCTTAAAATATTTTTTATTTCCAAAGTTACTACAAGTTAAATATGGTGCTAAAAATTGCTTGTCCCGATTTTTTGGCGAGCACTTTATAATAATATATACAGAATGTCCACGGATGGGGTTAACAAGAGGACAAACGGAACAAAAATTTAATTTTCTGAAAAAATCCATCTCCATAAAAATTTTTGGTTGTAAAAGAAAAATGGTTCACGAAGAGAAAATGTTGATTTTGTATGCAGGGTTAACAAAAACTTTGAAAAATATGATTTGTTTCCAGGAGTAAACCACCTTCATTATTTATTTTTAGGCAAAATGTCATTAAGAAAATTTAATTAGAATAATGTTTGTAATCGATAACTAACCAAATTTTATTGCACCCCATAATTTGGCGAAAACCCCTCGATCACATTCGTTTATAGCTGAAAAATTGTGCTGTGTAGGAATTTGGAGAAAGCAGGTGTTTAAAAAACAAATTTTAAGAGTTTTTAGGTCATTTCATTATAAAAATTTAAAATAATTAATTTCTGATAACTCCAAAATTAGTTTCATAATTTTTTTTGATACCCCTTGTAACATTAGTAAAGTCATTCAAAATTTAATAATATTTTGCCTAAAAATGAAAAAGTAAAGGTAGTTTACTCTTAAAGAAAAATCATGTTTTTAAATTTTTGCGAACCCTGTATACAAAAATCAACTCTTCGTGAATCCTATTTTTTAAAGCAAATTTTTTATGAAAAATGACTTTTTTGAAAAATGAAATTTTTGGTACATTTTTCCTCTTGTTACCCCATCCGTAGTCACTGTGGACAGTCTGTAGATTTTAATTAACACGAAAAGTGATTTCATGCAGTGTGGACATGTTTTGTTGTTTAGATCGATATTCACACTTTCATATTAGTTTTTTACAAAGCTCAGGATTACTTAAAAGGGATTTAAAGATGTAAACGATAAAAATAATTAAAGGATGAGATTTTAAAATTGACACAAAACGATTTTTGTTAAAATGTGGACATGTCCCTTTTTACATACAATTAAGTATAACGTTTCTTAAAAATTCTGGTTATCATATTTTATTTTCTACTAAACTTTCGTAAAAGTTCATAAGAAAAATTGGTTTTGGCACATTTAAAAACATAAATTTCATAATTAAATTTGTCTATTAATTAAAGGCAAACCCTATAAAACCGACTTGTTTTCTCTAACTAAATTATTCGAAAGACCGAAAGAAGTTTTTTTTTCTAATCTTATTAAAGGTGATTATGATCTATTAATGCCCGCCCCTCAAATTATCTAAGTGGGTTGGCGTGTCTCAACATTCGCCAGAGTCATTCTCTGTGACACAAATGATTATCTTTTAAAGAAGATACACGCTGAGGGGTGGTTAGTCAATTCAACCCCTAACGCTATAATTTTTCCTTAATTTTATTATTTGACTTTATTTTTGGCGAAGGTCTATTTAATAGTCATTTGCCGATATTAGTTTGGTGGCAAGTGGCAAGTGTTAATGCATGGGGGTTTTAATGCAATAAAAAGATTATTGTCATTATGCATTTTTACACTACTGTTCAGTTTATCTACAGGAAAATACATTGCTGGACAAAAAAAAGCCGGACAAAAAAAATAGTACGCCCCTGCTTTTTCTCGAATAATTATAATTTTTTATATATTCATTTACTTTGGAGCAGAGTTGGGTCGTATTCGAATACTTAGTATTCTCAATAGTATTCAGAATACCTTTTGCCGGTATTCGAATACAGTTGTGTCTTTGGTATTTGGTATTTGACAGAGTACTTTTTGGTTAGTATTCGGGGTTGTGTATTCGACGAATACTTATTTTGATTATTCGAGTACCGGCGTTTCGAGTATTCAAATACCGCAACGTGTAATTCGTATTTATTCAAATACATGTGTAAGTTGTACCGTGGGTGTCTTAAGCGAGGTAAGAGGGAGTTTGTTGACACGGGACTAAAACACGTGAAGACTTGGGGGAAGGAAAGACATCCGCGGGCAGCAGGTTCCACATTTTAGAAACTCTAGGGATAAAAGAACGAAGAAAGTGGAAAGAGTTCGGGGCCTGTCCAATTGGACTGTATAGGGATGCATACGCGCGGCACCACGAGTTTCTCTGTTGGGAACCGTGAGTGGAGGAACTATACTAGACAATTCTTCAGAGCAGAAGCCATGAAAGTACTTTACTAAGTTACTGTAACTGGCATAAATAAAAGCCTTTTGTCTAATTTGTTTAAAAAAGGTCAAAACTTACATTACTACAATTTAAACCTTAAAAAAACAGTAGTAACAATTTTTAATTCAAAACCGAATTTTAAATACAAAACACCATATCAGATTTTCGCGATTTTGCGATGCATTAAAATTGCTATTATTTTTTTCAACCGTTTGTTGTACAAAAAATAACAGGAGACTGAATTAACTTCAAAGTAAATGATTATCTTAAAAATAATAGTGATTTAAAGAAAAAGCAGTGACGTACTATTTTTTCTTGAAAAAAATCAATACAAATCTTGTTTGAACGTCACTGAGATATGTTCAATAAAAAAATACAGCAGAGAATGTAATGGTTAAAAGAAGTGTACCAAATTTTATGGATATATCTGAAGTGATAGTTATGATATAAAAGGCATCTTTTCTTAAAACTAAACTTAAAACACCCTGTAGTTTGGAAACAAAGTATTTTAAAACATAATTTTATTTGAAAAATGTTCCTATTTTTTTGCACTATGTACTGTGTTAAGAGGACTGTACCAACTTAAAAATAACTCTGTAGGTAGAATGTATTTTATGTATTGGAGAATTTTATTTGAAAGTAATATTTATTTTTATTTATTTATTTTTGACCATATTTCTTTTCTCTTGTGGTTTTTGCTTTTATATTAAATATGTAATGACATACCAAAAAAAAAACTAACTATTATTTTACATAGGAAGAAACATCCAGTTCAAGAAAAGCAAAAGGACGCACTGGCTGGCCCCAGCACGTTTGGGCACTAGAACTTAAGCAAGAGCAGGCGCTTTAAAGACGAGTATAAAATATTTTAAACTATTAAGTGGAAGTCCTAAAACTAAAAAATAGCTGGTAACAATAATTTGTAAGAATTGAAATTCGGTAGTGCTTGAAATAGTAGATTGTTATGATTTTTACCTTTATTTTTGCTTAAGTATTATTAAAACTTTAGCTAGGTTCTTAAAACTAAAAGAAAATATAATCCAATCATAAAGTCATCTTTTATTTACCATTTAAATATTAAAAAAGGTTCAACAAAACTGTATATAACTTAAAACCCCTGGCGTTAACCTAGTGGTTAATACAAAGTGGCCATTTGAAAACGAAACAGTGCTTATTTTGGAAACTTCAAGTCATTTAATGAAAAACGCTCGGACCCGTCAAATTTTGATTTTAGGGAAAACACATTTTTTGCTAATTTCACCCCCGAACTGCAACCGTCTAGCAGGGGTGAGACTCACCCCAAAATCTTAAATGGAAAGAAGGGTCAAGTAATACTTATTTTAAGGGTTTCTTAACCCTGATTACAACTACCAAGTTTAAAGTATCTTATTTTTTATAGTACAATATTAAATTACCTGTAAGAGCAAGATACTTTAAACTAAGTAAGGTGATATAATAAGGATTAAACGATCTTCAAAATAAGATATCAATTAATCTTTCTGGCGAGGGTGTGATTCACCTTTAAAGTTTAGGGGTGAGTCACACCCTTAACTAATATATCATTTTAAAGATCGTTTCTCCCTTATCATATTCCCTTAGTGAAAAGTAGCTTACTCTTACAGGCAATTTAATATTTTATTTTAAAAAAATAAAAATCGAAATTTTGACAAGCTGTCATATCAACGAAAATAATAGCAGAGACTTCAAACTTGGCAGTTATCTCACCTCTGCTAAAGGGTTGCAGTTAAAGGAGTAAAAAAATGTTTTCCCCTAAAATCAAAAATTGACGGGTCCAAACGTTTTTTCTTAAGCGACCAAAATCAGCTTTGTTTCGTTTTTAAATGACCACCCTGTAAAATATGTTAGTAACGTATCCCAAAGTAGAAATATATGTATTTAAATTTATATATTATCTTTAAATGGCCTAAATTTCACAAACCAACCGTTTTGGAATATCGTGCATAAAAACATTTTTTTGTTAAAATATTTAAATGGTTTGGGACACACTGTATATAAATAAGGTAAGTAATAAAAATAGTAATGTAAGAAAAATACTTTTTGTAAGTATTTTTTGTGAATAGTACTTTTGGGTGATTTGGAAGTTGTCCATAAAATTTAAAGAGGATACTTAATATACCACTAGAAGCACGATTAATAACATTTAGAAAAATGTTTTCAAATCTTACTAAAATATACTTTTTGCACCCATCAGAAATCTAAACAACTGTTATTTTACAAATAGCAAGGCGAAATAAATTTTTATTTTACAGACAGAATAGGACCTAAAATATTTTTTAAGAAAAAAATTAAATTTTAATCATACACTAAAAATGAGCTTTTACAATATACACTAAAGATCCTCCGGCTTCTATGCACATTTTGCTCGATGAATCCAGTTTGTATCATTAAATTTTTAAGGATAAGTTTTTATTTACCCCGTATTTATTAATACATTTTAATTTGTACAATAAAAGGCAACGTGTCGTATTTAGAGACGTTATGTAATAATAAAATTAATTACTACTATACAAAATGATGGGTTTATGAAATACCACATACAATAGACCTTTAGTGGCAGTGCAATTTAAATTTAGTAGCTAACGAGGTGGATTTGCAATTTTCTTAGAGGTGTCCGAAAAATTTCTCTCGTCTCCACGATCCGGTATTTTATTATTTTTTTATTCATCTAATAGGTGTCACACATCTTTTCTTAGTGTAATATTTTTGAAGTAATATATTTTTTAAATACTAAAATATTTTACAACATAGTCACGCAGCTTCAAAACAAATTTTAATATAAAAAAAATCAAGTCACTGAAACACCAAAGTTAAATAATTTACAATATTCTTTGGCTTTGACCTAAAGCCGCGTCCAAACTTGCCGTGCCGCTCCACGCCGCATATCGCGGCACATGGTGCGCGTTATGATAAGTTCCAATATTAAATACTTTGGCCATATTGGTTATAAATATTTATTTAATTCAAAGCAAAAACAGAAAATCCATACGCGTTTCTCTTTTCTCTTTTAAATCGTTTTGAGCAAATCTGCCTGTCTGAGATTTCAGATAAATGTGTTAAACGGCAAATGCCAGTTAAATATTTCATCATCGTCAATGAGGAAAGGGCAATTGTTAGATATTAAATATATCGAAAATATTGTTCCAGGTGACAAAAAAATGTGAAGGTTTGAGCCCTTAATATTAAGAGATCGCGACTAACAGTTTTTTAAAAAAACCATTTTCTTATGCAAAATTTGCAAATTATAGATCTGCAAAAAAAAACTAATACGCATTGTTAAAAAAATAAATTTTCTTCAAAAATGCTCTCTTCGAAAATTGTCATAAAATACCCCGATTCCATATTATCGGGCTTTGAACAATTAACTATTTTTTCAATTTTGTTTCTTGAGTCTGGATTTTTGTTACTACAGCGAATATTATTATTTCGGGATAATTTAGGAAAAGAGCTTTTTAAGGGAAAAGTAAATTTTTATTAAAAATTTTTCAGATCAACAATTTTCGAGTTTTGCATAAAAAATGATTGTTGTTAAAAAGTGTTAGTCGCCATGATAAACCTTTTAATATTAATATTAATATTAATATTAATATTAATATTAGAAGCTCAAACCTTTATGATATTTTCTTACTACCTTAAACAATATTTTGGATATATTAAAAAAATAAATTCGATTTTTATTGCCCAGTCTAGTAATTATACCCTGAATGTCCATAACCACAATAATAATAATAACCAAATTTAAAATTAAGAGAGTTTACAGTAAAGAGCTTAAAGTTTTAGTATTTTATTTTTATAAAATGACAGAATAGCTCGATTGTTTAAGATCATATGACATGAAAATTTCTCTTCGCTCGAGATGTAGTATTGAAACTTAGTCTATGTGGCAAAAGGAGTAATTTGTAGAAAACATTTATTTTGCTGCAGAAAGTATATCTTAATCCGGATCTGTTACCTCGTGTATATGTATTATTTTAGTTAAATGTTGCCAGATGGCCCCTAATATATACATTTATCTACACCTTAAGAGTTTTCTATATTGTATCCATAGTCGAGTTTAAAATTAGATATTTTATATCGGATTTGTTTATGTTTAATAGTTTGTTTATAAGTATAGTATTGTAAAAGGATATATATTTTGTTTTGTAGACTATTTTTAATTTGTTTTAATGCTGCAATAAAGCGATTTGTAAGTAAGCTCACAGGTATTTTCTTGAAATTTTTGTGACTGGCAGAGCAACGGACACAAAATGATTTCATAAATTAGGAGCCCCTAATCAAAATGCAGTTTTTGGTAAAACACAATTTTAGATGAATCTCACAATTTTTACTCCGCGTTTTATTTATGGTTGAAAAGTGTTTTTACACTTATACAGGGTGTTTCTAATCTAAACAAATGCAAAAAAGTTTAGAAGGTGATCCCTTGCTCGTAATAAAGGGTAGCTTGCTTTATAAATATAGG
Source organism: Listronotus bonariensis (assembly GCA_014170235.1). Lineage (NCBI taxonomy): Eukaryota > Metazoa > Arthropoda > Insecta > Coleoptera > Curculionidae > Listronotus > Listronotus bonariensis. Next base: position 211,513 of record JACEGR010000024.1, read on the forward strand.
GTTAAAACTTAACCGTTAGGGAGATATCGCAAAAAAATTTAACAAAAAGTCCCTTTATGTTGCTTCTTAGGTACAACATAAGCATTGTATTTAAACTACCAAGTAATGTTAAATAAATACATATTACAAACGCCATAATGGGTGACAGCGGAAAAATAGATTTTTTTATAAAATAAAATTTTTCGTCCCGGCACGTAATGATTTACATTTTATTTTTTTATTGGAATTTGGTAAGTTAAACGAAAAACATACAGGAGTACAAAAGTTTTTAAATAAACCAATATATCTAAATTTATATTTTTAAGGCCATTGCGTAAGTGTCTCTTAAAATTTGATTAGCAGAAACGATAGAGGTACTCTATTTTCACCACTTCCATTAATTCAAATAAGTGAAAATATTTTTTAAAAGTGTATTTTTGTAATAGCAATATTTTCGTAAAATTTCGTTATTCTAGCGCTTTTGGCTTTTAAGATAAAAAATAACAACGTTATTTTTTGCCATATCTGTACCGCGATATCTCCCTCATGGTTGATTTTTGACCTTTTTGTTTTTATACTACTACAAGAAATTACCTCCTAAAATTTTTTGCATATGCTTAGACCCCCTGTATAATTAATTTAAAAATATAACATATTTTAATTATTTTCTTTCAAAATCAAAAATAAATAGAACAATAGTAAAAATTGTTAGGTATTCTAAAAATTCTGATTTCAAAGACAATTATAGTTTCACTAACTCTCTCAAATATTCCGATTTCCTATTTTTTTTTAATTTTTACAACAGTACTTTTATACTCCTAATAAGGTACTTTTAAACAAACATAAAAAAATGTGTGATTACACAGAGTGTTTATTAGGTACGTGCACTTAATGTAACAGCGATTCTTTAAGCCAATTTAGGACAAACAGTTTATATGAACGTGGATCCGCAAATCCTCAGTTCCCAAGGCTCGTGGTGTTCAACTAATTAAAAAATAATAGTTTAAAAAACTAAAAAACACGCTTTTATATGCAACCGAACTAAAAATTAGAAAATAATTTTTCATTACAAAGAGTTTGTCACTTCAGAATAAAAGCGTGGGGTGCTTAATATATTAAATGTTATAATTATTCTATTTGCAAATATCTATGAGGGAAAAGTTATGAAAAAATAGTAAAATGCACCCCACGCTTTTATTCTGAAGTGACAAACTCTTTGTAATGAAAAATTATTTTCTAATTTTTAGTTCGGTTGCATATAAAAGCGTGTTTTTTAGTTTTTTAAACTATTAATTATTTTTCATTTTTTAGTTTCTGCTACTCTTGACAAAATGGCGAAAAATTTTTTTAATGAACAAGAGTGGCACATTTTAAAAATTTTTCCAACAGATTGCAACTCACTAAAAATTTCTTCTTCATTAAGTAGCAAAGTTTGAAATTTTGCCAACAGGTGGCAACCTAGGTGTTGTTTTTATATTTTTATAATATAAAGGAAATTTTTTTCCTGGCGATCCAAAAAAGAATGTTAATTTTTATTAATTGCACATTATGTATTATGTATACATTACACATAATGTAATTTTTATTATTTAATCCTTGAACTAATGGTGCAACTAACCCTATATTTTTATTTTTCATAAAAATTAAACACTCATGGTGCAACTAACTAAATTGTGTAAAAACTAAAAATTTCTTCTTCATTTAATAGCAAAGTTTGAAATGTTGCCAACAGATGGCATCCTAGGTGTTGTTTTTATAATATAATGGAATTTTTTTTCCTGGCGATTCAAAAAAGATAACGGGATACTGTTTTTAAATTATTGCATCTTCATCGGTCCTTGACACGTGTGCAAAGTTTCAAAGAAATCGAATAGCTGGAAGTTGGTTATAAATTAGGCTCAAAGATTCCGTTACATAGATAGATAGATAGATAGATGGATAGTTACAACCCAAGTTAATAAAAGCGTGTTAAAAAAAGACTTTTTTTCTCTTACTTTTTTTGCTTAGTTTAAAAAAAACACCTATTGTAAATCTGGTGTCAAAGATTTTTTCGAAAACCATGTTTTGTATTTTTTTATTAACAATTATGGGACAAAAAATCTTTTACTAAAATGAGCGCCTATAAAAATTTTTTGAAAATGTTATCACTTCGTATCGTAAGAATAATCAACTTGCGGAAGCATTTTTATATGAACTTTTTGTCTTAATATTGCTTAAAAAATAATACGTCGAATTAATTGCAAATGCCCTATTAACACCCTGTATATCAGTAGGGAGTAAAAATATAAGCAATTAATTTTTCATAATTTTTACTTAAAAGTGAATAAGCTTTGCAAAGAGGCGTTTATCACCAAATTAACGAAATAATAAATTGTAACCGAAAAAACACAGCGTGTTAAATTCCAATTTGAAATTTGACTATTGACGCCCACTGAGCTTGAACATAATAAAAAAACAAAGATACATTGATTTTACTTGTTAAGTGGGATCACATTTCACTCAATTGACTGAGATATATTTACAAGGCATTTATTGTCATTATCATTCTTCTTTCTTTCGTCTAATTAGTAAGGTTTTTGGCTATTTTTAAAATTAGATTCTATACAGTGTTTCTAAAATTTCAGCTGGAATAGAAGGGACATTTTTAAATTATAAATTTGGTGCTCTTTAAAAAGAAAAAAAAACATAAAGACGTTTTAAGTAAAAAGTTTTGAAGCGCAAGAAAAAGAAAAAAATCGCTTAGGTATTTTATTCAATATATTTCGCTCATCGAAAATAATAACTTGAAAATGAGTGCTACTGTGCCAAAATGACAGGGAGTTGCAAGTGCACCCCCTCCAGGCGCCCATGATTCTGGGGTAGTTATCGAAGGTTTAAAGTTCAGTCGCTGTAGTACCGCCAGTATCTTCCACAAACTAAGAGGTACGTTATTAACATGGGTCTTAAAGTTTTGGAGGTGTGCAGGGAATGGTAATACATTTGCAGGCAGCTGTTCTCATATTGTAGTCATATTAGGAATAGAAAAACTAAACAAGTGGAAAGTTTAAGGCTTCTCTAGATGAGCTTTTATAGGCGATGTGCAAGTTTGGCAGCATAATCTATTAGAAGCTGCTAATAAGGAAGCTGGGGGTATTATATTGTCTAAATTCTCAATTATACCGTAAAATTTCGTATTAAAAAGAGCGTCCTAGGGATGTGAAATTTTAAAGAAACATCAATAAATTGATATCGATAAATATTGTTTTGACTAATATCGAATATTTGATATATCGAAGAGCAATATATCGATATTTGAGAGAGAAAATAATATGTATAAATTACCTTATATTACATTTTTTTTTAACAGGTAGTGGGGAAATAAATACGGCAGAATAGTAAAACTTACCTTGATTTTAGTTCACTTTTCGTTTTTTACTGTACAATATTTTTAACAGTTTTAAAAATCGTAAAAAAATCGCTCCTTAATTTTGTCTCATTTACCACAAATATCGATGAAGATTATCGACATTTGATTTTCGATATATCGATATTTATTATTTTCTTCCTTGCGATTGTTGATATTAAGTTATTTTTTTACTATGCTAAAATTAAAGCAATAAAAATACGTTCTCTGGTAAAAATAGATTTATTATTTTGTTATGGCAGACTTGTTCCAACTAATTAACTGAATCACATATAAATAAATCTTAAATTCTATATAAAAATACCTATTTAACTTTACTGTTTTAAATTCTTGTATATCCATGGTAAGAATTTTTCAACCCTGGTATATACTCCCGGATATTGACCTTTTCCACATCCGATTCCCCATGATACTATGCCGACCTGAGTCCATTTTCCATTGTTAACCATGAGTGGGCCACCACTATCCCCTCAAAAAATAGATTTGTTTATATTTGTAGACGTAAAATGCTCTTTCCCCAACAATATAAGTTGCGAGTGCCCACTGAGACGCCACTGACACAAAAAATAACAATCTGGTTAGGTCCAAATAAGCGCCTTATTATTTTAAATAAATGTATCAAATTTTAACGCCCTGTATCTCAGTACGGAAACAACTCCCGACATATCGCTCACTGGCTGCAATGAGTGGCACAACTCGTGAAAATTGATAAATGAAGATAAATTGTGCATTGCTCCTAATATTATGTGTTTCTACGAATAAACAAGACCGGCATAAATATAGTTTAGTTTTGATCCGATAGATGGCAGATGTGCCGTTAAGTCTTTGGCGCGAAATGTAGAGCTTATATCCGTCAATACCGGCATAACAGGTCAGTTGGCCGTTGAACATCAGCAAGTAAACAGTGAAGTTTATGCAACAGTGTCACATTTAAACCACCGCATTTCAAAGTGTGTGCAACAGTGGCACTTTTAGCTTAGTACGGTAAGTTTCACATAAATTTATTGTATTTATTTCCCCAATAACGGCACATTGCGACTTGTGTCATTATTGCCCATTTTTGTTTGTGTTTTTTCTAAGTTGTGCCACTATTGTTCTCTAATATACATTAAAATATTTTTTAATAATCTATCAATAGTGTCACATTTAGAGTTGTGCCGTTATTGCTTCTTGTTTTTTTTTAATTATTTGGAATTGCTCCATGATTTATACAGTGTGGACTGCTAACTTTTGTACCCTTAAATTTTTCTTTATAAAATTTGGGTATGATTAATGGGAGGATATAAACTACTTTTTGACGTAAAAATGATAGTTGCGACAATCAAGATGGCGGGTGGGCGCCATCTTGATCTCCCATTGGTCGTACCCAAATTTTATAAAGACAAAATTAACGGTACAAAAGTTAGCAGGGGGACTATTTAGGTCCACATTGTATAGAACACTTTTTCAAGTTGTTTTATTTATATCAATTTTGGACTTTGAGAGTCTGCTATTTTATAGTATACATTCATGTTATAGATTGAAGCTAAACCATTATGGAAAAAAACCCCAGAAATGTAAGAATGCTGGGAATGTTGGGTATCAAATTACAGAAAGATGGTACGGCTAATAGTTCGGTTTGGAAAGTAGTTCCCAAGACTACCCCTAATCATTTTTCGGAACACAGGCAAACAACGAGTGATGCAAAAGGTGAAAATCCTAGTATCATTACTAAAGTAAAGGTGACAGGTGATGGTGACGACATTGTAGTTAGAGAGGTATTTATAATAACACGGTGTTAGAAAATGAATATTGTATAAAAGTAGTTAGTAACAACAGTAAATTGTGAAGGGTATTAGAACACTATGAAAATTTGTATTTAAATTATTTTTCAGGTTGCTGAAATTGAAAGTACTGTACAGCTACAAACTGATAAATTAAAAGAAACAGAAAAATGTCAGGAGATTTTTTATACTGTGACAGAATTTGAGGGGTCTCTGGATGATACGTTAATGGTAGATATTAACAATAGAAGAATTTTATTCAAGTTCTATAATAATTATCTTACAGGATAACATAATTTTATTGTAATCAATACTTTCAGCTAACTAAAAACAATTGTGATCCGTTCCAAAGTTGTGAGAATGAACAAGAACTCGAGAAAAATGGAAGCTCTGTCTCAAATAGCATGGCCCCAGAAACAACTGTTACTGATACTTTGGTGAATAATATTGGAAAAAATGAGGTACGCAAGTCTTGGTATTTTATTACTAACGCTTTATAAAATTATATTATATTTTTAGGTCGTTGGAATAAATTGTGGAAATAATTATAAACCACAAGCTAAGCTCAATGATTCTGGAGAAAGATTAGATTTAGAGAATGGGAAAGACGAAGAACATGAGAAGGAATCAGATTTAGAAGACCTGTACTCCTCCGACGATTCAGTCGCAGATCCCAATTATTTAACCGATCAATCATCTTCAAGTTCCGATGAAGAATCCGTTAATTCAGTTGTAAACCCCAACATTCCACTTATATCTACTCAGTCTGAAAACTGCGATTCTGATGTTGCAAAAAAAACTAGAAAAAGAAAAGCATTGCCACTAAAATGGAAGAGAAATAAAATAAAAGTACTTCGGAATAGTGGACAAGCTTATAATACATTAAATAAAGGTTCGCATGTAGAATCTAGAAAAATAAATATACCATGTAATGAAAAATGCACCTTGAATTGCACTAGCAAATTTTCGGAAGAAGATAGAAAAGTTATATTTCAAAAGTATTGGGACTTGGCAGACCTAAACAAACAGAGGGCGTTTATTGTAACTTTGATGAATGAAATTCAGTCGGGATCGTACAAAGAAAATAGACGTGCTAGGAACAACGCATTTTATTTATTCAAAGGGGATAACAAAATACGTGTGTGTAAGGTGTTCTTTGTTTCTACCTTAGGAATTACAAATCGATCCATCCGCAGTGTTATAAGTAAAAGGAAAGAGGGAGACTTAGAAGATAAAAGAGGTAAACACGGAAAGCAGAAAAAAATTTCAGAAGCTTTGAAAAATGATGTTCGGGCACACATTAACTCTATACCGAAGATAGAAAGTCACTATACCAGAGCACATAGTGATAAAGAATACATCGAAGGTGGAAAAACTGTCACCGATCTTTACAGAGATTACAAACATCTCTGTGAATCACAGGAAAAGCCCTTTGTGACCCTAATGGCTTACAGGAATATATTTAACTACGAATTTAACCTTTCTTTCTTTGTACCGAAAAAAGATCAATGTTCAAAGTGTGTGTCTTATCAAAATGCAAGCGTCGAAGAACAAAAGGAAATGGAAAGTGAACATTTATATCACCAAAAAGAAAAACAGTTGAGTCGGGAAGAAAAGCAGAGAGATAAAGATAAAATTTCCGACAAATATCAAGTAAGTTGCTTCGATTTGCAGGCCACTCTGCCAACACCAAGAGGCGATGTGTCGACTTTTTATTATAAGTCTAAGTTGTCGACCTATAATTTTACCATTTGTGATCTTTCCAAAAAGGCCTAGGCACTGTAATGTGCTTTATGTGGCATGAGGGCCAGGGAAAAAGAGGTCCCAACGAAATTGGCTCTTGTTTATTGAAATACTTGGAAGAAAAAAATAAAATTGAAGAAAATATAGAGATTATATTCTATTCTGATAACTGTTCAGGACAGCAAAAAAACAAGTTTGTATTAGCTGCATATTTTTATGCAATTTCAAAATTTAGAAATATTAAGTCAATAACCCACAAATACTTAGTCTCAGGTCATACACAGAACGAGGGAGACAATGTTCATTCAGTGATCGAGAAAAACATTAAACGGGCCTTAAAATCCGGGCCAATTTACACTCCAGACCAATATGTGATGCTCGTCCAGACTGCTAAGAAGATAGGCCAACCTTACAAGGTGGTACAAATGAGTTATAATGATTTCTTTGACTTAAAACTGTTGTCTGCACAAACATCATTCAATTTTAATAAAGATTCATTGGGCCAACCTGTTAAGTTTAATGATGCAGCAATTTTTAAAGTAGAAAGAGAAACGCCTGATAGGTTTTACTACAAAACTTCGTTCGGAGATTCAGAGTACAAAACTGTGTATATTGCGCAAAATAAAACTCGAACTGCTGTATGCTTCAGTAACGCAGAGTTAGTACCAGCTTATGTAAATCCTCTGCCTATTACGAAGAAAAAACATACTGATTTAATGTATCTGATAAATTCTAATACTATTCCAAAATGCCATAGTTATTTTTATACTAATTTAAAACCTTCAGACGAATAGTGTTATTAACTTTGGTATGTAATTTATTGTTATTCGTTCTTCGTTTTTAATTCTTTTGTTTTGAAACTGTGTTTTGAACAATATACATTTTAGGAATTGTTCTTCAAAATGAGTTCTAATTTTGTTGTTATATAATATATATTTAAAAATACAAGTTTGCCAAGAAATGTTCTGTTTTTTTTACTCATTTACATTTCACAAAAATTATTTTTGTTACCATATAAAACATGTGCCATTACTAAAATGATATTCATTCTTTTTTTTTTAATCACGTTTTTTAAATCAATAGTGGCACATTTATTTTTTTATTATAAAAAGCCGAAATACTCAACTACTTCTTTAATACATCTATTAGAATACATAATACTTACATTAATTCAAACAAAATTTGGGATAATTACAGTTGTTTCCAGAAACAACCTAAATATATTATATTCATCAGATACAAAATGCCTTGTATTTCAAATCCTGTTCGAACTCAGTTGTGCCACTATTGCAGCCAGTGAGCGATATGTTTAAAAGAACTTTTTTTTATAAAATAACATAAGGAATCACACCTTAAATTTGTGCCCCATTTTTAATAAACACCCTGTGTATATACAGGGTGTCTCTAAAGGTCTGTACAAAATGCTACCACAAGTTCCTTGGACCAAAATACGACGATCTAACCCAATTTACTTTAGTCGAGAAATTAATCGTTTCCAAGATACAGGGTGTCAAAGTTTTTATTTTATTTCAGTTATTTTTAAATATTTTACTTATTATAAAACATTTTGCCACAAAATACAGTATTAAGACGTTTTTTAGGGTGGGGAATGGAACCATGTTAATATTTTTGTTGTAAAATGTAGTCTATTGCTTATGTTCAAAGTGTCAACTTTTTTTGCCTTGGTATATTAACATTTTAATAAATCATTTTTATTCTTCCATATTTTTTGAACCAAAAGGAATACTTTATAAATATCGCTACGAGTTTTTAAGATATTTTAGATTTACTCTTTTATTTTATACAAAATTTTGCCATTACGCTTTACCTAGGCCACCTGGTAGGGTCCGAAGGTCGGTACAAAATGCTACTACAAATTCTTTTGGCCAAAATACAACGATCTAATGCAATTTATCCTTGTCCAAAGGTTGCTGGTTTGCGAGATACAGGGTGTTCAAGTAAAAAAAATAAATTGAAAATTTGACACCCTGTATCTTGCAAACCAGCAACCTTTCGACTAAGATAAATTGCATCAGATTGTTGTATTTTGGACCAAAGAACTTGTGGTAGCATTTTGTACAGACTTTTGGACACTACCAGGTGGCCTAGATAAAGCGTGAATGAACGCAATGGCAAACTTTTGTATGAAATAAAATGTTTAATGGGAGATTAAAAATACTTTACCAAAACTATAATATACCGAGCCAAAAAAGTTACGACACGTTGAACCTAAGCAATGGACTGCAGGTGGCTACCTGTACATTTTACAACAAAAACATTAGCATATTTCGATTTCCCAGACTAAAAACCTTTCAATACTGAATTTTGTAAAAAGTGTTTTATAATAAGTAATATATTTAAAATTGAAATAAAATAAAAACTTCGACACCCTGTATCTTGTAAACAATGAACCTTTTGACAAAGGTAAATTGGGTTAGATCGTCGTATTTTGGTCCAAGGAATTTGTGGTAGCATTTTGTACAGACCTTTTAAAGACACCCTGTATAAGTTAAAAAAGTTAAATATAGAGTGACTTATAAAATAGTTTGTTCTAAATAGTTGCAAAAACCGCAGATGGCGCCCACCAAATTTTACAATAAATTTAAAAGCAGATTTAAATTTTCAGAACCTTCTCTAGTCCAATATTGTGGCACCTGTTATTATAAAAATATTTATTGAACTTTTGACACCCTGTATTCCCGAAATAATGAACTTCTGAACTAAGATAAGTTGGTTTAGGTCGTCTTATTTCAGTCTCAGGAATTCGTGGTAGTATTTTTTGCACCTTTTAAAGATACCCTGTATATCTTAAAAAACGAATTCACATGCTTTTGTATTAAAAAGTATTTAAAACAAATACAGAGATATACGTACAAGTAAAACTCAACCAAAACTCATAAATAAAACATTTACTGATTCATAAAACCTGGGATTGACTAATAAGATTATTACGGTTCTGTTGACGCTAGGTAAGTTAATAACGGAACTACTGGTTCCAGGCTAAATAACTTGCTGCGCTTCAACATAAACAGTGTCTTTCGTAAAAGAAATAAAAATATGTCATTAAATTTTTATGTAGTTTAACTTACACTACAAGAATCTTTGTTGGCTCGCCCAGCACACAGCATGTGATCTACAATTCCTCCAGGCGCTGCATGCCCATATTTTTGTCTACAGTCCGAGTTGCTCCAAATGGGTATATTGACTTCTTGTAGAATCGCAGGTTGTGGTCCACCTTTAAAAGGGCAGTTTGTAAATATTTGCATTTCAGACGATACACTCCCTACCAAAAATTATCGCATATGCTCGATTTTTCTCATAAGCTTCAATACAAAAAGGTTTTAATTTAAAAACAATATTTCTTTTAATCATTAGGATACCAAGAAAATTAAAAAAATTAAGAAAAGGTTAAGCTATAACTTAAAGAGGCAAAGAATATTCATTTTTTAAAAATTTGGGATTAAAAAGGTCATTTCATTATCGCGGATGCAACATTTAGACGTATGTATTAGTTTTATGTAATTAAATAAAAAATATTTTTAATGAAATTAGTCTTTAAGAGTTTACATTTTAATATTCACAGTTTTATATTAGTTTAACTTTATTTTAAAATGATATTTTAAAAGCCAGCAGGAAGGACACTTTTGTTGTTGCTTATATTAATTTTTTAATATGTACTACAATATTCGCCGAAAATGCAAGTGTCAGCAGTAGCTGTTCTGCGCCAGTGTTGTTAGGCATGATTTACACTTACTTCTTTGCACTAATAAAAAAACAACGAATATCGTTATTTAAAAACTAAAATGTCGGAAATCATCTATAGCGGAAGCGGCCAAAAGCTTAAACCCCAAGTACATACGATATTTTTCAAAGGGTCTGATTTAGAATGCGTGCAGATTATACAGATTAAAAAGAAGGAATATCTTTTATATCATAAAACTAAGCAAACAATGTATTAAAATATAATTAAAGTCAAAACGAAACTTACTTTCTCTTATACTGCCCCATCCGATCACAGTACCGGTTGATCCAGCCCAATCTCTGCTTCCAGCAGAAGGTAGACAAACTGGTCGAATTACAGAATTAAAATCTACCGGGCTATCCAAAGTCAAAATGGCAATATCGTTATACTAAAACAATGGTAGAAATACATAAAATTTGGTTACATTTTTTGTTATTGGGAAAACAATAATGTTGGGAACATTATTGACCTTAATGACCCTATTCTATTAGATTAGCTTTTAATCCTTTTTTATTTTTCCGAAAGATTTTTTTGTAATAATGCCAAAATTTGCTTTTTTGTGGAAATGTCCGCAAAATTATTTAAAACACCGCATAGTCCGATGACGTAGTTGGAGTGTGCCTACGTCACAAAAAATACAAGCTACGACATCCCTATTATATTGCTTCTTTCTTTGTTGGCATATTTATTTAACGTGACGCTATTCATATAAGCACTGGCAACATTGTAAAGTTGATTGAACTCGCAAATTGTGAAATAAATTTTAATTAATTTTAAAATTTTTATACAAAAAAGCTTTAGACAATTTGTTTAAAATTTTAATTTTCCTGGGTTGGTGACGTATTTAAATATTGATTAAAATAGTTTTTACTATTGTAAAGCCCTAATACTAATATAGATACTACTACTGCAATAGATAAAAGTATATCAGCCAGTATAACAACAACAACAAAGGATGTACGATGAATCATCTGTTTAAATGTCGTTATTCACGTTAAGATACGTTTCCATCATACATTTATTGCATGATATTTATATCAGATAGAAATTCTGGCTAGTGTAAACAATAAAATATTTATATCAGACATAAATTTTTGACCAGAATTTCTCTGTGACATTAATATCATGCAATAAATGTCAGATGTAAACCTACCATTAGACCGTCTCTTTTCCTCACATTGCCTATGTGTTATGTTATTTAGCTGATCCGGTATAAGTTATTTTAAAAAATCTAGTATATATATTTTTTTAAGAAAATTCCACACCACTGTTTTTTGACCAATCAAATGTATAGTTTTGGTTGCATTACCATGACAACACAAGTATTTATCGGCATTTTTTTCTCCCTGCCTGGGGTACCCTAGAGCGAATTATAGTGGAAGTTTTAATTTTAAAAATATTTGTGGCCTTGAAAAATTTTCGAAAATAAATTTAGCACTAGTGGTATTACAAGTAAAAATTATTCAAATCAATCTTTACTTACATAAAAAAATTAACATATACAAGTGAAATAAAGTTCATTTTTTCTGTTTTTTTAAATTTCTGTACCATTAACTTTAATGATAATAAAAAAAATATTTTGTGGCTAAAAAAGCACTTAGCTTCTAAGGCCAAAATCAGATTTTAAAAAATTAAAAAAACGTTTATTTTACACTTTAATTTATATTGTTTCCGTAATGCCCGCATTTACTTAACGAGAAAAATATTAATATTTTCAAAATAGATAGGTACCTTAAATATTATGTAAATATTTAACACTTACCAGAGTTCGAGAATCAAACTTTCTATGTCTTACAACTCTTTTTACTCTTTTTTCGATATGCCTTACTTCCGAGTTGGATTTAATATTGTGGTCACCAAGTCTAACTGTCAGCCTAGCCACATCCCATGAACTCATGCTAAAATAAAATTTCAGAAATTATTTTTATTTTGGAAAAGATGGTCTTAGATTGTGCATTATTTTTACTCAATTGCTTTAATATCTGTTGCTCACAGATCAGTCTAAAAATAACAATCAGCTGGGACTATATTCATGTAATACCTATACTGGGTTAATAAAAAGTATCACAACTTTTAAACATTTTTAAAACCGCTTAACCTAAAGTTACCGGTATCAAAGGTGCTTTAGACATGTTGAATTAAAGAGTGACATCGGCACTGTTACTAGATTTTCCAGTTTTGGGCTACACGTATTTTTTCAGTTTTTTAAATGGAATGCCCCATTTATTTTTATTGCATTAAATTGGACATATCAAATTTAGTAAGTTTCTAATTTTTCAAAACTATGCCTCTATTACTTGCCGAGATATGATACACTACACTTTTGGCAAAAAGTAATTTCTCGCCCAAATATCTTTAAAATCGCTACAGCAGTGTTTACAAAATTCGGTAAGTATTTGGGGGTATTTCGGCATGCCTAATTAATCAGCGATATCAGCACTGTTGCCCAATTTTATATATAAAATTGCGGTATTGTCATATCTCGGTAAATGGTAAAGATTAAATCTTGAAAATTTAAAATCTTAGTAAAGTTGGCACGCTCCTTTTATTGCAATTAAAACAAATAGGACATTTAATTTAAAATAACAAAAATATTACATGAAGCGCAAAACAGGAAAACCTGGCAACAATGACAGTATCAGTAATGCAAAAATTTGTAAACGCAGCATAAGTGGTTTAAGAGATATTTGAGCACATCAACTTTTGACCTAAAATGTGGTGTTGTTATATCTTAGCAGCTAGTAAAAAGAAAATGGTTTAAATTTGTGGACTTATTAAATTTGGCCTGCCCAATTTATTGCAATAAAAATAAATGGGGCATTTTATTTTAAAAAACGAAAAAGATACGTGAAGCACAAAACAGGAAAATCTGGCAACGGTGCCGATATAATTATTAAATTCTTTATTTTCAGTACTTTTCAGACACCAAATTTGGTAAATGTATCTTTAGCGGTTTTAAAGATATTTAAGAGTTGCAGTACTTTTTACTAACCCAGTACTATACATGTGTATAAATACCAATTCCAAGGCTCATCTGTGTGATTATTTTATACCTCAAGAATTTTACTTATATTGTAAGTTCTTCACTAATTTTATTAAAATTGCCCTAAAAATTTATACCAGATTTCTTTTAAACTTTAAAGCAACTTTTTATATTTCATTTGCTGTTTTTAATAATTCTTAGTCAAATTACTTATTACCAAAGTATGTTATATAAAAGATTGATTATTTAAACAAATAATATTTGGTTTAGATTTACATATATTATGGACTGATTTAAGTAATTCATATTTTTCTCTAAAAATAATTAATTAATAAATTGTCGTATTATTAATTTTTTGCAATATTCAGAATTCTCCACTCTTATACTCATAAAACAAAGATTTTAACATATTTTATCAAATTTAAATGGAAATAATTACTTACTGAGCAACGCAGTGAGCAGCTGACAAAATATGAATACTATCAATTAAAGAACCACCACAGAACTGTCTTCCACTGTTAAATAAGGCTGCAATCCATGGCCATTCATTAACCTCAGCATTATGACCTCCGACAATCTTTCCTTGGTCTTGGAAACCATTTTTTGCACCACAAGAGGCGCTTGCAATCTCGTATGATGGTCTATCTGTAGTGGGTTTCGTCTGTGGACGTGTAGGAACTGGTTTGGTAGTACCTTTTGTGGTTACAATATTAGATGCCGATGAAGTAGTACTTAACCAAGGGTAGCTAGGACTTGGTGGGTGAGTAGGCAGAGGAGGAATGGTGTGGTCTGGTGGGTGGGTTGGTAATGGTGGAGGCCAATTAGGAGGAGCCTTAGCACCTCCAACCGAAAGGTTAACTGACGTTGAGTTTGATGCTCCTTGACTGTCACTTTCTTCAATTGGTAGCTCAGTGCTAGTAGTTGATTCACCGTTAATTGGTTGTGGCTGAGCGCAACAAACTCCAAATACCTAAAATTTAAAATGTGTAGTAGTCTCTTTGTACAGGGTGGCGCCTTTTCGTTGACCTTGCAGGATATAGCAAAAACTGAAAAAGATAGAACGAATCTAACTGCGCAATCTCGATTTTAATTTTTAAAACAAATTTAATGGTAATAGTAATTCATGGCTAACTTGATTCGTTTTGGAGATACAGAGTGCTTTTCACATTTTGTCAATTTGGCCAGGCACCTATAACTGGCTTGATATTAATGATAAGAAAGAAATGTAAATAGAAAAGTTTTAGAGATTTTTACGTAGAATTTAGTGGCGTACCTATATTTTTTGCATCGACTTTTATTTTAAAGTTATAACACAAAGTTGGGTTCTTTTAAATAAAACACCCTGTGTATTTTATCATCAGTGGAAAGCTCTCCTTGAAAGCGATAACAAATACTACGTTTGATAAAGTTATCTGTTATAGTTGTGCAAACATAACCATATTATTATAAATCTAAAAAATATTAGATATAAGCACTGAGATTTAGAAGCTCATATTTCCGAAACTGTTAGAGAAAATCATTTTAAATGTGACAAATTTCTAATGATCTTTAAAATGTCTTTTTGGTGGTGATAACATACAGTGTGTCTACGTAAGTTGGCGGCATATGGGAAACTTTTTTATTATTAATTTTACGAAATAAAGTTATTCTTCATAAAAAGTTCTGCATGGTCCAAAACCTAAAATGCAATCATTATATGTCAAATTGTGTCAGTCATGTACGAGGTTCCAAAATGTATTTTTTGCTCAAGAGTAAAGTACCTGTATTTTTGAGAATTACGCCAATTGTTTTAAAGAGAAAGAATGTTTAAAATTAAAAATTACTTCCAAATATGAAATTTGATATCTGATGATTGCATTTTAGGTTTTGGACCTTGCAGAACTTTTTATAAGGAATAAAAAATTTAATAATAAAAAAGTTTCCCATATGCCGTCAACTTACGTAGACACACTGTATATAGTGTGTTTTATTTAAAAAATACCATGTTATTATCGAATTCCTGACGATGGCTATATTTCGGAAACTATAACAAATTTAAAATATCAAATGTGGTATTTTTACGGTTTTTAAGGGGACCTTTCTATTGGGGATAAAACATACAGAGTATCCCATTAAAATAAAAACAACTTTGTGTAATAACTTTGAAATAAAAGTGAATGGAAAAAATATAGGTATGCCACTGAATTCTAGGTAAAAATCTTTAAAACTTTTCTATTAACATTTTTTTCCTATCTCTAATACATATCAAGCAGAGTTACACGTGCCTGGCCAAATTAACCAAATCTGAAAAACACTCTGTATTTTCAAAACAAATCAAGTTAGCCATGATTTACTTTTACCATTGAATTTGTTTCAAGAATTGAAATCGAGATTGAGCAATCAGATTTGTTCTATCTCTTTCAGTTTTAGCCCAGTTCTACCCAAGACCTAAGAAAACAATCGCTTTCGAAAGACCAAATATTGTTAACTAACCTGCCTTCCTTGACTTGTATAATAACTACATGTATCGTACATTCCTAGGACCCATGTATCAAAATTTCCAACTTCGGGTACTTTAAAGTAAGGGTAGCATTGTCTAAAAGGTACACATTTTCCCTGTTCTCCCCTACTGTTGTAGCAAGGATTTGTAGTCGCAACTGCCGCAGGGTTGGCTAATGGCTGGGCAATGGGAAGCTGCGGTACCAAACTATATAACGGAAAGCCATACGTTGGCTGAAGGAAAATTTGTTTCGCATCTCTTTTTAATTTTGGCTCTAAAATTTAAAGCAAATCCACAATAAAATTTAAGTGTATAGTTAATGCTTTACGCAACTGTCTTTAAAATACAAAAAACTAAAATTCCGAACGAATTTTTTAGACAAGCCATAACTCCTGAACAGGGATACAATCCCGGGATTCCGCTCCTTTTACAGTCCCGAAATTTTCGGAATTAAATTTATTAAATATCGGAATTTTCGGGATTAATAAATAAATGTATTTTTTTTTAATAATTGCATAAAACGCACCCTTAGTTTTCCTGTCAATTTATCGAGTTGTTAATGCCAACAAAAATAAAAAGTCAGCAATTTTTATTTTCCAGCTCATTTTAGTCAGTTTTACGCGGTCTTACTTGTAGAAGTAAGTCATCATCAAAGCTATGCTATGCATCACGCAAGTTGTTAGAATTTTGCATTGAAATATGTTATTATTTAAAGGGTTTTTTATTGCCCTAAGTTTGTTGTATTGTAAAAAATTACAAATGTTTTAATGCGATTAATTAAACGTTAAGTGAGGGATGTCGAGGTTGCAGAAATACAGTTTTGTTTTTATTTTTAAAGGTACCTAATCAAGACGACTGTAGAAATGTCCTTATCAAAGAAAAGTGTGTATCAAGTTGATTTTTCTATATTTTAAATTTTTTTTTTTTTTTGAAAAAAAAACTTTTTTGTTCAGATTTTTTTATATTCCTAAAGAGAGTTTAAAAAATAAAAGTTGATTTTTAAATATTTTCGTATTTTTTCTACTCTACCCTCAAATCCCGGGACTAAGTATCCCGGGATCCCGGATTGTCTGTGCCCAATCCCGAAATTGGAAAAATGGCTCGAGATTATATACCTTACTCCTGAAGTATTAGACATAGGGCCGGATTTAGAGGTGTGGGAGCCCTGGGGCAATAAAGGTCGTCAATGTATAACTAATAAATTCAATTTTTGTACCGCCAAAGAGTTGAAGTCAAAAAAAGATCCTTATCGACCCATATGTATAAGGTAGGGGCCCATACATTCCTTTGTAGGTGCCCCTAATTTCGGGGGCTCCGGGCCAGTGCCAGTCTCCCCTCCTTAAATCCGACCCTGATTAGACTTATTAAAATGAGACTTGGTATAGGTAAATGGTATGAGTAGAAGAGCGTTGACGCAGATTTTTCACTTTCCAGCCACTTCCGGTTTGATCGGAAATGGCTCCAATTTTGAATTTTTAAATGGAATATTCTGTATATTCGACATTTTTGGATTCCTAAAACAATTCTAAGTCAGAATATGACATTAAAAAAATTAAGCCTTCTTGATTTTTTTTTGAGCCATTTTTAATATTGCATCTAGGTGGCCATAATTCGATGCAAATTTATCTAGTGACCCTTTGTGATGTTAAAAAATACAATTGCAAAGTTTTAGTGACTAAGATGAAAGATAGGAATAAAACAATTTGGCAAATTGACATTTTGGTGTCTAACTATTATTTTTTAAATGGCACCCCTTTTTAGACAAGCACTTTTTGAATAAAGGATTTTTTGACAAATCTAACGATACCAATTTTTTGCGATCGGCTTAAAAATAAAGTCATGAATAAAGAATCATAGCCACATAGATGCAATACTACAAATGGCTCTCAAAAATTAAGATGGCGTAAAAACTTTTTAAAATATCAAATTACTATTTAGAATTGTCTCAGAAATCCAAAAATGTTAAAATATACAGGGTATTCCATTTAAAAATTCAAAATTGGAGCCATTTCCGGTTGAGCCGGAAGTATACCAAGTCTTATTTTTATAGGTCTAATACTCTAAAAGTTATGGCTTTTGTGTGCTGACACCCGGTATAACGTAAAAACCTTGTAAAGATTCCTTTTAACACTTTCTTGATAAAAAGAAATTGTTACTAAAACATAGTCATGATTACATAAAAATAGATCAAAAACTTAAAGTGATAAAATAAATAAATATTAAACAATTCAAACATAATGAAGGTGTAATTCTTACCGCCACAGAAATCTGTTTCATTCTGTAATATATTTATTTATTTATTAATATAAGCGTCAGTAAAAAAAAATAAGTATTATCTTTGGAGGTAATTAACTCATAAAAAATAATTTTAAAATTTAATAACTTCGTATTTTGTGTTTGTGGCTTATCATGTTATTACAATAAGCTCTTCAATTATTTAAAGACCTTATCCTTTTCAAAATTTAAAATTATAATGTAGAGCACTAATGTTTTAACTAAGAGGACTAATAAACCACTTTTCTTTCTTTATTTTTACAGCCAAATTTTGAGCACTGTAATCTTTCTTTTCTGTTGTTTAACATTTTTTCATTTAAAAAAACTGTCCTACATTAAAAAATAGCAACTTTTGAGCATCTTCCTACCTCTGGCGTAGATAAAAGGGGGTAATTACCCCCAAGGAATGCTAAATTGGTACTTGCAGACCTTATTTTTTGTTGTCACATGCACAAAACAAAATGTTGTAGTAAGAAGATACCTAGTCAATAATTACATAAATATGCATTCTTAACCTTTAAACCTTTTAAGAAACTTTTTGTTTTGCTCTTCAAAATTTTTGTTTTTATTTTACCAAACTAAAAGACAAAATTATTGTACATATACTACAACTCCCCTACCCCCTCCTCCAGAAAAGAAAATTATCTACGCCACTGCTGTTTTCTTAACCTGGCATAAAAAAATATATAAAATGGAATTGACATTTAAAAAAATAATATTGTAGAAAACACAAACCACCACCGCTATTAATAAACACAGGAAGAGTTTCTGACTGAATAATAATCATATCAGATATTAATTAGCATTTTGAATCAGTTTTTTATGTTTTAAAAAGTGTTAAAATTAGAGTAGCTTTGAAGATATATTTATTTAAATTAAAAAATCAAGGCTTAAAATTGTATTACCATTTATAAATAAATAGTTCTTTATTTAAACCATGAGCTGGTGGCACTTGTCTGCGCTTTTGGCACATTATTATTTTAAAGAAATAAAATTAAACAATGAAAATTACGAACAAAACTCCATAATATGAACATCTCCTGAACGTCCTAGTTTTTGAACTACGGGGTGTTAAACATTTTAAAGAATTATTGTTTTTATAATAACTTTTATACCAGTTTAGATAATTTAAAAAATTGGGGGACGCCCTTTTGCATCATAAGAAATTTTTGGCTCCCAGGAAAATATTACCAGTGAATTTCACGAGGGGTTTAAGGTAAATATAAAAAAATGATACGCTACTGCATTTTACCTGATTAAAAATATTTTTTAAAACTCCCATTTAGTTTGGAACAAATTTGATCTCTTCATTTTTTTATTTGATGTACGGGTTTCGCGTAAATAAATAAAAACCATTTCTTGGCATGCATGGTCATTTCGTATCGATTTTATCAAATTCTGCAGTCAAAAATCATCTTTCCTATTTATTCTTTAATTAGATAGGGATTCGACTAAAATGTACATCAAATAAAAAAGTCAGGAATTCAAATTGGTTCCAAACTAAATGGAAATTTTAAAAACATATTTTTATTTAAAGAAAATGCAGTGGCGTACCATTTTTCGCCTAAAAATATTTACCCTAAACCCCTTATGGACGACACTGGTAAAAATTATGTTTTTTCTTGTATGCGAAAAAATTTCTTCTAATGCATAGGAGGCTTCCCATTGTTTCAAAAATATTTGAATTGGTACAAAAGTTATAATAGAACAACAATATTTTTAAAAAATAACACCCCGTAATTCAAAAACTAAGATATTTAGGACATGTGTTTTTTCATTGTAGAATAAGCCCTTGAAGTTTGTCGATAGAGTACCTGAACACCCTGTATAATAACCTTAAGAAAAAACAGGACGGTGAGAGCAGCGTTTAAAAAAATATAGGACATTTCTAAAAGCACGAACCACCACTGTTAAACATAATAGGCAATAGGACTTCATGATCACAAAAACAATAAAATCGGATATTAATTAGGATTCCAAATCCTTATTATGTTTTAAACATTCGATAAGGAAACATTGTTACCTAAAAGGTGAACGTTCTTAGCGACCTTGGCAGTGAAGTAGCAATGGTAATTGCTAATAAGTTAAACAACCGAAGACAATCAAATTGTGGCCTATTAATAATTCCATATCAGATAACGAAACTCATTCTCATAAAATTTGAATACAGATATAATGGGATCTACAAAAACTAAATTCAAAACTCTTGTCCGAGAGGCGATAATATCATTTTCGTGGAATCGTCGTTAACTTAAAAATGCGCCAATTAAATCCATGACATAAAAATCGTAATAAAGGTAAAACATGTTTGGGTTTATAATCCCACCTTAATTTACATATTGGTTGAGGCACTTTTGAAAAAATAACCGTTATAAATGCCTTCTTAACGTCGAGAGTGCTACAGTTTAATGACTCGAAGACGATTAACATATTTATTAAATTTTTTACCCGCGAAATTCGCATATTTAATGTGTTTGATTTACCTCCATAACAAATAAACATTATGGTCCATGCATTCGAAAAAAACAAATTTTAAGGTTGAAGTTAAATGGATTTGTGTTTTAAACCATAATATTAAAATAAACATTCTTACCCAATATTTTGTAATATTTAAAAACCATTAATTTTTACAAAAATAACTAATTGGCATGTCAATAAATACTTGAAAAACACGAAGACAGTACAGTGACCTCCATCAATATTTTCCCTTAATGTGGTACTTTTGAGGTCACATATTACTTAAAATTAAAAAAAACCTTGTGAGGGGAAAAACACATTCTTTTCTTAAACAGAAAAACCAAAAACAATCTTAAAAATGTCACATACAATTCTACAAACCCTATGCTTTTTGTCAACTAATATTCAAATTACGCTAGTACCTTCTGGTAAGTAGGTGTTTTTAAATTTATTTCACCTCCAAAAGTGGACTTTACTGTTTTTTCGCTGCTGCTTGAGCACTTCTTATTTTTGCGTTTTTCTAACATTCATGGGCGTATATAAGGGTGGGTTTGGGGCTTTTCAACCTTCCCCCCTCCTAGCATGACAAAAAGGAAAATTTGTATGAAAAAGTCCTTTGTTAGTTATGTTTTTATTGCGGACGGTTATGTGGACCCCCTTAGCATAGAAGAAAAGGAAAGAGAACATGTGGAATTAGTAAAATGACATGTTTTTGAAAAGTGAAAGATTTTTTTGGTCTTCAAAATTTTTGTTAGGAAAAAGAAATAATTGAAATGGTAGGCAGTGCAAACATTGGGTTTTTAAAAGGGCAGGGACCTTTTTTTTGCTCTTTAAAATTTTTGTTATCATATAATTTTTGTTTTCAAACCCTCCCCCCATAGAAAAGCTATATATTTGTCCGTGCTAACAGGATACTTTTACCATTTTTCGCTTGTTTACAAAATAATAAACATAGATGTTAAACTATATATTCCATTAATTACTTTATTTTTGGCAAAATCTGGACATTTCTCTTTCTTTTCTTTGACTCTTTAAATGGAGTTCTATTAAGTATTTTTTTATTATTGTACAAAAATTAAATATTAAAACATTTAATAATTTACTTTTTAAATGATCACTTCTGACACTAATGCTTTTTTAAAGTTAAATCAAAGCTAAACTAAAATTTTTGCCTCGAACTACCTACTTAAAATAAAGGCTTACATTTGAGGTCTACTATAAACATTATTTTTTGATTTCTCAATATAAAAAAATATATATATATATATATATATATATATATATATATATATATATATATATATATATATATATATATATATATATATATATATATATATAAACCTCTTTTAATTTTAACATAGTAAAAAATGCACTTTTAAAATTATAGGACTAGTACCAGAAGTGCTCAGTGATCATTTCCCTTTTTGTGAAGTTGTAAAAAAGTGTTTTTCCCTTTGAATCTAATCAGGTATTAAAAAGTTGAAAGAGAAGTAATTATTCAAGACAAAATACCTGCAGCATTAATAATAATCGAATCTTCGTCAGTGTCAAAAGTGTCGACATTTTGACCGTAAGTCGCATAAATATACACTAACAAACACAAACAAACATGTATCACAGCTCCCATGTCTTCATTTAATAAAAGGATTAAGTGGAAACGCACAACCGGTCAGTACCGTCACGTATAATGTGAGTATTTTACAAAGTTGCTCCTTTAAAACGTGCCTGAAGAGTTGAAGCCCCCTCTTCGGACTTGAAAACCGGAGGGACCAATTTGCAAGATTCTGCCAAAGGATATTGATCTGAAATAAGGAATGATCTAGATAATAACACTCATCTTGATTCTACGAGTTACAAAAAACTCCACATCTTATCCATCATCTGTTGCGTGTAATGCAAAATTACTTACCTCGTCCTTAAAATATATATATGAGATACAGGGTGTCCAAACTCTATTTATACACGATATACTCATAGCTTCGCCCTTGTCAAGATACAAAAATAAACTTAAAATAAGAAATGTTTATTTGAATACACTCACACAGTAATAGTTAATATACAAGGTGTCTAAAAAAACTAATTTTTATTGTCAAATAGGTTTCTTATTAAATGGAACACCCTGTATATTTTAACAACTTTTGAGTCTGTATTAAATCCTAAATCAAAAATGTATAACACACTTTACATCAAATATTAATAATTTTGAGATATCAACTATATGCTCATGAACGATTAAAAGTAAAAATAGAAAAAAATATTTTGGTTTTATTTATTTTTAAATAATTTGTCATTGTCAGACTACTAATAATATTATAACATATAATTAATTATCTTCCATTGTAACAAACACTAATAGGTAAGTCAGCTATTTCCTTTATTTTAAATACTAAATAATATTTGTGTTTTTAGTGCACTTAGGTAAATATGTGTCTAAAATAAACTAAATTGCTGATTTACTTATTAGTAGCTCGCGCTCTTACAACGGAATATATTTAATACCATGTTATTATATTATTTGTCACTTTAACAGTGATAGAATCATAAAAAAATATTAAATCAAAATAGTATTCTCCTTATACATTTTTAATCGTTAATCAAGTATATCCGCTTATTGCTGATATTTTAAAAACCAGCAATGATTGTTCTATACATTTTTAATGTGGAGTTTATTACAGATTTAAAATTTGTTAAAATTTACAGGGTCTTCCATTTAAAAAGAACCCTATTTGACAATGAAAATTATGTTTTGGGACACCTTGTACATTAACTAGTGCTATCAATAAAAAATGTATTTAAATAAACATTTTTATTTCAAATTTGTATCTTGACAAAGGCGAAGATATTTCGTGTATAAATGAAGTTGCTGCTACAAAATTGTAATGACAATTCACATTTTGGAAACGAAAATATTAATAGTTTTTCTACGCCCGCGCCCGTCAGAAGAAAAAATCTTTTTATCGTCATCATGAGATTAATTAAGTTACCATAAATTCTACCATAGCTCCTTTAAGTTCATGTGTCACTAAATTTAAAATTTAACAGTTAACGAATAAATTACATACAAATTATCGAAAATTAATAATAATAATGAATTTGAATCACTTAGAAATTGATAATGTAAAAGTTATACACTCATAAAAAATAGTATGCAACACATGCATAAAGTGTCTTTTTATACTCATAGGTTTGACGCATTTGCCTGACGGCTTGTGCAGTCGTAAAAAGTATTACTTTACGCACCTGTTACACAGTAGCGACGCCTGCTTTTTGGTTTTGGGGTGGCCAAGGGAGGACAATTTTAGAGGGAGCTAAGTGGATTTGTAAAGAAAATAAATCACGACAACTTTTAACGACTAAAAAATGTTCTTGTGTGTATATAAAGCACATACAATATGCATTTCTAAAAATTTAGTACCGACACAATGGTATTTTTAATTGATATGCTTCTTCCATTACACTTACCAGGAGGCCAGACATATTTTTAGGGGACGCCCGGGACACCCCTAAGCCCCCTAGCGCTGACACTTTTATTACAGTATTACATAATTTACCAGTTCGATAGTTTTTAGCCAGGGAGAACCAAAATCTTTTTTTTCTCCCGCAGTAAAAATTTGAACCTTAAGATTTTTGTATTTATTTAAGATCGGATCACAAAAATCTGAATTACCAATTATTTCGTCGGTCTCTACAGTTTTATCATCTTTATCTATGTAAAAACTTACGTTTTGAAAAAACTTTCCAGTGGCTTTGTGGCTTTTCCAATTCTTTTTTTTGTAGATCGGGGCTGTACTGCAGTGGCGACTCCAGCATTTTGGTTTAAACTTATTTTGTGGAGACATGGAATTTTAAAGAACAAAAAAAAACCTTAAAGAACGTAAAATTTTGAGGAGCAAAAAAGTCTCCCTGTCCAAATGACTTGCCTTCCCTACCTTTACTTATACATCTTCCGATCCTTTGATTTACTTCCTACGTTTCACCTTACAGTTTGGGCAGGCATTTTTTAAGGGTGCCCTCCACCCTTTCTGGCGTCGCCACTCGCTGTACTGACGTAAAAATTATAATTTATTTAAGCGTTCATGTCAGTGGCGGCGCCAGACATGGGCGCGGTTGGGCGAGCGCCCAACTTAAATTGTTGTCGCCCAACCTGCGAAAAGGTCCTGGTTACCATCTTAGCTCCCATAAACCATTTATTAAATTCATATTTAGTAAGACATCCGCAATTCATACATATAAGTAAATGATTTATGGTGGCGATTAAAAATTACCAGTATTATAATGCTGGCTATGTCAATAGAAGAGATTTTAGTGCTAAGGTTAAAATCTAAAAATCATCAAAATGTTCCGGAAAATTCTCGCTTAATTTAATTGAAAATGTAAATTGAAATGTTTTTTATTAAACAAAATAGGATACCTATATTACTAAAGGTAATAAACTAAGTCATTTTGGTGTTTAAACCTACTAAGCAACCGACTTTCCCGAAATTCGTTTGTAAGAAAGCATTTTTTATTTTTTTATTCCGAAATGCTGGTGTAGCGAAACTTTTTAAAACATTGATCGTACGTATCAAATTCTGTCATTAACAGGCCTAACCACCATTTATCCCGTCGTTTAACCTTTTACAAGGCAAACAATAAATTCAACTTCTCAAGTGGCAGGGTTTTGCAAATTTTCGTGAGTTTGATGCAAAAATATTTAAAACAAACCAGTTTTGTACCAAACTTGCTATATGGCAGTATAGTTTGAGGGAAAATTTTGGGGCCCAAGTTAATAGGACCCAAAAACTAAGCCCCTAAAATATTCGTATTGAATTTTGGAAACGCCCTGTATCTGTATACCTAATTAAAATTTTGCAATCATTGGCGCGGCGGGGCGCTTAAGGCATAGTTTATAATATTATGGTGTCTCAAAAGCTGTGGAGATGCTACCACAAATTCTAAGTCGAAAAAATATGACTATCTAACCCCTACTTATCTCAGTCCAAAAGACAATGATTTTGGAGATACAGGATGTCAAAAGTTTAATCTTGGTGTGTAGGTTTTGCAAATAATTTTGTTAATATTGGGTGTTAAGACAATATTTAGCTCAGAGTGCAATATTAATATCTGCTTTCATTTTAAATGTAAAATTTGAGAGTCATGCCTGCGGTATCTTCAAGAATTTAATGCGAAATAGTTTCTTTGAGCTATTCTGTATTTAACTCTTAAATAAAAACATTTACCAAATCTTGCACTTACAAAATGTATACTTGGCCGGGCCAGGTCTAAGCTATCTGGGTAATTTCAAATAAGATGCTGACCTTTAAAGCCGCGTCTAGACTTCCAACAATTTGCCAAACTAACCAACCTGTTTTCGCGCTCTATTGATGCTCAAAAACCGATGCAAGCCTCCAAATCAACGGCGAATCATCTGCCGCCAAGACTGACGTAAATTCGCGTCCACGTCCACGTCCGCGCTATGTGGCATGGTATGCGGCGTGGAGCGGCACGGCGAATTGTTGCAAGTCTGGACGCGGCCTAAAAGTGTGAATCTTTAGGGGATATTAAAAAAACGTTTAAATCAACCCATGTCCTACAAATTTACCACCCTGTAACGCAAACGTTAGGCCATGAGGACATAAGTAATTTTTTAAGATTCACATTTTTAAAGATTAGCATCTTATTCTAAAATACCCTGTATAGTTTAGATCGGCCCCATACGAAGCAGTTGTTTGAAATCCAGATAATTCCAAAAACGACTGATTAAATTAACTTTCACCAGATATCCACTCTTTAAATAAAATTTGGTGAAGAATAAGAATTTTTATTTAAATGTTGAACTTAAAAGCTGGCGCCGCCACTGGTCCATGTGTAGGGAGATTAGCTTAAAAATATATTATATTCCGGGTCAGCGAAAGCAGTTGTCCGCTGTTGGTGACTTTGTGTTTCGTAAAATACAAAAATGTTCAAAATAGTTTTGAAACTATGAACATACAATATGAAAAAAAAAATCATTATACCTACAGCAAGCTGTTAGCACGAAGCTTAGTGCCGTGGATATAATAGGAAATGTACATACTATACTATACTATTTACCAGATTCGAACGGCTATATTTTAAGGCACTGGCTAAACGACCGCCGGCGATTTTGATCAATTATAAGAAGAAACCCGCAGTCCGGCGGTTTTTTCTAATTATATATTTATGAAAAACTGCCGAAAATTCAAATTAATTTGTATTTTCCGGCGGTTTTTACTTATTTTCTCGGTGAAAGCCGCGATTTTGCTTATAATATCCATACAAATTAATTTGAATTTTCAGCGGTTTTCATATATATGAATAGACAAAACCGCCGGACGGTGGATTTCTTTAAAAAATTAGCCGGCGGTCGTTTAGCCAGTGCTATATTTTAAAACTAATAAATACCGGATCAGCTAAATAACATACCACATTGGCAATGAGAGAAAAATAGACAGTCTAACGTAAATACCGGCATGTAAACATTTCGTTATTAGATGATTCATCATACATCCTTTGTTGTTGCTTTATTGGCCGATATACTTTAACCTATTGGTTATGTAGTATACAGGGTGATCCAGCTTAAGTCGGCACTATTGCTAACTTTTTTATTATTGGGGATACAAAGTCGCTTAAATTAGTAAAGTTGAAACATTGTTTACGCTGATTAACGTGCTGCCAACAAAAAAAAAAAACACTTGAACATCAGGTTTTTGATTTATTGCAAAAAATTGACTTTTTAAATGAAACAACCTATATATTATGTCACCATTCAAAAGATCTATCAAAGAGCTGTAAATAAAGTCTTTAAGTGATATATCCAATTTTTTATAGTTTTAGAAATATGGCCATCCTCAGGAATTTGATAGTAAACTGGAATTTTAAAATAAAACACCCTGTATATTGCATCACCATTAAATAGAGATATTAAAAACCTTTAAAAATACCAGATTTGATATGTCTATCTTTAACTGCTTTGGAAATATTGCCATCCAAATTTAAAAATAGTAATCATATTGTCTATTTTTCCTACGTCACTAAACTTAGTGCTTATACTTAGAGCTATAGATATATATATATATATATATATATATATATATATATATATATATATATATATATATATATATATATATATATATATATATATATATATATATATATATATATATATATATATATATATATATATATAATGGAAATTTAACATAACTCTTGCTGACTTAGGTTAATTTCTATACAATAATTTTAGTTTATTCGTTTTTAAATTCGTAAGCAAAAGTCTTAAATAAAGTTTCTTATTTGATATTTCTTGTGTTTTTTTTTTATTTGGCAACAACTAATATTTGGCAAACATTTAAGAAAACTGGCAATTACGGGTAAAATTTGCTACAATCTAAATTTATTTAATTTTTAATAGCAAAGTATTGTTTATTTAAAGTAAAATTGCATTTTTAAGTACAATAAAACATTCCGTTTACTTTTGTTTTTTTCAAAAATCTTGTTTAATAAACAAACTTGTTATAAGGCATGAATACGTAACATGACAATTACTGGTGGCACTACCCTAGTCGTTTTAATTTTGGTAGTTTTTCAAAGCTCTTTAAAATATTTATATAATTATGATATAATATACAGTGTGTCTACGTAAGTTGGCGTCATTTTTATTATAAATTTTACGAAAAAAGTTATTCTTTATAAAAAGTTCTGCATGGTCCAAAACCTTAAATCTTAAATACAATCATGAAATATCAAATTGTGTCAGTCATCTACGAGGTTTGGCCAAAATGTAATTTTTGCTCAAGAGTAAAGTACCTGCATTTTTGCTTATATTGTAAATTGTTATAGGGAAAAAATATTTAGAATTAGAAATTACCCCTAAATATGCAGTTTTGTTTATTTTAATTTTTTTTTCTGCGAAAATTGAGAAAATTTAAGGTTGTACATTAGTGCATTGTACATTCTTCTTGTTTTAATATCAATAAATTTAAAAGTTTGTTGGAAACTGTCCTATAATATTTATAATTATAAAATGTACTGCAATAATGTACAAACCCAAATTTTCACCATTATCGCAGAAAAAAATATATATTTTTTTGTAAATAAACAAAATTGCATATTTAGAAGTACTTTTTAATTCTAAACATTTTTCTTTATAACGATTCTTAACATTAACAAAAATACAGGTACTTTACTCTTAAGCAAAAATTACATTTTTGGTTAAACCTCGTAGATGACTGATACAATTTAATATCTGATGGTTACTTTTTAGGTTTTGGACCATGCAGATATTTTTAAAAAGAATATTTTTTTTCGTTAAATCAATAATAAAAATGTTTCCCATATGACGCCAACTTACATAGACACACTGTATTGAGGGTGTTCCGTTTTCTATGATAAATTGTTTTTTGCATTCTTTTATTCTTTTTTTATTCGTGGCGAGCTTTTTGCAGGGGCTAAGCTGCCAGCCTCTCACCGCAGCGACCCGGGTTCGAATCTCGGTTCCCTCCAGCGTGTTTTTAATAGCCCGTTACCATCATAGATGGTAATGGTAAAGCCTCTGTGTAGTATTTTGCCAATCCTAGATAGTAGTTATTTTAAATAACGTCCGTGGTGGCACTATCGCGTTGTCTAAATGCATGCTGCATGTTTCAGTGCTTGGATAATGTTGACGGAAAACACTCTCTAAACACTCCTTTGTATTATTACTCCCTTATGAAAAAAATCTGAGACTTTTAGAAATAAAAGTCTTGATATTTGTAAAGAGCTCTGACTAAGTCTGAGTAAACTTCAATAATCTCTGAAATTTTTGACTTTTGGGTCAGAGTTATAAAGAGTAAATAAGACTTTTCAAAAATTCTTACTAACTCTTTATAACTCCAACCCAAAAGTCCAAAATTTTAGAATCTATTTAACCTTTTTTAAATTAGTCAGTTATTCACATGTAGTAGGACTTTTTTTTCTTTTCCAAACAAACAAGACAAGTCATAGAAACTTTTCCAGAAAAGCTGCTAAGAGATAATTAAACATTAGGTGTAATATGCAGTAAGATGTGCCAGGTACCCCTGGGTATACTTTTTTGTCCAATATTTACCACTTTTTGCCAAAAATATATACCTATATTATACCACCCTAAAACGAAAAAATACTCAAACTGTGAATCAATTTCCGGTATTTAAATAAGTACTTTAAATCCCAGTAGTCGAATACTTTTATTCACATTCCGGTATTCGAATACTTTAAATCCCGGTATTCGAATACTCAAAATTTGCATTTGTATTCAAATACTATCATTCTGGCCAAAAGTATTCAGTCGAATACCGAATACCAAATACACAAATGTATTTGAATACTACTCAAAGACTACTCAACAACTCTGCTATCATCATATGTATATAATCTCAAAACTAATTTAAGAACGTAGCATTTCTATCCTATATAATTGTATATGATCTGGCATTCCGATCTGTGGGGGAAGTAGAACAAGTAAAAAAAAGTCGAATAAAAAAATGGTTAATTACAGATAAAAAACTAGTTGTGGGACAATTCTTGTTCCTAGCAACTGGTTACCAAAAGTATAGTGACTTTGTGGGAGTAGGTAAAAACCCCGCAGTATTCATTTTTTTGAGTCAGTAACGCCTCGTTCACAAATGCTTGGCTTATGACCTAGTGAAGAATTAGAAGATAGAAAAAAGAAAAGGTTAGGTCGTTAAGCAGAACTAGATAGTTAATTTTATCATTAAAAGTTAATTTTGAAATAAATATTTAATTTTTAACATAAGAAAAATTAGGCTTTTTAAAACCACTTTTATATAGAATTGGGGTTTTAAAGACTATAAGTAGCAATATACGTAATAAGTGATCAAACTTTTACTGGTCTTTGAAATATTATTTTAGAACACTGATTTTTACATTAATAACATCGGCACACAAAATTAAAAAGTTTAATGTGCAAATTTCAAAATTGTATAGGCTTAAAATTCGGATTCAGAGGGTCGAAAAACATACCCATAGATAGGTCGCGTCCGGTGCACATCAAACTTTTTTTTGTGTGCCGGTGAATGAGAGGCGCCCATCTTCCTTGATTGTTTTATTCCTCTAGCATCAAGAATAGGGCTCCTAAATAAATGTGGATCTTAAATGAAGCATTGCCATCTATACGTAAGGTAGCAACTTATCAGAATCGCTCATTGATCATAGTACAGATCTCATTATCTGTTTATAGACTTAGTTCTACAAATAAAAAAGATATTTGTCTGTTTTTAGTTTATAGTTCCTACGTTTTCATCCGTCCTTAAATGACTACATGACATATCGTTGTTTGACAACAAGAAGCTGCTTTTACTGCGATTCGCAAAAATAAGGTATATCGCCAAAATACCTTGAAATAGTGTTTTTATAAAGTTTGCATTCTTTGGTTTAGTGCGTTTTGTACCGTCGTTTATCATTGAGGTACGTTTCCCCATGGCCACGACCATTAAGAAAGACTTCAAAGTTGATCTCTAAAATGGGTGGAATATGCTCGGCCAAAATTGACCTAATATTTTTTTAGGCTATGAAAATGCCACCAGCAGCAAATGAATCCACCGATAATGGAATTTACGAATATGAAGAAAATTCCTTGTCTATTACCTCTGAGGAAATAGAGAATACTGCCGTTGATGATTTCAATGCACCCCCAGAAAATGATTTTTCAGAATATCTGTGGATGGAGAATGAGGAAAGAATTTGACAAAGAGGTTTGCACCATCTGTTTTATTCGTTAACATTTTTATTTAATGTGGGTTTTTTTTTGAAGGTCATGCAAAGACTAGAAGAGGAAGCCCTTATGGAAGAATGCATGGCTTTTATGAATGATGAAAGTAATTCATTTCAAAATACAACTCAAGGGTAAGTTTACAAATAAATATGTTAATAAATGTGATAAATTTCGGTTGAATTAAAAAAGTAAAAGTATCAATTAGTTTACCCACGATCCTTATACCATGTCAGATTTATCCAAAATACCAGGGCCTAAATACTACCATTACTTGAGAATAAATAAAAATAAAGTTACTCCAGTGATCTTTTGATTCCATTTAATAATAATGGTAATAATATTAATAATTACATCAATTAATTATACAATTAATTCTAAAATTTAGTATTTTGGTTAATTAAAAAATTAGGCCTTTTGCATATTTTGCTTTTCAGATATATTTATAAAGTTGTATAAACCTGACATCGGAATAACAGTTTGATACGCATTTGTTGTTGCTCTGGTGGGGTCGGCCTCGTCGATCACCAGAGTTAAGCATTGAAGAGCGAGGTCTCAACTTGGATGGTTGACCAGGCACACAGTGTTCTGCTTCGTGGTGAACAAACGAACCGAGCAGCCACCATCCAAGCTATTGAATGAATGGTGTGTGAATGTGAAGGAGAACGGGTCAGAGCACAATGAGCCTCTTAAGGCCGCAGTGCACCACTTAGGGGGAAATAGTCGGACCTAGGTGGGAAAACCCCGAAAGGGCGAACAAAAAAAAACCCTTACCATTCAGAGCTCTCGTAAATTTTAGTGTCCCACTTGCATTACAATGCTGCTCTAGAAGTTTAATCTACTTGCGTGAGAGATGATCTTGTGGCAGAATGCTAAATTATTAATAAATATAAATAAGGTTCAGAAATTTTAAAAGATTTTTGTTCATATATAAATTTCTTGTTTTAGTATTTTTAAATTTTGCCATGTGACGTCACAAAGCTTTTGATCCACCGTGCCCCTTGTCACACTATCATCAATTTTAGGCAATTAACCAATTATAAAACGGTATTTACCAATTGGGTATGTTGACATTAATAATTGATGTATTATACGTCAAAGTTGTCACCAATTATTACCATGGTTATAATTGGTTGAACGCCTCAAAATTGATGTAGGTATGTCACCTAAGGATAATACCCTTCCCCCCATTAACGTGTGACTTAAAAATAATAATAATAATACTTTTATTGCCAATAAAATGATTTAAACATCACCAAGCAACGTCACAAAAAGGTGGTATACATACACATGGATAGACCCTTACCTAGGGGAAGGATGGCAAATAAACCATATAAAAATTTTGATAATTGGGAAGTTTATAATATAACTCTGCATGCTTAAAATTTGTTAATAGGCTAAATTAAAATAAACCACAATGAAATTGTATTTTCACATAATTTTTTAAAATCATTATTATTAAATTCTTTATTTAGCAAGTATTTTAGCTAATCAGTTATTTACAAAAAAAAATAATAATAAATAATATATTTTTATGTCAGAATAAATCATCCAAAATCTAAAAATACATAATCCCTATTATATCTGATCCTAGTCTAAAACAAAATAGTTGCTTCAACTCAAGTCAAAAATAAAAAGCTAATGGCCAAAGCACACTAGTCGCTCCGGTATCGGTACGCTCACGGACCGATCAAATATTTAACATGGTATTTAAATGCCATTCAAGGTCATTAATTTAAAAAGCATGTAAAATATTTGAACAAACGGTGAGCGTACCGAGACTTAAGCGCCTAGTGTGCTTTGACCTTTAATTATATTAAATTGGAAAATTCAAGGCGTCGCTGTTCTTAGGGCAACTGCATATACATATTTTACTCCTTGATCTGATCTAAATTTGTTTATTTTCAAAAAATTAAAAACAAAAAATACCCAATCCTCCCCTAAAAACCTATTTGTTTACAATATTTGTTCGCTGCGTACTAAATCAAATACTCTTGGCATTTATTGTAGCGTTTAAGGAGATACATATCTAAAAATAAAAACAAATAAATAAAATTGTTTTTTTGAGATAAAAGGAATACAAAGAATATTTTAAAAACAAAACAATGTTGTTATATACAGACATTAAAATAAAAATATTTTGTTTAGTATTTTAAATTTAGGAACAAATTGGCGACAAAATTCTTCAGTTTTTGTTTAGTAAGAGTCTACATTGGTGCTCAAGCACAATTTCACATGTTGAAAAAAAAAGGCCCCCAGTTTGAGCTCTTAATATTAAATTTAGTTTTAGTTTAGTTACATAAAAATAACACTAAACAAATTTTAAGTGAAATATACCGTAGGGTTCATCAAAACTATTTACAATATAGGAAAAGTGGCTAAGCATTAAAAATATGAAAAAAAAAAAAATACATGCATTTTAAAAGGGAACAAACAAACAAAATAAATATTAAGAGCCCAAATTTGGTAAGATTTTTTATATGTAGATTGAAATTTTGCTTGAGCATATTTTTAATTGATTCAAATCTGCATATACAGGGAAATAGGTTTCTTCAAAGATTATGGGCAACTCCTGATGTCAAAATAGGTTGATTTTAAACAACAATCTAATCGTTTTATTTAGCCCTGAGAGCGCGTCAGAATTCTAAAGAAATAACGGTTTACCTAAATTGTGTGAAAAACGTGTGTGGAAATTTCAATGTGTTTTTTGTTTATAGTCAGTTTGTTCATTTGATATCATTTAATCTAATGTTTTTATCTGAAACTGGATGTATTTACATACATTTTTTACCTCTTAAACATTTGTGATTGAGTATGCTGTTTTGCTAATTTAAAAATCTCGTTAATTTAATTTTAAATACAAAAACTCTTTTCACTAATTCTAGCTAAAAACTTTTTTACAGATCGAAAATTTTCTTTCATGCAAAAGTCCAGACAGATAATTTTTTTCTTGCAACAACCCTGCAATTTTGGTAATTATTTTAGTGAACCAAGTTAAAAAAATCAGTTAACAATTGATTTAACCTTAAAATGCGCGGAGTGTTAATTAACGAATATTTATAAATAACCATTAAAAAAATATATTTGTTTTTTTTGTTATTTGTACTTAAATTAAATAAAAGGGTTGTGGCTGTGTGCACGTGAAATAATAAGCATTGCATAAAATACAAAAGTTGTCAAGTCATTTAGTTCTAATTAAACTAAACATATACGTATAGCTTTTTTACTTCCATTTTGGCGTCTTAAACTTGTTACGCGTTAAATACTTTCAAAAAACGACCGATAAGGGTACGAAAAAATTGTCCCAGGACCCAAGGACCGAAAAGTAACTCTCTGCCATTTAGTACTGCTGTATCCCGAATATGTACATGGCAGGCATTCTTTGTCTAATCTTTACCTGCTAGTTTTTAACGCACTGAACACAATGAGCTGGAACGGCGCGTATAAATTAAAATACTGGTTCCTATAATATCTATAATAATAAATTTACGGCGCATACAATCTATTAAAATTAAATAAAATTAAATTACCTTTATTTTTCTTGCGTGACAATTTACATCTATGCCACTTACCAAAAGTAATTATAATGCTGAGTAGGTAAAAGAGGTCAATAACTTTCCTTACTTATTTAATTAATTTTATCAATTCAATGCCATTAAACTTTGATTGCAATTTACCTTGAGTTTAAACTTTTGTGGTACCTTTGTAAACGTGTTTTACAGTCTAAAAGTTTTCTTGCTGCAATTTTTCTTGCGTGCAATTTTATTTAATATTTTTACGGATTGAAAGTTACTGCGGTAATTTGTTTTGACAAAAAGGTTTACCATCTTACCGAAGTTAAAAGACAACTAAATAAATTTTTTATTAAAACTCTCAAATAAAATCAATCAATGCACAAATAAAATTTTCAATAGCTATTTATAAAGATTCTTTAGCCAAAACTCGATTTTATCAAGGTGAGTTAATTGTATAGAGATTTTTTTAGCTTGGTATTTTAAGAGTCACTAAAATAATTACTAAAATTGCAGGGTTGTTGCAAGAAAAATAGCGCCTGTCGTATTTAGATTAAGTTTATTATGCTTAAGTTTATTATTATTTTTTTACCACACTACATCATAGATTTGTTTTGATGCATTGGCGTTTTTTACTCTTCCTGATAGTTTTTTGGGTTTTTACTGTTATTCTGCTGAGTCAAAGACAATTATAGTTTCAGTATAGTAAAATTTCCTCTTTAATGTTACTCTGTAGAAAATATTTTTTGTAATGTTTCATTTCCATAAAAGTAGCAGTACCAAAGACCATTGTAAATATAGACACTCAAAACAATGCTAAATTTTTAATCATAAGATTGGGCGCTCGCTTGCTAGTATTACTCGAGCGGGCCTCCATTGACAGAATCTACGTACACAGTACATATAATTTACCACTTTATAATTATCAGCAAGAGAGTGTCTAAGACTGACCAAAAATTTAACAATACGTCTATAGTAAAAACTACAATTGTCTTTTCTTACAGCTAGCTAATGTACCTACCTGGTGTCCAGTTGTATATTTACACCTCCATTAACTTTTTATGCGTTATCGTACAAAATAAACCAAAATATCACATCTTTTTATTGGTGATATAGTATACAGGGTGTTTCATTGAAAAATCATACTTTGTTATGTATCCTGTATGTCTTAGAAGATAATAATCGGATCGAAAAACGCAGAACTCTAAAAACATAACTCGGAACTTAAATTAATTTTAGTTCAGTTCAAAAATTGTCTTTTATGGTAAAAAGAGCATAGCACACGCTGTAGGTTAATTAAGGGTTTTGGTTAAAAACACTTATTTTATTTATTTTTATACAGGTTGTTTCCAACTACGATGCAAAACTTAAGGGGGTGATTCCTTATGTCTTTTATACAAAAAAGTGCCTATAAACATATGTCCGGACTTGCTTTATTTCTGAGATACAGGGCGTTAAAGTTTTTAAAAAGTCGATATTTTTAGAAATCTTGAAAACTCTGTAAATAATTTGAATGAAATTTGGCAGACTTATTTAATGTAACAAGGCGCTTGTAAAGCTTTACCTAGAATAAGATTGTTGGGTCCAGTGGCGTCTCAGTGGGCACCACAGCCAATATTATTAAGAAAACAAAGTACGCCACTGATTTTTAACAAACTTTTTCATCCCGATTAATCAATTAAAAATTCAACTTTTTAACCTCTTAACTTTTCTTAAGATGTAGCTCTGTTTTCGAGAAAAAAAAATTAAACTCACTCTAATTTCTTCTAAAAAGTACCCATAGATAACATTATAAAAACAAAAATCAAAATTAAACAATTATTTGCCTTAAAATAATTGAGCAATCGTGCATTTTATCGGAAATTATCCTTTTTTAA
Source organism: Listronotus bonariensis (assembly GCA_014170235.1). Classification (NCBI taxonomy): domain Eukaryota; kingdom Metazoa; phylum Arthropoda; class Insecta; order Coleoptera; family Curculionidae; genus Listronotus; species Listronotus bonariensis. The sequence continues at coordinate 248,478 of JACEGR010000024.1, forward strand.
CACGCTTTTATTAACTTGGGTTGTAACTATCTATCTATCTATCAATCTATCCATCTGGCTGCCTATGTAACGGAATCTTTGAGCCTAATTTTAACCAACTTCCAGCTATTCGATTTCTTTGAAACTTTGCACACGTATTAAGGACCCATGACAATGCAATAATCTGCAAACAGTATCCCTTTATCTTTTTTTTTAATCGCCAGGAAAAAAATTCCATTATATTATAAAAACAACACCTAGGATGCCATCTGTTGGAAAAATTTCAAACTTTGCTATTAAATGAGGAAGAAATTTTTAGTGGATTGCAAAGTGTTGACAACGGTCCAAACATTTCCTGGAGTGCCATCTGTTGGCAAAATTTGAAACTTTGCTACTTAATGAAGAAGAAATTTTTTAGTGAGTTGCAATCTTTTGCAAATTTTAAAATTTGCTACCATTGTCATTTCATAGGGGCTGGTTATTTTCTTTTTGCTGCTTAATTAATTAGTATGTTCTAATTTACTGTTATATTAAGAATTTTGTGCAATATAACGAACTAAAAAATGAAAAATAATTAATAGTTTAAAAAAACTAAAAAACACGCTTTTATATGCAACCGAACTAAAAATTAAAAAATAATTTTTCATTAAAAAATATTTTCACTTTATAGTAAAAAGCGTGGGGTGCATTTTACTATTTTTTCATAACTTTTCCATCATAGATATTGGCAAATATAATAATTATAACATTTAATATATTAAGCACCCCACGCTTTTTACTATGAAGTGAAAATATTTTTTTTAATGAAAAATTATTTTTTAATTTTTAGTTCGGTTGCATATAAAAGCGTGTTTTTTTAGTTTTTTAAACTATTAATTATCTTATTTATTAAGTTAAAATTGTTTATTTTTTTAATTTTGTTCTTTTTCTAAAAACAAACCTAGATACGAAGAAAATACAAGTTGCATTTTTAATTGTTTAATTGGAATAAAATATAAACACTTTATAAAACGTCAGTGGCGTACTTTTTTCCTCAATAAAATTGGTTGTGGGGCCAACTGAGACGCCCGTAGATCCAATAATCTTATTCTAGGTAGAGTTTTACTACCGCCTTATTACATTAAATAAGCGTAGTAAATTTTATCCAAGTCGGTTGAAGCATTTTTAAGATATTTAGAAAATACCTACTTTTTTTTAAACTTAAGTCCGGACATATATGTTCATAGAAACTTATGAAATCACCCTTTTTAAGTTTCGTACCGTAGTTAGAAAAACACGATTTAACTAAGCAGTGAATTCTTTAAAGGGTTCCGGCAGTCCAGGCAGTCGCAAACTCAAAGCTGAACCCTGAAGCAGCGGAGTTTGTTCCTTCAAGCGCAAGGGAACCCCTTCGCAAGAAATCCCAGTATCGTCTAACTCTCATTAAATGTTTTGGTGTCATCGTCGATGTAAATAATTTTTCAGTTGACAAATGATTTGAATATGTTGCAAATATTATTTATAAGGAGTTATTTTATGTCAGTGTAACACTTGGTATTATAAGAATGTACAGGGTGTCCCAAAATTTATCCTGTATTTCACTTGATTCCTCAGCTGACCTGCGGTAGTTTTTAAGATAAACACATTTAACTTAAATGCAGCAAAAAGGGACGGAGTTAAAGTAAAAGCATTTGCTTCCCTTTTATTTATACAACTGAATGCATTAATTATCGTTAAGTTCAGCCCTTAATTGTCTAATAGTTTAGGTGATTAAATGTACAATCATCAAAAGCACTTAAATATCGAACAATTTATTCTGGATCCATGCCTCTTTACCTCAACCCTGTACTACCTTCGCCTGTTAAAAACATAAACAAAGCAAAAGTCTGGCAGAATATTTTAGTCATTGAGGCATAAATTAGAATTTTGGCGGCACAGAGCTGAGGAGAAAGGGAAACTTTTAAAAAATCAGTCACTATTTATTCACCCTAAGAGAAAAGAAAATTAAACACGTATGTAATAAGTTTTGGGACATACGGTATGCGCCTTCCACTTTTATAGGTATTACAAAACAAGGTAGAATTAAAGCGCGTTGTAGGTCAAAATATAAAAAAATATTTTTAATTTCTTAATTTAAATAAGCAAATCACGTCAAAATGGTAAATAAACCTTGATTATTACGCCTTAGTTATTTATAATCTCTTGAACAAAACCCTCCATAAATATTCCAACATTTATGTTTATTTCTTTAGGATACCAACTAACAAGTTTAATTATTTTAGATACCTGCCTTTCTCGATTTTTACTATGCTTTTTTGGTTCATTTATGATGTTTTTCATTATATAGTTTTTAAAAGAACATTAATGTGGAACTTACCTATATAAAACAAGTACCAAAGAAAAATCTTAATTTTTAATACTATTTAAAAGGGATAAATCACGAAAAAAGTGATATTTCATTCTTCCAATACATTTTTTAAATATGTACTTATGATCAATGAAATGCTTTGTGCTGTATGCAATTCTTTTACTGAATACATTATACCAAAAAGTCATCGAAAATAACATCGCAAAGAATAATTTAATAAGTTAAAAAAATTGTACAAAAATGCAAAAAAAACTTCACCTTGCTTGTAGTGGGATTAGCAGCACCTGACATTGAAGGTTTATCAGCCTCTTTTGACCGATAACATTCACACAAAATATCTCTTATACGCATTATAGTACCTGGTACCACTTAGGTATATTTACAACATGTAACATGTGATGAATCTTAAGGTACGGATCCACCAAAGCAACAATGAGGAACTTTTTTGTTACTAAATGTAGCTTGGTGTTCCAAAATTGCGAAACAAATGTCAACAGGTGTCAACTTGGTGTCTTCCCTAAAGCAACTTAAAACAGGAACAGTTTTAGTTTGGGTTATCGTTGTTTACCTTTCACATTGTCGTGGAAGTCTGCATTTCGCGAAACTTTGATAATTGAATGTCTCCAACGCAGCAAAATCTAAATTTGTTCCAACTTGTTACAACCTTTTCTTTAATCTTACCGAATTAAAATGGAAACACGAAATAAACAAAATAATTTTTATTTTGTTGCTACAACAATCACCAACCTACTGAAACATAATGAAACTTTTTGGAAACAAAAAATCCTCATTGTTGCTTTCGTGGATATGTACTTTTATATTCCCCACGTAAAACACAAATATATATATTATTTATTATATAGAAGCAATTAAAATAGCGATGTGTTATTATGTGCAAAAAAAACATAAATTTAACAATAGAATCTTGTACTTATGTATTGAAATGAATGGTTTTAAAAGAATCCAAAAGCATCTGGACAGTTTTATTATGCCCATTACAATAACACCTTTAGTATATTTTTTTAAATATTCTTTTTAAATAAATTCGCCACAATCAAACCTAAATTATTTATCTACATAAATAAGAGTGTATCGCCAATTTTAATTTTGGAGTTGTGCCATTCAAAACATTTTAGTAAGATAAGTCGTAAAAAATAATAGATTATTGGGCGGGCGCAAATGACAAAAATAAGGAAGTAGGTATAAAAACATACTGGTTAAAATGAAATACATCATAAAATGACAGTGATTTATTTTTAAATGCATACTTATAGGGTGTCCAAGAAAAACGCTTGTACGTTGGGTCAAAATAATAACAGTTCACATCAATTTATTTTTAGAGGGTTTTCACTGCGAAAATATTGACTCCAGTGTATGGTTTTTGCCCGTTTTTAAGCAACTAAGGCATGTATGCTAAAGAGGTACCTTAATAAGTATTTATGAATTCAGAGATAAACTAGGTCAATCACACAAAACATGAAGTATTATTCCCACTTTCATTTAAAGGTTCATAAAATCTAAATATATATTACCTAAATTCCAAAATTTAAAATTTAGTTCTTTTTTTATTGCCTTTAAAAATAGAAACAATAGGAGCAAAAACGTTCTATCCAAAATAATTTTCAGTGATATCCCATACGGTTAATAGTGACCATTTTTACAAACTCAAAATTTTGGAACATATTTATATACGTCTTGGTTTTATGTGTTTAAAAATACTTGCTTGTACTTTCTTTCAACAAAAAGATTTTTTTAATATGCGTATTTAGACCTGTTAAGTTCAAACACCAGAGTGACTGAATAAAAAAGTGTTATGGTAGGTTTACATCTGATATTTATTGCATGATATTTATGTCGGACAGAAATTCTGGCTAATGTAAACGGTCAAAAATGTATGTCTGATAGACATTTTTTATTGTTTACATTAGCCAGAATTTCTGTCTGACATAAATATCATGCAATAAATGTCAGATGTAAACCTACCATTATTACCTTGACATAAAATAACCTGTCTAGAAAGGGTTTTTTTTCACAATTTACACGTCCTTTTACTATTGTTTTTTTTTCTTTTGGCCCTACATTTTACTAAATAGGGCTTTGTGATCAGCTAAAGTCACTGACGTATTTTTATCCAAAAATAAATATAGAATCTCATGTGTTGTTATGAGCTCGATGTATTTTGCAGAATAAAATTTTAAAAGTAAATACCCAGTTAAATTCATTAAATTAGTTAAATTTTACTTGTTTACTAAATATACAATAAAAGAGTTTATGCAAATTAGTACGAAATAAAATTTACAAATCAATATGTTTTTGGATAAAATTATGTTGCTTAATTTACATATTTTTCCGTTGTTAATTTTATTATTTAAAAATTATTGATTTCTTATGTTGTAATTATTTTTCTTAAGTAAAATCAAACAAGTGTAAATTTTATTTAAATCAATTTTAGTCAAACTGTAATTAGGTATTGTTTATTGTCACAGAATAATTTAACCTCCACTTTTGGTATATTGTACATTATTATTTGAGATTATTTCATATATTTTTGTATACATTTTTAAGAATTAAATATGACTTCTGATGGTTATACAGTTGTATGAAGCTTAATGTTTTAGAGTAAAAGACAAAGATAGATGTTAGCTAACATTTCTGTATCATGATTAACCAAGGCAGCAATCGAATTTAGTTTATTTTGGTGAATATGGTGTAACAGTCATAAAAGGTATAAACATAATTTTCATTTGGCTCTGAAGTTTATTTTAACTACGCACACCACTTTTCAGGTGGATTGTTTTTCCAAGTAACTTCTTAACACCGTATAGCAAATGTAAAGGACACATTTAAAATTGTTTGTATTTTTAATTTATTTAACTGTTTGCAATACATTTTTGGTTTAAAAATAATGAACCCACAATTTTTAAGAAAAGTAGAGTCCAACCTATTGTTTAATCTCGTATATGGTTTAAACCACTTGTATTTACGTTTTTGGTTTACCAACAAGTGCCACATTTAACAAATTCTAATTTTTTAATACATTTGCTGGAAAGTATTAAGAATGTACACCAATGATAAGATTGCTAGTATGTCGAAAAATGCATATTTTGTTGGATATGATAAATCTGCATCTCAAGACAAAAACGCATATAAATTTCAAATTGTTATTTTATAAACAGTTTCTGTAGCATGTTGTAAGTAATGGCAAAGACAATTGCAGTAACAATAGACGCCAGAGTGGACGCAGCTTTCTGATATTTATCGAAAGGCGGCGATTTTTCAATTTTGCACACCCTGTGTCACATATAATCATCCATATAATCTCTCGTAAAAACCGGATTTTTTAGCGACATTAAGTTGATCACGCATTCGACATTGTGAAGTGAGTTTGGGAAATAAACCCGCCGTACGTATAATTTGTTGCTTGATAAATTTCGGCAACTGAACGTCCACTCTGGGTGTCTACAGTAAAAACTACAGTTGTCTTTGGTTATGGTCAAAATTTTAGGATCTTATTTTTGATTACCCGGTAATTTTGTATTGTAAAGTCTAGTTATTGTTTTACCACTAAATTGAAGAATAATGTCTTAAGATAAAAACCATTTAACACAAAACTGCTTTAGGAAAATCTTGGACTCCTTCCAAGATTTGTATTTTATTTGGATAGAGAAATTCTTTAAATAAGGAAATCATCTCTTGGTGTAACTACATAAAAACTACTTAAAATGTAAGTCTAGCAAACATTTTCAATATTTTAACTTTCGTAGGGTTAAATTATTTGTGATTTAATGTTAAATTTACCCAGTAAAAAAATACTTGGTAATAAAATTTCCTCCACAATCTACACACTATGTGTGATATCGACGGCTGTGGCGGAACACAAAAAAATCCAAAACTGGCTTTTGGTTTGGCTCTCTTGAGGACCGGATTATTAATTGGTGCAAAGACAAAGAATATTAATTTATATTGTATAAAATGAAAAAAAGTATATAAATAAGTAAACAATATTGTGTTTTTTTGTTATTCCCTAGTTCAAACCAAACTTTTGTTTAGTTTATTGTTTGGGTTTTTATTATTATTTTTTTCCTAACAAAGCTATCAATTTCTAGATTTCAGCTATAATAAATGATTTTCGTTGCAAATTATGTGCGTAGAACGGATGTCATGTTTTCTGAATTTAATTGGTTGATTAAATTTTAAGTTAGCTGAAAAATAAAGCAGTTAAAAAAAATGTATAGTTACGTTCCGCTCTTACGCACATGGGACGCCAGTTTTAGTCACATTACTAGTATGGCCAAGGTGCTTAGAGACAAGGTAGCCTAACTTTAATTTGACAGTTGATAAATGTGACGTCAAAGGGAACCTTTGAAGAAAAATATTGTTATTTTTTTAGTGTTTTGTAAATAAGGTGTCAATCGTGTTTATATTTGTAGGTAAATTAGTGGATTAAAAGACTTAAACAACTGTATAAACTACATTTTAAATTGGTAAAAAAGACTTCAATGACGTCGATGTATCAGCTGTTTACTGTCATATCAAAGTTTGGGCCACCTTCTTCGTAAGCACATTGAGCCTATGCTACAAGCTCAACCATATATTCAATTTTATAAACAATTTTTTTAAGGAATAATTATTATTAAAAGTCGAAAAAAATAACATATTAAATATGTTATCAAACATATTGAATATGTTACCACAGGTTACCCCAATATTCAAATACTACTAATTATTATATTAAAATTTCAGTAACTAGGTAAAAAGTTAACTGACGTTTAAAAAAATAGAGTCATAATCGTGGTTTACTGGTAGACTATTTAATTAATATTTAAACTTGCTAGTAAATCTGATTTTTTTTTAATTACTTGGAACTGGTTGGATTTCACAAAAAAAATAGCTCTTGTTTGGTCGTAGTTTAAAAGCTTAAGAGGCAAATCAGTGCAGTGGTGTAGCTTCTATGTAGCTAGGCGGGGCAGTGCCCCGGGGCTCTCAGAGAGCGACCTAGTAAAAAAAGTGTAAATGCAGGTGCAAAGAGGTAAAGACTTTTTTGTTGTTATTTTTTTTTGGGTTTTAGGGCCCTACTTTACTTTTTGCCTCAGGGCCCCTGTTGACCTAGCTACGCCACTAGGGAAAATAAATGTCCGCAAGTCTTGTTATCAAAATATACAGGGTATTTAAGGTTAACAAATGGTATTTATGGGATTAAGGCGGGATCATTTGATTACTCCCGGAGGAAACCTTATTACTCGTGGAGCAAACTATTTTTATTATATTTCAACTGAAAATGCTGCAAAATAATACCAAATTTAAGTAACTACCTACACCTACGAGTAAAACAAACTTGTTGGCTTTAGAGACTTATAACAGCAAAAAATTTGCGCATATATGATTTTTTTTCTTATTTTAATTAGAAGATTCTTACGGACACGGACTTTCTGTATATTTTCGTAGTATTAACGTGCAGTGACGAAGGCATTATAAGGCCCAGGCACCCCAGTTTAAAAATGAAAATGGAACCTTTAACGAAAATGTAAGTGGGGCCCCTTATTATTTTTGACCACCAAAAAACGAAAAAAGGTTATTAGGTAAAAGAGAGCTGGGCCACTCTTAATGAGTTAGTCTTCCAACTTTGTTGGTTAAAAAATACGTTTTTTTTTAAATTCTGTCTGCAATTAATATTTTACTTAAGGGTTAAATAAAATACTTAATTTATTGTATAATTTCATTTTATTTAGTAAAAATGGACAATTACTTGCAATAGACTAATCCTATTATGAATAAATACAATCGGAGACGTAGAAAAAAGTAACTTAGGTAACAGTTTCAACACTATGTAAGGTAGTCAAAAAAAGTTACAAACATTTTAGTGTGTATAAAGTGCATTTCTGAGTATATCAGTTATTTTCGTAATAAATCAAAATTAAATACTTATTTTAGTTAAGATGAAGCTTGCTTCATCTCTTCTTTTTCCTTTGTTTTTCTCTCATTACTTCTGCATCTCTAGAAAAAAAAAGAACAATATTTGAGTACAGTATTAGGTTTTTGGCGACACAGTAGTAACTTTTAAATAAGATTAACTTGGATTTTAAATGAATATAAACATATTATTAGATTATTAAATAATTGTTAAAATGCAATACAAAAAGCAGAAACTTTTCCGAGATAAGGTGCTGGGCATCCACTTGTTTTGCTATGTCAGCATGTACCTATCAGAGTTGGGTGGAATACTGAGATTCGGTATTCATAAATACTGAAGAGCAAAAAAAAAGATCCTCCACTTAAAAAAACACATCCTTGTTCTCAGTCAGGTAAAATTTTAAACAGCTAAAAGAAAAGTCCTTGTCTAATTTTTTTTGGCTTTAGGGTCACGCAATACTGATATTTATCATTCTGATATTTGAATACTTAAAAATTGTATTCGAATACTATCATTTAAAAGCGGTATTCAGAATTTTGTATTCATACTGACCAAAAACTATTCTGCGGAATACCGAAAACCAAACACACAGATGTATTCGAATACCTGCCCAATGTATTCTGAATACGATTCAGAATACCGAATATTCGACAACTCTGGTACCTATGCTTAATATTGATATTTTTTTTTTTTTGGCTTTTACAATTAAAGTACTTGTTGCGACCCCCTTGTACTCAGAAAAGTCATCAAATTTGTTAAACCAATAACACTACAAAATGCACATAATATATTTTTAAATAGGCTTATTAAAGTTTCCAGTTTATACAGAAGAAACGGGTTTTTATATACTTGAGAGAGCATATATATATACACGTTCACCCAAACCAAAAGGTTCATAAGCAAGAAAGACAACAACAAAGCTTAATTAATTAAATAAACTTAATTTTTTTTTAATTCAAATACACTCTTTTTATTGATAGTGCTAATTAATATACAAGGTGTCTCAAAAACATAATTTTTATTGTCAAGGAGGTTTTTTAAATGGAACACCCTGTATATTTGATTAAATTTTGACTCTGTATTAAATTCTACATTTAAACCGTATAACACACTATACGTCAAATTGCGGGTTGTTGAGATATCAGCAGTATGCTGATATACTCATTAACGATTAAAAGTGAACAAAGAAAATAATTTTTGGTTCTAATTATTTGTAAATTATTTTGTCATTGTCATAGTGTAATAGTATGTAATTAATACTCTTCTTTTGGAAGAAGTCCTCATAGGTATGTCTGCAATTTAGTTTATTTTAGATTTACTTAATTTCACTAAAAAACAGCAATACGTCCATTATGGTTGGTTTTTAGGTTAAGTAACTAAATAAGTATTTAAAATAAACTAATAGCTGGCTTACCTATTAGTAGTTCTTACAAGGGAGAGTAATTAATTACATGTTATTATATTATTTATCACTCAGACAGCGACAAAATTATTTAAAAACCAAAATATTATTTTCTTTCCTCACTTTTAATCGTTAATAAGTGTACAGGGTGTTTCACAACTTATCCGACAACTTTATAAAAAAACTTCATATAAAATATGTCCTAAACGTCTTAGTTTTTTAACTACAGGGTGTTATTTTTTTTTAATTTGTGTTTTTTTATAACTATTTTACCAATTTAGATATTTTGAAAAAATTTAGGGGACGCCTACTATGCACTGAAGGACATTTTTTGGCATACAAGAAAAACATTAATTTTTAACAGTGTCGTTCATAAGGGGTTTAAGGTAAATATTTTTAAGAAAAAATTTTGACACAAATTTGATCTCTTGACTTTTTTTATTTGATGCACGGTTTTCGCGTACATAAACAAAAACCATTTCTCGGCACGGTCATTTTATATGGATAATATCAAATTGTACAGTAAAAAGTACCTTCGATATTAAATTTATTCTTTAATTATGTAGATACCCTTATAACATTTTTTGCTGGCGTTGTACATTTAATTTACTGGCATTGCCAACACTCTTTAATGGCAAGGCATTGGCAAAAAGGTATCAAAAAGACGCGAAAGTGGGCAATTGGCCGTTATTAGGCCAAGTGTTGCAGATAATGTGATGGCATCCGTCATTAATAAGTTATGATAAAAAATACATTTAGGATGATGGCATCCATCATTAATAAGTTATTGGCAAAAAGATAACAAAAAGACACGAAAGTGGGCAAATGCAGATACTCCCAAGCGGCAAGCTGACGTCTTATTGACGAAAATTGTCGCATATACTTTTTTAAAAGCTAAAATGATGCGATATTTTATTTGAAAATTAAAATAGGAAAAACTCCTTACTGTAATGCAAAGTAGCATCTCTCAGAACACTGTCCAACTTGGAGATGCAGATTTTTACACTAGCCGAAGATTTTTCTTTCAAAGCTAAGTGTACTGTGGTACGGTTTAGGCGATAAAAAGCGAAGATATTGCAGAAACGTAGTAGTTTATTGTCCATTACGCCATCTATCGGTATGTCAAAAAAACTATTAAATATATATAATATTTTTTATTAACACGTCTTTAAAACTTTTAATAAGGTTTTAAACAAAATGTTTACAGCTCCTAACAGTCTACTTGAATATCTTGCCTTCTCGACTAGCCATCACCAATTAATCACACAACACACACTTATTAGGTAATGAATACACTTAATTATGTCTATTAAAAACTCTTTTCTTTAAAAAAGAAACTAAAAGGCTAGAAAACCACGTAGAAAACAAATACACAAAGCGGTCACCTTGGGTCGAAATTAACGTAGCTAATTTTACCATCATTTTATTTTTATTCGCTCCAAAATACATAATAAACATTTTGTTTGACCTAATTTTTATTTGCATGATTTTTAACAATAAAATGTTATGAAAAGGCCATTTCCTTTAAATTAGGTAAAAATACCAATGTTAATAATATGGTTTGAAAAAGTATGAATATGGGTTGAAGGCTTGCCTTCAAAAATCGAATAATTATTTGCCCGCAACAAAAAGGCATGCTGTATTTAATCAGGATTGGTATGCCGCCATTTTTGTATGCTTGCCGGCAATTCGCCTGCATGTAAAATTTATTGGCAATTAAGTGTTTATTTAGGGTTGACTTTTTAATATGTGTTAGATGTTGGCATAATATTGCCACTAATTGCCAATGCTTTACCATCAATGCCAATATAAAAATGTACATTGCCGGCAAATAGTGTTTGCTGGGTAGGGATTCTACCATGCCGAAAATGGTTTTTATTTACGCAAAAACCGCGCATCAAATAAAAAAGTTAAGAGATCAAATTTTGTTAAACTGAATGGGATTGACAAAATATATGTTTATTTTAGAAAATTGCAGTGGCGTATCATTTTTTCTTAAAAAATATTTACCTAAACCCCTCATGAACGACACTAATAAAAATTATTTTTTTCTTGTGTGCCAAAAAATGTCTGTTAGTGCATAGGAGGCGTCACCTAATTTTTTTAAATATCTAAATTGGTATAAAAGTTATTATAAAAAAATGATTTTTTAAAAATTCAACACCCTGTAGTTCAAAAACTAAGACGTTTAGGACATGGTTTATATGAAGTTTTTTTATATTTGTTATTGTAGAATTAGTCCTTAAAGTTTGACGCATAAGTTGTGAAACCCCTGTATAACCAGTAGTGTTGATATTATCTCAAAAACCAGCAATAGTTTACGTATAGTGTCATACATTTTTGATGTAGAATTTAATACAGAGTTAATATTAGTTATAATATACAGGGTGTTTCCATTAAAAAAAACTACTTGACAATAAAAATATTGTATCCAATAAACCTTTCTTAGTTTAAGTATATTTTTGTATCTTGTATAGGGGCGAAATTATTTCGTGTATAAATAGAGTTGGGGCACCCTGTAGATGAGGCGTTGAGAACCAGAGCAGACCATCCCACAAATCAAAAAATTGTGCTTTACCATGGATTTTCAATGGCATAAAACTTAGCTGTCAGGACCAAATTTGACTAAGTAAACTTTTACTATCTAATGATTGAGGGGGATCAGTGGAAAAATGGTACAAGTAAAAACTAGAAAATACAGCCCATTTAAGGCAAAATTTAATTTCTAATAATAAAATTCTAAAAATATAGTAATCATAAGTAAAAATTAAATCCTAAGAAACATAATTACACATAAAATATAAATAAAACACTGCTGCAAAATGTCACTTGTACCACTTCTCAACTGAACTCCCTCGATTATAAGTCCAATGTGGCCTTATAAATAGGTCTTGCTAGTAAAAAAATGTGTTTAAGTATATTTTTCCACGACCGTTATGCTGTTTTTTTAATCTTTAATATGAAGTTAAAGTACTTTATTCTAGTATCACTACATATGTAAAAAAAGTAACTTTTTTAACACTTAGGAGCTTTTTTTCACAGTTTAAATTAGTGTTTTGTTTCAATTGCCTACTACAATAGACTTAAATATCAATTTATGCAATGTAACAGTAAACGCGACATCAACTGAACCAAACGGTCAAGTAATCTTTGATTTCGTCATTATTTCTTTAGTTCATGGGTCACTAGTTTTAAACTTGGACAGTTTACAAATAAATTTAATCGAAAATTAATGGTAATAATGAATTTGGATGACTAAGAAATTAAAAGGAATTTATGCTGATTTAGTATTATTTCTACAAAAAGTAAGTACATACAATTTTCTAAAATTAAATAATAAATGCATAGTTATGAAGAGAATAATTGTCTCTTAAAAAATAAGAAGGCCATGATTTTTTGTTGCCATATAATGGCTGTGCTGCAAAAATTAAAATTAATAAGTTAAGATAAATAAAATATGTATAAAATGGTATTTTGGAAATTTTTATACGGCCGTGGAAAAATACAGTATGTAACACATGCATAAAGTATCTTTTTACGAATGAGAACTTTCCAGCAATTCCATCACTTTATTTACTTGTTACATAAATTACTATTTTGTTTTTTTTTTATTTGTGGGATCGTCTACTCTGGTTCTCAAACGCCTCATACATATTTGCTTTTCAGAATAACCAAAGCCAAAATAAACTTTGTTAGTTGGTAATATAATTCATAAATATGGCATTCACGTAGGGGTGCAATAGCTAAAATATTTAAATGTCTTCTAAGAAAAAGTAACATTCCGGCATTACAGCTTAAATACACTATAAATACCAATAATTAATATTTATTAACAAATACACTATTAAATTAAATAAAATCATTTAGTTTTCTCTACTATATTGTATTGTAGAGATTCATGATACAAAGATTACAAGAAGGTAGGATCAACAGCGATTCCAAATTGGTTCGCTTTGCGCATGACGTAGCAATGTGACTTTTTTGGCGCAATATTTAACTTTAGGTCCTAATAAGGCCTGCAATGTTTGTGAATTTTCGCCATTTTTTAAATATGAGGACGAGTATAGGAAAATATCTTTTTAAAATAATATTACTGTTAATCTAAGAATATAATATTTGATGTTAACTAGCTTAAAATGTTAATATGTGCATAAACGGAACTTACGTAATAAACCGCTGCTTAAAACACTTTTATCTTATACTTAGCTGGGTTTAAAGTCACAAAACTGCCAAAAAGCAAAGTAAAACGGTAAACCAAACTATTAAATACGCGAAAACAAACGCAGGGTTTTAACTTTGTTTACAAATTTAGTCACATTACTACGTCAGAGACGGTGGTCACGTGATAAATGTCATGCGCAAGATCCTACCTTTTGTATTTTTTGTATCATGGTACAAATTGTTATGGAACAAAGTATTGATATTCCTTAAATAATTATTATTTTCTTGGTTAAATGCATAGATCAGTTTTTCTTAATTTTTAAATTTTTCTGGATTTTTACGTCTCACATCTAGCTCCAATTATTGTTCTCACACATTTTCTAAAGCATTTAAGTTGGAACTTTAAGCGGGTCATACTAAAAGTATAAGTTGCTTACCCAAACAAAAATATTTTATAATTTTTGAAGTATGCTTGGGATCATTATTATCACATGCCCTGAAAAAGAGCGTCATACTATGACAGTACATCCACCATGTTTTATAGTCTTTATAATATACTTTAAATTAAAATGAGTTTCAAATATTTGGTTCCGATAAAATAAAGTATGTAAGGTTTTCCTACATCAAATTTTTATTCTAAAGTATACTACTATAACATACGTACCCACTATAAACCATGATGGAGGTCGTGTCATGGTATGGGGCTCTTTATAGGGCATGAAGTTGATCCGCTAGTAAAAGTTGAAGGTAATATGGACAAATACCAGTATTAAGATATCCTCAAAAATTATATGCCACTATATGCTGAAACAAATCTGCCTAAGCATCCTGAAGAATATTTTTTTCTGGATAAGTAGCTCTTGGAATTCAGATGAAAAAACTGTCCACCCATTATCTCAAGCATGGCAAGAAATTTCAGTGAAAAATATATTGGAGTTAATACCACAAAGATGTGCAGAGGTGACTAAAAATAATGGTTTTGCTACCAGATATTGACTTGACTTTAAGTATAAGCAATAATTTAAAAAGTTACAGACTTCCTGATGATTATCAGTATCTTAAAAAAAAAATCTACTTTTTGCCGCTACTGTACATACATATGTGCCACACACTTGTATTTGATTAATCAAAGAGATGTTTACTTAAATTATAAACAGTTTTTAATATTCAAGAAATGACATTAACCCAAAAACGACACTCTGGGCCAATTATTAGGTATAATTAAATTAAAAGTTTTAGGATAATCAACACTTTAAATACCTATATTTTTTATCCAGTGTATTTGATTTTATTCACTTTTGTTTTCTATATTGTATTTAATTTAATAAAACATAAATCAGCCTTTATTTAGGTACCTGGAAATATTTATTTCTTTTGACCATTTTAATTATTTTTAAAATGATGCCAAAAATTTACAGTTTGACCTGCCAACTATGTTCTTGCATCCCTCACAGCCTGAAAATTCAGGTAGATATGTTTATATTGTAGGTAATGTTATCCCAAAGTTTTGTATCATTTCAAAGCTAGATGGATTATATTTTAAAAATATAAAAATTCATACCTTTTCTTTTGGACGGTTTTAGGTAATATCTACTAGGAAGTAGTTTAATCACTTAACCTCTTTATTTACTTGACAATACATTTCCTATTTTTCCCCTAAAAAAATAGTAATTTGGCTTTTTTCTTACCTTTGTTTTCTTTGTTCTAAAGTAAGTCCTTCATCTTTTCTTTTTTTTCATTAGTTCTTGTTGTTTCTTTTGGTTTTTTGCTCGGGCCAATTCACGCTGGTTACCACCTACAAAGCGTTTTTCAGGTAATTCAAAGCCAAAAAGGAAATATTTATTACTTACGTGTCATTTTTGTAAAAATTCAAAAAAAGTCTACAATGAGATGAAAAAAAAACTAATAGGCTTCCGAAGGCCGCAGCCTTTCTAGAATACAACAACGATATGATATAGCCGTAGGATTTAGCTAAACGAAAATTCAATATGAACGAAAAACGAAATAAGAAAAACTCTTGAAAATAAGAATGCGCGATGAGTATCGGTTTCGTTAGTCAAACATCGATGTCAAATTTAAAAGATCGATACAAAATTAGTGATGGGCAGGCTGCATTCAGAATAGACGCTCGGCAAACTCTCGGTAAACGCGTGCGCTACATAGACAACCTACATTTAGATCCGCAGTGGCAAGAAGCATTTTCGGATTTTTACGACCTCGCGCAATGGGTGGACGAACATGCGCACTTAAAAGCCGTGGCAAAAATACAAACACCGGCTCCCCGTACCCTTCGTCCGCGGTCTGACCGTAACGCTCATTAGCTACCGTACTTCGAACAGAAAACCAGGACGCCGTCAACAAATTCTTACCGTTAATGCGGATAGTTTGTTTGACGCCGGGAGCGTTTACTTCAACTGGCTTGCGCACAAACCGGTTTTTTGCCCATGACATGTAACTTTTGTTTCGCGCAGGTTATTACATTGGCAATCCATCGAGATCAGTGGTGCGCTATGATTAAGACCTTATCAAAACAGAACATAAGGAACAAATAAGTTTGGTGACGTCTCAAAAAGGGCAAATTTTACCCCAAGTTGATTCTGAATGCGCCCCTAGCTATAATTTGAGTTGTGTTCTTTTGAAAAATACCAGTTTTACTTCCATCAGTTCTGTCACTTGCAAGAGATCATGATGATATGATCACGTGACAGATGCCATTTGAAATATTATTTTTGTTTGGCAAGGGCTACCGTGCAAAGGCAAAAGAGTCTATTGGCAAAAATACAGTTTTAAGAAAATCGACATTTTCTGTTTTATCCATTTTGATAATATGGAATTCAAATTTTAAGGAGCAGCAGTGTTGCAATTCGGTTAATTAGCTGATAAAAATGGGTATCTAGATCGAAAGTGTCGAAAATATTTACCATACTTACAGAAATATACGATTTTGGGTTTGCGTCTCGGCTAGAAGCAAGCACTTTTGAAAACAAGAAACAATTAGTTTCAGACAAAATATTAGGCATCATAGTCTAAATAAAACAAAGAGTAGTTACCAGCTAACGTTCCGCTTAATTTTATACAAAGGGACTCTTTGTTTGACCTCCGGAAAGTGCGGACGTGCGTAGAGGAATACAAAGTGCTTCCCGGCGTGGCGGCTAGAGGTGTCGTACGAACGTTTTTTACCTTCGGGGATCAAGTAAAGATTCACGCTAAATTGACGGCAGCTTTCTTCTGGATCTAAGCGCTGTGAGCGAAGATTCCTATAAGCTGATGGTATCCTGTTTGGTGGTGAACACGAGGTGTTTCTCAAATGGCGGGAAATAGATGGGCGTGCCATGGGAACTGTCAGTAGTGAAAGTAAAGGTTATACGTAACACCAGTAGCAGATCTTGGTTTGACAGCCGACAATTTATGCATTACATCGATTGTTGAATTGTTTGTTTTCTTTTGGAATTTCTGGGAGCTACGAGCTCGATTATCCAGATTTTCCGCCGACGAAGCCCTGGAAAGCATAGTCTGGAAGGGGGAGAGTGGTGGATTGGACCTGAAGGGACCAAAACCAAGAAAAAATAGAGAGAGAGAGAGAATTTTATACAAAGTTACAAAACGTAAGTTCTTGAATCATTAAACTGCAAGCATAACAAATCTGACTTTGCACCTTTTCCTTCATGGGAGAATTTTTTTACGGAATCTCTGATGACAACCACCAAAACACTTAACACAAATTGTAGACTGAGGGTACATTTATAACCAATTCTAAAATTTCAAAATGAAATTTAAGCAATTGGTTATACTTCACTTGTCAAATTCAAATTTGATAAGTAAAGTTTAACCAATTGTTTAAATATCAATTTGAAATTTCAGAATTGGTTGTAAATGTAGCATTATTCTTTTATATTTTTTTATTAAATTTATTCAATAAATGATAAAAATTATTTAAAAAACACGATATTAACTGCCACAACAACCAGAAAAACTTGACCATCAATTGTCATGGACTCTTATACTAGTTCAAAATTATGCCGATGAGGGCTTTTTAACAATGTTAGCTTGCTTGCTTAATTTGAATTATCTATAGACTGTATTGTCAACGTACTTACTTTAAAGCCCCTGAAAACACCGTTTAAATATTAAAATGTAATTTTTTTGTACATTCCAATATAACATTTTTTGCCGGCGTTGTACATTTAATTTACTGGCATTGCCAACACTCTTTAATGGCATGGCATTGGCAAAAAGGTATCAAAAAGACGCGAAAGTGGGCAATTGACCGTTATTAGGCCACGTGTTGCAGATAAAGTGATGGCATCCGTCACTAATAAGTTATTGGCAAAAAAATGCGTTTAAGATGATGGCATCCATCATTAATAAGTTATTGGCAAATAGATAACAAAAAGACACGAAAGTGGGCAAATGCAGATACTCCCAAGCAGCAAGCTGACGTCTTATTGACGAAAATTGTCGCATATACATTTTTTAAAAGCTAAAATTATGAGATATTTTATTTGAAAATTAAAATGGGAAAAACTCCTTACTAATAACTAATAAACTCCTTGCAATGCAAAGCATGATACAACAAATACAAAAGGTAGGATCTTGCGCATGACGTTTCTCACGTGACCACCGTCTCTGACGTAGTAATGTGACTAAATTGGGAAACAAAGTTGAAACCATACGTTTGTTTTCGTGTCTTTAGATGTTTAGTTTGCCGTTTTAAATTGCTTTTTGGCAGTTTTGTGACTTTAAAACTAGTTAGGTATAAGATAATTTGTTTTTAGGTGCTTTAAATAGTGGTTTATTGCGAAGTTCCAAATTAACATCTTAAGCTTGTTAACATCAAATATTATATTCTTAGATTAACAGTAATAATATTCTAGAAAGATATTTCTCTATACTCGTCCTCATATTTAAAAAAATGACTGCAATTCACAAACATTTCAGACTTTCTTTGGACATAAATTTAAATATTGCGCCAAAAAAAGTCACATTGCTACGTCATGCGCAAAGCGAACCAATTTGGAATCGCTGTTGATCCTACCTTATAATTTTTGTATCATGAATGCAAAGTACCATCTCTCGGAACACTGTCCAACTAGGAGATGCAGATTTTTACACTAGCCGAAGATATTTCTTTCAAAGCTAAGTGAGATCACCTACGGCAGACCGCTCTCGAATTATTTTTGTCTAATGGGTACGGTTTAGACGATAAAAAGTGAAGGTATTGCAGAAACGTAGTAGTTTATTGTCCATTACGCCATCTATCGGTATGTCAAAAAAACTATTAAATATATATAATTTTTTAACACGTCTTTAAAACTTTTAATAAAGTTTTAAACAAAATGTTTACAGTTCCTAACAGTCTACTTGAATATCTTGCCTTCCTCGACTAGCCATCACCAATTAATCACACAACACACACTTATTAGGTAATGAATACATTTAATTATGTCTATTTAAAAACTCTTTCCTTTAAAAAAGAAACTAAAAAGCTAGAAAACCACGTAGAAAACAAATGCACAAAGCGATCACCTTCGGTCGAAATTAACGTAGCTAATTTTACCATCATTTTATTTTTATTCGCTCCAAAATACATAATAATCATTTTGTTTGACCTAATTTTTATTTGCATGATTTTTAACAATAAAATGTTATGAAAAGGCCATTTCCTTTAAATTAGGTAAAAAACATAAAATAATGTTGTTTAGCTGCCATTATAAATAAAACAGATCAAAAAATTGCTTTAATGTTAGTTAAATACCAATGTTAATAATATGATTTAAAAAGTATGAATATGCGTTAAAGGTTTGCCTTCAAAAATCCAATATTTATTTTCCTGCAACAAAAACGCGTGCTTTATTTAATCAGGATTGGTATGCCGCCATTTTTGTATGCTTGCCGGCAATTCGTCTGCATGTAAAATTTATTGGCAATTAAGTGTTTATTTAGGGTTGACTTTTTAATGCGTATAAGATGTTGGCATAATATTGCCACCAATTGCCAATGCTTTACCATCAATGCCAATATGAAAAATGTACATTGCCGGCAAATAGTGTTTGCTGGGTTAAAACCAGGACCGTGCTTACCGGGTGGTGCAAGGCACCAGGGTGCAACGCTGCAGGGGCGGGAAATAGTGGAATAAAGGGCGAAAAGGTATGACGTAAAGGGCAGTATTTAGGAAATGTAGAAAATGACGTCTGAAAATTGAGAAATGTTGAATAATTTGAGTGGGAATCTTTTTTGGTCTTCAAAAATTATTATAGACAGAAGGAAGAAAGAAGAGTTACTGGAATTGTTGATTGAAGGATTGTAATTGTAATGCTTTTTAAAAGTGGGGACCTTTTTTGTCCTTTAAACAATTTTTATACCTGAACACACATTTTGTTGGAGGGACGGCCCTGATTAAAACAATGCGATTAGACTTTTTTGCCTTTGCACGATAGAGGGGTTAAGTGTAGTGTATTGTAGAAGAGCAGCGTTTCTTAACCTTTTTCAGTTCCCGGACTCCTAGAACGGAAAAAAATATGACATTTATTTATAAATTTTAACGTCCATAGATAAGACCGCAGACATATGTCCGCGGACCCCTGGGAGTCCGGGGACCACAGGTTAAGAAACGCTGTAGTAGAGCAAGGAGATAAACTATGTTTATTTCCTTGGTCGTAGTAGAGGACTAAAAAGTGGAAATAAGTTGATGCCAAACGCGTTTAACTGTGTTATGTCACAAATGTCAAAAGTTCAAAAAGGCTTTAATGCTTTTATTTATAAACAAATAAATTAAATTTCTACATATTTGGGTTTTTATTGTTTCCTATACTTATTTGTAGAAGTGGTCCAAAGAATTCTTCGATAAGAATTATCGTTTTAATAAAATGTAACTAACTTCACGACCTTGAATGTGGTGTAGTTGAGTTAAAACTAGTTATAGCGAGGACTGCATGCCAAACACCTATAGTCCTAAATTACACTGATGATGCTTAAAGATTTTTTGACAGAAAAAGGTAAGTACGCAGAAGTGAGTTTTGGGAAGGGGAAATCACCTTTCAAAAGTATACAACATCAAGAAATAAGAAAAAAATTCTTACCTATTGCGGATGCAATCCTACCACAAATACACGTACTTTCATTCACGATTTCGCCAATAAAAATATTGAAGAACAAAAAAAAGGAGACTTTCACAAAGTATAGAACACCAAGAACTCCTATAACTTTTCCTTATTCATTTCTCTCCTGGAGGGGGGCAAAACGGCTAAAAAGCCCAATAATGTAAAGTGACCACATTTTCAAAGTAACCAATCGGCACAAGTAAAATCAGATTTAAAAAATTTTTTAGAGCAAAAAAATGTCATCACCGCGGGACTGTCCCGCCAAAATCTGGACGTGTGGTCACTATACAATAAAATGCTCTTTTACACCCTCATTTTCGCCGTAAAACTCTATTTACACCCCTCCCGGGGTCCGTCCAACTCTGGGCACATAATCCCAGACATAAGTTTAAAATAATATAATCCGTTTCACTTCCATCAGTTTGTTCACTGATCATGTCTCGAGCGAATGCCCATCACTTTGCCTGCCTGGATTGCATTCAGAATTAACACTCTTGCAGGGAAAAATTATCCTACTGATGACGTCACCGAATTTACTTGTTCTATGTCCAGTCTCGTTCAGGTCTTAAAATTAAAAATATATGAATAGTTTTCTATACCACCTTTTTTATATTTTCATTACTGTATTATATGTATAATAAATTTTTGACTGACACCTACATCAAATTTAGGCGATCAACTGACATTTGTTCGGAGGGGGGCTCAGAAAAATAACTAAACATCACCAGGGGGAGAGAGGATGTAGTGAAAATATCACGAGTATTATTTTTTGCAGTTTTTGACCGAAAACTGAGGAGCTTGCGAATTTAATGTCTATCTGAATATTTATAAGGGTTCTTTATTTTTAGAATAAAATTAGATTATATACTTACTTTTATTTAAAGATAATACTGTAAAAATAATAATACATTTTGTACCAAAAAATACACGTGATCGGGGATTGGAAAGGCGGGTTAGTTTAAATCCTCACTAGGGGAGGGGGTTTAAAATTCGTTAAAAAACAATAATTGATTAATGGACGCCCTCTAACTTCAACATTAATTATAAATTAACTTTAACAATAAGGTCAACCAAATGCGCCTAAATGCAGTGGTAAAAATACCGTGTCTTATTTTGGTTTAAGTTGGTCTAAGTCTACGCCTAAAAATGCTAGTTCTAATTGGTGCTATGTTATACTCAATTTACTTATAAAAATCGGAATTACCCAGTATACTTACTCTATTCCCAAATAAAAAATAGGATATTAGTTAATTAGTTAAAATTAACATGATAATTCATTGTAGTATAATCATAAATGCAGGGGCGCATTCAGAATGATCACCTTTGGGGACAAAGTTATCCTTTCTGTAATGTAACAAATATTAGTAAAAGAATTGTCTTCCACATTCAGACAGACGTAACAAATATTATCCGCAGAGCTTTTCTAATGTATATGTCGCAGGCAATTGGTTATTTTAGGCAAATGACTTCTGCCTGGGCAAATGGTGTATTTTCATTTATAAATGCCATTTGCCTAGGCAAATGAAAATAGAATTATTTGCATAACCAGACGGTCATATAAAATTGTTACATTGGGAGGTCATGGTTAGTTCTCCGATTTTAACAAAATTTGGTATAAAGGAATTCTTTGGGGCGCTGATCACGAATCTGAAAGAATTTTTTGACGAAAAGGTTTCGTTCTCGAGATATCAATCATCAATTTTGAACATTAAACTAATCCTATTTTTCACTATATTTCTTCTTCTTTTGGTACACAATTGTTGATTGAAAGCTAAAGTGGCATATCTAAGGCGTTTGACAGTGTGTCCCACGACATTCTACTCAGTAAACTGGACAGGTACGGAATCAGGGGGATACCGCTCGACCTCATTAAATCATTTTTGTCCAATAGGGAACAATACATTGTTATAAATAGCGCCAAATCAGGTATTAGGGAGGTTAAGCATGGGGTGCTCCAGGGCTCTGTGCTTGGACCGGTACTATTCATTATTTACATGAACGATCTTCCTGACTATCTGGACCACTCTTCTGTGTAGGGGGCAATCGATCATCTGAGTGGGTTGTCGGGGGACGCATTGGCGGAGGAATGGTTTAGTGCTAACCATCTTGCCCTGAATCAAAATAAGACACACAAAATGGCCTGGACAGGTAAAAGGGGTGAGACTTCGACAGATGATAAAAGCATCAAATTGCTTGGGTTTAGCCTGGATCCTCAGTTAAACTGGAGAAATCATGTTTCTTTATTATTATCTAAATTATCTAGAGCTCGGTTTGTGATCGGAAGATTGAGAGAAGTTGTATGTATAGAGGTCTTGAAAAAGCTTACTTCGGACTAGCGCACTGTCATCTAACCTACGGGGTTCTGGTGTGGGGTGCGAGTGTAGGCGCACCTGAGGTATTGACAGCACAGAAAAAAATTATCCGAGCAATGTGTGGTGTCGCATATAACGAACATGCTCGACCACTGTTTATAGCCCTTAAAATAATGACTGTTACCGGTGCATATATATTAGAGGCAATTTTATGGGTACATAAAACTAAAAGCAATTTTAAAAGCGGAGCAGAGATACATGAATATCATACTAGGGCTAAAAATCTGTTAAGACTACCCAGGGTAAATCTGTGCAGAACGGACACCGGAGGGGAATCACTACTTGTTAAGATATACAATAAAATACCCATTGACTGGAAAACATTTAATATGAAAATATTAAAAAGGAAAGTCAGAGGCTTTCTCATCTCCAAGAGTTTTTATAAAATTGACGAGTTGGACGGGCGAATGGAAGTGACGATTTATTTCTGTGTTCTGTTTGTTCTTCTTTAAGTTAAGTAACACATTTTTTTAAAAACTGTATGTACTTTTTACAATTTTAATATTGTGTTGACGTTAAAGTTAAGTTATAGTTGTTTTTTAAATTTGTCTTTACTTTTTTACAATTTTACTATTGTGTTGACGTACCAAAACAAATGTATTTTATGTATTTTTGTATGATTTATGATGAATAAAATATGAATATGAATATAATATTTAATTTTCTTTTTTGACTTTTAGAACCCAGTTTTTTACGTATTTTATATTATTTTTGCATTAAATTGCATTGCCTCATTCAGCAAGCTATGACGTCACGTATGTATAAATGTTTGCAGCATTTAAAAGTGAACTTTCGTAATTTTATTGATCGTGATCAGCGCCCCAAAAAAACCCCGTATACCAAATTATGTCAAAATCGGTGTTGCCGCAGGTGTCTAGAAAATTACCAAAAAAGATTTAACTAACCAAAACTTACCAAGACCGCCCCAATGTGAGAGTTTTGCATGACCGTCTATAGCGCTTCAAACCAATTAAATTACAAGTGCTTTTGCTTTTTACTGTAGTCTCCAAAAACACTGTACACCTAATATTTTATCAAATATTTCAGTTATTTGCCTAACAAAGACCACGGCAAATGCATTTACCTAGGCAAATGGCTTTAAAATAAAACTTATTTTTATACAGTCAGAAGGCATTTGCCTAGGCTGAAGCCATTTGCCTGCGACATATATAAACTGGTTTAAATACGCTGTTTACCGCAAAATGTTGTAGTCACTACCGGCAACATAAAGAGATTTGATACTTTCCGCTCCACGCTTACGATTAATATCGTGGCCAAGGCCTAAGGCAGCTTTGATAAAACAATGAAAAAACAGCAGAGAATTTAACTTACAGTCAACGATACTCAAAGCTAAAGAAAAAATTAAACTTAAGCCTACTGTTCATGAGAGCGGTTTTCCGCTCGCGGATAATAATTCAGCGTTGTGATTGGAGGGAAAAGCATTTTAAATTTGCACTAACCAATCACAACGCTGGATTATCAACCGCGAGCGGAAAACCGCTCTCATGGACAGCCGGCTTTACATTTACATTCACTTCTTGAATTGACAAACTGCTATTGGGAACTCTTTGTTTGACCTCCGTACAGTGCGGACGTGCGTAGAGGACTACAAAGTTCTTCCCGGAGTGGCGGTTAGAGGTGCCGTACGGACGTTTTTACCTTCAGAGATCAAGAAAAGATTCACGCTAAATTGACGGCATCTTTCTTCTGGATCTAAGCGCTGTGAGCGAAGATTCCTATAACATCTACAACAGTAGCAGGTCTTGGTTTGACAGCCGACAATGTACGCATTGCATCGATTATAGAATTATTTTTGTTTTCTTTCTGGAATTTCTGGGAGCTACGAGCTCGATTATCCAGATTTTCCGCCGACGAAGCCTTGGAAAGCATAGTCCGAAAGGGGAAGAGTGGTGGATTGGACCAAAACTAAGAAAAAAAAGAATAGAATAGAAACTGCTATTTGATAGCTTTCTCTGTCGCCCTACTCTACTCAATGATCTGAAATATTAATTTTCAGATCAGTGTACCTACTGCCCAGTAGCGACGCTAGCTTTTTGGTTCTGGTTTAGAAAATGGGAACATGTTTTTATTTACAATGTGTTGGTATTAAGAGCAATAAAACACAAAATATAGTTTAAAGTTTTATTAGTGCAAAAATCATAGACAAAAAAATCTTTTTAAATAAAAAACTATAACTAAAGCTGCAATATAGAAGTAAATATAGATAACAAAAATATCAGGGATTTAAATCGCCTTTATTGTAAAAAAAAACAACTGCTAAGAGATATTTTATTTGAGAATACCTTAAAGTACTTTATATAATTAATATCCTAGCAATTGTTTTTTTGTATCCAAAATATACATCCATGTCAAAAAATCTGTACAACAGATGGAAATTAAACTATATTAATTAATGCATGTAAAACGTATTTTGCATAAACACGTTATTTGTACAAGACAATAAAAAAATATCCTAACTTCATCTGAAATAGTAGTAAAGCAGTTTTATTTTTAATGTCTAATTGATTAAATATATTTATTCGAAAACCTTATCTAATACCCAACAGTGCATCGTTCCGACGATTAAACTTTTCTTAAATGAAGTGCTCACATACCAAAAAAAACGTTTCATATACTTTACATACAAAAGCCAATATTTCTAATAGATAAAGAAGCTCGAGAGTCAGGAAACGTACATATATGTAAATATTATGTATGTATGTATGTATATTCGTTTATAATTAATATTTAGTTTATAATCTGTAAGCAAAAGCTTTACATCATAAAACCTGGTAAATTTAATATTATCTATAAGTCGTACACCCCAATAGTACCACAAGTTTGTCATCAATCCTTAAATAGGCTATTTTGGTTCCGTCCTTGGCAAAGCTGATATCGCTTGGCAATGGTCCCACTTGAACCACAATTGTGAAATCGTTATATTTTATTAGTTTTATCTTTAGGCTTGTACAGAAATAATACTTCACAACCAAACCAATGCCTGTAATACTCTTGGAATGTCTCTGGAATCTGCTCCCATTGTAACCCCTGGGTTGGGAAACTGGAAGAGTCCAAAACATTTTGCTTACAAATTACACAGAATGCTGTTGTACTTGCTTCGCAAAAATAAACTATTATCACCCCATTTCCAAATGTAAATCATAAAAAATTAAAACCTTATATACTACTTGAGTATCAAAAAGGAGTATAAAAACTATGTTTTTTAATGGTTGCTTGTATTAACAGATTTTCTGTAATAAGGACATTTTAAACGCCCTTTTAATTGTCTACATTTATTTAAACAACAATTTAAAGACTTTTTTACCCATTTAGTGAGCCTTACATGGTAAGATTTACAGCTCCACTAAAACGACGGTAGAACCTAATAAACTGGGACAAATTGTCAATCATTTCTGGCAAGTATGTGTAGTAGTGATGTAACGAATGTTCGCATTTGCAAGAAATGATGCGAATGTTTGGTGAATGTTTTTGACAAACTAAATGGAAATTATTTATGGATTTTATGGATATGGAATAAATAAAATTTATAATTTTCCTTTTTGTATTTATGTAGCAGATTATACCTACTATTTTCACAAAAAGGTTATAATTTCTTTCATAAAAAATATAAAAAAAACATTAATTTCTCTTACATAAAATTTGTATGATATTTTACGAACCCTATATTTGAAAGTCAACATTCGCATTTGCGTTCACGAGTATTGGAGATAAATATTCGCATTCACATTCGCGAATGTGAGAATTCCATTCGTTACATCACTAATGTGTAGTGCTAGCTTAAAAATATAATTAGATTCGCAATAATAATCTACAAATCACCAATGAAATGTTAATAATCTTAAAAAATCAATGAATAAAAACCAACATAACCCTAGTAGGAAAATCCATTTAATTGATCGGGGGAAGGAGTATTTAATGGGTAAAAAATCTATAAATTATTGTGTGCTGTTAGCCGTTTATTTCTCCTTTTTTCCCCAAAACGGTTGTTTAATAAATTTGTTTTTTTATATGTAAACAAATTGAACAAAATTTACTGAGCTTTAAAACTGCCAATGAAAATATGTTTTTGTAAAACTTTTTCTTCTTTTTGTAATAATATAATAAGTTAACTCCTTACGACGTAAAAATTATAAATCGTAAAATATAGTGTCTACAACCGTTCGGGTAAAGAAAAAAACATAAACACTTAAAAACGTTCTGATATACATATCCTTTGAATTTATTGGTGATAATTTACAATTGTTAGTTAGACACAACAGACAATCTGTATTGAAAGGAAGTGTGAAACACATTAACCAGCAACAATATGCAACAAATACATAACCACCTAAATAGCACCGCTCCCCCTGTTTGACAGAAAGCTTGCTTTTTCCGAAATTGACACAGATACGACAATTTTCATATTTAGCTTATCTTCAAAAATTTATTCGTTCAAAAATAGCATCTCCCTTACGTATTATAGTTAATTTTAACCACAAATAGCAAAAGCAAAAATAATTTTCAACATAATTTAATGCTCACATTAAATATATTTTAAAGGCCACTTAAAAACATTTAGACCAAAAAATGAGTAACATAATTTTTAAATTAGCTGGGTCTTCCAGAAATATTTACAGGGCAGCAATTCAAACTAGTTAAATTTTATTTGCTTTAAGAACCATTTGAAACGTTCACCAGAAAAAAAAAAACAAATTATTTGACTAAAAAATTAGCTAGTTTGAATTGTACCTCAAGAACAACCTTTAATAGCTGCTTAAAATTTAAATATTGACTAATGGTTTGCGAAAGTTCAAAAGTAAGTCTCGACTCAATATAAGACAAAAACTAAACGATTTTTTTTTGCCAAACACTATCTTATAAGTAGTAAGTGACGTATTTTGGGCATCCATTGTCTTCATTCTATACAGAATAAAACGTGTCAACTGGGTAGTTTTTCCAGCCACTATTGACTTTGTTTTTACGCAGAGATAAAGAGAGAGAGGGAGAAAAGAGCAGGATCTTTAACCATAATTATTAATTGCATAAACAATAACAGTTAATCCCCCTTTGCAAATTATAGCAAAAAGGATTAATTTATATACCTTTCTATATTTTAGGTTTAAATGGTTACCCCCTTATGTGCGTTTATGTATTTATAGTAACTCGATGACGTTTGAGCGCAGTTGAAACCTTGCGACATAGAATGCCCAAATGTCTTTACAATCTTGTGATGTTAAATTAAAAAATATGTTGCCAATTTTAATACAAGGTAACAAGCATATTGTAAAACATAAGTCAAAATTTTAAAAAATATCAGTCATACTTAAAAATACGATTTATTGCACAAGTTTCTGTGCCAAGAAATAATACCATTGGTTTGACATTCACCGCGCATTCAGTTATTGATTGAACGAGTCTTGTATGTGTTTTTACAAAAGTAAAAGTATAAGATATTTTATCTTATATTGCCAGTATTCCAAATTCGCACATAATAAATAGCTAAACATCTTAAGTAATATTTTTTAAATACATATTTTCTATTTCAGCATTAACATTTAACATTTCATATCAGGATGAATGCAGGGTTGAACTTCAGCCTTTTAGAGCATTTTTGTGCTTTATTAAGAAGAGTTTGGATAAATCTTGCTTGAAACCTCGATATTAATTTCTAAACTTAAAACTAAGTATCCTAAATTGTCATGAAAAATGAGAATGATATTCGAGAATAATATGGCAACAACTTCAATATTAAGTTATTAGGCAGTGTCACATTAAAAAAATATATAAATATAGTAATAATAAAGGGTCTTAAGCAAAACTATGTTTTGACGGCTACACCTAACTAAAACCAGCGTAAGATTCCTACGAATATAAGCATAATGTAACCTTAAAATATTTTTACATTTTTAGACTTACCTATAAGAGTTTTAAGACATTAGGACAAAACAAATAGATTAGGGTGTAACTTAAACGTAATTTCGCAAGAAAAACAAAAAGAAATGCTGTAAATACCCCAACCGTCTCTCATTTACGTTGTAGTCGGACATATCGTTTAAAAATTATGAAATTTGTTTCATCCCAGGTCAACAGTTTTAAACTTAATAATATAAAGACTATAAAGTATAATACAATAAAATTACAGTGAAATCAGCACTCGATTAACAAAACCATCACAATTTAAAAATGGTATATAGTTATTTTCAAACTGCAACTAACAACAAAATATATTACTATATAATATATTAAATTCATATTTTGATTAGCGAACATTAAAAACTATCAAAAACACATGGACGAATTGCTGCGACCGAATCACAAAAAACTAAGTCTAGCACGCTACCCTTTAACTGTGAACCAAATAAATGTAAACGTAAAAAATACATTTATAAATCACGTAAAGTTCACTAAACAGAGAAAGAAAAAGGAGACACCACACTCGAAGCTAGTTTATATTAATTTCTTTAAACATAGGTTGCCATTGCATTGTTGTTGGTGCCAGGTGTTCCTACGGCACCAATTTGTTTCATGTTGCTTGGGACGTACTGGCCAATGAAAGACCCGTCTTCAGTAAACCGACCTGAAATTTTTTTGCTTTTAGTTCTTCTGTATTGTTAATTTATACAAAAGCGTTTATTTCTAGAACGTACTTTACTTGGTGCAACTAAAGATCCCACTTAAACTAATCTTGTGAATAGAATAGGAAATTTAAAGACAGGATTTTTAAAAAGTTTGCAACAAATAAGACCATTTTTATTATTGAGATATTTAACTGTGCAATGGAGCCTAAAAAATACTCTGACATTTGTCACGTAAGTGTTCTTTAGACGGAAAATTTAAAAAGTTAATTAAAAATATTACAGTTTTTAAATTTGCCGCCATTACATTATTTACACGAAAAGTGTCAAAATGTTTTTTATCGGTTGTATGTTTTTTTGCTTTAAATATCCTGATAATATTATTTCTATTTTTTCCATTATTAATTGTCCAACTTGTATAGTTAAAAATCTGAAATGCCAGTGCATTATAACAGAGTTCAAAAGCCTAGTTCCAAAGTTTCCAATCTCCATCTATCCTATTTAATAACAAGGTGAGAGATGAATGTCCCAATAGTTGTTTGTTTAAGTGCCAAATTTTATAAAAATAATTTTTTTAGAAAACGACTACATCCATAAAAACCCAACTTAAAAAAAAAACATGCATTACATTAAGTTTATACGTTTTTAAATGATTTTCAAAAAAATGTGGTAATATTATAAATTGTACACTTTGGAATTAGCCCTTGTAGGGCCTTATACTGTTGAAAAGTTTTAATATCCTGTTTAAATAGAAAAAGGCTGTTTTACGCCCCACCTATTTAGCGGCCCAAAATGTAAAATTTTAGATTTAAAAATTAGTTCCAAATAGGTCACGAAATGGTAATAAATGGCCACCAAGTGTGACGAATTGGTCATCCATACACCAAGTTTTACAACGTGTTTAAAACATCAAGGTCATCGAAATTTCTAGCGCCTCAAATTAATCATATATTGCTCGATTAAAAAGGATGCAATTGGTCATAAAATGGTCTATATTGGTCAATATGGTTAATTAGTTGGTCAACAAGATTAAAGGAGTTCTTTATTAAATGAAGACATTCAGGACGAGAAAATTTTGTGGGGGCCAAAATTAAAAAATTTAAATTCAAAAAACAAATTCTGAAAGCTAGTCACAATCAGATAATTGATTATAGGGATTTAATGTTTGGTCAAAGATACTGGAATAAATATAAAGAGTTTAAAATTTCAAGGTCATTAATTGCTACACATATTTAACACCTTAATTTTTACACTATTTGTTACAAAAAATATTCAGTGTCCGTCCGATATATGGACGCTTATGGATTTTTTGTTATTACACATTTAACAAAATGTAAATATTCCTAATAAAAGTTGCTGCTTTCTTTCGAACTCAAAATACAACTGCCAAAATGGAAATATCTTCATTTGTACACGGGGGGGATACAAAAATATGAATATGGTTGAAGAGTAAAGTCCCCTTATTTCTCAGAATACATTCAAATATTATTTGGAAAAAGTATCTCAAATTAAAAGTAAGGTCCTATTAAATATTCTTGCAACAAACTTGAAGTTAGCGTTAAGCTAAAAAATATAAATGCAGTTCAATTTTACAAATTCGCATCGATTTAAATTACATTTGTTTAAAAGTAAGTTGGTTAGAACTGCTTTAAAGAAATATTAAATGAGAATAATAAAAATCTGTATCATACAGGGTTAATTAAAAAATTTCCAAAAAATAGAATAGAATAGAAGCCCATGACTTGGTATTTAGGCATAACTTTTGATTCTAAATAACTTTTTATTAAACATTTTGTTGTATTTTTAAAAATTATGGTACTTTACTCTTAAGCGGTTTTGCTTTTTTGACCTACTCTGTATACCACCTAACTTTTAATAAAACTAACTACTGCTAATACAGTTTTAAACATGCACCAACTTTTATGAAGAATAAAATTTTCTGACAAATTTGCAAATAAAAAAGTATTCCATTTGTTGCATACCTAATGGACCACACTGTATGTAGCGCCTCAATATAAACACGCAGGTTCATTTAATGCTACAAAACTTGGTCACGATTGCTCAGTAGGTCACTGAGACCGACGGTGACCAATCGTGATTAATTTATATGGCATTGAATGAGCTCTGAATGTTTATATTGAGGTACATTTTTTTAATTAGTGTAAAACCACCCCTGTATATTTAAAATAACTTCTCTTAATTCTATTTTACTGCTGACCAATTACTTCGATCTATAATTCTATTTTACTGCTGACCAATTACTGCGATCTAATGACCAATCGTATCTTTGACCATATATTAAATACCTATGACCAATTCTTCAATTGTTACTAGCTTTCAGAATTCGTTTTTTAAATCTGAAATTTTCTCGTCTATGAATGTTTTCATTTAATACAGAACTTCTTTAATCTTGCTGACCAATTAAATAATCATACTGACCTATTTTGAGGCGCTAAAAATTTTTCGATGACCTTGATATTTTAAACACGCTGTAAAAGTTGGTGTATGGATGACCAATTCGTCACACATAGTGACGACTTATGACGATTTCGTGACCAATTTGAAGCTGTTTTTCAAGTCTCAAATTCCACATTTTGTTCCGCTAAATGGATGGGGCTTCAGTTTTCCCCTTAATTATATTACTAATACATTTTTGAACAAAAATGCAAACAGACACAAAATCAAAGACGTCTAAGAATACAGACAGTGTTGAATTCATGGGACTATTACCATTGTTTGGCAAGTATAAGACCAAAAGAGGTAGATACATAGATAGGTTAGATTTACCACAGAGTACACGTGATACGACTGATGTTTTAAAAAACGATATACCGTCAAATATAAGCGGTGTCACATTTATCTTCATAATTCTTAGTGAAATTAGACCGTTATTATTTAAAAATTAAAATTAATCCTTAAACAGGGCAAATATAGAAAACCTTATAAAACTTTAAAACATATAGGTTTTAACAGTTTAAAGTAAACAAAACTCTTTGTTTTACGTGTAAAAAAACATAATATATTTTTTAAAATCTCGCCTTGCCATAGAGGCACATCAGTTCTTAAAAATATGTATAAAGGAAAACACACTGTACATAATATTTTACATTGTTGTCGAAGAGTTTAAATGCAATTAAAAGTGTCTGTATTCTTATACGTTTATGTACAAAAACATTAAATGTGAAGATAATGTAATAAATGCATTTTGGTCTTTTCACAAAATGTGAGTAAAATTTCTTATTGTGGATTAGTTGGTACGCCTACCCCAATATTTACCAAGTCAACTTACACTATTTTTCTACCAGACACCAAGAAATATGTTAGTTTAAATATTAGTAACAAATTAGAAAAAAAAACAAAACAAAAATCTTACACATTAAACCAGTGTCGCAAACCCTTGTGACGTTGTTTCCCCTTGGCCTCTCTTTCGGCCATACTGGCCAATGAACGAACCATCTTCGTTCATACCCTCTACAGAAATTATAAAAAAATAACATAAATAAACAAAAAAAAAAATCAAAAATAAACTAAGTTCAATAAAAGTAATACATATACAAAAAAAATTAACCAATACATAAAATTCACGAACAACTTATTTTGATAGAAAATATCAAATCTGGAGTAAGACAGGGAACTGAAGTGATACTGGAAGATATAAAAGTTTTGAGGGAAAAGAAAAGACCTCTACAGCAAGGAGGTTTTAGAGTCTGTAAACTATAAAGAAGAGAAAAGGGCAGGACCCTGGAGCTTAACTTTAAAAGGATTCAATTTTCGCGTTTAGATAGAAAAACATACCGAACTAACTGAGAGGGAAGTTTCCTTGTGTGAATGGCGACATAAATATAGTCTAAGGGCCGGCAGCCACACAAACCTACAATTTTGTGTATAAATAGTATAATATTTTTTACATACGAAAATCATGGTCTGGCAGGGCTTAAGGCGTTGCAAATCTGGTTTTATCAGATTTTTTTTTATATAAATAACAACTATTATACATTATTTTTTATTATGAACAAATTATTATTTCTAAAATGTCGAAACAATTCTGACTTAATTCCAATAGTTTATACTGTATCTTGGCAAGACTTAGGTTGGTTTATGAATTTTTATTTGTGGTAAAAATGTTTTATTTTTACAAAAAAACGGGAACTTTTGGTCCTGATACAACATTTACGAAACGCGCGCCCTGATCGACTGCCTTATTTTTTTCTATATCGGGTAACCAGTAAAGACATCTAAAAATATGGGTAGCCCTTTTAATAATACAAGGAATCATGTATTGTGACGGAATGCTCTACAGCAGTTTAGACCGTCGAATAAGTCATTTTTAGTTACCGGGAAATATTTTTTTG
Source organism: Listronotus bonariensis (assembly GCA_014170235.1). Taxonomy (NCBI): domain Eukaryota; kingdom Metazoa; phylum Arthropoda; class Insecta; order Coleoptera; family Curculionidae; genus Listronotus; species Listronotus bonariensis. Next base: position 282,677 of record JACEGR010000024.1, read on the forward strand.
TTTCATACTTTAGAGCACGTCATGAAGGATTGCTCAAGATTCTTAGATAAGAGAATGCTCTGGTATTTGTGGAAGTACTTAAGGGTCCCAGTATATGCAGAAGAAATAAAGGAAAATCTGGTGTGGATCTTTGGTTGGAGAAACCCATGCTGTCTGCTAACGGATAAGTTTGAGTTTTTCCAGTATTTTAAATGCTAATATCATTTAAATAAACAATTTATTCTACAAACAATCCCCGACCGTAGATAACCTGCATATGCATTACCTGTGTCGCCATCTCCATACTCAGCCATAGAGTCTGTATCACTTTCTGGTCCAACTTTTGGTTCGCTGCTCATTGAAGCTCTTCCATGAGACTTATTGTCCAATCTAAACATATATGTTATTACAAAAAAATTTTAATTCTTAACATTAACAATAAAGACAGTCTTACATGCCTTCCAAAGTATTTATTTAAAATAGAAAAATCTTAGAAAATATTTTAAATCATAAATATTATTATGGAATCTTGACTAAAAAAACATAAGGAATCAAATTAGACCGGGTGATTTGAAATTTGTGCTTTAAAGTTCATTTAAAAACGACTATTACATAACAGCTGCTGGCCTTGATCTTCAGTTAATTTAAATAAAAGTAGGGAATTTGTTTGTTAATATATCTCTAAAAAATATCCTAAAATAAAAAAAATACCGTGTTTTACTTAAAATATATTATTTTGTCGTTAACAGAACTGCACTGGGAATATAAATAACCTGAAAACAAAAAACATTATTCCCCTCTGGTTCTTTTCTAGAATATAAATAAAATAGAATGGAAAAAAGAAGGCGAAAATTCAAGCTTTTTGTTAGTAATGGTTAGTTCCAGTTTAGGTATAAAAATTCATAAAGAAAAATTTTGAAAGCATCGACATTTTGTCACTTTTATTTTATCACCCGGTTTAAAAACCAGAACATTTTTGACGGTTTGCTTTAAACAAATTTTCAAATAGCAATATACCATGCAGCAGTAAACAATAACAAAAAATACACATTTCTTACGGTTGAGAATATTCATGGAATCCTCCTTCGTCTGGATAGTCGTGCCTTCCATTAGCCTGCTCTCGCTCATGCACTGCATATTTTCCACCGCGGTTTCGTTTGACGATACACACTATGATCAGAACTAAAAGCAAGAATACTATTGCTAACATCATTCCTATGAACCAACCAGCTGTCGCAACTTCTTCTTTGGCTCTTATAATTATTCCATCATTGGTGTACACTTCTTGAGGTTCACTGTCGGTTTCATAATCACCATCAACTGATGTAACCACAAAGTCGTAGGTCTCCCCAGTTTCTAGGCCAGCAACTAAAACGAAATGAGGCCCCACAGTTAAGATTTTTTTTATTTGAATTAATGGAAATGATTGAAAATATATTAAATCTGTCACATGACTAACCTTCTTCAAAGTCTTCCTCTGTATTAGGCATGGTGTGTAAGTACATGGTTTCTCCTCTCTTTTGTATTTAACATAAAAGTGAGATCCAGGTTTACCATCTTCACTGGGTATCCAGTGTACTCTAACTGAAGCAGTATTGCCATTCCTAATAGGCTCCCATTCGAACTTAGGGACACCAGGCTTGTGGAATCCTAATGGTTTAGTGTTCCTTTCAATATAGTAAAGCTCGGACTCACCAGCTCTAGTTGTGGCACTTATAAAAAGTCGATATTTAGTACCTGGTGATAAGCCTGAAAAGATTTTAAGTTTAGTTTATTAAAGAAACAGGTCAAAAAGTATGGTGCAAAAAAATCCTTTAGGTAAATGGATTACATACCAGCCAACTTAGCTCTCAATTTATTGGGATCGGTAATCTGAGTTTTTCTAGGAATAGGTTGTCCAAATTTCATGTTCGGGTCGACCACTGTGTAATAGATATTATACCCGGTTAAGTTGCCATTGGGCCTAACTGGCTTTTCCCATCTAAGCATAAATGCCGATGAACCTAAAGGCGTCGCGTCTAGAAAATCAATTTTACCAGGAACGCCTAAAAGAAATTTAAGAAGTTTACATACAGGATACAATGGGTACTGTGGTGATACAACAAAACAAGCTAATTCAAGAATTATCCCTAAAAATTAAGGCGTTTTGAAAAATTTATACAGGATAAGTGAGAAAAACCTGTAAGTCTATTACTCTAAAGAAATTATTTTATATCGTCGGTGCGATTGCCAAACCTGATATGTGCCACAGGATAAGCATGTCACACCTCAGATTTGAGACGCGCACCGACGATATTACCTTCTGGAGTCCTAAAATTAAGAATTTCGCTGGGAGGTCCATTGTACTTTCCATTGTAAACAAATACTTGAGCATAATTTTCGGTATTAGGTACAAATGTGTTAACCAGAGCTTTGGCATTTCCTCCTTGAACTTGAATTTCATTGGGAATAGGAGACTGATCGCTCCATGTGCGGATTTTATATCCTTTAAAATGTCCTACAATAAAAACAATATGAGTAAAAAAATCCATTTTCAACTTTATACTTCAAAGAAAAACAAGACATAGAAAAAAAAAAACATATTCATATGACCCAATTACTAACCTCTTACTGAGTCTAGTGGAACTGGAATCCAACTTAAAAGCGCATTCGTCGGGCTTTGCACATTTAGTACCGTAAAGTTTTGTGGTGCCAACTGAGGTTCACTTTCCCCAGAATAACCAATAATTTCTTGCGGAGAAACGTTAGCTTCTCCTTCATCATTAACGGCTAAAACCTTAATTCTGTACTGCTGGAAAGATGGCTGGTCGGGAATTGTAAGGCGTCCAATGCGCCAATTAGTAATTTCTTGGGGTGGTTCATAGTCTTTTCCAGGGATATCTCTTTTGTAATAGACCCTATACTTAAATCCAGGGGCATTATGCTCAATTTGGGGCATAGGAGTCCAAGTAATGACCAAGTTATCTGGTTGATCCCCTCACCAGCTACATTGTCAGGATTCTTATGCGGTACTTCTGGGGAGTTGAACAGACATCAGAATGAGGAGAGGGCAATGATTTGCCGATTTTATTGACGGCAATAACCCGGAACGTATAATTTGCCCAGGGGCTCATTGGGACGGTATAGGTACTGTCTACAGCTGGAACATTATCATAGGCAATTTCCCAGGAATCTGGAGTAAAACTAGTATTATATTGAATAATATAATGCAAGATTGTTGCCCTATTGTCTCCCTTATCAGCCCAGTGAATAGTCGCGTCCATTCTGTTACACTCCACTGCAATGTCTCCTGGAGGGTTGGGAATATCCTGAACAATGAGCTGAGCCTGAGCAGTAGCATTATCTAAATCGGTCTTAGCCACGCAGGTATAATTACCAGAATCTAATTCAATCGTTTTCGTTATAGTTAAAGAATAATCGGACGATTTAACAAATCGCGGTTCGGCTTCGAAATCAATCGGCTGTCCACGCTTAAGCCATATTATTTCCAGATCTAGTGATTCGTCAGTTACAGCATTACATCTAAATGTTGCTGGAGTTCCAGATTCTACTTCGTAATCCTCTGGACCATCAGTTATATAGGTGTGAGCTGCAAATAATTAATAACCACTTAGTAAAAATAAAACCATTTAATAAAATAATGCTAATATGTTTGTTTGAATTTTCCAAATATACATTGTTCAAGAAACATATTTAAATAAGGGTACTTGATATGCATCTTGGACTTACATTTAACATCCAGTCTAGCACTTGCGCTAGCTCTGCCAAGTTTATTTTCCGCGTAACATGTATAGTTTCCTCTATCATCAAACTGCAAATTACTTATTTGTAAGTCTCCACTTTCTTGTACTTTAAATCTGCCTCCAGTCATTTCCTTTCCGTTATGGATCCACTTAATGCTAGGTCTCGGGGCACCCATTACTTTACAAGTCATATTAATGCTTTGATTATCCACTGCATCCGTGTCTCTAGGAGCTTCTGTTATTTCTGGAGATAATGCTTGTACATTAACATAAACATCCTTATAAACGTATCCTAAAGAATTGGTGGCGTTACAACCATAGTTGCCAGTGTCGTTCTTAACTAATCGATCAATTATTAATCTACCAGACTGAATTCTACGCCTATCATTTGGAGGGGCTTTCTCAATGGGCTGACCATTATAAATCCACTTTATATCTGGTTCTGGGACACCGCCAGCCTCACAACGGAATTCTGCAGTTTCATCTTCTGCTGCTGTAATTACTTTTGGCTCGACCTTGAAGTATGGAACAGCTAAAAGAAAATTTAATAAGTACGTCTTGGGATTTGTAAACATGTGAATATACGTACCCAAAACTTTAAGATTAATTGAATAGGATTTAGAATCGCCCACTCCATTACTAACTTCGCAAGTATAAGTGCCTTCGTCCTCGAAATCGACTACTTTAATAATAAGAGATTTTCCATAGTTGCCCTCCGTTACCCTGTCCGTTGACTGGAGTCGTCTTCCATCTTTAATCCATACAGTTTGTGGTAAAGGCCTTTAAGAAAATTTTATTATGTAGTATCGATATTTTCAACTGTAAAAATCCCTCCTTAAAATATTCAAGATTAAATTTAAAAACCTCTCATAAATGTCATAAATAATTAATTTTAACAAAAGCATTTTAAACATTGTTCCTAATTTGCAAATAAAATACTTATTCAACATTTTAAAGCGGAAAATGTTACTGACTGATTATTATGTCCAACGCGTCTATGCAAAACAGTATTGATTATTACGTAAATTTTTTAAAACACGCCAAGCCCTAAATTGCACTACTCATCCGTGCCTGCATAAACTTTTATGGTCATATAAATATAAAACTTTGCCAAAGTTCATTAGTGCAATCCATGTGGCTAGGAATTATGCTTTTTTTTTCGCATTTCCTAGCCAGATTTGTATTTAAAATGAAATTTCTACCTCTTTAAGTAATTCTTACATTTGGCTCTAACATCCAGAGGCAGTTTTATTGTTTAATGGAAAGAAAAAACCTTCTGTTACAGATTCTTCTGTGGTAAATACAGGTGTGGAAACGAAACCGCTGACCATAAGAAATTATATAGTATGTTAAAGCATAGGCAATATTCGAGGTAAGGTGTTGCTCTGTTCGTGTCGCCGTCAGACGAAAGGCGAAAGCCCACAGCCAACAGCCCTGATCTCGTTCGGCTCAAATTAGCGCGCTCGTTGCAGAGGCGAATTGTAGAAGAGTACCTAGCAAATTGGGCAAAAATGGATTGGATATATTTATTTCATTTCCTATGTACGGCGGTTTCGTTTCCAGACCGGTATACAAGAAATGTACAGGAGCATGTGTAGACTGCATTCGATGCATAAAATACACAAATCATTTGTTTAATGAATGCGCAAAAACAATATAAACCATATGTACAACAGTCGAGTAATTTGATTCTTTTTTTTCACTATTAACATAAAAAACTACTTTTTTTTATCTAATAATAAGATACCTACGTTCCACCATAAATACAAAATAGTTCAACTCGTTTTCCTCGATACGCAACTTCGTTCTTTCTCGTAACATATTGTAATATCGGGGCAACCCTATTTTGATTGGCGGAAAACCAGCTGGTACGACATTCAGTAAAACTCTATTTCCGTATTTATATTCATGTTTAGTAGGACTAGTAGCAGCACAGGCATACATAAAGTTATCAGTATTATCAGTCAAAGTCAGGTTAGTAAACCAAAGGTTTCCTTCAGGATCCAGTGTCATTCTTGAAGAATTTATTGTTTTAAATCCTCCATTCGTATACATTATAATCCAATGCACCACCGGCTTTGGCCAACCATCTGGAGGTTGACAGGTTAAATTAAAGGGGTCACCTTCTCTACCTGTCAAAGATATTGGCGGAGTATTTTTAAACGAGTTAAGTTCAGCCTTTCGCATAAATACTGAGTTGGAAGTGGCAATACCATATTGGTTCTCAGCAAAGCATTGGTACTGTCCTATATCTACATCGGAGGGTTTGGCAATTGAAAGGGTACCTCGACCTGTTTGTTGAGAAATACGATCATCGTAAGCCTGCCAATTAAATTTCTTTCCGTTCTTTATCCAATAATATCTAAAAAATACATTTTTGTTTTGAAATAAGTACCTTTTTTGTATTGACAAAATGTACAGACTTAAACAGTTAGCTTACTTCTTATTTCCTGTCTTGCTGCCTTCATATTGGCACTGATTAAGACAACAACCCATTAAAAACTACTTTAAAGTTACATAATGCTAATTCACAAAGAATTAATAAAACAAATAAAATAATGATTTGAATTAAGTAAACCAACTGTACTTGTAAATAAATTAACCATGCAATGAACTTACTTTGGAGCTGGTTCACCCTCAGCTTCGCATTCAATATAAAAGGGTTTGTCATTTTCTCCACTTTGTTCAACTTGGAAGAGAACTTCGTCTGTAGGGGGTTGTTTAACTATTAAAGGAGGTGACGGAACTAAAAGAAACAAATGTTACTAGGTAATGCGCAGTTGAATTTAAATTTAATACTTTCACAAGTCTTTTAGGTTGAATAAAAACATCAAATTATTTTAATTGACTTGTTTAAAGATGCTGTAGCTTTTATATACTCTTAAAATTCGATTTTGCTTACCTTCTCTAGCAACGCAACAATTACTATAATAATAAACTATAAATATAAAAAAGTAACAGCCTATCTTGGACTTCATGGTTGTGTGTATTGAGCTACACCTGAAACAAGAGAAAAATAAATTATTACTTTCCATATCTTCTAAGAGTTTTAGGGAAAATATTCAAAAACTAAGTTTTCCAACTACACAATACGACTTGTAACACGCCGGTAGAACTGCACAGTTTTGTTTTACTAATTTAAATTTCAAGCATCGCATATTAATAAATTATATAATATATTTTTATTAAAGTTATAATAGTTTGGACAGACTTCTTGCTAAAGTTTTTTTCTTTTCGAACGATTCGATAACTTGAGCTATAATCTAAATTGATTTTATCATCCGCCCATAAAAATAAACCAATTCAAGATTTTTATTCGTATCCTCCTTAAAAAAATGCAAGTTTGCAGAATTCACATAAAAATATGAGTTTCTATTTAGGAGTGAAGTTCTATATCGCCCTTGCAAATTTAGTTTTTGGCATTTTAAAAATTGGCATTCTAATAAAAAGGAATGCTTGTTTTTTTTTAATAAAACGAATAAAGCGAAAAGCGCCAAAGCCAACAAAAACTCATTACTCGATCCGTCTTCCTTGCAACACTGAACAAACCCAATCAAAATTTAAATCCACCCAGACGCTCACTAATGAAGTCATTTATTTTGCGTTTGTTTTGTTTGTTCATCGATTAACAAATTAGAAAAACCATTTACTAAGAACCGGATTAAAATAATTTAATCCAGGATTATCTTTGACTTTTCACTATACTAAATTATTTCCATTTTTTAAAGCATTTATAATAGTTTATCAAAACTTTAAGTTAATAATATTTAAAGTTCAGTAACACAAAACTTTGCTAAAAAAATCCATGTTTGTCTCCCCGGTGGCGCGGTGAACAGGGACTTTGATCTTTAACTCAAAAGGGGAAACATTTTTAGGTAGTGGTTAGTTATTTAAAAATAACGTCCGCGTAGCACTACCGCGTTGTCTAAAGGTGTTGTGTTGTGATATGCGAAAACTGCATGTTTCAGTGCTTGAACAACGTGGACTGAACAGGGAGAAAATGGGTTAAACATCTATTAACTCGACCCCACGGTACTTTGTGCTTAGGCATACGTCTTCGTGGGCTGTCACAAGAATAAAAAAACATGGGTGGCTTACTGAAACTCTCGACTTCAATCACTCCCTTCTGTTAGAACTGGTTTATAGACGTATATAAAGGAAGGGGTTAACCCCCTCCCCTTTAGCAAGAGGAAGAAGGGAATTTGTATACATACGGAAAAAAGGAAAGTTAGGGACTTTTTTCTTTGCTCATCAAAAATTGTTCATACTAAAAATGAATTTTTTGGTCCTCAAAATTTTGATACCAAATATTTTTGCAGCCAGATCTCCCCCCATAAAAAACTATATACACGGTGTTTCCTAATTGCGGTAAGAAAATTTATGGGCGTATTCCTAAGCCAATTTTATGAAAAAAATTTCATATAAACATGTGTTCTCAAATTTTTGTTCTTAAGGTACAGGGTGTTAAACTTCTTTAAAAAAACCCTAAATTCTAAAACACTTTTTTAGTAAATTTTTTTAGACTAGATATAAACGTTATTTAATCAGGTATTTGTTGTTATTGTTACATAATTGCTAATCGAAAGTTATATCACTTAATTAAAAAAATGTCCTAAAGTTTCTTGTATGGTCGAGGAACATGCAGTTTAGCGGATTTTTTGAAAAACTAAGCAATCTACGTAAAAATATTAAGAAACAAAAAAGTTGTATTTTTAGGTGTTTTATTCAAAAAAAAAAAAAAATTGCAAAAAATAAGTGGCGTACATTTTTTTGTCAATAATATTAGCTGAGATGCGTCCCACGCTGCCACTGGTCTCATTAATTAAAATTAATTAAGAGCTTAATTAACTTTCTATTTTAACAAATACCACAGCCAAATTTTTATTAAAAACGAATAAGGCATATTTAAGATATTATTAAAAACCCCATTTTCTTTTGAACTTTAACACCCTGTATACGTCCGTGACCTGGTTACTACACCTACTTATATTTTTCTCTATAATAGGAGCCAACACCCTCTTTATGTCCCACCAAAAATGGAAGTAGTACCTATAGTATATGGTTACTGGTGACAAGCGTAAATAAAATAAATAGATACTAAAAAAACAGAGGTTCTTTAGATAATGGTACTTGACAAAATTCCTACCATTTTTTTGGTATTTTGTAAAAAAAAACCATCAAAATGACTATGAGTGCCATCCTCTTTAAAACAAACAAGTAATAATAATTCCCGAAGCCACCCCTATCCTGAAATAACCCCCAACGACAGGACGTCGCCTTTAAGTGATTTTAATTCTTTTTGACTGTTTACTCCACTTCAGCTGTCGGGGATCTAGGTTTAAATCACTCTCAGACGTTTATTTCGGAAAAATAATCATTTTTGGGTTAGGCTAAATCAAATCAAGAGAGCAAATTGAATTTCAAACGGATGGCTATCCATTTGCTTTATTTATAGAGTAGAACCGGGGAACGTTATAGCCACAATATACAGGGTGTTTATGAACTGTGATGCCAAACCGCTATGTGCTGTGTTCATATAAATATGGGTTCGCAAATTTGTCGTTCCAAAGATACAGGGTGTTTTAAAAAACTATACAATATCGCAAACAAATATTTTAGACAAGTCTGTTAGATTAGATAAGATATAAATAAGGGGTTCAGTAGAAAAGTGGTACAAGTGAAAATTAAAAATGTCAATTAACCATTAGAAAATACTGCCCCTTTTAATTGCTAAATGCAAATGTTATACAGTCTCTAAAAGGTCTGTACAAAATGCTACCACAAATTGCTTGGACCAAAATACGACGATCCAACGCAATTTACCTTAGTCGAAAAGTTGATCGTTTGCGAGATACAGGGTGTCAAATTTAAATTTTATTTTAGTTATTATAAAATATGTTAATTATTATAATACAATTTAGTATTAGGAGGTTTTTTAAAGTGGGTAATCGAAAATTGTTCATTAGTGGTATGATGATAACATGTAGGTTATATAACCCTAGGGTTACTTAACCGTAACTATGCGCTTGCCAATCACAAAAATATTTCTTACTTAATAAATTTATGTTTTTACACATAACCTTACATAAATATCGTAAAAACATCGGTTTACTGCCTTTTCTTTTGCAAAAAAAAACTTGACAGGTAGGAAATCTGTCAGAAATTGACCAAAAAATCATTTTAAAGTCGTCTAGATATCTATGATAAAACCTGCTTATTAATTTTTTTAGTAAAATATAACAGGCAGGTTTAGGTATGCGGTTATATTTGACTAAAAAAAAAGAACAGGCAGGTTATGTCTCAGATATCTAGACGCCTGTAAAATTATTTTTGGTCAAAAAACGTAAAGAAATGCGAAGGATTTTTTTATGCGAAATAAAACGTTTAATCTAAAATACCTCAGAATCGGATGCTCGTAGCGATTTTTATAAAGTATCTTTTTTTTGTGCAAAAAATATGGGAGAATAAAAATTTTCCACTAAAATCATAATATTCCGAGGCAAAAAAGTAGTGACACTTTAAACAAAAGCAAGACTGCAGTTGGCTTCCTCTATATTAAACAGCAAAATACTTGATTTCGATTCCTTACGTAAAAAAAACGCTTTATACCGAATTTTGTAAAAAATAAAATATTAAATAAAATATTTAAAACTAACTAAAATAAAATAAGAATTTTGGCACCCTGTATCTCGTAAACGATTAAATCCGACTAAGGTAAACTGCATTAGATTGTTGTATTTTGGCTCAACGAGTCTATGGTAGCATTTTGTACAGACCTTTTAGAGAGACCCTGTATAACTTAATATTTGTTATTGTCGTTACATATGTAATTGCTAATAAGAGATTATATAAAATAAGTTTTAAAAGAATAAAATGCTCGTAATGTTACTTTAATGGTTGAGGAATATGCACCTAAGTGAATTTTATTTTTTTAATTAAAACTAAAGAAGATACGAAAAAAATAGGCGACAAAGAGGGTGTATTTTTGTGTGCCTAAGGAGTGCTAAATTAGTCGCTTAATACCATCAATAATACTGCCAAACTAAGATAATTACAAAAACCAATTATTTTACAACTTTCCAACGGTAATCTTAATATGTAAAATTTAGTACTTAAAATATATATTAAAAAAAAAACATTTGCGGGGACAATTAAGTCCAGTTACAATAATCATGTTTTAAATCTAACTTTAATTATTAGTTTTTTCTTTAAATTAGGTTTGGTTTAAGTGTTACAATAAATTGCACTTATAATTGACATTTTAAAAGCTATCAATAAACAAATAAATAAATAAATACAGAGCAAAACGCAAACTCTCCTAATTTTAACTAACGTATTCACGAAAAGCTTGTTTCTACTGTCCAAAATTCCTAAGTAACATTTTTAACAACTACAGTTTATTTTTAGCAATTGATTATTTTTTTCCGAGTTTTTTAAGCTGTATTTTCTTGTAACATGTTGACTAAAGAATTATATCTATGCCCTAAAAAAGTGCAGCTAACAACCTTAACCAGTCAGTTTTGTTTATCAAGTAAATAGTTTTAAGAAATGCAAGTTCACTGTGCTTCATGATACTACATTGTATTATGCTAATTAAGCGTAAAATTGGGTATTCTTAAAACTAGAGATGAGCTGTAATTATCGATTACATTAATACGTACATACTTGTAGATACATACATACATACATACATACATACATAAATACATTATTTCTTTAACATATACTAAAACCAGTGGCGTATTTATCTGCAGGCTAAGTAGGCCGGGAGTGGCAATTGTGGTGTCATTTTTTTATGTGTAAAAGAAATAAAAAATACAGTTCAACGATATTTCTTGTGCAATTTTAAGTTAATCGCTGGGCTGTAAAATTAATTAAAGAACTGACTTATTGATCCCAGTTAAAAATCATACTAATTATAAAAAAAGATGGTGTTAGGGATGATATTGCACATATCGTCTGTTTAAAGGTAAAAGTCACTAAGTACATTTTGTTAAAAAATTGTTTGAACATTTTAAAGTTATTTAAAGTAAAAGTTTTGTGTAAAAATAATTTATTTATATACAAATATATGTAAATCCTCATTAAAATATTATACATAAAAAAAATTGTTTCTCTTTTCTTTTTCATCACAAATTTTGTATAAAAGAGTTGTTATTCTCTGAACCATAAAATGTCACTTAGGGAGTTTTTCCTTTAAACCGACGATATCGTTGGTGCTATTACAAAGGGGTCTATCTCGAGTTTTACAACTTTTCAGGTGGGCGGTTTAAATAAAACTCGACTCATCATTTTGGCTGTACCGCTAAGACTTGAATCCTACTTCAATTAATTTGTGGTGAATTATTAGGATATGCAGGTTTTTCATAACATAACTAAGGTCTGCCCTTGTCTAACAATGGGCAATACTCGGGGCCGTGCCTACCGGGTGGTGCAAGGGGTGCAAGGCACCAGGGCGCAACGCTGCGGGTGCGAAGAATTGTAAAATAAAGCGCGGAAGTTGTTGAAATAAAGGGCGGTATGTAGTAAAATTTTTTTGGAATCAAAAATAATGTAACTTTTTTAATTATTTTTGCTCTTCAAAAGTACTTACGAAGACAGAAAAGCAATGCGGAATAGTGGAATAAAGGACTAAGTAAGATGTATTGTGAAAGTGGGGATTTTTTGTTTTTCGAGAATTTTTATACCTTAATTTCTGAATTTAAATTTTTTGTAAGGGCGTCCAAAAATTTTTTTGCACCACGACGCAAGTCACCCTAGGAACGGCCCTTGTAATACTCATCGAACTGTAGGGGGCGGTAGGGACGGCAAAATTTGAATAGCCTACAGACGGTAAATGTGTAAATCCGCCACTGACTTAAGCTCTTAAAAATAACACATTTTAGAAAAATAACGCCTTTGAAAATGTTATAGTGGTATTCAACGTAAAGTTGTTAAAAAAATAGGGCCTATCTGGATACTTTAGTTCTTTATTTATTAAAAGATAAACGAACTTTTTTAAAACCAAGTATATTCTTTTGGTAATCAAATAATCGTGTAACGACCGCTACCAAGCATAATATACCTAATATGATAAGGTATTTTATATTTGGCACGTTGGAAACTGCAATAATCATGTAAACAATAGTTTTTGAACAATGGACGCTGCTTGTAGTTTTTATTGATATGATCCTAAAGTGCTTGTTATTGCATTTTAAACAAGTGCACCACACAGTAAACAAAACAATAAATCATAAAAAAAATGTGTTATTTTATCGTGGGAAATACGAAAATCATACTATACCCAATTATAGCCAGCTGCTGTGACTAGGGATGTTATGTATTTGTTCTTATTAAGGTTATTCTTAAAAGAAACGCCCACAAGGTTAAATAATTCTTTTTTTGCAGAAAATATAACTGATGAAAATCAATAGTTTTTGTAGCAGCGAGGATAATGACGAGAAGTTACCATTTTTTTAAACTGAAATACAAATCACAGTCTAATAATTATTAATATGTATATGGAGAGATCCATAGATAAGGGTACAAGATACTTCAACTAGTTATAAATGTATCTAAAAAATTGTCGCATTATAAATACAATAAAAAAGGTTGTACGTCATAATAAAGTTAATAAAAATATAAATACCAGTCTACATAATTTTAACGACAGCCTTTTGTTCCGTCACAAAAGCGGTTGCGTTTTGCTTTGCATCAATAAATACATTATTATTTAGTTTATGAAGCCATGAATTTGCTTGATATAAAATTAATAATTTTATAAATTAAAAATGCCAGAATATTGAATTTATCTTTCAAACTTTTGATTCCTTACCCATAACCTTAAATATATATAATTACTACGATTACTATTTGGTATTTAAGAATTTAGGGTCGTATTCCCTAACTTAAGCAGTTTAAAATACAGCAATGACAGCAGTAATTCGAAAGCGTCTCGAAAAACTATGAATTGCATTAACCATCATATCACGGTGCTGGATCATTTGAATCCAAAAATTTAAGTTCGTTCGTTAGATAATCGTTTTCCCCAGATGATGCTGAGAGCATTTTAAAAGAATTTCAATTTTTCACTTTTTAGGAGCACTTTAATGTGAAAAACGCAATTTTTGAGAAAAAAATCCATCATTACCTCGGAAATCATGTAAATAAATGGTGTTAATAATTTCAAAAGGATCGGTGCAGTAGTTTTGAAGTAATGATGGTCACCGACTTTGAAAACGTGAGTTGAGCGCTTTATAGTTCACTTCGTTTGTAAGTCATAAATAGGGTGGTTATTTAAACCGCTGTATTCTCGGTAATTTCGCTCCGATTCATTTTAAATTTTTACACAATATTCTTGAAATATTCTTTATTTAGACGATTTATTTAAAAAGAATGCCACAAAAAAGTTTAAAAACAATACACCCAATCCGCTTTTAATAAAATAAACAATCTGTTTGTTTTTAAATTTCAAAAGGTATTTTTCCCGAGTAATATATTTTGTGCCAAAAGGCGTTTGCCTTTAAAACCAAAATATGGAATAGCGACGAGAACAATACCAGACAGACAGATGGTCAGAGACATGGGAAGGCAACGCTTAGAGACCCTCCTATTAAAACTAACAGCTGATGTCTTCTTTCTCCAACGCACTCATTTAGGGCAATTAGTTGCAGTACTGCATTGAAATTACATCCATAATATAGGTACAACTCCAATGCACTAATATACAAAAGTCATATACTTACCCTTATTCCCCACCATAGGAATTAATCAAAATCGAGATTTTTGCATCATCCAGGAACTTGACAATGAATAAACATTTTAAAGTAATAAATCAAAAGCTACTCATATTTTGCTGTTAAATATAGAGGGAGCCACCTCCAGTCCTTTGCTTTTGTTCAAAATATCGTTACTTTTTTGCCTCGGTAGATTATTTTTATTCTTCCATATTTTTTGCACAAAAAAACTTTATAAATGTCGATACGAGCAACCGATTCTGAGATATTTTAGATTAAACATTTCATTTCACATAAAACATTCCTTTGCATTCCTTTACGCCTTATTTAGGCCACTTGAGTTTCTCTAAAAGGTCTGTACAAATTGGTACTATCATTTCCTTACGCCAAAATACAACGATTTAACCCAATTTTCCTTTGTTAAAAAGTTGATCGTTTGCGAGATACAGGGTGTCCAAGTAAAAAAAATACATAGAAAATTTGACATCCTGTATCTTGCAAACCAGTAATATTTTGGCCCAAAGAATTTGTGGTAGCATTTCGTACAGACCTTTTAGACACTACCAGGTGACCTAGATAAAGTGTGAGGGAATGCAATGGAAAACTTTCGTATCGAATAAAATGTTTAAATTCCAATATCTCAAAATATGGGAGAATAATGTTTTTTTACTAAAATCAAAATATATTAATGCAGAAAGAAGTTATAACACTTTGAACCTAAACAAAGGACTGTAAGTGGCTCCCTCTACAGTTTAAGACAAAAACGTTAACATATTTCGATTTTCCCCTTTGAAAAATCTTTTACATTACTAAATTTTGTGGAAAAATTTCTTATAATAAATAAAATATTTAAAAATAACTAAAATAAAATAAAAACTTTTACACCCTGTATCTTTTAAACGATTAACTTTTCGACTAAGGTAAATTCCGTTAGATCGTTATATTCTGGTTTAAGGAATTTATGGTAGCATTTTGTACAGACCTTTTAGAGACACCCTGTAACAGAGTTGGGTCGTATTCGAATACTCGGTATTCTGAATACTATTCAGAATACATTTTGCCGGTATTCGAATACATTTGTGTGTTTGGTATTCGGCAAAATATTATTTTGCTGAGTATTCTGGATTCTGTATTCGAATAGTTTAGAAATATTCGACGAATATTTTTTGAGTATTCGAATACCGGCGTTCCGAGTATTCGAATACTGAAAAGAGTAAGTGGTATCCGAATACTAAAATTGTCATGATTTAAATAAGAAAAGGGCAGCAAAATAGGGGAAAAAGAGGTAAGGACCTTTTTTGCGCTTCAATTTTGTCATAGGTTTTGTTTAATATATTCGAATCTTTCCGTTTTCAGTATTTGAATACCGATTCCGGGTATTCATGTATTCGAATACTTTTTTCTTCCAAGTATTCAAATATTCGGTATATTTTCTTTTTCCGGTATTCGTATTCGTATTCGAAAACCGATTTTCAGTATTCTGCCCAACTCTGCCCTGCATTATACTTAATAAGTAACAATTATTCAAACATTTAACATAACAAATCACATGCTAAACGAACAGTTTTTCCCTCCTGCAAAATTTTCGATTATGGAGATATCACGTTTGCGAATTAGGGTGACGATATACTGTTTAAAAATATACAGAGCGGAAACCCAGGAAAATCTACTAGTCCTGATAAAGAAAAGTGGAGTTCAATAACAAAAAGGGAAGCACTATAAGTCAGTAACCTGCAGTTCAAATTGGCATGAGATACTCCTCTGAAACCAACCAACCCAAAAAATACAATAATCTGAATAACTAACTTGTGCAATACAACAAGAATTATTACTTATTAACAAAAATAATTCTATTGCGTAGTTCATAAGAAAAGACAAAATTGTAATGAAGTATTAAAAAATATCAAAGAAAGGCCCTTAAATAAAACGCCCAAGAAAACCTCAGTTTAAAAAGAAAAAAATACAAAGTAGTCAAAATGCTTACATTTATATTCGGGTCGGGATGTTTAACTTTACGGTTATGTGAAAGTTTTGTAAAAAAAGCAAACAGTTTTCTTGTTATTGACGTTTAGCCAAACAATCGCAGAACCAATCAAATTTTACTAAATATAGTTCCAGGGCCCTTATTCTTAAACCGATAAACGATCATATAACGCAAATATTGCTAATGTTATCGCGAATTTCGGCATTTCAAAAACGTAGGTTCTTTTACCTAAAGATGTTTTTACACTTTATTTTGTGCCCAATTTACCAACTAACTAATATTTGTAAAAAAACTATCAATTTATTTTTAAAATTATTAAAATCCAGTACGCCGCCAAAAATTAGGTAACTTTTTAATCGTATGACCTTACATAAGAAATAATCACATAGTGAACATATTAAATAAAGCAGAAAATTTAAAATAGCCACCATAAAATTGAAGTATAATACAGCCAATATAATAAGTACTCATAAAGCAAAACAAAATTCTGGCTCAAAGGTTACGACAGTATTCGAAGGTGGTTGACCCCATTGCACCTTATTCCTTTCTATTGTTTTCATAAAAATGTCTGTTACAGGGAATAGCGTGCCCAAATAAAATATCCGCTTTATTATTAGGGTAAATTTTCGGACTGTTAATATAATTTTCTTTATTAATGTTGCCCTAAAAAACTAAAACAGATCCAGTAGGTTTATTAATTCCGCGCCGCCTACGAACACGAAATTCCCAACATTATTTTTTTACTTTTCTTTTAGTTTTAATAATGTGAGAAAATTACTTTAAAAAAATATTTTACGTAATGGATAGTTTTTAAGATTACCATTTAAAATTAAAAAAAAACAAACGATTTTTTTTTAAATTCATAAATCGATAAAATAATATGTTTAGAATCTACTGTAAAAAGAAAAAAGTGAAAAATAAAATATTAATAGAGGTATATTATATATTAACTCAAAAAGTTGTGGACCAATCAGGCTGAAATTTGAGGATGATTCTATCTATAATATTATCGGAAGGATTTACCAAAAAGTTTAATGACATCGCATAATTGTTTTTTGGAGAAAACTGTCCAAAAAGTAGTCGACACTTAACTTTGATATCCGTTATAAAATTTAATTTTAGACTTTTTTAATTTTTCTAGGTTTATCATTTGCTTTACCATGTTAGTAAATAGAAAAAATCCTTATGTTTAAAACCAATAGAAACATTTTGACAGTAGCAGCAGTTGAAACATTTTGCAGCAGTTGACTGAGGAAATATTCTACCCAGCCGCCGTTTTGTTTTTGTTAAAAAATATCATGTTTTTTACTCTTTAAGTCTGTAATAAAATGAGGATTTTTTTTTATAATTATTTGATTATTTTATTACCTTCAAAAAAATCAGTATTATTGCTTAATTTTTCAGTGTTTTAAAGGGTAAGCTTATCTTAATTTATTTTAAATTCTAATAGAACAGTTAGAAAAGCGATTTATTAACAGTTAGAAAAGCGATTTATTATAGTAATTGTATTTTTCTTTCAAAATAACTTTTAATG
Source organism: Listronotus bonariensis (assembly GCA_014170235.1). NCBI lineage: Eukaryota > Metazoa > Arthropoda > Insecta > Coleoptera > Curculionidae > Listronotus > Listronotus bonariensis. Next base: position 300,632 of record JACEGR010000024.1, read on the forward strand.
TTAAACCATTATATATGGATAGAACTGCTTTAATTTTCTTCTATTTAAAATTTATTGTCGGGTTTATAGCCGTTCCACTGATCCTTTAAAAATATATTTTTAAATGGATAACCGAGTTTTTCGCTATTTTTTATAAAGTTTAAAGCACTGGTTATTGCGACTAATATCAACCTTTGGCTGTTTTAGTATTGTCTTAAGATCGACCTTTTAATGTAAATTCAATAAACATAACAGGGGCTCCTCATATACCTTATTAGCTTTAGTTCTCCACAAACTTGAGCTTGCATAGAGCCTTAAGCCGCGTCCAGACTTGCAACAATTAGCCGCGCCGCTCCACGCCGCATATCCTGCCACATGGCGCGGACGTGGACGTGGAGTTTAGACGAATGTTTGGCGAATTGTTGCAAGTCTGAACGCAGCTTTAGATTGCACCACACACGCTTAGGTGTTTTTTTCGTCTTCTGACACAATCTGCACGAATGTTTTTTGTCAGACTATTTTTCTCCATGTGCTTTTTATACTGGGTGTCCAAACATATGTGGGCAATGTCTTAGATTCACATAGAACACATAAAAATAACGTAACAAGTTTATATAAAATATTTTCCTAAAGTCTCTCTTTACAGAGATATGTGCCCTTGAAGACGCCACTGAAAATCGATTTTTCTTGAATAACTTTTATATCACTTGATATAGTGAAATAATTTTTTAATATGATAAAAACCAGTTAGAACTCCTTAAAATGGTATCCTTGTAAAACATTTACCTTTATTTGTTCGCCAGGGGCGGACTAGCCCTACACAATAGTACTAATTATTTTTACATCCTGTATAATAAAGGAATAAAAATAACATTTTTAAATAGCTTAAACCCTAAGCTAAAAAAGGTACTCTTGTCCAATATCGATAAAGTGAAGCGTTTTCGAGAAAAACAACATTTTTATTAAATAGGGTTGTATTTAATAATTTAAGGGTCGCGGCGAATAACGATCAGAGTCCAACTGGCATAATTTGTCAGTATTTGCATTTTATTATTTAAAGTCAGATATTGTTAATTAACATATTCAAGATAAAACAAAAAAATATATATTTTATCTAATACAAGTTAAAACTTGATGTCGCAAAAATTCGACCAATATGGACTATCATCTTTTATTCCCGTCAGCGCGTGGAACATGAGCGTTTTTAGTCGGCACGTTTTATCTTTAAACGTTGTTTTTCGAGGGCTACGAACTTTTTTGTCGTAATTATCAATAGTTGTATTATTTTAGGTACTAGCTATTTAAAGGTGCTTTTATCATAATATTGGCAAAAAAATGGACTCTGATCGTTATTCGCCGCCACCCTTCAATTGTGTTTGTCGGTTCGACATAGACTCCCGTTTGTTTTTCCTGGCTTTAATTATTGAAGATTATGAAACCCTTCACAATGCTGTAACATTTTTTTTAGTTTCGTAAAAATATATATATTTTTTTAAGGTTTTTAGTACTACTTTTAAAAAGAAAAACTAAACAAATACTTAATTTTCTCGAAAAAGCTTTAATTTATCTACACATAACAGGAGTATCTTTTTTGCTTAATATTTAAGCTACCCAAAAATACTTATTTCATTTCTTTATTATACAGGGTCTAAAAATATTTAACACCATTGTGTACCAATAAAGGCAAACGTTTTACAATGACACTATTTTAAAAAGTCCTTACTAGTATTTATCATATTAAATAATTATTTCATTATGCCAAGTACTATAAAAGTTATTTAAGGAAGACCGATTTTTAGCGGCGTCCTTTAAGGGCACATATCTCTGTAAAGAGGGGCTTCAGGGAAAAAAATGTATAGGACAGCCTGTATAGTTTTCATAGATATTTTAAAAAGACTATCAAAATGATACTGGTCAGGGTCATGAACTACTTTCATTAGGGGTCCTTTTTTAAAAATAACATTACCGTCGCGGTCCGGAAAGAATAATGCCACCCTATAGATGGGCTTAACAATACCTATTATCTGTGTAGATAAATAAATGACATTCTAAACAAAAGCAAGTGCAAGGGGTTTTACAATTTTAGTGAGCAAAACGACATTGACATCGCGGAAAAAATGAAATCGCGTACTCACCAAGGTCGGATCCGAACCGCCAGCTGGTGACCTCTGCCTTAGACCAACGTACGATTAAAACAAACTGGTAAGACATAAGAGTAAGACCATGTTTAACATCACATATGTATGTATGTCAAGACCCTTTCTAAAAAATTAAGGATAATCGGAAAGAACGATACCATCGATATTATAATATCTCGATCCAGTAGTTTCTAAAGGGACACAACTCTGTTGTAATCCAGTTTAGAAGATAAATTTGCTCCCGGACCGCGAAGACGTGGGCAGCTGCCCACGCCTTACACCGTTTTTATGCTAATTTCCTTTCGAAAATGGCCTTAGTTGGCCTAAACAGATTATTGCCAAGGCCATAGCAGCTTCGAAAAAGCTTGGATATATATATATATATATTTAATTAAATGAACCGTTTAAGTCCCTTAAAAAACCATTTTAATTTCAAAATATGTTTAACAAAGACCCTTTAAAAATCCCAATTTTATAAAACCTGCTTTCTAAACAAATGGATGGCAAGTACGACAAACGCAAATATAGGTAACATAAAATACGTTTTAACACAGAACGCCAAATCTAATAAGTTTTTTCCTGCATTGTAAGTATTCACAACTCGGCGTTTCTTGCTCCCTATTTTGGCGAAGCCTTATCAGACACCTAATTTCCTCAATCGTATTTAGCCTTACGGAGGTGATTCATTGATATTACCTAGTAATTTCCTGAATCAATGCAATCTGCTACTGACGAATCATGTGGTTTTGTCAGCTCTTATATTAGCAAGACAAAAATATTATAATTAAAATTTTAAATCTGTGACGTTAGTTAGATGGTGTCAAAAGTCAATTTATGTATAATGATAAAAATTAGTAGTCTAATATACAAGGAGTTAGTGCCACTTTAATAATTGTTAATAATATAATACGTGCTTAAACTGGATAAAACTATTTTATTTTGATGCGAATATGTTTTAAACTGCTTAAGTTTCTCCATTGTTATTAAAGTCATTTTTTCGTGTTAACCGTATACATCGGAGTGGTTCAAACCGCATTTAAAATGACAATATAAATATGAATTAGATAGACATCAATTTTAGGCGAAGAACCAATTCTAAAACGGTATTTACCAATCGGTTATGTTGACGTTTAAACAATGTACTAAGTATATGTTAAAGTTGTCACCAATTATTACCGTGGTTATAATTGGTTGAACGCCTAAAATTGATGATTGATAGGTATTCAAATGTTTTTAAAATGTTTTGAACCGTATTAACACGAAAAAACGCCTTAGAGTGTATTTTTGTATAAAATAATACCTGTAAAATTAGTCAAATGAATGATAGAATTAAGTCCAACCGGAAAAACAAGTTAAAGATTTGGCCAATGCCGACATTTCCGAAGACTATTATTTAGCACTGCTACATGCGAAATGAAAGATGTGAATTTGTCGTGCAAAAAAAAAAATTGTCGCGAAATTTAAAAAAATTAATGGTAGTGCTAACTTGATATCAAGTTAGCATTACAACCTCTCGAAAACCATCTTCCGGACAAATGTCTTATCTGGTGCATAATTACATAGGCCGATTTAAAAAACTTTTTGTTTTTTTGTAAAGGTCAGCTAAATTATTTTAATTCCAAAATTGCACTTTACAATATACAAAAAAAAACAATTTTAAGTAAATGTCTTGCTCAACACAAAATATTCTTCTAGTTTAGTCCTACTAAAGGTGGTATATAGTGCTTGTCTAAATTCAGGACCCCCTTCTAACATTTAATTGTAAGGTCTTTTTTATGATAATCTAAGGACTTAAGTAGGACAACATAAACCAAATTTTAAACAACACCTAACAAATATAAATGTCAAACTGACAGTTGAGCACCATTTTGAAAAAAAACTTAAATGGGAAGGAAGGTCTTGTGGCACACCATTTTAAAGCTTCTTACGAGTACTTTATAACCCCAGAATATAAAGTCAATATGTTTAGCTACTACAAAATAGCGGTACTTTCAAAACTATTTAAATACCTCATTTAAATGGCCATATTTCCGAATATAATAAAGTTAGATACACTTAATGTCGTATTTTCTTAAAGCTCTTTTAAGGATTTATTAAATGGTAACATTGGTGACAATATACAGGGTGGAACAAAAAATATAGATTTTTTAACGACGCACCCCGTATATTATATCATCATTAAAAAGTTATCTAAAAGACCTTTAAGAAAATACCACATTAGGTATATCTAACTTTATTAGTTTTGAAAATATGGCCATCCAAATCAGCTACTCAGGTAATTTTAAAAGTACCGCCATTTTGTGGTAGGTAAAGGTATTCACTTTATATTCCGGGGTTATAAAGTACTCGTTAGGAGCTTTAAAATGATGAGCAACAAAACTCCCTATCCATCTTTTTTTTCAGAATGGCGCCCAACTCTTAGTTTAACATTTATATCTGTCATTTCTTGCCTAAAATTTGGTTTATGTTATCTTACTAAAGTTTAAATTATAATTCTAACTTTTTCAAACAAAACGATTAATATTAATCTCTGATCAACATAATGATATACATATTTAACATCAAAAACGTATAATCTTTAAATCAACGCTTTATTCTTTAAACGCCATACTCAGCTAACTTTTTATCAGAAGTATTTTGTCCTGCAAAAGCAGAACACATTATATTTAATAGGTTAATGCTGTGAAATATGGGACCTATAGTGGGAATCGACCTTTAGTTTCATATACTTCTTATAGTGCAGAGAAAATAATAACTTGAAAAATTATCAAGTCTCAATTAATTTTAATAAAACCATATCCTTCCTTGTTTAAAACCCAAAAACACGAGAAAGTTTCGAACGTTCAACTGAACGAAATATCTACGACGAACATATTATGTCCATTTAACCCACTTTACACCTTTGAAACATTTTCAAAAAATTCACATGATCTTCTTTAACAGGTACAATAATTATAACGTCCGACTCACCACTATAAACCACCCCCGACGAAGATATGTCCATTTTACCCGCTTCACAGTTTCTAAACATTAAAAATAATCAGGTGTCCTTTTCAAATACCTAAAATTATTTCCATTTAACCCACTTCACGCCTTTAACAATATTTCAAAAGCATTCATATGATCTTCTTTGACACGTACAATAATTATACTGTCGAAATATAACGTCGGACTCAACCCTATAACTCCACCCCTATAGAAGATATGTCCATTTTACCCGCTTTACACCTTTGGAAAACTATTTAAAAAAAAATCACATGATCTTTGACACTTACAATAATTATACCGTCGAAATCTAACGTCGGACTCACCTCTATAACCAAAGATATATCCATTTCACCCACTTTACACCTTTAAAAAATTAAACATAAATTCATATGATCCTCTTTGACACGTACAATAATTAACGTATGTGTCAAAGATCAAAGTTCATATGTTTTTTTTATTTTTCAATTATGTGAAGTGGGTAAAATGGGCAAATCTTTGTCAGGGGTGAGTCCGACGTTAGATTTCGGCGGTATAATTATTGTATGTGTCAAAGAATATTATATGATATTTTTATTTTTTTTTCTAAGGTGTGAAGCGGGTAAAATGAACATATCTTCTATAGGAGTCAGACCGACGTTAGATTTCGACGGTATAATTATTGTCGTGTCAATAATCATATGTTTTTTCTTTTATTATTTTTCAAAGGTGTGAAGCAGGTAAACTGGACATATGTCCTATAGGGGTAGGTTATAGAGGAGAGTCCGACGTAAGATTTCAAAGGTATAATTATTGTATGTGTCAAAGAAGTAAACAGGATTTTTTTTTATAATTTATCAAGATGTGAAATGGGTTATATGGACATATTTTTGCCAGAGGTAAGTTATAGGGGTAAGTCCGACGTTAGATTTTGACGGTAAAATAATTCTCGGTATCTAAGACGGTCGCCTGATTTTTTATTTTTATTTTTAGAAAGTGTGAGGCAGGTAAAATGGACATATGTATATTCGTCAGGGGTAGGTTATAGCGGTGAGTCCGTTAGATTTTGATGGTATAATTATTAGGTATATGTGTTACGATCATATATTTTATTAAAATTTTTCAAAGGTGTGAAGTGGGTTAAATGGAAGTAATATGTTCGACATAGATTTTGTTTAGTTTAACGTTCAAAACTTCAAGTACATTTTGTACATACATATTAGTAATTTGACTAAAACTTTCTGTTTCTCAAATGCTAAGGGGAACATTAGGGTCAGATTGATTTTCAACCTTGATGATGGATATCTGGAAAGCGAAAAGTTTCTGACAAATTCTTTTTTCAGAGATCCCCATATACCAAAATTGGGTGTTTTATATCCTTAGCCATAACAGTTAAAAAAAATAGATTCCTGTTTCCAGTCAGAAACTATGTCCTCTCTTCTATCTACTCTATATCTATCCCAGTTCAGACTCGAAATGTTAACATATTTGATTCCATTCACAAAAGCTGTTCATACAATTAATAAACCCACTCTTACAAAAAAGATCCCTTCTCATGCCTAATGGTAACTGTGGGGTACCTATTGCTCATTACATACTGCTTAAGCAAGCAGTTTGGGTATATCGGCGAGTAATAGAATAAGAAAACAAGCACTATTAAGGCAAATTTTTTATTGTCAACGGTTCAAAACATTTTAAAAACATAAAATGAAATGGCAATATAAATATAAGAGTTAGATAGAGATAGGTATTCAAATGTTTTTAAAATGTTTTGAACCATTGATAATAAAAAATTCGCCTTTAGTCACGCATGTTTACATGCCGGTATTTAGTTAGACTGTCTCTTTTCCTCACATTGCCTATGTGTTATGTTATTTAGCTCAACCGGTATATTTTTATAAATTACACTCCAAAGAATTAGTCAACACAGGGTTTATTAGTAGTTAGGCAATATAAGCCTTCATGGGATATCAGGATAAAAAAATGTAAATATTTGTACAATAACACAACAACACTAGTGATGTTGTGAAAAAAAAAAACTGTGTTCTTCGTTAATTTCTAGTTCTCCACTGTGGTACTTTATAGACTTATACATTTTTAATGGACTGTAGTTAACAGATCATTCAAAATCAGTCATAGTTTAATTTATAAAGTATATATAGTTTTGTGTACAATTTTCCTGCTAATTACTACCTTTTTTTTTAATTAAGATATTTGATGGGCACTCAGCCAGCGCTGGCCATTGTACGCATCCCATTTACAGGGGGATATCCTTTAGATTAGAATTACTACCTTACAAACTCAGTTAAAACAAATAGTATATGTTAGTAACCTTACAAAAAATTTGTAAGGTTACTAACATTGGTCATCTGTACTTAATTGTTCCTTAATGAGTCCACCAATATTTTTAAAATGCCAAAAATAATAAATATGTGTTCCAGGTGGTTTATACTATACTATAACTAACCTCATTTAAAAATAGAAATAATTACTGACCAGTTCAATTTTTAAAATAATAACAAACTAAGCAATCTAACCTACCTAACATAGTAAACAATTATTAAAAATTGAACCACTACTAAAATTAGAAACATATTCCAAATTTAAATAACAAGAATTAGATAATTTCTGATTAAAATAAAAGTGACATCATACAAGAAGTGATAAAGTCACTGGTCAAGGAATCCAATATACCCTAAAGGTAGATATCTGAATTTATTTTTAACATATTACATAGGTGCAATTCTAAAAACAGAAATTAACCTGCATTTTAGCAATGTGAAAAATAAATGATAACCACCAAATTCAACAGTATAAACATTATTTAACATTGGTCTAGAAATATTTAATGCTGGAATACAAATAGACTAATCAAAATGAAATTATAAGATGACATCACTCAAGATTATATTTAAAGTAGTAAATTGGCCTACAAAACGAGGTGGGCCCTTTATTACCATAAAAATAGCTGTAAATTTTAATAAAATGTTTAAATTTAACAGAAATTGACTGTTTTCCATCATTGGATAAATTAATAACAGAACCGCGAAGCGTGAAGTCTTCTTTAAAGGTCTATGACAAAAATCGCCAAAAAAGCAAAGTGTTTAAAGCAACTTTTTGCAACACGTCATGATGCTTTTTTAAACCATGTTTTGGGGCAAAACATACTAAAAACCAAATATTTATGACCCAATTTTTGCAATTAAACGCAGGTTTAAGTATAGAAACACAAAAATAACAGGTTACTCCATGGATTACCAAAACAACCTAGGTGTTTCATTGATAAAATTTGGGTCTTTAATAGAATAAAAAACCAAACAACACAATAAATTATGTGTTATCAAAGCATATAGCTAATAATAAAGAATTTAGATAAGATAACACTTACCGAAAATATCTTAAATAGAACAAACGGTCTTCATAACGATTATTCACTAGACTACGAGCACACACAACAGATGAACAGAGATAGATAGGTGCGGCTTAACTTGGATCCTGTCACTCACAAATCGAAAAATAACTATCAAATCACAATTTTGGTGCAAGTAATGATTTTGCTTTCTTTTGTATCATTGCATATTATTACGAAGAAGGTATAAATAGCTATTATGGTGGTTTTAAGAAGAAGTGAATCACTTTTCTTTTATTTCTGTTTAGTTTGGTAGGCGTGGTAATTGTACAATTTTATTAAAAAGTGACACCTATCGATCGATTTGATAAGAAATTTGTCAATATTGCTGGTTGTCATTAGACGTTTTACGCTTCTTAGTTTTCATGTTGAACGATAGATGACGCGGAGGCACAGTTAACCTTAGAGCAAACACCTGCTAGAAGCCGCCTTACCGTGCGAATAGCTTGCGTAAGAGAAAAAGTAACTGCCGGTATTGTCATTTTTTTATCTTTGGACAATCCAGGAAGGCTAAAAGCCTAAATACTAAGGTACCGTGACCGTGGGTGTCCTAAGCGAGGTAAGTTTGTTGATACGGGACTTAAATACTTGAAGATTTACGGGGGAGGGGAAAGCAAGACCTCCGCAGGCGTTACACATTCTAGAAACTGGGGATAAAAGAACGAACAAAGTGGGAAGTTCGGGGCCTGTCCCATTGGACCGTATAGGGATGCTTACGTGTGGCACCACGAGTCTGTCCGTTTGGAACCGCAAGTGGAGAAATTAGACTGGACAATTTTTCAGAGCAAAAACCATAAAAGTACCTATAAAAAAGTGATAAATCCCCCACATCATTTTTTCTCTTTGTTTTGCTCTATGGTAATTTAATTTATTTTACATAAAGCTATATTTATTTACCTCAAATAAAAGTCTCAGAAATGATAAAACAACTTTATTGAAATAACTAGGAATGATTTACAAACAAAAAAAATAACGAGGAACAAAACACATAACAGGTCAAATAATTCTAAGTAGGTAACTTGAATAGTTAGTAACAAATTACCCCTAACTATATGAAGGGTCGCGGCGAATAACGATCAGAGTCCATTTTTTGCAAATTCTAAAATAATAGCACCTTCAAATACCTAGTACATAAAATAATTAAACCTATTATTAGTTTCAGCAAAAAAGTTCGTAGGGCTCAAAAAACAGCATTTAAAGATACAACGTGCGGTATAGAACGCTCATGTTCCACTCACTGACGAGAATAAAAGATGATAATCCATATAGGTCGAATTTTTGCGACTTCAAGTTTTACCTTGTTTTCTATAAAATATATTTTTTTGGTTTTATCTTTAATAACTACATTACCAATATTCGACTTAAAATTTTAAAATGCAAATACTGACAAAATATGCTAGTTGGACTCTGATCGTTATTTGCCGCGACCCTTCATATTAATCTCAGATCAAACAATAAAAATAAATACAAGGGGTCTATAAACAGGTAGTTTTTGTCAAGCCTTGTTGAGATTCCCTTTGATCTCTCTCTCTACCTTTTTTAATTAACGGGATTTTAGGAAAGTAAAATTATTTTGTTCTCTTCTTACTTAGAGGATTACTGTTGCCAAGATTTTTAGGGGGTTGATAATAATAAATGGAATCCCGGCACAAACCATAAGTTAGCTAAAGAAATGGATTATTATGATAGTTCTATAAACAAAGGTTAAGTTTGTTGAACACAAGATTGAATGTTTGTTCAAGATTTCTTGGTCTAGTTAATTGTTTAGTTCAAATTGGTACTTTAACAACAAGTTTAACTTAATATCATGCTACATAATAGTTTTTAGAAAATGATGACTATTTGCAATATCTGTAAAATGTAAAATGAAGAATAATTTAATAAATTGATGTATGTATGCTAAACCTTTCATATGAAAATAGCAGCTATTGTGTTGAATTCACCTTCTCTCAGATATGAGGCGTTGGCTATGTTGACAATTAAATTAAAAACTGAAAAAATCTCATGTAGACCCTAAGTAAGTCAAATAATGAAAAAACACTTTTTAAAAATAAAATTAACTATTAACAACGTGTTGCCAACATTGACATTTTCTGTGATACTGCAACCATAATAAAATTTAGAGTAAGCTTTTTACTAAAATATATCCATTTAAATAGTAAATAGTTGTTTATTGACAGTTTTTTAAGGCATAAGCAAAAAGTGTCTTAATGTTATAAGAAAGTTTTTAATTTTATAAAATACTTTCAAGAGCTAATTTTAAAGAAAAATGTCAATGAGGGCTCTGAAAAAAATAATTAAAAAACAAACATAAAATAATTGGAATGACTAGTAGTAGGTATAATACAGTCTTATAAATCATGTGAAGACATCCTTAATATTCTGGAACTGTCTTACAGCCAAATCCACTGGCAAGTCAAACTTGTATTTTGTGAGGACATCCAGACTTTTCAGACTATCTTGAAATCCTAAAAATGTATAGATTTACAAAGTTAGGCACCAAACTTAGTAAGGAAATTAATTATACTTATACAGGGTGTCTGGAAATTACGCGTTAGGATTTCGGTGGGCGAATATGCACAAAAAATTAATGCAACAAACTTCTATACAATTTTTTCAAAAACTCAGAATTATCGGAGATACAGGGTGTTGTAAATATTTTTTTTTGTTATTTTTTTTTAATAACCTTTTTTCTAGTGTACTAATTTTCGCCAAATTTTGCATATCATTAATGATTCGTTGTATTCACCCGATTAATTTGACGCTAGTGGTCAATGCCAAAGGGCCTGAACTGTCCTTCACTTTAGAAAAATTACTTTTTTGTTTTAATCCTATTATAGATTTAAATGTAAAATTAATAAAAAGCATCAAATTACCTTTAAAAAAGGTCCTCTTGTGTCATTAACCTAAAATGAACGGTTTCCGAGAGAAACGACTTTTAACATTTACGTATGTTTAATTAGAAATTCATATTTTCATAATTAACAAAGCAAGCTTTGAAAACAAACGTTGTTTATGGGTAATTTGTTAAATTTGGCAAAAATCAGTACACTAGAAAAAGTTATTAATAAAAAGAAACAAAAAACAATATTTTCTTTAATATCCTGTATCTCCGTTATTTTGAGTTTACGAAAAAATTGTATAGACATTTTTGCATTAATTTTTCGTGCAGAATCGCCCACAGAAATCCTGACGCGCGATTTCCGGACACCCTGTATATAAATAATATTTGGCTGGTCCTTGGCTTAAAGTCCAAGTACAAGTGGTACAATATACGTGGATGTCTATAATAAAGTAAATTTAGGAAAAAAAGCATATTGTGGATGAAGTATACTGGCTAATTGTTTAGAGTAGAAGCAATGGACATTTCCAGAAAATATTTTTGGGATTATTAATAAAATGATTTACTTAAAAAAGAAGTGCAGAGTTTTGTTGGAAAAGCCATTCCACAGACACGAAAGCACATCAAGTAGGGTCTGTTTTGGGAAATAAACAAAGTGTATATGTTAGAAGGAAAGAAAAACCACCTGGCTTTAAAAAGATATTAAAGTTTTCTCTATAACATTTAAAATACCTGAAAATACCATAAATATTACAAAAAATGGCGAATGCGAAAATGTCAAAGGTTAATACAATATTTGGTAAAATTGAACTAATAGCAATTTACAAGAAGTGTTAACAGTAATACCTTTAATTTATTTTTCGCGGAACAAATTTAAGACCATGCTCTACACTTTAATTTTTTTAATTAAAAAAATTATTGTTACCAGATTTTTATATATTTTTACCTGTCTTTCCAACATAGCTCCAAGGCAGATAATACTCTTTGATAAGTTGGTTGCAAGTAAATAGTAGGTTTAACCATGGTACAAGCTTATTAGCACTAAAATAAATGTATGTATGTTAAAAAAAATCATATATAAAATATCTAAAAGTTGCTTTATAAATAACCAGTGCAATAAAGACTAACTAAAATCTTACTTTAATGCAGCACATATAAATGCCTTAAAATGTGAATCAAAGCTTCTTTTATAAGGAGTATGTGTGGAAATAATACTTCCTATAGCACACAGCATGTTATGCTTATTACTACTTGGTGAAGCTCCTGCTATATCCAGGTTAAAACTTTGAGAAAGTTTTCTGGCAGGTGTCGAGTTGTATTTTTCACCATTTTTAAGATGGTAATATTCTAAAAGAAAACAACAAAAATAAAACAAATACAAATTTTTATATCATCAAAATATAATTTCATTACCTAATATTATTTCCCAAGCATGCATTTGAGTATTAGAAAGAGAATTTTTTCTAGGAAAGCACCCAATAAAAGGAACCAAACTGGTGCTCTGTGCAGAACAGGTACCATGCTGAATCAAATCTCTTATACAGGGTGTTAAATATTTTCTTACTGCAGTGGTGAGCTGTACATTGCATGAAGAAACTGATTGGACTTCTGAGTCACTTGTATAATCTCCTTGATTTTGGCTTGTAATAAATGCCTGGTTTTCCTCTGCTGCTTCAGCTAACTCTCTTACTCTAGCTATGGCCATCTCAAGTTTTGCCCTCAGGTCCCTATAAGAACCAAGTTAAACATGAAGATCATTAAATAAATAAAAGTAAAAAAACTTACCCCCAATGATTAACTTTCATGGATTTTTTAAGATCATTTTTCCTAAAATGAGATTTTGCTCCACACCCCAACTGCATGACAGCAAACATCTGCAAAATTGTTGCTGTTTTTGGATCAGACCTAATGTAGTTTCACTACGAAAAGGCTTTTTAACTGAATGATATGCACAACCACAGCTACATTTTTGATGCTTGTTCCCATCATTTTGTAAGTAACCTATAAACCTTTCTAAATCAGCTACTTGGGTTTTTAATTGAGCTACTAAATGTTCTTTCACTTTCAAAGGGCTTATAAGTTGATCAAGAGCAAGATTTATTTGTTGTTTTACAGATTCAGGATTCATCTAGAACACAAAAAGTATTGTAATTATCACCATTATTGTAAACATGTTGTAGGCTTTTACCTGATGATAATCTTGTTCATCCAATTCAAGATTCATCCTAGTTTTAAGTTCATTTAAAATAACTCTCTGCCTTTCCAAAAGAACATCTTGTGGTATCCCAGCTTCTCCATTTTCAAAAGCATACTGTTCTAACTCTCTTAATTGACTCTTAAGTCTGTCTATAAGCTCTCTCTGTTGGGTTCGCCTTAACCTAACTGCTTCTGCTAGACTTGCTTCATCCATTTTCTCTTTAACCAAGCCAACATCTGGAATACCTCGAAATGCAAACTCTTCAAGAGATTTTAAAAGCTCCTCACGATCTTCTGGAGGTGAATTAACCACTTGACGTAATCGAAATTGAACTTGGGCAAAATGAGTTGTTAGGGCAAAGAGTGACGAGTTAAGAAGTTCTTGTTCATCTTCCATAGTTCGTATTTTCTCAACAGCATATCTAAAGGTAAAGACCCATAAAATATAAAGTTTTTATTATCCTATAAATAAAACTTACTGGTGGTGTTCATCACAGAAACTTAACTTGTCGAAATCAAAATCTTCTTCGTCATTTGGTGCACCCAAAGGGTCCCAACGCTCCCCAGTGGGATGTTCTTCAGGGGAATCTGAAGTTCCTTCCATTTTACAGCAATATTGAAGCGATTTGAAAATGAACTATCAATGCGTTGGCTTCATAATGTTTAAATTCATAGCAGCTTTTTAACTAGGTAACGTGATAAGCTGAAATAATTTTAGATTACATTTTAGTACTTCTTTTAAAATAAATTTTAATAGTACAATAACTCGAACAAAATAGTTTGATAAGTGGTTTGTTTGGTTTGACGTCACAGGCCTGACGTTCGATTAGTTGACAAAACAGTGGCACTGAGTACACATTCGGTAATCGGACAACTAACATCCCGTTCCGGGCATTTAATGTAAAGAAAAAAATCCAAATAAAAATTATTCATGGTAATCAATGATTTAGGACGTATTGGTGGTAAAAAAAAATCCAGTTAGCCAAATTGGCATATTTTCGCAAACACATATTTTTAGGTTTAAAACTAAATACTTTGCTGCTATTTTACAAAAAAAAATACCCTAATTTAAATTGCAAATACATTTATTGTTTAAATTAATTAGCAAAATTGACTGCTATGTTCCAAATATACCCCTATAAGAAATCTGGTAAAGTTCTTGCCAGTAGAGAAGATGCCACGGCGTCACGACTTCTGTCTCACTTTCAATTATTCTCCTTTTTATTGCTCGCACACGATGTAAACGACGCGTTTAGGCGATACTTGATTGCCGTCTTTATTGGATGACGCTGGTGGCATCTTTGTAACTGGTTTTTAGTCTAGAAAGTGTCCGCAACTCCGATTTTGACGAAATTTGGTATGCGGGGTTTTTGGAGCGCTGACGAATTTGAAAGAATTTTTAGTCGGAAACGTTTTGTTTTCGAAATATCCATCATCAATGTTAAAAACCAATCTAACCTTATTTTCACTAGATTCCACTTTCTTTTTGCACAACACTAAATGGGCACACAACGTGTTATAAACACCTTTAAAAAACTTGTTTTTATTTACTTTACACGTTTTTTTTTCATTAAATTGCAAATCTTTTACCCCTAAACACTGCAACCCTGCATACATCTAAGTGTATGCATGGTTGCATACGTGACGACTGTGTTTAAAGTAAAGCTTTAAAATTAATATAAAAAAGGCAAAAATCAATTAAATAAATATTTTATAAAGGTTTTTTAATGTTAAATGAAATATTCTGTACCAATTTAGTGTTATAACACAAATTTTGTGCAAAAAGAAGGCGGAATACAGTGAAAAATAGGGTTAGTGTAAATTACAACTTTGATGATGGATATCTCGAAAAACAAAACTTTTCCGACTAAAAATTCTGGTTAGTTCTGGTTAGTATTATACAATATACAGTGTGGGCCAAATTCAACTTGCACACTTCTTAACTAATAATAACTTGTTATCTGTTGCGCGCATCTTTTTCATTTTTAAAGCGCTAATAGGTAGATATGTTTTCTCTAGGTTTGCCAATTTTGGTCAAGTAGATTTTAACAGGACTGGACTTACGGAACTTTTTCGAAAAGAATGCATTAAACTTCGTTGCCAAAAATATGTAATTTTATTTTCAATTAGGCTAATACGTTTATTTTTAATAAATTTACTGTTAAGTTTGGTCAGCATCCAACTCAGTAACCATGGTAACCTCACATTTTTGATTTTTAAAGGACACTAACAAAACAACAATAGAACCAAAAGGGCCCACCCATAAGAATGCGTTTACAGCCAGTTTTAAAACTGTTTTTTTAAGTCTTAAAGGTTTTTTTAAAGTGTGGTAGCTGTTGTAAAGATATCAATAAATCTTACTTTTAAAACCATTTTAAAACCATGCCTCTATTTTGACAATTTATTGACTATGAAAAAAGGCGTTTAGGCATTTTTAAAACAAAAAATCTGTAATGAAATATTTTTTTGGAACTTCAAAAAATATCAGAAAGAGTGGGTTATGACTATTGGCTTGCATGTCTGCTTATCGTTTTGTTACACTTATGACTTGAAAAGATGCAATATATTGCACGAAAAAGTTACCTTTTCTCGGACCGGAAATTAGCAACCAAAGGAGATTTATTGTAAAACCCTTTTAGATAGGTCTTAAAAATTAAAGCACCTCCAAAAAGAAAAAATGTAATTTTTATAATTATTGACCTTAAAATATAAATGTTTACTTTTTAACTTTCATTTTTTTCCTTAATAAAAACATTTAAAAAATGTTTCAAAGTAATGGTATGCTAAGGAAACATGTATTTACTTAAAGAAAACTATACTTTTTTATAAGTTTTTATTCACAAGATGGCTTAAGACGCCGCATCCATGAAAAACATGGCGACAGTAAAATAAAGACATTTGTATTATTTTAAATACACAATAAGGCTAGATGGCCCAAAGCAAAGTCCAAAAGGTTTCAAAAGTTATTATAAATATGGTTTTTAAAATCTTTTAGGTTACAGAGATATTCTTTGATAAAACTTCGATAAAACCTTTAAACCTTAACCTTGCCGGTTATAAAGGCTATTGGCAGTTGACGTTTTACCGATTGAAACATAACCTGTTTTGTGATTGAAATTTTTATTATGTATTTCATTAAGAAAGTCTCTAAACATTTTTTAATGCAACATTGTTTATTATACCTACCTACCTATCTAACTCAACATTTTAGGAACAAAAATTAAAACTCCAAGGATTTTTTAACTTTAAACTTTTGTATTTCTTATAGCTTTAGGAAGATAAAAAATAAAACAAAATGGTTTGTTTAAACCTGTTCTTAAAACCTTATGTCATTAAATATTTGAAGTTTAAAAATTATATTTATGACTACTTTTTAACCTGCAAGTTCTAACTTTAAGCTAAGTTTAGCTGTTAACTCGCTATGATAAAACTAAAAAGTTTTAACTCAGTTTTTTATTTTCCAGTTTAAGACTTGTTTAAAACTCCCCGTAGTAAATAGCTACCAGGTTTTATCTCTTAGATTTTAAAGCGTTGTTTCAACTTATTAACTAAGCCAAATAGCTTTAAAAATACCAGGATTTACTCCTAGCTGTTATTAACCTTTATAAAAACTTATATAAAGCTAAATAGATTTTTTAAAATGTTACTTGGGCGGGGGCAAAAAGAAAAGTTGGGGTCCCCATTTGTCAATCAAACTTTTCTAACAAAGTTTTAACAAGCAAAGCAAAAAACACATTCCAAAATGAGCCTTCCCCTTACACCATAACACGGTATATTTTTGATAGGGTACCCCTTTTTCCAAATTGAAAAAAGTGTTTACCTCCAAATGGAGCCCCCTTCCCACTTAACAAGATATACTTTACCAAGATTTCCCCCCCACTCCCCGCTTGCATTTTGTACTAAAAATAACAAAGCCCTCAATAACGCTCCTAAACCTTAATATGTACCTTTCTATTTTGTACAAGGAACCCCATTTGTGGCAACCTAACTGGTGCCCGAAATGGACCGCCCCCCCCACCGGTATGCTAGTGCTTCAGGATCCCCCGTGTATATTAAACTTCCGAAAAAGTCTGAATTCAACAATCTACCAGCAAAATAAACCAGGGAATGGGTAAAAAGAATAAAAATACGCATTAACACTTTGGGTCAAAGAAAATTAATATTAGAAATTTAGGTCGACCGATGAAATTAACGGTGCAGGTATAATCTGAGCAGGTAGCTGGTACTGAATGTCAGTGTGTAGAAAATTATTCAATTACTTACACAATTTCACAAAAGAATTGATTTTTCGATCTTTCCCCGGTCGCATGCACGTTAAAAAACTTTTTATACACAGTCAGGTTTGCAACTACGGGGCTAGTCGGGGCAGTGCCCCGGAGCCTCCAAGCTCAGGGGGCCAGTTAAGAGGGGTCCCCGGGCTTAGTAGTAAAATGAATGGTGAAAAAAGGTGAAGACCTTTTTTTGCCTCTCTCGTTAAAGAAAAAACTAAGGAGAAAAAGAGAAATATATGATGAAACTAAATTAAAAGGGGCGAAGAGTTTTTTTTTGTTTGTTCTCACTTTTTTTTTTTGATGAGGCCCTTACTTTAGTTTTTGCCCAAGGGCCGCTGCTGACCTAGCTACGCCACTGGGTTTACAAGTGGAGGTATATCTGTAAAGGTCTACTGAAGTGTGTGTGACGGGCATAAGAATACCAACACAGCCTAAAGAATATTTTGGTTTGGAATATGTAGATTTTAATATAGGTTAAACAATGCCGCAAGATTTATAAACCTTGTCAATTCCTTAAATGAGTGGTCGTAGAATCCGAAAACGCAAGAAAACATTTTTTGGAAACATTGCCAATCTCCAAAAAAGTTTGTGATCTCAGAGGAATATTTAATCAACTTCGGGCGAAATGTCTAGGTGGACTCGAACTAACCCGGACCAACCAATACCATAAAGTTACAAGTTTTATACATAATAGCTTTGTTCGTGGTTTGATTCTGAATCCGGTTCTTGGGACCATCTGCAAAGGCAGTGAAAAAGCAGCGTTCGCGTTAGTAAAAATCCTGAATTTTTAGTAACAGTTCTGTGTTCGCGGGTTAATGAATCGCCTCGTTACCGGGTTCGTAACCCGATTAGCAGTCCTGGGATTTTTGTTGAACTAAAAAAGTTTAGTTCGGAATTTCATGCGCATTGTCGACATGATCAGCTGTTTTCTGTTTTTGTGTTGGCAGAAATAAACCAAGTTGTATTACAGTGTTTATTTGTTTCGGCAACTTTTTATGTGGGTTAATATATACCGTTGAATATTTTAAAATATTTTTGTGATTCTGAGCGTATATAAACAAAAAGGATTTTTAATTGTGTTCCGTATGAATATGTATGCAATAAAATAAATAAAGATTTAATTAAAAATATAGACAATATTAGAAGATTCTACCATTTCTTGTTGTTTGAATTCCTTATATTTAGTTAAATACACATACTTATGTTAAAAACGAGAGGAGGCAGGGAATCCCTGTCTCCGTCAGAGAGACCCCGGAGTGGCTCTTCGACAGTATAATAATTCCACTTTTTGTTTGAATTAATTTTTTTGTAGTATCCAATTTTAACCATGAAAAATCCTTAACCAGGTTAGAATACATCCTCAGCTGTATAGAAAATCGTTCGCGGTAAATAACAAAAATTCCGAAGTAATAAATAACTAGACATGCGCTTTAAACAATTCTAAACCACCTCGGTTCTGGTTCAGAATCGGTTCATTACTAGACCCGCGAATAAAGTTATATTGTGTAGGTAGTATTTATACTTATACTACAAATCAAATTTCTTAAAATATAAATACCTATAAGTGCCTCAGTTAAAAGTTAACGCAAGTAAATACCGTAGTTATAGTAGGACTTCCTAACTAGTCGGTTCGGCTGATGTGATGAAAATAACACTGCGCATGGGTACGATGTGTGAACCATGTTTCAGCTGCAAGCCTGAAAACTAGTCGAGTTTTATTCATGTTCTCAGAATGAAAAGCGTTATTCGTATTTTGTAGCGGTGTTTTGTGATGATTAACGTGCTACCACGGAATTTCGGTTTGTCTTTTGCCTATTAAAAATTGATTTTTTGAGCAAAGTGTCTGCAGATCTGAAGAAACACCTTTTTAATGTGGACTATTAATTCCTATTGAAATAAACAGTGAAAATAGAGTGTTTATAAGTGCTGTTACATTTACCGCTGCAGATTTTTACCTGACAGGTTTGTAAAAGTATTATGTTTATTTTTTATTAGAATACAGAATTGTCTACGTTTCTATTTCAGTACCATATGCAGTAGTATAAACATTAAAGTTAAGTTTTCTGATTTTTTTTCATAATTTTATTTCATAAAATTTTTGCTAATTTTACATATTTAATACCTAGGTACCTGAAAGGTAGGTATGTTTTTATTGAATGGAATTATTATTAACTATTTTCTTTAATTTAAGAATCTAAAAAGATATATTGATACCTGTAACAGTAATAAAGTCTTAGGTGTTTGTAGTCCTGAATAGTGCGAGCAAACTTTTTAAACACAAAAAAATAGAAAAAATAGGAAGGCCATTCCTGTTTTTATACAGAGTGTTTTTAAGGTTAAGTCGTTTATTTTCCCAGCTCATAGACCTCGTAAAGAAAAGTTAATTTACCAAAAAATAGTTTATATAGGGTGTTTCCTAAGTGCGGTAAGAAATTTTAAGAGCATATTCCTGAGTCAGTTTTATGAAAAAAGTTTATATAAACATGGGTCTTCAATTTTTTGGTCTCCAGATACAGGGTGCTAAATTTTTCAAAAAACTTTATAAACATTTTTCACGTAAAATTTGATATAAAAGTTACGAAAATTATTTAAAGTCTTTGATGTTTTTACAAAATTGCAAATAAAAAAAAATTAAAAGAAAAAAATGCCCCAATGTTTCCTATATGGTCCAGAAAAATGCAATTTAGCGAAACAAACACAAAAGTTATATTTTTACATGTTTTATCCAGAAAACATTTTAAGTTGCAAAAACGCCAGTGGCGTACATTATTCTGTCAATAATATTAGCTAAGATGTTTTCCACGCCGCCACTGGCCTTACTAATTAAAATTAAGTTATAGATAAATTAACCTCTTATTACAGCAAATACCACAGCCAAATTTTAATACAATCGGATAAGTAATATATAGGATATTATTAAAAACCGATTTTTTAAAAACATTTTCGGACCTATGATTGTACAGTGTGTTCCAGGATGGGTGTTACAAGAGGACAAATGAACCAAAAGTTTTTGAATTTTATAACGAAATTTTGGGAAAATTGGTCGCATAGTCCAAAACTAATAAATACAAAATTCTACCCCAATTGGTATTATACAGGGCGATTTATAACTAAAAATATGAAAAAGTCCCAGCAGCTAACCACTTTTATTTTTAAAAATAGAACAAAATTGTATAAGTAAATGTTGTCAGTAGCGGATTTAGAAATTTGTCGCCTTTAGGCTATTAATTTTTGCCGTCCCCAATTTTTTGGTTGGGGAAAAAATTATACAGAAAAAAACCAAACACATTCTTTTCTCAGAATTGTTTACTTCAGTGGTGAAAGAAACATTTTTAAGAAGCAAAATAAAAGTCTCCACTTTGAACTGTACAATATTTTCAAGTTTCTAAATTGAAATAAACACTTTTTAAGTCAATCTGCCGCCCTCAAAATCCAAGACTGAATGTTGTAGAGAATTGAATTTTATGCCAAAATTTAAAGTTAAAGCATGAGATTAAAACAAAATGTAAATCTCAATTTTTACATCAATCAATATTTTTTAAAAATTCGCTGCTTTAAGTATTTTAAAAACTATTAATGCATAATGTAAAAATTAAAAAAAATATTTTTTCTACTTTAATTCTTTAACTTTATATTTTGACATAAAATTTAATTATCTACATTACCTTATACAATTTTATCCTAATTCTAAAAATAAAGGTACTTTACTCTTGGTCATTTTTCATATTTTTAGTTATAACTCACCCTGTATATTACCAATCGGAGTAAAATTTTGTATTTATGTGTTTAAAAGTTCCAAAATTTTTGCTCCATTTGTGTTGTAACACTTATCCTGGGACACACTGTATAAACTTTATGGCATTAAATTAGCTTAGGAATACGCCCTTAATAAGCTTTCTTACGCAATATGAAAACACCCTCTATAAAGGTTTTTAAATAAAGCAGTTATTAAAATTGTTTAAGATAATGCGGCTACATTTTTATTACCCTTCCCCGTAGGTCACTTAAGTTAATAATATGTTCACTATTTTATTGTTTTTATAGATGTGTGTCATTTATAAAAACAAAGAAAACACCACATTAAAAAACTCATTATTGTACAATAAATGTACCACTGGTTGAAGCGAAAATCGAAATAAAAAAACTAAAACCTGAGCGAGAACAAAAATCTAGGCATACCTAGTATTAATGGTGAACAATAATTATTGCATGTTTTAATACTCACAGTGGTTAAAAATATTAGGTTCCTCGTAAATTATACAATTTTAATTATTTTTAAATATTTAATAAACTTTAATTTAAACAATTTTTGACAAACTGGGTTTCTTTGATCAGTTATACAAACTTTTAAAATAATGATTTAACTATGTAGCTAAGTAAGTGTCGTAAAGCCCCACTAAAAATGGTATCACTATACATGTTGAAAAATATTTATACAATTATGTTATTATAAAATATACTAATTGTCGAAGGGTGTCTCACTACGGGAATAGGTGTACAAATCTTAGGCCAAACCCGTGCATCTAATAAAAAAATCAAAGATTAAATTTGTTCCGAACTAAACGGGAACTCTAAAAAATATTTTTATTTTTAAAAATGCAGTGGCGTTCTATTTTTTAAAAATATTTAACCTTAACCCCTCATGGACGACACTGGTAAAAATTTGTTCGTTTTTCTTGCATGCAGAAAAAAATATTTTGATGCATAGGAGAGGTCTCCCAAAATTTTTAAAAATATCTTAATTGGTATTAAAGTTATTAAAAAATTACAATAGTTTTGTAAAAATTAGTTTTAGTTCAACAACAAAACAAGACGTTTAGGACATATGTTCATATTAAGTTGTCTTATTATTCATTGAAAAACCACCCTTAAAGTTTATCGGTAGAGTTACTGGGCACCCTGTGTATAGGGGGATAGGCAAAAAAATCATACTTATATGCTAAGTTGTATGTCATTTTTAGTTTTTTTCTTTTTTTACAGTCTTTGTTCAAATACATTTCTTTTAAAACCGTACCACTGTTGGCCTGATCTACGAAACATACGGAACGTAATAAAATGTACGTGTTTACAGGAACTAAAAGGTTTTACTGCTTTCAACATGTTTTAAAACATGTCAAAAAAGGCTGCATATGGCACCATACTTCTTACTAAATTATCTGCAACACTGGTAATTTAATTAAGCCAAAAAAAGGTTTAAATAAATTATCATATTTAAAAGTAACCGTCTTTAATTAAAAATGGCCTTTAGCAATAATTTTTACCAGTTTTGCGGTGTAACGTACACAAGCGTTATTAATTAAAATCTTTGTAGGTATCTATGTCACTTGTCAGCAAAAACATTAAAATGTTTACGGTAATAAAATATGGAGGAAACGAATGGGGCACGAGACGAGTTGCAAAATTATGTTTATTTATTACGGTAACTATGAGTTGATAAAATTATCCTGTTCGGTATATTTCACAGAAAATTTGTTGTTTAAAGTCAATAAAATGCCTTGATTTTGACAACCTGCTATGACCACAACCTGGATTTTTCGATTTTTTTTTCGGTCACGAGACCTAGCTGCAAAATTAATAAGTGGTAATTTCCCTGACTGGACAACTGTCACACACTATTGCAAATGCCGAAATAACAAAAAAGGTTAAAATAAAAAATAATTCTCCACCTTCACAACTGATTTCTTATTGCCCCCTGAGTTTTTCCTTTCAATGTTAAATCCCCAATCCTCTAAAATATCAGCGAGCTCTAGTACAGATGTTTGTTCTCAAATTTGGTATTATCTTTTTTCACAAACGGTTAAAAATTGTTTCCATATTATAGTTGACTTGGATTTCTTGTAATTTGACGGAATTAAATTATTTACCTTAGCTTGTATTATTTTTTGTCTATCTTGGCCAAAGCGCAACATTTTCTTTTTTTTTGATCAAAAATGCAATTTTCCCAGGTAGGCCTTTCAAACTTGACAAATAAATCAGTAAAAAAATTAATGTCTGTCAAAAGTTGTATTTTCTTTTTAAAATATTTTTTGTATAAATTTTTTTTACCGAATCTCTCGCGAGCTTAAATTTATCACCGTAAATTTTTTCTCGGTTGCAAATTTTTAAAGAAAATTTGCACCTTGAAATAATTTTCGGAAATAATTTAAGCTCTAGGAAGATTATAAGTGATAATTTTAGGTTAAATCTTGAGTGTCTTCTTATATACTCTGTACAAGATAAGAGAAAGACTTAACATATTAAAGTCAGCTGAAATTTATAAACAAAATAAAAACTTACAATAAACTTTTAATGGTACGTATCCACCAAAGCAACAATAAGCAACTTTTTGTTTCTGTTGCATGTTTTCAAAAAAGTTTCATAATGTTCCGATAAGTTGGTCATTGTTGTAGCAACAAAATTAAAATGTTTTTGGGTGTTTCTTGTTTCCAATTTAAGTCGGAAAGATCAAAGGAAAAAGTCAAAGCAAGTTGGAACAAATTTAGTTGTTGCTGCGGTGGAAACATTCAATTCCCAAAGTTTCGCGAAGTGCGCACGTCGACGACAATGTGAACTGTAAACAACGATAAACAAAACTAAAACTGTTCATAATTTCAGTTGCTTTAGTAAAGAAAAAAGTTGAATACTGTTGATATTAGTTTCGCAATTTTGAAACACAAAGCAACATTTAGCAACAAAAAAGTCCCTCATTGTTGCTTTAGTGGATATGTACCTTAAGGTAAGAAATCTTTACGGTTGTTAAAGTTATTTAAATTTGAGTATTCTGTTGCTATTAAAACATTGACTACGGTTATGTCCATATGGTCAATCAGATGTAGGTTTCATCTCATCCAGAACCTTTGGTCACCAATTTCAGTCCACATCATTTATGTCACGACAAACAAAATCTAAAGTAATCTGGTTTTGATCCGATGACATTTTGTCAAACCTACATTTTGACTTTTTGTTTATAATATTGTTATTTGCGATCTACCTTTTTTACAATTAATGAACTCTTGCAGTTAAAAAGCAAAACTTCTTTGAAGCGGAAAAATATTTAGGTGATGATCAACTTAACACCCGGAGGATGCTTTGGATGCCCTGCTTTTTGATATGTTTCGTTTTTTGGCCGCAAGGAATGGATATAGAAAATTAATGCGCCATAATTCTAAAGTACAACTTGCGCAAAACTATACTACGTTTTTTTTTTCGGTTATACCAACTAACTTTTGTGCTGTTGTAGTACCTCTTACGCTTTCATTATGGAAGTATGTAATACTTGTATGTATAGTGACAACATCAATGTTAAAAATGTTCAGTCAAGGAAGTGGCCATATAAGATAACATTTTTTGCTCTCGAATATTTTGCTCTTGTTTTTGGATTTCCTTTCATATCGGAAAACCGGCTTTTATTTTTTAATGGTTGTCTATCTCTATCTGAACATATTAGATTCAACGCTCGGGCCTTACACACAGCGTAAACGCAGATCTTTTCAGTGAGCAGTAAACTATTTTATTATATAGAGTGGACCATTTAAATTTAAATATTTATTTATAGAGTTATCTAGCGTGAGGTTTTTATTTAAGATTTTTAAAATAATTGGTAGTTTGAATATCTTCTACACAGATAGACATACAGGGTGGGCCAAATTAAACTTGCACACTTTTTAAGTAACAATAACTTTTTATTTTTATTTTTATTTCTAAAGGGCTAATTTGTTCTCTTTAAGTTTGCCAATTTTGGTCAAACAGATTTAGACAGGACTGGACTTAACGGAACTTTTTTCAAAATACTGTATTTAACCTCGTTGCAAAAGAAATCGGATTTAGCTACAATTGGGCTAATACGTTTTTCTTGTAGACAAACTATGGGAAATGATTTAGTAAAAGCGAATCTGTAAATAATTTGAGGATTCAGGAATTATGGTTATTTTTGATAAATAATGCGCCCCAAAAATCATGCATTTTCTCTCGGTTTTAACAGGGAACTTTTTTAGCGTGCTTTGAAAATTAAAAATATGAGGTTACCATGATTCCTGAGTTTGACGCGGGCACAACTTAACAGTAAATTATTTAAAGTTAATTGTATTAGTCTAATTGTAGATAAATTCGATTTCTTTTGCAACGAAGTTAAA
This sequence comes from Listronotus bonariensis, assembly GCA_014170235.1. NCBI lineage: Eukaryota > Metazoa > Arthropoda > Insecta > Coleoptera > Curculionidae > Listronotus > Listronotus bonariensis. Next base: position 326,542 of record JACEGR010000024.1, read on the forward strand.
TGCATCATTTTCCGAAAAGTCCCGTAAGTCCGGTCCTGACTAAATCTATTCTACCAAAATTGACAAACTCTAGAGAAAACATATCTACTTAGTAGCCATGTAAAAATTAAAGAGATAGGCGCAACAGATAAAAAATTTATTATTAGTTATAAAGTGTGCAAGATTAATTAGGCCTACACTGTAGATACTTCATTATATCCTACTTTTTCGTAAAAAATCAGTTTAATGTTTTAAAAAAATCCTCTCTCCCTACAATTACTTTTTTGATTAAATGCAAAAAACGGAGAATTATTAGTCATTTCAGCGTCAATAAATTATGGAAAAAAGTATATTAAACGGTTTTATTGTACTAAAGCTAGAAATAATTCGGTAAGTCCTTGCTACCAAATCGCACCAATCTTCTCATCAATCTTGGGTATTGATCAGGCAAATAATAAAATCATTGGGTGTAGACAGAATAAATACTAAGATAAAAATGTCAAGTACCAAACGATTTTATAATTTGTCTGATCAAAACCCCTGATTAATAAGAAGATTGGTGCGATCTGGTAGCTGACTTACCGAATTATTTTTTAGCTTTTGGTATCAATAAATCCGTTTAACATTAAAAAATATATAATTTATTTTCACGTTTTTAGTTTTGTTGTTAGTTAATACTCCTAGATAGTTGTGGAAAATATGTAATTTCCCATTTTGTGGAGGCTGCCCTCTTGATTTTTTTTTCTAATAAGCTCTATTCTACCAACAAAGCTCTTTCATTTGATACCCATATTGAGGTAGTTGTAAAAAAATAGGTAATCAGCTATTTTGTGGCGGCGGCCATGTTGGATTTAATTTCTTTTAAAGTGAGCTCTATTTTACGAATCAAGCGTTTTTATTTGATAACCATATTCTGCCATCCAACGGAAAAACACCGTATGTGCATATAATAATCCATATAACATACGGTGTTTTTCATTTGATACCCATATAAAGGTTGTAGTGAAGTAACATATCCGCCATTTTGTATCGGAGGCCATCTTGGTTTTACAATCATAAAGAATGTAATATATTGTACTGTCACTTAGATTAATAGTGTGTACCAAATTTCAAATCGATAAGGGATCAAATTCCAACTACAAAATTTGACCCAAACAAATAAATAAACAGGTCAAGTTCAGTAAAACCGTTAAAAAAATCTCTCACCTCCTACACATCGATAAGCTGTAGGAGACCCATGTAGGTTTTGATGTGGAGGATCAGATATTATATTTCCTCTCCTAGTTGTAGCTTTTAATAAAGCAATTTACAGTTCTTCTTTGCTATAGTCAGTCCATACAAGATTCGTTTTAAGCTAGTTTGTCCGATCTTTCATCTCTAGAGAATCTGAGCTATGTAAAAGTAATCTGATCTCTTTATCTTAAAATCTGAGTCTCATTTGGTTGAAAATAGTTACCAAAAGTAATTCAACTTTGGCGCTGGCGTAGTTGGGAAACTGGGTAAACGGGAGAAGAGATGGGTTGTAGAGAGCATGGTCTTTACAATTACCAGTGCGCAGACTTAAACAGCAATCAAATCGCTATCTGTGCACCAGCGGAAAGTTGCCAAAAAAAGTAGGTATCTGAAAATAGTGCTTGATAATCGCATTTTTAATCTTAAAAACGTGTTAATAAAAAAAAACGTGTCAATCAAAAAAAAAAAATGAGTACTTTTACTAATTGTAAGCTGGGAAACATTAAGGTTGATAAAGGTGCTGTTGTCACTCTTCTATTTCTAATACTACCTTGGTTCATCTTGTATAAGGTAATGCGTGTCCAACTACAAACTACATTTGCTTACATTACACTTCATTGCTTTTCAGTAACAAATACAGGATGTTTGCAGAATTCCATAGCATGTATTTGTTTGAAAAATTTATATTTCCGATAGTTTTTAGACGTAATATATTAGGTCCATACAATGAGTGCATAAATTAAATATACGGATATGCTCATAACTATTATATAGCTTGTAACAAAAAATTTAACATTCGTAGACATTGACTGTTTTTTTTGTGAAATTTTCTATAATATATATAAATATTCTAGATTTCATGTCAATAAATCATAATTTTTTACAGAAAAGCTTACTTTACTTAAATTTCCATAAATGCGTATTGCTTCATGTATTTGAATAGTGAAATTGCAGGAAAAAGCTTTCTATTTAAAGTCAAATTAGATAAAAATCTGGTTTATGCGCATAAATATTACAAACAGTTTATTTTTGTTTGTTTCTTGAGCAAGATTTATTTACAGCCTCGTTTATTATCAAGAGAATAAGTTTCAGTTGATATCAAACCCACTTACCAGGTGTTAAGTTACAGATATTGTATTGTTATAGTATTTTTGTGGTCTGATTAGTTTTTACCAAAAAAAGCCAGATTATTTTTTGTCCTTTACCATAGCCGCTTATTATATGGTTTAGTCAATGTTTCTTTTTAAGGTCCATCCAGAGAGACCCCAAACTTCATAGAGGGTCTAGAACTAACTAACTTTAAACGTTAGCTTTTGCAGAAATAGGTATATATTCTATGACTTATAAATCACCTAAATCTTACTTCTTTTCAAACACATACAGCATCTTACAAGTAAGGCTTTTCGTAATATTAGGGACTTTAATATAGCAAATGTTTTTTTGGTAGAATTAAACATGCTTAGTGTTGCGTAAAACATGGAAAAGTTTTCCAAATATGTCCTGATTTTAATCACTTAGTCGCTATTAATGTGACTTGAAACTTTTGGCAACAGCGAACATGATTGTGTTTTTAAAGTATTAAACTACATAGTAAGTCAGTAGACTTACTAGTATAGGAACCTTCTGCCAACCACTCGCGCTGACGAAACGTCAAAGAAACAAAATCTATAACGAAGGCCGAATAGCCCAAGAAACTTAAGTTTAGCAGAGATGGCCGTGAAAGCGTTAGACAGTAAACTACATAGTACTTTATTGTGCTAATTCAATATTTACTAATGCTTCTATAAAAGGGACATCTAGTGTATTATTTGCGTGTTTACTTATTCTAGCTTTACAATACATGATTTATTACCAGCTACTGCAAAACCCTGCAGTTAAAAATGGGTTTTAAAGAATGTATCAAAGAACTATTTGAAAGTAATTATTTGTGTATTACCTTTTCCTTTATTTAATATTCAATAAATGAATTTAAATTGTTGTTATGTAACAAAGTTTTGTACGTAATGACCAAAACGAATTAAATTATAACTGGTGCGTTCCATACTTATCACCTAGGTAAAAGTAAAAAAGCGTAAAAATGCATTTACCGCAAAAAGTTTGCAAAAATTTGTCACTTTTTTGGAAACAAGTAGTTGTTAAATCGATTTAAAGTATTATTGTCCAAGATACATTTTATGCAATACCAAAATCTATTTATTAAATTCATTATGTATTACACAATATTTGATTTGCCAAAATACGGAAAAGATTTTTAATGATCTTACTTTATTTTTTACTTTTGTTGTTTCTAGTAAATAACTGCCAATTTTTGAATGCCATTCTTTTAAGTAAAACTGCGTTCTCAAAAGACAAAAATTAATGGAAAGTTTACGGTTTACGTATTATTCTCTTTCATTTGTTTGAGGATAAGCCTGGGACTTGTGCATAGTAAAATTTGATAGGTTTTGCAGCCATTTAAGAGGTGTCAATAAAAAAAACTACCTGCTTGGATTCCGACACCTAAAAGTCCCCGATTGGCTATAAAAGTAAGAGTCTTTGCTAAATTATTATTTTTGTGTATTTAAATGCGTTTTTTTATAAGCTCCTTGCATAATCAATCATACCCTAATTATTTCGTATAAACATTCCACAGAAAAAACGATTTTTGTTCCGTTTTTAAAAGTTTTACATAAAAAGTTAAAGAAAATACGTAATACGCATTGGACGGTTTTTACATCTTTTTTGTTGTTTACCAAAATTAATTGTTTATTAATGTTGTTAAAATAAAAGAGAATGTTTAAATATTTTTATACTAACATAAATTAAGTTAATTAAATGTGTTACATGATGTGTTAAACATATAAGTGTATGAAATAAAAGTGTCTCCCTTTGGCGAGTTTTTATTTTACACCCCTAATTATACTGCATAATAACATGTGCCACAAGACCCCCTCTCCAATTGATTTTTTTTCCAAGATGGCGCACAGAAATCATCTTTTAATTTTCATCTGTCAGGTTCACTCTCAAATGTAGTATTTACTAATACATTTAATCCCCCAAACTTTTACTTTTTGTAAATAAATTCGTTTTAAAAATAGAAAGAGTGGGGGACATTAAAGAAATGTACTGATAGCTCTTTGTTCTCTGATTCTACGGGTTAAAATTGTTAATTTCATTTTTTTATTCTGCAGAGACATATTTTTATATTTTTTGGCCATTTTGCATATTTTTTTTTCAATTGGACGCTCACACTGGTAATTATTTTTCTTTATCTTCTTCATACAACAGCTCTTTTTAAGGGACACCTACATTTTGCGAGAATAAGTTACTAACTTCAAAACATTGTTGAATTATTTTTAAAACAAAGAAAAATTAAAAGTTGTAAATTGTGTAAAAACCATACACGATTATAGGATAACATTTATTACTCCAATAATCACACTAATAGAGACCTTCATAAAATCGATTATTTGAGAGCAAAGCTACTGAAGGTTTACTAGTGTATCTAATAGGATTAAAAGTGATTTTTTTTATTTTGCTATAAAAATAAACCGTTTATGATCTCATCCTTAATACCCATGTTTCAGCCAGTGCTTTTATTATTGTACAGTGTGTTCTGAAAATAGCGTTTAGTATGTAATAGTAACTATTGTACAATTGTCGGCTCGTGACATTTTTCAGTTGGAGGAAACAAACAAGAAAAGAAAAATAATAAAATGTAATAAAGCCTAATCTTTATTTAAAAAGAAAGACCATTCGCCTCTTTCTCAGTAATTGTTTATTTAATGACACCGCACCGATTTCGAAGATTTTCGGCATACGGGGTTTTTTGGGTTGCTGATTACGAATCTAAAAATTTTTTAATCGGACACGTTTCGTTTGAGATATCCATCATCAAATTTGAATAGAAAACTAACCTAACCCATTTTTCCATAAAACTGTAAAGCTTTACTTTTAATTACAGTAGCTATGACGCCACTATGGCTACTGTAATTAAAATTAAATTATTAAAAACATTACTAACAAACAAACAAAGTCCTTTCCATACAAATTTTCCTTCTTACTCATGTCAAGGGGGGTCGAATTCCCCCCAACCCTCTTTATATACGGCCCTGGATTTTGCTATATGTTTTAGATCGTTTACCAAGTTTAGTCCACGCTCTTGTTTCTTTATTAAACAATACGCATACAAAACAACATACGAACTTATATTAATTAATTAATATAATTAACTATACTAGTTAAAATTAAACGTGTAATCATAATCAACAATAAATATAGCTACTAAAAGTCTACAGGACATTACCGTTTGACCTGCGACTTCTGCCTGGGGACCCGTAAATTGGTGCCCACTTCCTGTACTAATTTCGCGTAAAGGAGGCATATATTATGTTACTTAAGTAAAATATATAGACAAAGTGGGCAAAATTCTCGCGTTCCCTGGCTAGGGAAGAAACTTTTGATATTCAGGCGATGCCGCGTGAGTAATTTAGAAGTAAGTTTTGAGCAGTGTTTAGAAGTGTTTTGATAAGATTATAGTAAATATCCGAAATTAAATTATAATTAACAAAATCGTTGTTTTTTTGTTTATTTTAAGAGTAGGCACATTCCCCTGTGCCCTTTAATACCGACCGCCACTGTATTCTACATATGAAAAAGGTGTGACTATTCAACGAAAATAATACTTAAGAAAGTCTTAAAACTATAAACAATTATATTACATCAGTATTGTTAAGCTCAATTTAAATACTTGGCATTTCGCTCTTTTGCCGTAGCAGTTACTTTTCGCAAGTTAAACTTATGGCGTTTAATGTACCCATTTATAAACTCCGTTGCCACATTTGGTTAGTTTGACCTAACCAACATTGGTCGTTTGCAGACGTTTGTGATCGACCAAAAGGATTGTTGCCAGCGACGGCAGCAGCTAAATGGCAACGACAAGGAAACGTCAATTTATAAATAGTAGTAGATAAAACTTTAATTTATGTCTTTCTAAAAACACACGCAGTGAAAGTGTATCCTTAATCAAGTCTTTAGAAACACATTAAGCAAACTCATATCGATTATTTGAGTAAATAAAGAAATCCTAAACAAACATGTACAATGTGCATACATATGTATGTAAACATGTTTAAATTGTCAGATTTTTGTTTATTTATTTTAATATTGGATAAGTATTTTCTACAAACAAAAAAGGGCATTAAAAAATTATTATTTAAAAAAATGGACAAAATCTACATTTTGGAGCCACACAGTGCGTCGATTTGTGGACAAAAATGCCGAAATTAATATTTTCATAATAACTTAAAAGGCCTGCATTTTACTCACAGATAACCAGATAGTAAAAAGACATCTTGTTTTTTAAACTTTATTAGTATAGAAAAATGCAGCTTTATATGTATAAAATTAGTATAAGAAAAAAAGTGTGTATTGTTTTTTTATGACTGATAATCGAGAAGATTTGTATTTTAGAAAACAATTCATATTTTTATATGTACAATTTTTCTTCATGAAATTATATATTTTTGAAAATCTGTCTCGCAACAAGCTTAAAAGCGAGACAAACTTTAAGATTTGACATAGATTTTCAAAAATATATACCTATATTTCTATTTTTGACCCATTTTACCTGTAAAAGGGTAAGCAAACATTTTTTGTATTAATTAGCTGCAGCTATCTGCAACTCTCTATTAAATTTAATGTTTAGTTACGAGAGGTCCCGAAAACTTAGGAAACATATAAAAATTTAAAACACACTTAATTATCTGAAATTTGTTAGTTTAGATTCTATTGTTTCTTAACTTAGTATTTGTTATTTTTTATACGTAATTGTAAATAAATAATATAAAAATTAATTTTCAAACAAAAATTTCATTATTGAGTGGTTTAGGAATATGGAATATAACGAATTTTATTTTTGTTTCTCGAAAAAAGACAGGATACGAAAAATATTTAGAGACAAAAAGTTGTATTTTTTGTCGTTAAAGTGGCGCTAGAGACGCCACTGGCCTTAAGAAATTTGATAAAGTCAGAGCTAAATTAGCCCCTTAATGCTACAAATAACATTACCAAATTGCATTAAAATTGGATAAGTGATATTTTTGATATTTATAAAAACCGACTAAAAAACGAGTTTAATACCCTGTATCTTAAAAACTATACAATTTCGGGCCTATGTTTACACTTTTTTAATGAAATTAGCTCATAAATAAGCTCCCAAATTTGTTCCGCAATCCTGTATATTTTGGAAATTTACTTCTATCTTTTAATTACCCTGTATAATTATATTACAAGTAATGCTTTCTGCATATATATGCAGAGTGTGGTACCTCATTCAATTATATATAAGAACAAAACTATTTTAGTGCAATAAGACTGATACGATTTTTGTCCGGACATCCCTCTCTCAATAAACTGTGTGCCACTTCTGATTTACCATAAATGCTAAGTTTAAAATTTACATTTTTTTGTCCCCGTTTGTTTAAATACTTCTTTATTTTATTTCGAGCAAAAACAGAAAATTCATACACGTACCCTTATTTTATCACATAATTATTGTAAAGAAACCTTTTCTCTACAGATTTTTAGACGGAGCATTAAAATAAGTCGGATAAGCATCGAATAAATTTGCAAGATAATCAATTTAAAATATTAATTTGCCTATTTCTGTTTCACCAGACATTTTATTTATTAAATAATAAACTATATTTTAAGCTATTATTACTCTCAATAAACAACCCTTCACAGAAATCAGTACCGTTATTTGGATTTAGTTTACAACTAACCGTCTTTCTTACTGCATGTGTGTTAAAATATGTCGTACTTAAAATGCACGATTCACAATTTGAAAAAATGTGGATTGTAAGTAAAAACTAATAATTTTGAATAACTATTGGTAAGTTATTTGAATAACTGATTGTCGGGAATAGATATAACAAAACAGTTAACAAATAAAAACTATTGGCTACTTACTCTTCTGTTAACGATAAGAGTGCTTTAAATAATAATTAAATAATTACTATATACCGGGTAATGCATCGCCGGGCGGGACATAGGAAATCCCATGTAATTTTTAATGGGGTCAATTCTTGGCTCCCCTAATTATTTTAGAGAAAAATTCTATTGAAGTTTATTGAAGAGCATGCAAATCTACGTACATGGTAAAAAATTTAGATTTTTCGGTTAACCCGTTTGCTAGTTAGATGCTAATATATTTTTAAAAATTGTAACATTATTATCGCCTCATATGTATGAACAACAATAAAAATACCAGTTAGCTACGATTTTTGATAATAATAAAGCACTCAATTTCAAAATGACAACGTAATGTCACGCTAACTGGTATTTTTATTTTTGTTCATAAATATGAGGCGATAATAATGTAACAATTTTTAAAAATATATTAGCATCTAACTAGCAAACGGGTTAACCGAAAAATCTAAAGTTTTACCATGGACGTACATTTGCATGCTCTTCAATAAACTTTAATAGAATTTTTCTCTAAAATAATTAGGGAGCCAATAATTGACCTCATTAAAAATTAAATGGGATTTCTATGTCCCGCCCGGCGATGCATCACCCGGTATACTTAAATATAAAATAAATTTTTTGAAAATAGATAAAATATCTTCATTGCAACATGAATGAAATACGGATTTATTTCTAAATAATTATTTGCATTTATTGCAAAATGCAGGTACATATCTGTGCTGCGGCCACTCAAGGCAATCTTAAATTATGTGAAAAAAATATAATAAAACACCGAATTCCTACATTCAATTTTGTAAATTTGACACATTTGGAAACTTGCTTTTACAAACAAAACAGTTTTAATAATTTATAATTGCAGAAAGCGCGATTATTCTATTCAGCGACCTGTATAAAGATTGTTGTACGTTTTTATTATACTTGTGAGAATGAACAACATACTGCTTATTTAATTGCATTTAAACGTAGTACAAAAAATCCTAATGGTAATTTGGTGTCGTTTTTAAAAATTCTAATAATCGTCTTTGGACATCAATTCGGTTTGAACCTTATGTGTTCTCAACTTTGCTAATTTAAATGGAACATCCTATATATTTTTTCAAAATCAATTCAACAGGCATCTTTAAGAAAATACATGTACAACATGTAATACCTATCTTAATTAGTTTTTAGAGAAAATGGCGTTCGAATATGTCATGTTGATCGTCATTTTATCTATTTGTTAAAAAAACAAATGATGGTAGAAAGGGAAATGCGATTTTTCACATATTTAATGAACCTTATATCCTATCAAAATGCAATTTTCAGTGTTGTGAAGTGCCACAGAAATTAACTTTTAGGCTTAAGGTAGTGATTCCCATTTAAATTATTGAAGTTCTTTACTGCCGAAAGTCAATTTCTGTGGCACAAATTGTATTTTTACTGTAATAGGATATAAGGTTCATTAGATATGTGTAAAAATCGCATTAGCCCTTTTACCATCATTACAATTTATTTTGAGTCGTGTAAAACAACAAATTTTAATGTATTACAACAATATATTGTCACCTAAATTGGAGCTACATTCAACTGGTTCTAATTTATTGGACCAATTTTGGTGAAGTTTACAATGATACAATGATTTATTTTAGTATTTAACATTTACATGTTTTATACACGTCATACTTGGTGTGTTCAAACATATACACATTAGCATATCACAGTACTTCCTTTTTCTTTTTTAAAGTTTACAGTGGCTTAAAATCACAATAATTGACAACAGTCACAAAATCAAAGAGTATATTCTACAATTTCAGTTACTTTTAGTTAACTTATTATTTTTATTACTGTTAACTTAATTATTTTCCCATATCACAGTACTATTAAGTTATTGATTTATTGAGGAGGCAACAAGGAGTGGCTTGCAAAATTAAAATTTAAATATTCATTTATATTGTAAAAGCATTTTCTTTTAAAATTATTTTCATCTCTTTTGAAATCGATTTCTGTGGTAATGCCTAAAAACTTGAGGAGTGCATTAAGAAAAGTTTTATGCCATAATAATTTATACCGTTTCGGCAGTTGCAACCTGAGATGTTTGAATTGGGTTTTCCTGGTTTCTTGTGTTAGCTAAGAATAGTTATTTGCATTTGCAGTATAGCCGTTGAGTTTGCCTTGACATACTTTGAGCACTGCAAAGTACATACAAGGAACTTAGTATACCCAACTCCCCTAAATTTGTATCCCTCTAGTTACAAGCCCAACATTATACGAATCATACATCTCTAGACCAAAAAATGCGCTCCTGTGTGGGAAGAATATTACAGCATAAGAGAGACCACCAATTTTATATTTGAATCAAATAAAGCATAGTAGCTTGTTTTTAAGATGTCTGGCAGCACCTGTGCTGACAGAGGCGCATGACATATATGTTCATTTAAGCTTAGTGATGACAGAAAATCCATAGCATGAGCCTCCCAGGACAATTTTGAATCAAAATATAGCCACCGTGATCTCTCTTAGAGGAGACGTAACCTCATCTTACATTAGTCTGTGAAAAAACACATGTTTAGTAACTTTTATTAAATTCTGGTTTTGGACACTTATGCTGTGATTTTAAGGGTTATTGTCACTGTTTTTATCAATATTAATGTTAGCCGTTATCTTTTGTTAATAAACTTTTAATTTTTGTGGTGCAGGGCTAACCTAAAAATTTCGTCTGTCTGGCGTCACGGTAGGTGGCGTGTGTTCTTTTGGTTGAAACGTCCTCAATATTGTTACGTTCTGCAAATATTGGTAAAATATATAATAATATAATTTTAGGCGTTCAACCAACTATAGCCGCGGTAATAAATTGGTGAAAGCTTTGACGTATAATATATTGTTTAAACGTCAACATAACCGATTGACGATAATAGTTTTAAATTGGTTCTGGTTAGTTCCTGGTTAAGTAATTGATGATGTCGCAATTTATTGTAACAATATTGGAACTAAGACACCACGTATAACATGTGGTAAATGTATTATTTTGAAATTGCCTGTAGATTTATTTTTAGAAAATATAGGTGTTTTATTTAAAAAAATAGCAAAGTTAAGAGCACTTCCGGTTAAACCGAATAGGCCACATAAAATTTAAAACATTAAAAATCTGCATCCTTTTTAACCATACATCGGAGACAAAATTTCAAAATTGTGGAACAATTCGCAGAGAAAATTGTATGCTTGCTGAGTAATTTTGTGGGCACCCGGTATATTGAAAACAAAGGGTATTATTAATTCATATTCATTTTCTGTTTCTTTGTCTTTTGATTCCTCTTTCGCTGTCTCCTTTTATTTATTCCTTATCGTTTGTCCGGTGCCCATTAGCCCGCAACTATTTATTTAATTACGTATTTTATTACAATTAGTTAATTTTATGGTGAGTAATAATATTTTTATCATTCGAAAGGTTACCAAGGAGGTTTAGAGGATAAGGAAAGATCAAGAAGCAAAGTGGAAAAGTTTGGGGCTTTTTGTAGACAGTCCCTTAAATGAGCCCAAGAATGACCCTTCGTTTTCGAAGAACTATACGTATTTGCTTCCTAAAAGTAGACTTCGCGTGTCTATAAAGGGAAACAGATCTCTTACACCTCATGGGTATGCTAGAGGGGGCTTTCTTGTAAGTGTGTGACAAGATTTTTAGTGGTTAATCTAATATTAAATAAAGACACTATATCAGAATTGAAAACTGCTCTACAGAATTGAAATATAAAGTAAATGTACTATGAATTAGTAACAAAAATAAATGCGAATAATTACAGAAGAGAGAACATGTTTATGTGAAATAAAAATTACCGCAAAGGGAGACTTAACCAATATTTTAACAAAAGCTATAGAAACGCTGTCTTCTACAGTAACAGCAATATATCTATAGCTAATGAAAGAAAAAATGAAGAGTCAAAAACAAATATTTCACCATAACCGTAGAATGAAGGTTTGCTTGTTGTAAAAAATATTTTGGATCCCGACAGTACCCACCCTTTTTTGAGAGGCTGAAATTTAAGTTTGTAAGTCGTTTATTTGTTTAAAAAATACAGATAATTATTATTGCGGAATTTATACCCTCTGGACATCCTTAATTTAATTTCAGAAAAAAGAAAAGGTAAAATATTTTTAAAGCAATTTAAATTCCTTGCCTAATGCGGAGTGTCACAGTTGCTAAACCAAGTAACTCATTATATTATTGCAATATTTTTTTAATTAGCAATGCTGACATTAAATTTCTTAAAATTTGTCAACCCGTTGACGTGTCATAAAGAACTTGTATAAACCTCATGTCAAAGACCACGGCATTCTACACTATCTCTCTAATTAATTACAAGCTTATGGTGCCAATTAAACATAATTAAATATGCTATTTATTCAACTTTAACCTCTTTTATTTATTCAAACAATACAGAAGGTAGCCGGATAACGAGTCACTCGTTGAAATTAAGTTAATTGGCTAGACTTTAAACCGACTTTAAAATAGAAGAAATGATGTACGTAATTTTCTAATTCCCCTATTGTTTGCAGTACCACAAACACAAATCTTAGGCGCGCTTGTGGCGGCTTCGGTTGTATCGGCGAGCGTCGATCACCGGAGTTAAGCAGTGAAATGCGCGCCCATGAATTGGATGGGTGTCCGGCGACAGCGGTGTTTCGGGCAGCGGCACGCGGTGTTCTCTGCTCGGGGATGCGGACCGAGCAACAACCATCCAGGTTATGGAATGAATGGTGTCGCGAATGAGAAGGAGTAGGGGTCAAGGTACAATAAGCCTTCAGGCTGCAGTCCACCACCTGGGGGGCGGTCGTCGGACCTGGGTGGGATGACCCCGAAATTGTGAAAAAAAAAACACAAATCTTTCCATTACATATGGACAGGAATGCCTTTTTTAATCTATGGACAAACCACGAAGGCTGAAAGCCTAAATACCAACGTACCGTGAATGTCTTAAGCGAGGTAAGAGAGGAGTTGGTTGACACGGGACTTAAATACTTGAAGATTTGGGGGGAAGGAAAGACCTCCGCGAGCAACAGGTTCCACATTATAAAAACTCTAGGGATAAAAAAACGAACAAAGTAGGAAGTTTGGGGCCTGTCCAGTTGGACCGTATAGGGATGCATGCGCGCGGCACCACGAGTTTCTCTGTTGGGAACCGTGAGTGGAGGAACTATACTGGACAATTCTTTAGAGCAGAAGCCATGAAAGTACCTATAAAAAGTGATAAATCCACCACAGCCCGACGATAGGCAAGAGAGGGAAGCCTTTCTGTAAGTGAAAGATCATTAATAAGACGAATTGCTCTTCTTTGAATGGAATCAAGAATGCTTAGGGTTGTGGGGGACGTCATGCCCCAGATATGAAAAAAATATTTCAAGGATGGTCGAATTTGGCACACATACAGAGTGTATAAATTTAGAAGGGAAAAAATACTTTTTGGCTCGAAAGAGAAATCCAAGCTTTTTGAAGCTGTCGTGGCTATAGATACAATGTGTTTATGCCAATTAAGGTTAATTTCAAATGTGACGTCTACAAGATTGAAGGTGTCTTTGCTCTGTAAAACTTGGCCGCTCATAAGAAGAGGATGAGTATTTGATGACTCTTTTCGCGACAAGGAACATGATTGTGTTTTGGATGCATTAAAATGGACGACTTCTTACCTAAATATTACACTGGTCCATTAGTCGTTTCTTTCTGATACTGCATAGCCCATTTTTTGTTCTTTATTTTTTGAAGAGTTAGGCTTTTTATTCTTAAGCTTTCAGGCTGTCATTTGATACAGTTACAGTTAAAATATTACCCCTTTAAGATGTAAGTAAGAATATTTGTTGGGCAGATTCTCGCAGCATTTTTGGTTATTCGGCTGTTTGGAACATTTATTTTCCAATTTTCGTATATGTCGTAGACAAATGGTTATTTTAGGCAAATGGCTTATGTTTAGGCAAATGCTATTTACCTAGTTAATTAGCATTTAATTCTATTTGCCTAAACAATTTTTAGACAATTGGAAATAGAAATATTTGCATAACCAGACGGTCATGCAAAACTGTCACATGGGCGGTCATGGTTACTTCTAATTAGTTAAATATTTTCTTTAAATTTTTAAAGAAGCAAAATAAAAAAAACAAAACAATTAAAACTAACCATGACCGCCCTAATGTGACAGTTATGCATGACCGTCTATAGCGCATCGAACCAATAAAATTACACGTTCTTTTGCTTTTTACTGTAGTCTGCAAAAACCGCCTAATATGTTATAATATATAACAGTCATTTGTCTAATAAGGATCACGGCAAATGCCTTCTACCTAGGCAAATGGCTTTTAAATAGAAATTATTTTCATAAAGTCATTTGCCCAGGCAGAAGCCATTTGCCTAAAATAACCATTTGCCTGCGACATAATATACAGTGTGGGCTTAAATAGTCCCCCTCCCTGCAAACTTTTGTACTCTTAAATTTTTCTTTATAAAATTGGGGTATGACTAATGGGAGGATATAACCTACTCTTTGACGTAAGCATGATAGTTGCAACAATCAAGATGGCGGATAGGCGCCAGCTTAGGAAAAAAATGAAATGGAAAGGGGGTCTTGTGGTACATCATTTTAAAACTCATGGAGAGTACTTTATAATCCTAAAATATTAAGCCAATACCTTCACCTACTACAAAATGGCGGTACTTAAAAAATTACCTAAATACCTTATTTGAATTGCCATATTTCCGAAACTTATAAAGTTAGATGTACATAATGTGGTATTTTCTGAAAGATCTTCTAAATATCTTTTCAGTGGTGATACTGATAATAATATACAGGGTAAGAAAAAGAGTACTTATTTTTTTTTAATGAAGCACCCTGTATATTTGTTAACTGTTAAAAAAATCTTTAAAAGAGCTTTAAGAAAATACCATATTAAATACATCCAACTTTTCATTTCGGAAATATTATCATCCAAATCAAAAATTTAGGTATTTTTTTAAAGTACCGCCATTTTGTAATAGGTGAAGATATTTACTTTATATTCTATGGTTATAAAGAACTCGTCATGAGCTTTAATATTATATGCCACAAGACCCCCATTTCCATTTAATTAATTTTACGTCAAAAAGTAGTTTATAACCTTCCATTAATCATACCCAAATTTTATAAAGACAAAAGTTTGCAGGGGGACTATTTACGTCCACTCTGTATATTCTTTTTAATTTATGTATCCATGCAGACAGGAAATCAAAGAAGTTTGATACAGCGGGCCCTGCGTTGCTTATGACGCGCTCTACCAAACTTCTAAGTTGTCTTTGTTGTAATAAAAACAAAAATAGAAGTTATACAGCATCTTAAGTAACTAAAAAACAAAATCGTGAATTAGGTAATCATGTTAAGACATTTCTTTTGTTGCAAGCAATCATTACCGATCTCTGACCTTTGGCCTAATAACTGCTAGACCAGCAGGTGAAATCGGACTGGTACTAAAAAATTACCATGTCTATGTAGTAGAGAGTTTCCACAATAAACATATGATACGGCTTTTTCCAAAATATCAATTGAAAAATTTTAAATGGTAAATTTGAAACTTAAATTATATACAGAGGGTCTTAACTCTATTCATACACGAAATAAGTTCGCCCTTGTACAAGATACAAAAAGAAACTTAAAATAGAAAATGTTTATTTGAAAAACACTATTTTTTATCACAGTATTGTAAATATACAAGGCATCTCAAAAACAAAGTTTTTTTCAAGTAAGTTTTTTTTATGAAACGCACTTATTTTAAATTTTTATAAAATTCTACATTAAAAATCAAAAAATATCTTAAAAAGCAGTAAAAATTGACGGATAGTGTACTATATATTTTTGATGTAGAATAAAATATAGTCATTTTGGCAAAATATACAGGGCGTTCTACTTGAAAAAGTTACATCACAAAAAAACATTGTTTTTGAGACATCTTGTATATCAACCAATACTCTCAATAAAATAAGTTGTTTTAAACAACCATTTTTTATTTTACTTTTCCTTTATATCTTGTACAGGGACAAAGTAATTTTGTGTATAAATAGAGTTGAGACACCCTGTAATTTTATATTTTTTTAATTTTTATTATTGGGTATAAGCTTTTATCGATTTATTTTTTAAATCAGGTTTATGTGTTAATACCTACGTAAACAATAAATAAGGAATTGAACTAACATTTGATTTTCAAAAAAATGTAACAATACATTTTTGGGTTTTTTTGCATTTTGCTAACTTTTATGTACCTAATATAGATTCAGATAAAATTAAGATAAAAAATACATTGTTTTATAATCATATTACCATAACATTAGCAAAATAGTACCTACCTTATCATATTTATATTTATTTATTATAAATGTAGTCGTAAGTGGTTACGGTACACATAACTGATATGATGAAAGTAGTATGATAAAAAGATAGAGAGGTGATAAAAAAAAGCTGAGTTAATTTGAAAAAGGCAAAAATAAAATTTAAATAATTTTGTTAACTGCCAGATCTTCAAAGCAGCTGATTGATTATAAAATAAAACGAAAATTAAAATAATAAAAAATGTTTTTGGTACAGTAAGCTTTTATCGATTTATTTTTTAAATCAGGTTTATGTGTTAATACCTACGTAAACAATAAATAAGGAATTGAACTAACATTTGATTTTCAAAAAAGTGTAACAATAAATTTTTGGGGTTTTTTTGCATTTTGCTAACTTTTATGTACCTAATATAGATTCAGATAAAATTAAGATAAAAAATACATTGTTTCATAATCATATTACCATAACATTAGCAAAATAGTACCTACCTTATCATATTTATTTTTATTTATTATAAATGTAGTCGTTAGTGGTTACGGTACACAGAACTGATATGATGAAAGTAGTATGATAAAAAGATAGAGAGGTGATAAAAAAAAAGCTGACTTAATTTGAAAAAGGCAAAAATAAAGTTTAAATATTTTTTTTAACTGCCAGATCTTCAAAGCAGCTGATTGATTATAAAATAAAAGAAAATTAAAATAATAAAAATGTTTTTGGTACTAAACTTCTGACATTAGCTGGACTGTTAGGTGTTCACAAAAAGTACATAAAATGTTAATTAAATTTTATCTGAAAAAAAGTCATCACTATTTGCAGGTTTATATGCCAAAAAATAGTTTAGGTTAGTACCATTATATATAAGAAAAAAATGCATTGTAAAGGTTATACATTACTTTTGATGGATCAGACGTACGGCGTAGGGCGTTCGTACGTCTCATGTGTAACAGGGCTTAGTTTTGAAATGTTTTAATTAAAAGATCAGATAACTTTGTGTATTCAAACTGTTTAAACCACCTTAAGATGGATATTTAAAACAAACCAATCACGTAAATATTTTTTTTGTAAAAGCATTTCAAAGTCATTAAATGTTTTAAAAATATCGTCATCCCACAAAATGGTTCAGGATAGTGTAAAACCATAACTTAAGAAAAAATTAAAATTGTACAACGCTAAGTTTGTTATTTCACAACGGCTGCGTTAAATTCGCTCATTTATATCTTTTCCCGATCTCATCCTGATCACGTGTTGGATCTGTATATTGTTAATCTGCAAGCTCTAGATGTGTTCTCGAAGCAAGTCTAAGAACTTCGAAAAAAAAATATTTAATTATTATCTTTATTTCTTTCGTGTCAGCAGATCTAGTTTATAGTGCCAGTTTTACATGATCTATCTTGTTCTTTTTTTTGCTTACTGACTGTTCGACAGTTTTAAGCAACGCGAGCCAGGTTTAAATTACCACTTAATAGTAACATTCATATTGTAATTATCTTAGGAGGATGTTAACGATTTATATCTATATGAAGCAAATACTATAACTGAACCTTTATCGTGGAACTAGTAATTACCATAATTTTTTATTACCGTTAATGTCGCTAAAAAGAAAAAATATAAACAGCGTCACTCGGTTGAAAATGTTGGTTTGGATAAATAAAGGTCTTTATGGTTGCAGAAAACACATTAACAACTTGGGTGTTAAAGAAGAAATGTGTTGCTTTCAAACAAACAAAACATTAACAGTATAACAGTTTAAATAATAAAATGTGATAAAAGAACCATTTGTGCAAATACTTATAAACAGTTATTGACCTCCCGGCATTGAACTATAAAATTAGTGTATAATATTTATTTTCGTAAAATATTTATGTTTACCAGAAAAAAAAATATATTTTTAGAGGTGGAATAAATAAATCGGTAATTAAAAAACACTAACTTATCACAAGTCTTTAACGTAATATATACTGGGATAGTAAAAAATACTGCATCTCTTAAATATCCTCATAACAGCTATAGCTACTTTTCCCAAATTTGTTATCTGAAAGGTATTGGGCATGAAATATTTAAAAGTAATATCGGCACCGGGTCCACATTTTTCCTGTTTTGTGCTACACACATCTTTTTCGTTTTTTTAAATGGAATGCCCCAATAATTTTCACTGCAATAAATTGCGCAGGTCAACTTTAATAAGTCCACAATTTTTTTAAATTCCATTTTTACTACTTGCTAACATATAGGACATCACATTTTAGGTTAAAAGCTCAGATGCGCTAAAATATCTCCAAAACCGCTTAATCTACATTTACAAATTTCGGTTTTGAAGGTTTCTGGACAAGTAGAATTAAATAGTGATATCGTCATTGTTGCCAGATTTTTTTTTAGTTTTGCGCTAAACATAATGTTTTTGTTATTTTAAATGGAATATACATTTGTTTTTTGGGTGGCTTAGTTTAAAGCCGCAGTTATTTTCAACAGTTAAGGACATCTAAAGGTCGTATCGAGGTCATTTAAAATCGACAAAAATGATCAAAAACATCTAAAAATTGCATACATATTAATTTGGATCACTAAACTTATAGTTGCTTTTATTCTTACAATTCAAGGCCATTTGAAGGTCGTATATATATATATATATATATATATATATATATATATATATATATATATATATATATATATATATATATATATATATATATATATATATATATATATATATATATATATATATTTATTATTATTTGTTTCTATAGATCCTCTAAAGTATGACATAAACCTGTGCTATTTTTGTGTGTTTTTTTTAACGGAGTTAACTGTCCTGGCGTTTTTACGTTGTTTAAAGTTTAGTTCAGCAAACTTAAGGGGGAAGATACATGTAAATACCTAAATTTTCATTGATTTTATTATTATTTTTTGTAATGAAAGAGTCATTATATATTTTTAAAAATTGGTATCTAGTTTACTCAAATATTAAAACAATATATATATTTTTACAGTGGCGTAGCGTGCCCTGGAGGGGCCCCGTATTACAATGACCGAAAAAAATTGAAGACAGAAAAAGAAGGTCTCTATTTTTCACTTAGAGGGGCCCCAAAACAAAAAAAAAAGGTCCTTACTTTCCGAAAACATTGTTTTTTTAATTAAACATTGCTTTTTTCTTTCCTACCAAAAAAAAAGGGTTCAAATTTACCCGACAATTTTATAGTTTTCTACCACTTTTTTTGCTTGTTTCTTAAT
Organism: Listronotus bonariensis; assembly: GCA_014170235.1. Taxonomy (NCBI): domain Eukaryota; kingdom Metazoa; phylum Arthropoda; class Insecta; order Coleoptera; family Curculionidae; genus Listronotus; species Listronotus bonariensis. Next base: position 346,275 of record JACEGR010000024.1, read on the forward strand.
GTCGTAATCGACAAAAATGGACTGAAAACATACGTATTATTTTTTTTTGATTTTTTGGGCCATTTTTGTCCATTTGACCTTTGAATTGAATAACTGTTGAACCCATTAAGTTAGCAAAAAAATCAGCAGGACCTTTTTTTGAGCGTTAAATTTGCAACAAGAATTATCATGTGCCGTATGATCCGTTCATTAGTGGATAACCTAAAAAAATCCAAAGTAATGACAGAATCTTTTCCATATTAATTTCTTTTAATACACTGGCTGCCGTGGGGGCCCGGTTAATTTCAAAATTAAGAGCTGCAATTTGACACAATATTTTTGTTTTAATATATTTGAAGCCTATTCAGAACTCTTGTGAAAAAATTAACCATACCCTAAATAAAGACCACCCTAGTCATCAGTAGTATTTTTTTATTAATAAGTTTACTGTAAAAATTTTATTAATTTTTCTTATTCAGCGTACATACAGGTGATCAGTATCGGTACTCTGAAATTCGTAGAATGAACATTATCTTTTTGTTGAAGCATAACTGTTTTGCGGATGAATTTTTCGTATAATTTTCGTTGACCGTTAAACATATATAACTACTCAGCATGTATTATTATACCAGTAACATTTACCGCACGAATGTAATGTAATATAATTGTTCCTAATTTGTGTCTTCTCTGATTGCTGGAACTTTTAAAATAATTTTTTTCGTTTTATAGGTTAATTAAAACATAATGATATTTTTTTACTTCTCTCACGAAAGTATACTTCGTATCCCAACTCTATTTATACGCGAAATATCTTCGCCGTATACATGATGCAAAAAAGTTTGTATTTTGACTCTATTGAATTTTACACTAAACATGTATAACTATACGTATTCTTTCTGGTTTTTAAATATTAGCATGTTAATATAATCACTAACCCTAAAAGTTAAGAAAGAAAATGAAATTTTGGTTCTAAATTATTTTAAAATAATTCTGTTACTGCCAAAGTGACAAAAAATATTATGATATCATGTAATTAATAACTTTCCATTATAAAAACCAATAATAGGTAGGTCAGCAATTTGGTTCATTTTAAATACATATTTACTTACTTTACCTAAAAACTAGCAATAACTGACATATTGATGGTTTTTAAGGCAATTAAGTAAATATGTATCTATCTAAAATAAATTAAATTGCTAACCTACCTATTGGTAGATCTTACAATGAAATGTATAAATATTTACATGTTATTATATTATTTGTCAATCTGGCTAACCAAAACATTATTTTCTTACTTCACTTTTTACCGTTAATGAGAACATTTACATGCTGCTGACATCTCAAAAACCAGCAATAATTGCCTTTGGGTGTAATATACATTTTTGATTTACAATTTAATAGTCAAAATTTTTCAAAATATACATAATGTTCCATTAAAAAAACTTTATGACAATGAAAATTCTGACACCTTGTATATTTACTGATAATACTGTCAATAAAATAAGTGTATCTAAACAAGCATTTTTTATTTCAACTTTCTTGTTGCATTTTATACAGGGGCGAAGTTACTTCGTGTATAATAATAGAGTTGGGAGACCCTGAATAAAGTTGATTTCGACTCACTTTTGTACACATTTTGGTTAAAAGATTCATCTTGAGCTGTATTCTTTCGAGATAAAATCAGTGAACAAGGTGAGAGAAGTGAAACTGATACCATTCTTCAGAAATTTAGGTGGCTAACTTCATTCTGAATGTTTAATCAAATTTCAAATGGCAACTGTCACGTGATGTGAAGGAACTGAAGAAAGTGAAACTGATATTTTTTCCAAAAGAATACCACTTTGGTAATTTTTTATTTTATACTCAGGAAACAAGTTTTAAAAAACATCTTGCTTATTTTACAATAAATTAATTTAACAAATCCTAATGGGTCATGACAAGACTCGTTCCAAATAAATGCTTTTAATGATTTTTTTGGTCGGCGTCATGACAGTGGTTAGAATAATGAACTATTAGGCTTTAAAATATGCAATTTGTGTCTATAATTATACCTGTCAACTGATGAATGAACTAGTCAGTAACAGCGCGTAGCGGTCACCTAATTTTTTTTTATATAATGAGTATTCATTATTGTCTCTCATTAATTGTTGCCTCTGACCTACGATGTTTAAAATTAGCTGTCCTTATATTTATTTGTTAAAACTACCTAAATTAGGAAGGTTAACGATATCAAATTAATATTTTCTTAATGGGGACATCGTTTTTATTGTTTTTTCACTTTTAGTTATAATATTTAATTCATTCTGAAAGCGATGCCGCGAAGTACACAAAAAATGATAAAGTAAACAAACCTTTTCGAATGCACATAGCCTCGGACAGAGCCTAATTACATATTTTTAGATAAATAATAAAAAATACATTGCTAAAACACGTATCACCTGCTTACAAAACGTTCTCTTATTTCGCCTCTGCCTCATTGTTCACAAAAGGGTTTCTTTACTTTATCATTTTTTGTGTACTTGGCGGAATCGCTTTCAGAATGAATTAAATTTGGACCCATCTTTACAACAAAATTAATTTATCTGATATGACAAATTTGCTATTTTAATCTGGAAATAGCAAAAAAGTTATTCTGCTAAAGATTGCTATTTTACTATATTTACTATTTATTATACTTGTCATGGATTTAAAAACAATACTGTTAAGAAAGTGTCCTGTGGTCATTCTAAGTCGTTTTTTCCTTTTTACGTATTTCAAATTCTACGACAAAAAATACATTTGTTTTAATATGTGCAAGTCCTTATTTTTGACCCTGTCCATGTTTTTATTGGATTCCTGTGCGTAATTTATTTTTATAATGAGTTTTATTATTGTAAAACTTGGTTATTAAACAACAAAAATGCACATATAAGAAAATTTCACTTTCGTTGGGAAATAGAAAGTGTACAAATCTATACCCAAAATGTTTTTATACTGCTAAATTAAAAGAGGTTGCGTGTAATGAATGTAAATTTTTTCTCAAACTTTTAAAAATTCCATCCTATTCGCATTCTAAGCAAGCTATTGTTTGCCGTAACCGATGATTTCCCTTATTTGTCACTTTTATTCACGACCATAATCGGAGTTTCATTAAATTTCAATTATTTGGAATTGAATACATTTCAAATGGTATTCCTTGCAGTATGTATATTTTTTCTGATTAACTTATACCATAGATACCTTTAGATACAAGTTCATAAATTGTATATACCGTTTATTAATGCATTGTCTCTAATAATAGACTGCATATTGTCTCATTTTTCATTTTAAATGTTAGAACATCAATTTATGATGCACGTCTTTGCGGAAACCATTCTGCATCCTAACAAAGAGCTGAAAACATTTTAACTACAGACGCAAATTAATTAAGCACATTTTGCAATCTTCTTCGTGTTTTTTTATTTTTTTTTTGTGTGTGCTGTAATATGCAGAAATAAAATATGATCATTCATAACCTTGTCGCCCATAGAATTCAACAACATGGAGATCGAAGTGGTGGACCAATAACACCATCTGTTACATAATACTTGAATACTATGTTTATCTATGCAATCCTAATAATCTCTATGGATTTAAAGATTTAATAAGAACCTATATTTTATTAATCGCACATGGGAACTGGTTCATTTGTACTTTAGATAATATTTAGTCTTTATAGAAAGTGGATCACAAAGTTTATAATCAGTGATTTTCAAATAACCTAAGATAGTGAGAATTAAAAAACAACCTCAGTTGGTGAGAATTAATCTGTAGAATAAAATTGTTTTCAAGTGTTTACAATAATTATTCTAGAACGAGAGAAAATTGCTGCATTACAAGCTTTAAAAACACCTGTACGATAGCACATCTGTACAAAATAAAAACATATCAGACCCTTAGGGGTGATCTATGGTTTTTCGATGTGCTGCCATCAGCTTAAAAAATTCTAACCTTAAAAATGTTTCGAGTTTTTGCACTTTACCAAAAGTTCCTGGGCCAGTAATGAAATGGAGTTTTTAAACCTTTTTTTGAGGGTTCCTTTTGTTGAGTCTACCACGAATTTTTATACCGCCATATATGGAAGCGGCGCTTTAACCCAGCCTGTCAATGTCAAATGTTTCGGGTGTCGGACTGGGCAAACGCGCCACCTTTTTTGTCGGACAAGTTAACCACAATGTTTTACATGCAATTTTTAAACATTTTGTCAAAAATGGTAAGGGTTACAGTCGTGAAACCATAAGGCTTAAACACATGTTTCGGATATGGGACTAGGCGGGTTTCGTGTCTGTAACCCTTACGATTTTGGCACAATGTTTAAAAATTGCATGTAAAACATTGTGGTAAACTTGTCCGACAAAAATGTTACGCGTTCGTCCTGTCCGACATCCGAAATATTTGACATTGACAGGCTGGGTTAAAGCGCCGTTTCCATATATTGCGGTATGAATATTCGTGGTAGACTCGTCAAAGGAACCACCCCTAAAAATGTTTAAAAAGGTTCTTATAAAGAAGTCCATTTCATTACTAGCTTGGGGACTAAAAGATTCGATGGTGGTGGAGCAAAACTGGGTGGATTTGTGTTCAGGACGTAAAATCCTATTTTTTCATGTCGTACATGGGTGACCGCTTTTTCATTTTTGAAAAACTGCTAAAGTATCTTCAAAAAACTAAAAAAACACTTTGCGGTCTCTGATTTACATGCGATTGTTATTTGTTGCTTCTTCACTGCGAATCCGTGGTGAGTTTTTGTTCCATTAGCATTAAGCAGTCTTAAAAAAATTGCTAAAGAAACCGGTCAAAATTGCAGATTTTTTGAGGTTAGAAAAAAACAGGTTCGTGTATAAAAAGGCAAAAATAAATAAAAACATCTTTACTTTTGTAGACTTGTATATTAAAACGAAATTAGCGATTTAGAGCTTGATAAAAAATGCAAATTAGAAGGTTATACTAACGTAGATTTGTTATAAGATAAAGTTATTTTTAATTCACCTCGTAGAAATAATAATCGTACATTCCTCTTTTCGTGTTTGGACGTATATTACGCACGCCTTTTACGTCTTTTTAACTAAATTATCTTTATCGTTTTGTGTTGCAAGTTTCCAATTGTAATCGTTCGTTATGGACCCGACTTATAACCTGTAAATACCTGGGTATACAAGAAATACTAAGCAACATTGTATGAAGACGTATTTATTGTGTCAATTATGGTTCCTTTTAACCTTAAGTATTCACAAAACACTTAAATCTTTTCTTATCTTATGGATATTTCTTGTCTCAAGTCATTAAGGGTATATATGTGGATGTTTGGCAAATATACCGGGTTTCTGAGAAGTTTTGCTACGAGTTTACGAATAGAAAAACCATATTTTAGCAAGGTGATGTAGAAGTTATTATTAAAAATAATTTTTTTTTTCCCAATTTCACTGACAACTGACAACACTGAAATTTTGTTCATTGAAGTTTACACGTAACGAGACCCTGGAAACTTTTATTGCAAGTAAAAGCACTTAAACATTTATTTTAGGCACAAAATCCATATTAAGCTGTAGGCCCTGGATGGTTGTCCTGGTGATTAATTTTATAACGTTAACTGATAAATATGGTAGAATTTGTAAAACCGATTTTACCCATCTTTTTTAAAATATATTTTTAGGTTTATTTTGGTTAGTATCGATCAAGTACTACATTGTAGCTTATGCACCCTGACATTTTTAAAAATAAATTCCGAAGTCTGTGGGGAATAATTATGGAATTTTAACTTTCTTACATAACCTCTTAAATCATAATTTCCTGAAAGTAAAGGAAAGGTTATTTTCTTTGTTTTAATATTAATTAAATTATTAAAATGTTAATTAAAATCAGGTTTATAGCATTTTACGTAAAAATCTCCTGGTATAGTTACCACTGCACTTTAAGTAAAAGGTCAAAAGACCTTGGCATTATGTAACAGAACTTAAATATTATTATAATTTAAACATTCCTTAGAAAACAACACACCGCACAGCTTTTTATATATATGGCAGTGGTTCTTTAGTTATTTATGTCTAAGACACAACAGCTGGTAATGTCAAATTGTGCCAGTCAGAATTAGTATTATTATATCTAACACCATTTTTTATAAAACGAGAATATCATTTTAACAGTTAAAAGCGATTATCCATAATTTGTTTTTGTTGTTTGGCATTTTCTAATGTGTTATTAAATAGTATAATTTGAAATAAATACCACCTTTTTTATTTCGTTTTTATTTATGCTTTTTTGCTTAAATTAGATTATTATTACAATTAAAATATGTATTTATTACAGGTTCCTTGTATATTATAAAATTCAGAAATTAACTTATAAGTTAAGCCTTATTTACACTAAGGCACACAGAGAGTAAACGCGTACCAAATTTTGCTTCTTATGGTATTAGTACACATACCCTCTGCACATACGCACTCTAGAGTTGCACCCTCTATAGAAAAATGCACTTGTCATTATATATGTTTTTGCTTATGTTTTATTCATTTAGCGTATTTATTAATATTTAAATCGACCCAAGTCTATTAAATTTCCGGATTTTAATAGTTTATTTTTGCTCAATTAAAATACATATATCTAGCTTTTTTTAATTTTGTACAACAGTCCCAAGATCTGCGTATAAAAAGGAAAGAGGTTATAGAATATTATCAATCCTTTTAATTAAGCAAAAGTTAAATGCGGGCAGTGTTTTAGATTGTATGGATTTAATTAAAAAAATAGTGAGCTCACACCTCATCTAAATGTTAAAGTTTAAAGAAAACACAATATAACAAAATAACATAAACGAATAATACTTCCACAAAACACTACAGAAAAATTTGTTTATTATTGCGATCACAATTGCAATAGCGTTAATGTCCCCGCTTATGAAAAAAAAGTAAACGTCCAAGTAAGAACGGCGAGATCACCTTATACAGAACATTATAGAATAGAACAGGATAAATGACAAGAAAGATCAAAATCGTTTTTCTATTTTCAGGCGTTTGTATTGCCAATTCGTAAGTGCGGAACAAGCCGAGAGACTTTACAAAGTTTGAAATAGAAAGGTAATAGAAAATAGAGAAGAAATGCCTTTTTTGCGAGTTACTGAGTCCGGCCTCTGGTGCTTTCGGGGTGGGGGGGCAGCTCCTATATGAATACGCCTATGCTCACAGCACATTTATGAGCTGTAAGGATACATACATTGGCCTAAAGAGCCGCTGTTGGTTTTTACCAGTGTATTTCTTTATTAAAAACAAACACATTGCACACAAATTTTATTACAAAATGATTTATTTAACAAGTTTTTGCATTTTCAATAAGTATTGACAGTCATGTGCTTGATTTTTCATATTTAAATAGGGTTTTTAGTTAAGTTTTTAAAAATGCGGTATATTTGTACAGCATTAAGATAAGAATTCATGTTTGCTACAGGATTCACCAAGATTAAATTTTCTAGAAATAAATTCTTAAAAAGTCTGGGATTAGTGCACTCACAAGCTGTGTTTACTATTTCGTTGTGTAGGGTCCGCCCGTTTAGTAAAGAAGCCACCGACGTCATCTTTATCTGCACGAAATCTCCTGTTACTCCCTCGACCTGTAGTTAAAATGGTATTTTTTTAATTTTAAATCAAAACTTAAAAATGCCTACTTTCATGGTAACGATACAAAGCCCACGAAGCCCCGATTGAAAGAGAGATACAGGTGATTTCGCGCAGATAAAGATGACTTTAATGGCTTCTTTACTAAACGGGCGAACCTACAGGTTTGTTCCTGCAGCAGTCGGAAACGGTTTCCAACTGTTGTAGGAACAAATGCATTCGGGTGGATTAGAAGAAAGGACTATTTTTATTTTGACTTCTGACACTAAAGAGTTGGTTGCTAGGCACCTCCAGATAATGCTCAGGCAACGATGAGCTCTTAATTTTAAAGATTCGCCTCATTACAGTTTTGCATATTTTTCTTAGTCCCATACAAAAAAATTTATATCTTACCATTCGATAATTATACAGCAAAACTCTAGTAGAGTTTTTGTAGAAAATTGAACGCTCTTAAAAAGGGCTTTAATACTTTCTGGATAAACCATTAAAAAATATGTGCGGTAAAAAATTAAAGAATTTTAAGAAAAATACTTTTGTTTTGAATTTTGTAACTGTCCTAAGAAGTATAAGAGACCTTTTTTGTAGAGCGTTTAAATTTCTACAAAAACTCTTTTAGAGTTTTGCTGTATGATTAACGAATGGTGAGTTATGATTTTTTTGTATGGGACTAAGAAAATTTCTGCAAAACTGTAATGAGGCGGATCTTCCTATTAAAATTAGAAGTTCGTCATTGCAGAGCGTTCTCTGGAGGTGCCATTTCTAGTAATCAAAAGTCAAAATAAAAATGGTCGATTTTTTTACTTACCCTTGTATTATGCATACAGTAATTATTGTTTTATAATTTATTGTGCTTGTTAAAAAATGTGAGAAAATTAAAACATCAAAACCAAAAACATTTAAATATCATAGGTATGACAAGTCTAATTGGCTGTCTTAAGGACTTAATGGTTCATAATTTATAAACAGCTTTCTTTACCATTACCGGTCTATTGCCAGGGAATACATCCTGGGAAAAACATTGTGAAATATTTTACACTTTTGCTGCTAGACTTTAAACGGATTCATGTCGCGCTTTTAGTTTAACTAACATTTTTTTTCAAATGAAGTTTAGAATACCAGAAAAAAACGTTGTTTCTAGGTGTTGCCTTGTCTCTTAATGATGTGCGTTTATGCCGGCTATGTTTGAACTAATAATATGACCTTTATAATTAGGACAGAATATTACATTTAATTCAACTAAATGAATTCATTATACTAATCTAATTATGTCAATTTTGTATCATTTAATCAAGATGACAAAATTAATTCATTTAAAAAGTATTAGACATTTTTGAAGGTGTGCATGCAGTGGTATAGTAATTCTGTTATTTAGGACATTTGTATTCATGAATACAATTATTTGGGCATCACTAGTTAAAGCCACGTTTTATAAACACAAAAACGTGAGAAAATCTACAAAAATTCAGTATAACAAAAAATAGGCAACTTAAAATAATGTATAAAATATTAAAAAATATATATATTTTTAATGGATAAAGCAGAGCCCAGTGTGAAAACAGTTTACGATTTTTATTCTGTCGCAATAATATTTGACTGAACCTTACTTCTTGGTTTGTCCTAGCTCTGCAAGGTTGTATCTGATATATCTATTTAATCTGGCGATGTAGCTTTTACAGTAGCCAAATAAATGTTCTTACTTTAAAGTAAATAGTTGAACGGTTTCAAACTATTTAGTTCTCATTAACACTTCTAAAGAAAAAACTTTGGCTAATATGAAATCTGCATCTGCCGACAGTGTTCCACAGATGTAACCTTTCAGTGGAAGAAAAAAAAGCAGTAAGAAAATTCTCTCCATGACTTCTTTGTCATGACTTCTGCTGCTTGTCAAGATTTTTAAAAATTGTAAGTCTTTGTTTTACGAAATATTACCCAATAGTTTAGGATCCAATTGCCACAGGGTTGACTAAAAATTACTTAAGGCTCAAGGCAACGCTATATTTAAATTTAAAAATAACCTTAAAATTTTTGAAACATCCTGTATAATGAAAACCCCAATTTTATTGAAATATATTTTAAGGTACGTTAATAAAATATGTACATATGTATGTTTAAATAAGACAGAATGTACCAAAAAATGGTAACGTAAATGTTGAGGTTATTTTTTTAATTTAAATATAGCCTTAACCATAATTTTTAGACCCTTTGGCAACACCTTAATTTGAATAATATACTGCCGTCCAACGGAAAAATACCGTATGTGTATATTATAAGCCTATATACATACGGTGTTTTTCCCTTGGACGGCAGTATATTTAATATAAAATAGTTTTTGTCTTGTAAACAGATGGGTACAGATCGCCTCCTATTCGGATCTTAGGCTATAAATTTGGATTTGTCAGGCCTATAAAAACTATTAACGTAATACGAATTTTTTTGGTTTTAACAAAACAACTTGGTCAAAAAAAGACATGGACTTAGTGGAATTAAAGAAATGAATTTCATTATTAAATGCTCATAGAACCGTACAATTTAATACATAAATAAAAATCAACAACCAACCCATTACCCAACATGTTTTAGATTTTAGAAGACGTTTTTCGAGAACCTAAATACAGAAATATCTAACATAAGTAGATAATGGGCATATCGGGTGCTAACAATAAAATACGTTTGTTTATTTAACAACTTAAATTTGTTACAAAGTTTTTTACTTGCTATTAATAAATTTTAAATTAGTAAAAATGTTAGCCAGTTTGTTCACAACAGAAATAAACAAAAATACAAAGGCGAAGTTTGTTCTGTTATATATCTTTAACGACTAGAGTTTGTTGGCTTCTTTTTATTGTTGTCACCAATTTTAATGTATTAAATTATTTACCTTTACAAAAATTATTAAAACATTTAATTGGTTTTCATCGAATAAGTATGGAATAAACCTATTTGTAAAGCAGCGTTTTAAAGAGCCATCTTTCTGTTTATTAAAGGTAGGTATATATTAAGATTTAAATTCCAAAGGATATTTTTATTGAAAAAGCTGTTTTCAACTTGGTATATCCTCGTCTAACTCAGGTTTTCTTGAACAGGTTTTTTCCTCAAAAATCAGCGGCAAGCACGCGAACAAGAATCTGAAATAATTTTGTATCCATTTATACAGGGTACTGCAAATTATGAATCAGTTTTAAATATACAGTCGTTGTTTTTATTAAAGGTAATTATTTTTAAATGAAAATTTTAAATATGTAAGAATTTTCTAAGGTAAGTTTTTACACTCGTATGCTTTATTACACGCTGCAGAAAATATTTTGTTAGGAAGCTCTACGTGCGATTCGTGTACAAAAATAGCGATCCACTTTGGTTTTGTGTAATAATTTATTATTTTTGTTTTTACACATATACCTAAAAAAATATTCAGATAAATGAACACCCATGATTTTAACGTGACAGACCTTTTAAAATTACATTTTCCTTAAGACATGAATAGGGAATATAATTTTTATCTACTTGATAATTTATTCTAAAAATGTGGTTATACTTAACTATAAATTCTGTGGAAAGTACTGAATCAAGTTACTGTTGATGCATTTTTTGCAGCAATATTATGTTACTAAATTTGTTTAAAATATGGTTCTTTACGGTTTTCCACGAAATGTGTTATGTTTGCTTGCTCAGCTGTCATTTTAACTCTTAGAACGTTTTGGCTCTGGTTTTGTTTACTAGGTATGCATATAGTTAAGTACATATATAAACATCAAAATATCCGTAAAATGAAAGCTCATTTAAATCGTTAGGCCGAGATAAATATATATTTATGTAGATTGCCCCATATATAAATAAAACGAAAATAGAAAACATTTCGTACAAAAATTGTGGGGATAAAGGAGACCTTGTAGGTACCTTGTTTCTGAATTGTATGTACCTAATGGTTCCATTAGTGCTGTACTTGTATTTAGCGGCGGATTTAGACTTTGGCGGCTCATAAGAAGAGCATGTGGTAGAATCAAAAACGTTCGTCACCTCAATTAAACGACCTTCCTTCAAACATTAACATTTTCTTATACCTACACCAAAAAATTTTAAAGACCAAAAAAAGGTTCTTACCTAATTAAACGAATTTTTTGAAACATTTATTATACATACCCCAAAAAATTGTGCTGGCGGCCTTCTTGTGGTGGCAGTTGTCGCCTATGTTGCCTATGCTTAAATCCGGCACTGCTTGTATTCCAAACATAACTCATTTCAAATCCAAGCTGTTTATATTTTAAAAACAACATAGAAAATAGAACACAATTATCACAGGTTTTGGTGTCAATTTTATGCTGTAGGTTCTTTTATAACCATGTCTCCCTAGTCCAGGGGTTCCCAACATATTTGTAGTGTGATGCCCTTGGACACTTGCTATTATCTGATGACATTCTTACGCCGAAGTAAGCCTAATTTTGAGCTTGTTTTCAGTCCGTAAAATTTTGAAGAGCAAAAAAAAAGCCTCTCCTTATATTTTTACGTTTTTGGGCCCCGGAATACTCGTATTTACCATCTCGATATTCGAACATTCGAATACACCTTCTCTATACTTTTTGTCCTATCGACACGCAATGCCCTTGTGTGGACAATGCAACGCCCCAGGGTGTCGCGAGGCATAGTTTGGGAAGCCCTATCCTATTCGACTAATCTAAAGATTATTTACCTTCGCGAAACAACAGTTCGTTTCATGGGGAAATAAACGGGTTTGTGCACTTGGGTACCAGTCATTTTTCGTCGTCACCGAATGTTTACGCGCAAGCGCCAAACTGTCTCTCAGAATTATCGGTCATAATTTATCAACGCGTTGTTTTGCTGGTTTTTTCGTTCGGAGTACAAGGAAGCACGGTGGGGAACTGGCTTTTAAAATACGCATGCTCGTAAAGATCCGAAAATACTACTAGCCATTGCGGATCTAAGTGTGGGTTATCTATGGATACGCTCCATTTGGACTTCTTTTAACGAATAATGTTGTTAAAAACCAGCATTTTCTTTTTCTAATTTCTTGAACAATGTTATAACCAGGGATGTCTATATTTTGATATCCCAGAGGCAAATTAACAGTGATATGGGGGTGATTTTGCTCTCCAAGGTCCTTCAAGAACCAACTTTTGTGAGAAATCTTTTGGATTTCGGGATTTTCCTGAAATAATAAATAATTTAACGAATTTTTTACAACACCTGACTTAGTCGCCAGATCCTAAGCTGTTGGTCTATAATCTGTTCAATCAAATATATTATTAAAAGTTGAAGAGGCTAAAAAGTTTACTCAAATAATGAGACTATGAAAACCCATTTTGCAAAGCATGAAGATTTTTTCGCCAATTTTACGGAAGTTTGGGGGTGTCGTAATAAGTGTATTACTCTAAATGGAAAATAATTGTCAATACGACCTCGTATGTTATTATTTATTATCATACCTATGATAATTTGTAATATTAAGAAATGCGAGAGTCTAATCATTGACCAAGAAAAATTAATGTTAACTGTAATAGATCACTGTCAATAACTTTTTACGCAAAATCATTGAGTTTGGTGTAATCGTCTAATGTGATTTATGGGTATAGGTAATTTAGATTTAACGATGTGTTGTAACAGATTTCTTTTTAAAGGTAATTATCCGTTAAAACATATTTATTTAAGGTTTTACCACCTTTCTGTAAATAATTGCCTGGGTCTTTGACACTTAATGTTTTTATTTACTTTATTTGCTTCCGACCGCTGGTTCTTCTTGACCGTTAAACCTTGAAGATGTATGATTATAAAAATATATATTTTTAAAGTTTTAAATATATCAAATATTTTTTTAAACATACAGTATACTTGTTAGTTCCTATTTTTAAAATACTTAATATACCTATATTTAAAGCAATCTTAAATTTCCAATGTTTCAATATGAAAGGTCAGAAATAAATGAACGTTAAAGTTGTGTTTATTTTTACTTCTAATTTTTAAAAGCTTTCTCGCGGCCGTGAAAATGGTTTCTTTTATTTGTTTATGACTTCTAAAGCTTCCTAAAAATAGAAGCTTTTGTACTGGCGAATATACATTGATCGTGAATTCACCAGCTCATATCCTGTTTTTTATGAAATCTATTTGTGTCGGTTTCCTGCCAGTTTACCTATTTTTACCAAAGGTGCTAAATCTGCAAAACCTACTAAAACCATTAGAATTTTTGTAAAATTAAAAACCTAATATTTAAACAAAAAGGTAATTTTTGTAAAAAAATATTTTGTAAAAATAGAGCTACACACTTTTTTATCGTTATTAATTATCCATAGAAATATAAAATCTACAGAGATAATTCGAAAATGAACAGACCGATAAGTCTTGTATAGTATATATCAGTTCTCCTGGTAAATATATGTAGCTTTATGAGGGGTCTTGTTTTAAAGTGTACAATTTCCATTAATTTATACTTTTTAGTACATACAGTAACAGTGAAATGAAATAATCAATCACTTTTTAGGCCATGATTATACTGTATAAGCAATAGCTAAAGGTATATCGGCCAGTAAAGCAACAACAAAGGATGATATAATGAATAATCCAATGCGAAATGTTTACAAGCCGGTATTCACGTTAAACTGTCTTCACATTGCCTATGTGTTATGTTATTAGCTGATATTTTATACATCCCAAAGTGTTCAAGCTTAAGAAAAAATGCATTACATTCAATGTATGAGTTCTTTGTTATAAGATATAACATAAAAATCTAATTTTGGAGATTGTACACTTTAAAACTAGTCCTCTCATTTATAGGTTTTAAAACAATAGTGAGATAAATTTCCCAAAAGTTGGATTTTTCTTCACTGAATTTAAATAAATTTTTTTAGGTACAGATTGTACACTTTGAAACTAGGACCCTCATATCTGTGCTAGGAAAAATTTGACTATGTAAGAAGCTCTTTGTGATAAATAGGGGTGGACAAGACAATAAATTTTGTCTTGATCATTTTTTTTCTTGATTTAAGAAATTTCAAGACACCAGATCATTAAATCGACCTTAACTAATTTCTTTGCAAAGTTATTTAAATTAGTATATTGTTTATTATACATCATAATAGTGGTATTCTTTCGAAAAATTATTAGTTTCACTTCTATCAGTTCTATCACTTGCATGTGATCATGATCATTTGATCACGCGACAGATGTCATTTGAAATATTAAGAAACATTCAGAATGAAGTTAGCCACAGAGCTTTCGAAAGAATGGTATCAGTTTCACTTCTATCAGTTTGATCACTGATAATTTTTAAAAAGAATACCACTAAAATTTTAAAATTCTTAAAATTTATTGTCTTGATTTTGTTTTGATTTCATTTTAAGAGTCTTAAAAGCCAGATTCACTAAGGTTAGTGGATAACCTCATTTTATGTTCATAAAGTCTACCTAAAAAGACACAGCTTAAGACAGATTCTTGAACAGTAGCATTATTAGGTTTTCAATAATACTGCTTTATTGGACTTTTATTGTCTTTTATATATATTTTTTAAATTTTAATTAAAAACAATCCAAGTGCAAGAAAGTATATTATTATTGAATACAATAAAGGCAGCATGTTGCAGTGGAAAGGACCAATATGCCTACCCTAAAAAAAGTAATTAAATATATTCCAAAATCCTTGTAATGCATTCTAAAAAAAAAAATGGTGATACAGTTTAACATTGTCGAGGTTAAGATTTTAAAAATAGATTTGTCACCTTTTCTTTTTTGGTCAATTTGTATAACACAAGGAAAACCTCTATTTTTATAATTAGAATGATGTAGGAACATAAACAGGGTAATATGAGTATTATTTACATTAAAAATCGATTAATTTTATCAATAGGGATATTGATTTATGAAGGCCGACAAGAGATTAACTTTACTTTTTGTTTCAAATATAATATTTGCTGTCACCGTAAGTGCTACGCATAATTGAATAGCAGCAATGTATCAATCTAATTATTTGTCATTACGAAGCCAAATGTAGTTGATACGTTTAAAAATACTTTCAAAGATTCCCCGCGTAATATGGGTAAATTTTAAAATGAGTCAGGACTTTTACCTGTTTTTAATGAAACAGGTATAGGAGAACACCTTTTAAAGACCAAAACTCACCTACAGGTGAAATATAACCTTTGAAGGTCGGTTGTTTTGTGAATCATTATTATGTTTCCTTGAATTAACTTTCCTATTCGGACTTCTTAAAACCAGCTTTAAAAATTGCTAGTCTCATTTGCCAAAAAAATATAATAAAACAGTTAAAAATAGAAAAAAATCTTAATACCAAGCCCATTATATTTAATTAGTATTAAAAAAAATTGTCTACTACTACATCTGTAAATTTAAAGTACATTTTTTTGCTTTTGAAACACATAAGGTACTTGCACACATGCACACTTTTGTGGCGCAACTTTTTATAGCGGGATACTAAATAAACTTTAAGTTTATTTTTAAATTGCTTCATGTTGTAATCTCATTACCTGCATTTAAAATATCGCAAGATCATAAAAATATTTCTCACCTTAAAAAATTCAGTTACAATTTAAGTAGTAAATTTATAATTGCTTAAAATGTTTATAATAAAATTATTATATTAAAAGCGGCTCAAACAGAAACAATATTTAAGAGTTCCTCCTTGGGCTGCACTAACCATCATTTAAAATTATTTTTTTCAATAAAAATGGAATAAAGACAATATATTAATTTTTTGTTTCAGATTCAGCTTTTTTCCCAATAGGATATCTGCAGAAACGCTCCTAAGGTAATACATTTTTACTTATAAAATTGTTAATTTTATATAAAACACATAATATTTGTAATCTCTAATCTTTAGTGGCATATTGATTTGAATACTTTATGATAAAACTAATCAAAAATTGCATAAAAATCATTGTTTGACACTTTATTTTATATAACTACGTATCAAATTTTAATTAATTTATTACAAACAAGCCGCTAATAGTAAATTGCAAAACATGCTTTGTTTATAAAACAGTTGTTTGCCGAACCTTGCAATTAAGATAACACAAAATCAACTCTGGTAATTTTCCTGATAGTCTCATGAACTTTTTTTTTTAATTAAGGTTTTTATTTTAATTTTAAAAACTAAGTGATATTAATAATATTAAAAAACAACATAATTATCAATACAACAGCTGCTTTTCTTTTATATAAAATGTCCAAAATTATATCTATTAAACTCTTTTTTCCATTTTTAAATTTTAAAGTATATGGACATGCACAATACAAAGGATAAGAGGCGGTATACCTAGATTCCGACGTAAAATATCTTCAGTTAATCTTTTTTTAATTTATTTCATATCTGGAACAAGTTCCTTGGCAAATATCAGATCGTTGCTCAGGGCTTTTGACCAGATTTGGAACAATACGCTCCTAAATTAACTTTTTTCTATGATCTTTTATCCAAACTTTGTGTTTAGCTCTTAAGTTTTCTTACTAATTGACATAGATCAGTTATTGTTGATCGTCAGTCACTCTTCTAGTTTTTGCTAAAATATTTCGGACGCATTTCAGGTTTTAGCACTGACACAATTTTACGAGATGAAAGAATAAAGAGGAACGATAGACCTCCCCATGGAGCAGTAAGTTTTCCAATAAAACTTTTTTATATTTTCTGTAATGAGTATTTTGAGTTCAGTGTTGTCATCAGTGTTTTCTTTTATAACTGGCAAATATCAGTTCTATTAATTTTTTTAGCTCTAGTTGATGCTACTTTGTTTTAGGGTTCAGCATTGCCATCACACATTGTTTTCTTTTTCTTTTCATTTGAAATTTTTAATCTCCTAATATTCATCAGATTGTTAGGTTGCAATTGCGCCTGCGTATATGTCATTTTATATTCATCCTTCCACGTCCTTGAAATTGCTTTATGTGGTCTTAAGACCTCCGTGCAATATAAATGTGGGACACTATAAAGTAATTTGACAGGGTATTTACGTATTTTACAGCTATAATAACGTGTTAAAAGAGATAAAGACCACATGCAGTAAATTATAATTTTATTTAGTCATTAGCACTATTACGGTTACTATCTGTAAAGTAAATTTTGTTTACAGTGTGTTTTATAGAATCTTCTTTGGCGGTATTTAGAGTTCTAGAAATAAATGTTTTAAATAGCTCTTCAAATAAGATAATATATGTAACTCCAGATTTTCTAGGTAATTTTTGTAAACCATTTTTTTCTTATCATTTTTCAAGATGATTTAATAGCTAACACCATTGCAACACAATATATACTTTAAATTGAATTTTTGTGTTTAGATTTTTAAGAGTGGTAATTTTTAAAAATGTTTTTAATGTCGATATTGTATTTATCATTATCAGTAAACTAATTGTTTTTCAAGAGTAAAAATTTCGTTATCTTACTGCGCCTTGGCGTTTTTACTAATAATTACCATTGCCTTTTATTTTTTTAAGTGTGCTTATTTATATTAAACGCAGATGTAACTTATTAAGTGTCCCTGTGAATCCCATTATTGTCTTCAGTCACATGCAAGATCTTTAAGATCTATAGGCTCCAAATAACCTAATAAAAATAATTATATTATTCACGTTTGACATTTTTGATATTTCTGATTCCTAAATATTAAGATACACTAAAAAATAAAAATTAACATAGGAAACAGTAACAATTCATAGAAGGTTCACATCAAAACTTTCAGTGGCAAGATTTTTTAGTTTGAATGGATTATCTTTATTTATTCCTATTTAAAATTGTGGCATTTCAAAAATTTTCCGTCCCTCAAATTCTGACGCCCTAGGCCCCAGCCTCTCAGGCCTAGGCCTAAATTCATTACTGTTTCCTTTGTTACATAATTGGAGCAATAAATACCCTTAATTTTTTAGCTTATTCTATATTTTTGACCAGATACTACATGATGTATTTTTCTACAGTCCTTAATCTAAATTTTATGCGAAAATCTTTATTTTCCTTTTTTTTGACAATTTGTTTAAGGGGAACTGCTAATAAATACCACTAACTCAGTATACTGTTAACTTCAATTTTTAAACTCTTCTAATCTTCTAATCTACCTCGAACCTTTACAATATGTTAACATCCAGAATAAATGTGTGTGAATTATCATTATAAATAGCAGCGGTCTACAAAATGAAAAAGTGGCCTTTGCTGGGTATGGTACAAAGATTTTCTCGCGTATTTTTTTCCCGCTGAACACGAATCCTAGGGTGTCAAAGTTTACTGTTGCCAAGGGGTACAAGCAACTTATTTTTTTAATAAAATAGTAGCATCTTGATTATCTACTAAACGCCAATTTGTTTTTAAAAATCAGCCCAGCCATTGCAGACTTAGAACCATTTGAAATTTGGCTTAAATACTGTACAAACAGTGTGGTTTTTAATGGTATTGCTTGTGTAAGTCTAGAACGGCTAGGCCGATGTTCAAAACAGGCCCGGCGTTGGGTAAAGTATCAAAAGGCCTTTAAAACGAGGTGTTACATAACTCTCTTTCAATTCAAAAATGGTATTGCCTTCTTGTCACCAGCAATTCGGTTCTTTGCAGTTTTGCTCTCTGTTTTTACTTCAGATGTGTTCAGCGGAAAAATACGTAAGAAAATCTTTATCTGATACCCAGGCCAGGCTATTTTTTTTTTTTTTAAATTTCGTGGACCTGTGTATTTTTTATTTTATTTTTGGGTGTTGTGATTGAATTAAAGGAATATTTTTAGGGTCAAAAGCTGTTTTAGGTAGTAAACATCAGCACTAAACTTTAACTTTACTTAAAAACCTTGTTAAATATGCTCCAGTTGGTACTATCCGCGAGAACGAATTTGACTTAATAATTTTATACACATCACTAAGGATGTTAGCTATACAACGACATAATATGGCTTTTTTATCTATGGTACCGTTAGATGTTATCTAAGTGGAAGTAATCAGATTAGAATAATTCCTTATTACCAAAAGGGTCTATCAAAGCAAAACTTTACGGTATAAAAAACTATTTAATATCTGCTTTAATTTAAATTCGTTAAAAGTTTTTATCATTACATAGCTTGCGATTAGTCGGTTATGTAAACGATGAAATACTAAAGATGCAAAAAGTATGTTGCATAAATTAGGTTTGGAAACTGGCGTGATTGTCTTAAGAAAATTATATTGATATAATTTTTTGTAAAACTGTTTAAAATATATATTTTATAAAAAAAACACTTTATTTTATTTTTTTAAGTCGTTCTTAAGGGCAAGAGCTAGACAAACTGCAATAAAAATTTAATTAAAAATATCTGTTGTGCTTTAACTTTTAGTCTTAAATATCAAGAAGAAAAATCAGTAAAGAATCTATAATAAGAACTTCACTTGCTCTGATAAGGTTTAAGTCCCGGTCCTGATCTTACTAGATTACTCCAAGGCTTTTAATACAATCAATTGCAAGCTGCTTTGCTCTGACTAAGCTTAGCTATTACGAATTTTCTTCCAAAGGCGTATGTTTGACACAGTTCTCTGATTAATTATTGTTTTGGGTCAAAAAACTATTTTTTTTTTGAGAAAAGAACTAATTATTATATTTCTACGTAAAAAACTTTGCAAAAACAAGAAACACTGATAATAAAAATAATTATTTTACTTTTATAAAATATTGTGAAAACGTTATTTCTTATTTCTTAAAATTAACGTTAAGGTTGTAACTGCAAAATCTAAACGACACTGCTTTCAACAAAACTGTATTATTGCTCCTTTGTTTTCGACCATTATAATGGGTAATTAATTTTTGCTTCCTTGTTGCAGTTGTTTCAAACAAAAATAATAGATTTCACTCAGTTGTGAAGCTACTGACCTGGATCATATTCTTTTAACCATTTACGTGGTTAAACTTTATTTATTTAGAAAAAGTACAAGGCAGAGCAAAAAACTGTACTTTAAAAAATATGGAGGTTAGTTCCAAATTTTACAATCTCAGTATTATTATTATTATTATTATTGCCATACTAAAAATTACACATTTAATAAAAATTAATAAGAACCCACAGATTTAATGTAATGCATTCTTTCTTAAGTTTGAACACTCTGTTATGATTGTAGTCATGGCATAAAAAGTGATTTATTTAAATTTAGCGAGCAACTATTGGGACAATTATCTCATATTTGTATTAAATATTAGACAGGGTGTTACAAATTCGAGGAACACCATTAGGATCTCTAACAGATACAAGGTTGGATAAATTGAGGCAAAGTTGCGCATTTTTATGCTTACCGATATTCCGTTTTAAAAATTTGGAAATTTGCGGCCGTTCCGAAATTATCGGGAAAAAACTCGAAACTTTGCCAAAGAGTTTTTTTCTCGGTTTATTTGAAGAGATATTTTAAAACCAATGACACATTAACATTGCCACTTTTTCTGTTCTATAAAATGATATCAATAAACTTAAGGTCCGACATTTTGGTTTTGAGCCACCATCATCAACTTTTTTGACCGACTTCAAAAACGAGGAGCTTCTTAATTCGCCTGTATGTTTTTTTGTGTGTATGTTACGCGATTATTCCGGCGTTTGGGACATATTTTTAAAATTATTTTTTATGTAAAGGAGTGTACTTCCGCGGTGGTCCCAAAAAAAAGTCAGGATCGCGAGAGAGAAAGGTACTAGACCTATTTTTCTCTCTGCCGTACGTTGTTCGTGCAGCAAAGCTACTTCTAGGTAAGGAATATGCTCCATAATAAAGGGGCACATTCAGAATCGACAATCTTGGGGCATTATTAACCTTTTCACCGAACTAAAAGAGGTACTAGTAGTGTTTTTTAGACTACAGTAAAAATCACAAGCACGTGTAATACGGTGCGTTATAGACGGTCATGCAAAACTGTCATATTGGGAGGCTCATGGTTAATTATGGTTAGTTAAAAAAATTCTTTAAATTTGCTTCAAACCAATCAAATTACAGTGCTTGTGTTTTTTACTGTAGACTGTGTTTTTAGCTGTATTTTTATTAATTAAATAGTAATACTAATAAAGTAAATAAATCGTTAAAAAAATGAAGCGACTTCAAAACAATAATAAAACTGACTAAAAGTAAAAAAAAATACAAAAAGCTTTTTAGTACTTTATTGCCATAATATGGTATTCCCTGACTTCTTTATTATTATTATTATTTTTTATTTTTAGTTAGTTTTAATATTGTTATAAAGTCGGTTTAATTTTTTTAAAACTTTTATTTAAATTGGCGGAATATTTGGTTTTAACACGCTTTTATTAACTTGGGTTGTAACTATCTATCTAGCTGCCTATGTAACGGAATCTTTGAGCCTAATTTTTAACCAACTTCCAGCTATTCGATTTCTTTGAAACTTTGCACACGTGTCAAGGAACCGATGACAGATGCAATAATCTGCAAACAGTATCCCGTTATCTTTTTTGGATCGCCAGGAAAAAAATTCCATTATATTATAAAAACAACACCTAGGATGCCATCTGTTTGGCAACATTTCAAACTTTGCTATTAAATGAAGAAGAAATTTTTTAGTTTTTACACAATTTGGTTAGTTGCACCATTGGTGTTCAATTTTTATGAACAATAAAAATATAGGGTTGAGTTGCACCATTGGTGTTCAATTTTTATGAACAATAACAGTTAATAAATGCCGTTAACACGCTTTTTTTATTAACTTGGGTTGTAACTATCTGGCTATGTAACGGAATCTTTGAGCCTAATTTTAACCAACTTCCAGCTATTCGATTTCTTTGAAACTTTGCACACGTATTAAGGAAACATGACAATGCAATAATCTGCAAACAGTATCCCGTTATCTTTTTTGGATCGCCAGGAAAAAAAAATTCCATTATATTATAAAAACAACACCTAGGTTGCCATCTGTTGGCAACATTTCAAACTTGCTATTAAATGAAGAAGAAATTTTTTAGTGGGTTTGCAATATATTGGCAACGGTCCAAACATTGCCTGGATTGCCATCTGTTGGCAAAATTTCAAACTTTGCTACTTAATGAAGAAGAAATTTTTTAGTGAGTTGCAATCTGTTGGAAAAATTTTAAAATTTGCCACTCTTGTTCATTAAAAAAATTTTCGCCATTTTGTCAGAGTAGCAGAAACTAAAAAATGAAAAATAATTAATAGTTTAAAAAAACTAAAAAACACGCTTTTATATGCAACCGAACTAAAAATTAGAAAATAATTTTTCATTAAAAAAAATATTGTCATTTCATAGTAAAAGCGTGGGGTGATAAATATATTAAATGTTATAATTATTATATTTGCAAATATCTATGATGGAAAAGTTATGAAAAAATAGTAAAATGCACCCCACGCTTTTTACTATGAAATGACAATATTTTTTTAATGAAAAATTATTTTCTAATTTTTAGTTCGGTTGCATATAAAAGCGTGTTTTTAGTTTTTTTAAACTATTAATTATTAACTAATAAACTCGTATTCTTAATTCTAAATCCCTAGATATATCACATTCTTACATTCATGCGGCGTTTGGAACCAAGAAACCATTATCCTCTCGTAAAATTTCTTTTTTTTTCGGATAATTCCAAAACGGCTGCAAATTTACAATATCTAAATATTTTTAAGCATAAAAATGCGCAATTTTGCCGCCATTAATCAACCCTGTATCTCTTACCGTTCCCGAGATCCTAATGGTATTTCTCGAATTTGTAACACCCTGTATATGAAGATTGTACACTTTGAAACCGAGCCCCTCAAATGTAGCGGTAATGATATGTGTCGATGTATAAAACATAAACCTAAGTTATAGTTTACAGAGAGGCACATCCTTTTATCGTGTTTCGGCGTAAATATAAAGAATTAATGGGGTCAAAACATTTCTAGCAATGAATTAAAAATACGTAAGTTCAAACACAGAGAAAATTTTATTTCAATTAAAGAAGGTCACCACTTTTAATTCCATTATTTGTAAGCTTATGAAACAAAAAAACCTAAAACACATTAATTTTATTTTTATACGGGGTAAGGTGATATCGCATCTTAAAGGATTTTAAATTTAGTCTTTTTTAGGACTTTTTGTTTTTGAAAATTGATTAAGTAGTTTCTGAGAAACTTTATCTTAAATAACGGGTGTCCCTAGCCAGTGGCTTGCCTCTATAACTATTTTTTTTAAATATAATAAAATTTGTTACTTTGGTACACCATATAAATATGCATTGTTTTACGAATTATTAAGCTTTTTGTGTTGGTAGGGGGAAGGAATCCCCTGAACAAAGTAAATTTTGAGAGAAAAATGTGTGAAATTTAGGATTAACCTTGTTTCAGGATTTTTTTAGTCTGCAAAAAACGGAGTAATACAGGGTGGCTCGTTTTAATTGGAATGTACTGTATAAAAATATATAATATAATAATATTATTAATGCAATTAATAAAAGTATTAAATAATTATGTAAATGTACACAGCTTAATATGTGCTTTAATTGTAAAAAAAGTATAATTTGCTATTAAAATCTACTTTTATGGCCCAATATTTATGGGACGTTACATTGTTTGGTAATAGTTTTGTGCAACATCATTTACCTAAACTAAATTGAGCAATTCCGTAAAAGTAACAAACGTCAAGCAAGGAAATGAAAGTATTATTTAAAACAATAAAAATAATAATTGCAGGAAGTTTTAAATTCACTACAGTTTATTAACTTTTGTCATCTTATAAAGGTACTATAAAACAATAAGCTGTTCAGGTACGACCAACCTTTACCTTGTTGTTATCGGAATTTAGAATTAATAAAATTTAATTTATTATTATTAAATGTATTAATTTCATATTTTGTGCGTAGTCAACCGATAAATTAAATGAACTATCTGGATTAACATTAATACAAAAATTATAGTTAATTAAATCTTCGATTAAATCTTATTTCCCTTTAAACATTAAGGTACGGTTGAGAAATTACCTGATTTTTGCAGAATTGTTGAACCATAGTACAAACATACAGGGTGTCCCGTAATTTAACCCACAAACTTTAAGGGGTAATTATACAATGAAAATTAGAAAAAACTTTATACAAGGTTATTTTTAAGTTTATATTGTCCTCTTAGCACTGCAAGAAAATAGGAATATTTTTCAAATAAAATTATGTTGGAAAATGCTTCGTTTTCAAAAAACAGGGTGTTTAAGTTTTAAGAAAAAATGCCTTTTTATTATAACTTTCCTAGCACTCCAGATATGTCCATAAAACTTGATACACTTTTTTTGACCCTTACATTACATTTTTTACTGTACAAGTTTAAAAAAAATACCAGTGGCGTTCGAACAAGATTTGAATATTTTTTTCAAAAAGTGATTTTTCTTTAAATAAATATTATTTTTAAAATACTAATTTACATAAGAGTTAATTTGATCGCCTGTTATTTTTTCGTACTAAAAATCACTAAAATCATGTACGGTGTTTTGTATGTAAAATTCGTTTTTGTCTAATATGTATTAAAATAAGGTTAAAAACTGAATAATGTATAATATAAGTATACATACTGTAAGTTTAATAAACAAAGTTTACATACAGAACACCAAAATGGCTTTAATTTTTTTAAACAAAAACCGTCCGTCGTACGAAAGAATATTAATAAAACAAATTAATCCCGAAGTTAATGAGTATTTGAAAAATAATATTGTTTCAAAGCAGTGGCGTACCATTTTTTTTAATTTAATCAAACGCCAGTGGTGTTTTTAAAACTTGCACAGTAAAAAATGTAATGTAATAGTCAAAAGAAGTGTATCAAATTTTGGGGAAATATCTGGAGTGGAGGAAAAATTATGATAAAAAGGCATTTTTTTCTTAAAACTTTAACACCCTGTATTTCGAAACAAAGCATTTTCCAACATAATTTTGTTTGAAATATGTTCTTATTTTTTGCATTCTATACAGTAGTAAGAGGAAAATATCAATATAAAGATAACCCTGTATAAACACATTATGTCCTAAATGTCTTAGTTTTTGAACAACGGGGTGTTTAAAATTTTAAAAATATATTGTTTTTTTTTTAATAACTTTTATATCAATTCAGATATTTAAAAAAATGGATGCATCAAGCTTTTTCAATTTACAAATAAGATCTAATATAACTTGAATAAATTTACTTAATTCAGTAGTGTCTTAAGAGGTGAAAGTTTTATATATATATATATATATATATATATATATATATATATATATATATATATATATATATATATATATTTAAATAAGCAAAGTCAAAATACACATTTTTGGGCCCTTAAAACTTTTTTGCGTGTGCTTAGTTATCAAGAAAAAAAAGTTTAAGTTAAAAAAACATTAAGAAAAATTTAGGAAGTTCGTTAGTTTTATTGTTAATGGTATTTTCTTGTGTGGTTCAGGGGGCATGCAATTGGGTGGGTTTTATTTTTTTCTCAAAACTTAACAATATGGGAAAAATCAGAAGCTTCATAAGCTGTATTTTTGTTTAATCTAAACAAAATTCGAAATTTGCACAAAAGTTAGTGGTTTAAATTTTTTCCCGGAAATATTGGTTTAGTTTCCACTTCAGACAGAATAAATTGGATTTGGGATATTTAGGGTAATAAAAAAACGGTAGTTTTTATTCGTTTCGGACATATGTTTATATGGTTATAAATTTCACGTAGTTGCCACCTCCAGCAAACAACCCCGTCTTTAGGAAATCATATTTCGACTCCTGAAGGAAGGGAGGACAATTGCCCCCAATGCCCCCCTCTGCTGTGTACCTATAGGGACAAAAAAACATATAAAGTGAAGAGTTTTTTTGAAAGCAAAAGCCCTAAAAATAGTCGTACACGCAGACATAGGTCCATTTCAGCTTTTTTATGAGACTGTGGTCATTATTAAGGCAAACAAGTATTCTCCAAATGAAATCCGGAAAGGTAAAAGTTTCTGGTTCTGTTTTTAAACTTGAAAACTGTATTGAAAGTAAGTTTATTTATGGTATAGACTTTTTGTATTTTGCTTATAAAAATGACACATATCAGCTAAACGATAAATTCTAATGTGTTTGTATCCGTTTTCAACCGAGAGGTATATTGGAACTTAGTCCTTTAAAAAGGCGTTATAGTATAGGGTTTTATTATCGCAAGAGCAAAACTTTCACCCTTTTTATTCAAAAATTAAACATGGTTTTCTGTGTTGTAGTGGTTTATTTAAAAAAAAAGGTGAAAATTGTCTCGACTTTAAAGCGGTAATAAAAGGTTCTAAAACGTGTTAAATAGTCATGCTCGTTGGATTTGACGGTTGTAAAAGTGTGACATTTTTGCAGTAAAGTAATATTTCAACTGAAACTGATATCTATCTTGTCGTTTGGCGTAAATCCTTTAATAGTGTTACTGTCTTTTCCTTAGCTTTCAAGAATTTTAATACCTACCTGTGGAAAGGTCGTAAACTACAGATAATACAAAGTAATTCTGAACTTCTTAAAAGTTTAAGGGTGCATTGACCATGAATATCATAGTTTACATAAATAAAATACATTTGTAATAAAAGGCTCAATCTAAAAAATGTTCTAAACTTTACATTTCTATTTCGGCGACTGTAAGACTTTTTATACATTTTTTTAATATATATTAATATATATATATATATATATATATATATATATATATATATATATATATATATATATATATATATATATATATATATTATTATTATTTGTTTCTATAGATCCTTTAAAGTATGACATAACCCTGTGCTATTTTTGTGTATTTTTTTTAACGGAGTTAACTGTCCTGGTGTTTTTACGTTGTTTAAAGTTTAGTTCAGCAAACTTAAGGGGAAGATACATGTAAATGCCTAAATTTTATTTTTTGTAATGAAAGAGTCATTATATATTTTCAAAAATTGGTATCTAGTTTACTCCAATATTAAAACAATATTGGTATTACGTACGTATTACAATGACTTAGGGGGCCCAAAAAAATTCAAGACAAAAAAAAGGTCCCCACTTTTCCCTTAAAGGGGCCCCAAAACAAAAAAAAAAAGGTCCTTACTTTCCAAAAACATTGTTTTTCTTAATTTAACATTGCTTTTTTCTTTCCTATAAAAAAGTGTTCCAATTTACCTGACAATTTTACAGTTTTCTACCACTCATTCTTGCTTACACACATTTGGGGGCCCCTATAGCCCGGGGCTTCGTATTATTGATACGGCTGAAACGGCGGTAGCTATGCCCCTGATTTTTATTTTAATAATTCAAAATGGCGGCTGTATGCTAAATTCTTCTACTAAGGTCGGAGAGACTTCTTAGTTGGCGGGTACTCTAGCATCGGTTCTAGTGATTTGAAAATCAAAAACCTTTTTTGTGTTTCTTAATGTCATAATTTGTCGGTGAACCTTCAAAAAATTAAAAAAATGCGGAATACAATGCTTGAAAAAAGTAAAATAACTTTTGGCTCCATTTTTCCATCGTTTTTGCTTTGAAGAAATTATGTATTCAAAAATTTTTTGGAATTTTGTAGGTTCACATAACAAGTACTGCTGTTAAAAAAAATTGTGCAACATTTCAGAAAGATCGGTTAATAACTTTTAAGTTTAGTAAGTTAGCCAATTTAAAAATATAGTTTTAAGAAAAACGAGTTTAAAGTTTAAATGGGTACTTAAAAATTTAATGATTATAAGGACTCACCGACTCTGTAATATAAGAAATACTGAAAATTATGTGACGTGCTCTTAAAGGACTATACTGACATATTTTAAAAAACACATTTTTTTCTACATTTTATAGTTATTTCCGCCCTTAAATATTAACGGTTGCTTTTCACTTTTTGTGATAATTTTTAAATCACCCTGTATTGTCATGTTGCATACTGTAAAAATAAGATGTTTTTATAGTTCTTTCTCATTTAGCTTAAAGCTAATTTAACTTGTTTGATTAAAATAACAAAAAATAATAGGAATATTGAAATGACATAAAAATTGTAATTTGTGTAAATTTAGAGTCCTGACTCATTAAATTTGACCGACGCCGACGACGTGTTAAACCGGTGGTCAAAAATGTTTGTTTATCAAGAAAATGCACTCAAGTTCAGTTTTAGCATAGAAACTTTAAAATATTTCACTCTTTTATAATTTTAAAGTTATCTCTAAAAATTTAAGAAGGATCTAGCAAGGCATTACCCAAAAGAAGAAAGAAAAAATTAATACCGTTATAAAAATACACGTCGTGTCATACTTTCAAATTGACTTTCAGTGTGTTGAACACTGAGAGGTAAAGATTAGACAAAGAATGCCTGCAGGTAAACATTTCTGATAGGATAACGCACTGGGCTCGTTTGTTGTTGCTTTAAACCGTCTCTTTTCCATGCATTGATAAAAATACCGCATTGAACGTTTTGAAGTGACACGACGTGTAAAAGTTGGACCAATATAATTTGACAAATGGCGAAGCGCAAAAAGCTCTTTTTTCATAAGAAAAAACGAAAACGAATACCAATTTTAGGCCCAAAATGTAAATAAAAAATCAATACTTGATAAGTCCACCTTATTTACTATAATAAAACAAGCAAAAAAACAATTACTCTTGACTTTTACTGTTTTAATTCAACATTTTACACAAATTAGACATTTATGTTTTCCTGTGCGATAGCTTTATTATAGCAATTTTTCTTTGAATATTATTATTAAAATAAAAGCAGGGTAATTTAGAAATAGGTAAACAGGGGCTCTACCGAAAACAGAAAAACATGCAAGTGATCGATGGAACAAAAAATTTTGGTGTAACATTTTTGTCGGGCCCTGATACTTTCTAGGTTTTTTTGTACTGTAGTGTGCTAAATTTAAATATAAGATCGACTTAAGGTCTGGCCACACATAACCGCAACGAGCCCGCATCCGTGCGTCTCGCTAGTGAAATGTAGGAGGATGAGGTACAAAAAGTTTTGTATATACTACGCTTTAAATTACACCTGAAAATACGTAAAATAAACCTTTACAAATATGGTAACACAGTTTAACCTGTACTACACACAAACGTTTGGATAAAAAGGAACATAGATAGGTAGGAAAATCTGTTTTATCTAAACCAGGAGATATACAGGGTGATTCTTAACCTATAGGCATATACTTAGGAAATTATTGCTTAAGGCAAGTAATAACTAATAATGAAAAAACCAAGTTTGTAAAATATTTCTATTTAGGGTGGTAATCAGTTATTTTAAGAAAAAAAGAACGTCAATTCTGAGCGTAAATAATAACAAACTAAAAAAGATCGTAAACTATTTTTTTACGGAATAATTAGCTGATTTTGTTTGTTTTTATAAAAACTAAAGTAACAAACAAGTAATGTTTATGTTTAGTATGCCTAGTTGGCACTCTTCTATTAGTCGTGGTTGTTGTGAGTGTGATTTAAGATAAAATTATGGCTTAAAATTATAATACCAAGTTATTTCTGACACAAGAAATGGGTAACTACCCTTATTTTCCATTATCAGTCAGTATTTGTCTTTAGAATATTGTAGTTCTTTTTTATTTAAAATAATTAATTATCTCCCTAACTAAAAATATTTTACAAACTTTTTTCGTTATTAGTCATTATTTGCCCTTAGCAATAATTTCCCAAGTTTATGCGTATAAGTTACGAATCACCCTGTACATACATAAAACAATAGACTCAGCTTGACAAAAATGCTTTTTATATTTTTGAGGGCATGAACAGTGCTTTTGAATTTTTTCCAAATTATTCTGCCCCATTTTCCTCTATCATTGTGAAACCGGGCTCGGTGCGGCCTTGGTGCGGTTATGTGTGGCCAGACCTTTATACCTATCATTCTCACGTTTTAAGGGGAAAGAAAAAAATAATATAAGTAATCCAAACCATTTAATATTGCTTCCCCATTAAAGTTGGTTTGGCTACGGTATAAATCTAATACTCTAAGTAAACTTGCATTAAGGTGTGTGCAAAAATTCACCATGAAACAAAGCATGGAATATTTAACCTCAAGGCAACTATCGTGATTATTAATGTGGGTGGAATGTGTGGATCATTAGGATTTGCAAGCCGACCTAACCTTTTAAAATGCGGCAGTTTTGCAATAAAATACTGCATTTTTTGAGAACAAACAAAATACAGGGAACTTATTTTAAAATAAATTAAATTCCATTCAAGCGAATGGTGTTCTATTCACTTACTACTTGGTAATAGATCTTCAATAAGTAATAATACAGTAACTGCACATTTGTGGTATTGCATTCTTTTGATTTTTTTTTTTAGATGTTTATAATTAAGTTGTAGGACTATTCTATTACTAGCTTTAATAGAATTATTGGCCTTATTTGTTGTCGAAATCCAACGCCTATCAAAAACGCTATATATTAATCTTCAAGAAAATAAAATATCGTGTAAAAGATGGATCTGAAATTTTTATAATTGCTGATGCCGAAAGAGTTACTGCAATCCTTAGTGAATTTCTAAAAAATTTCAGGATGCACTTTAAATTGTTTTAAGGTGTTCCCGAAAAATACGTTATATTTCAAATTTTCAGAGAAAAAGGCATAAAAACTACTACATTATACATGAAGAATAAAGATCATATTCTGCACTATAGTGAAATTTGACAACTGTGGACATTTAAATGAAAATTTATTTCAGTTTGGTTATCTTTGAGGACATGACCTGTAGAATTGTACAGTGCACAGAATCTGGCGTCAAGTTTTCTGCAGCCTTTCTGTACTTTAAAAAAATGGGCCTTCCTTGAATTAATTGAAGTTTACTACACCGATTCGTGTACAGTGTACAGGATGTTTTATTTAAGAGGAGAAATGGCATATTTTTTAACTTCTCATGTATTTTTAAGGAGTTTAAGATAGCCAATCAATGTATTTTTGCTCGGAGATTTTGAAAATCATGATTAGAAAACAGTTGCAAAAACAAAAGACTTACGCCATAAATGTTGCGTTTTTTAAATAAAATACCCCATTCCATTTTTAGATTCTATGGTCAATTCAAAGTGTTTTTAATCAAGGTAGGTACTAGAGGTCTATCTTTAACTGTTTTTGAGTTATTGCCGCCCAAACAGTCACATTTTCGGCTAATAAAATATTATCAATATAAAATACAGGTAATGCAGATTACCTGATAATTCAAAGTCATAATTTTTTTTCTTTTTGGTAGATTTTACATTAGTTTTAATTATAAATTATTCGTTAGATCAAAAACTACAAATAGCTACATTACAAGTGATACAAAAATTCTAGAGAAGCAAAAGATTATGGAAAACTAATATTAAATCTACTTATATGTAAAAATTTCAATAACTTTGAAGTATTAGGTAATTACCTGCTTTTACCTGTATTTTAGATTAATATATTTTATTAAATAACATAGGCCAAATATGTGACTGTTTCTAAATACGATTTTTTAATTTTCCGAGCTTAAATACATCGATTGGCTATCTTGAATGTCTTAATAAATACGCGGAATGTCCGTTTTTCTCTTAAATGGAATACCCTATACATAAAAAGTAAAAAGACTAGTAAAAGAAATCTACAAGTTTTTTGGTAGATAATATCACTATTGTTTAAAATTCCTGAGATGGTTTCAAAAGAGTGATATTAAAATAGAGATCACTGTCACCCTGTCAGCAAAAGTCTAAATTAGATTGATTGTAGAACAGACAAAAAGTAAATGTGAGAAAAAATATTATAGACTAGAAAGAACTGCTGTTTATTATGAAATCCAACTCTTGATTGTACCGAGCGGTACCTACAACATATTCAAAATATAATTTTATCTGGTCTGCTACCACGGTATCCCAAAATTACTTTATTTCGACTGGGTATGCGATATGGTCCTCTCAAATTCCACTTAAAATGTTTTAAATGCCATCTTGAGCAGTGGTCCACTCTGTAAGGCAATTTATACGAGGAGTTGGTAGTAAAATTCTAAAGAAGGAATTTGTAATATATACACCTATTAGTTTAATGTGAGTTTCGGATTCCTTACGCCGATACTGTTAAAACCAAGTAGCTGTAATCAGACAAATAATTAACACAATAAAAATACTAGCATACCAACCGATTCTGCCTTCAGAAAAGTCGGAAAGACTTTGAAGTTATCTTTAAAAAAGGTTGAGCTAGTCATTATTGGTTCACATTATAAACAATTATTTCTTTTTTTTACGATTAAAAGTCAAGTGACGCAGGAAACTTAAGGCGCTCTCGAAGTGTTTGGTGTGCGAAAATTACTTTCTTAGAAAAAATAACACTAAAGTACCTACTTGCTATTTTTTTGATGTTTAAAAATGTCAAGCAGTTGGCAATTGCCATACTACCCAAAATAGATGTTTTTTTGTTAATTTTGGGTGACCTACAAAATATATAGTGGTGTCTATATATGACCTACTTTCAGTAGGTTCTAGTAAGTTAAACTTACTAGGCATTTATTTGATAAAATTTACCCAAAACTGAGTGCGTATTATACAGGGTGTTAGGGAAATAATGCTCTTAAGTTGAAAAGGTGATTCCTTGTATTATTCTAAGCAAAAAAGTTCTTTATAACATATATTCGAATATCAGCCGTTTCAGATAAAAAAATGCTGAACTTATTTCTTATATTTATTAATTAACTGTTTCTAAAAAAGTATTTTTCTTGCGTATTAAATACAATTTTCCGAAAAAAACAGACAAACAAAATCTCACACAATAATTGGCGACGTCGTACGCGACATGGTAGCCAAAAAAATAAATACCTCGGATATGTCGGAAAAAAATTGTTTGATAGTTTCTTGTATACATTAATGGAAGTAATGTTTACCCGAATTGAAATTACATTTTATTTTTAGTTAGATTATTGTATCAGTGCCTGCATTTTGATACGAAAAAGATGTTTTTGGTACTTGAGTATCACGATATGCATTTTACATACGGAGAGGCTCATTGCAAATATGAAGAAGCTAGACGCATTTACAAAGAACGTTGTCCTGGTCGAAGGCTACCAGCTAGAAGAACATTTATAGAAGACTTGGGAGTATTGTGATTACTAATACATTTTTAACTGCATCTTCAAGTGATTTTATATATATATATATATATATATATATATATATATATATATATATATATATATATATGTATATATAGATATACATATTATTATGAACTTTTTTGCTTAGAATAATGCAAGGTGAAATCACCAGGTGCTAGAAATTTTGTGTACTGATCAAAAAATTCAACAATGGCAAAACGATCATAACAGTGAACCGTGAGCATCATCTTAACTATTATCGATCTTATCTTTTAACACGTTCGCTAGACTCGCCCTTTAAAAATAGCCTTAATCACTATTCGCTTTAATTTGTTTATTTTCCTTTTATTTTTATTCTAATGTATTTATTTACAGTCATAATCTATGTTTTTGTTAGATGCCTTTACCGTATCCTTTTAAATTTTACAGAGTGAGGAATGCTAGCTTTTTGCGAACAATGTCATCTCCTGTAAGAGCACAGAGAAGCCGGCTAGCCGGTCTTGTAAATAAGCAAACCGTTGTTTCATAAACCATTGGAGGCAAAGGATATAAAGGTGGCAGGCAATAAGGCATAACCGTACTTAAGATAGATCAAGAAACTACATAACCTCGTCAAGGTCGTATACCACCGGCATGCTGAATTTATACTCAACGTAATTATTGGACCCCATCAGGTAAAAAACCTGAACTCATCAAAACAATGTGTTGTGAGGCCCGCGTGTGTGCTCCAGTCCATGTGTCAGTAGCGTAACAGAGTTTTAAAAATAATAACTATTAAAATTGGAGTTAATTTATATCGGGTGCCCACAAGAGAGACCAAGCCTGTTATTTTCTTGAGAAGTGTTACACGATTTTGAAATTTGGGTCGGGTGGTCAACCTTGCGATTTTAAATAGAACACCCTATATATATTTTTTACGAGTAATTCCCAGAAAATACATGTTTCACATGTTATTCCTATCTAAATTAGTTTTTAAGAAAATGTCTTTCGAAAATGTAATGTTAACCGACATTTTTATTGATTTGTTAAGAAACAAATAATTACACATATTTAATAAAGCTTAGATCCTATAACTGTTAAAATATAATTTCCGGTTACTTAAAGTGCCACAGAAATTGACTTTCGGCAGTAAAAAACTTCAATAACTTAAATGGAAACCACTACCCTAAGCTATCTCTACACATAAAAGTTTTTAGGTTATTAATTGTTAAACGTTTAAAAATATATTTTCTTTAAATTTTTTAAGGCAACGTAGAGTTTTACTATTAATATCCTAAAAACTATTAGATTTAGGATATTAATAGTAAAGGATACAGTTAACAAAAAGATTAAGAAATTAGTGTTAGGTTTAAATTTAGGGCTTAAGATAGTGGTTTCCATTTAAATTATTAAAGTTTTTACTGCCAAAGTCAATTTTCTGGTAAAACCAGAAATTGTATTTAAACGGTAATAACGGATATAAGGTTCACTAAATATGTGTAAAAAATCGCATAAGCCCTTTTCTACCAACATTTGTGTTTTAACAAATTGCGGTTAACGTAACATTTTCAAAGGGCCGTTTTCTCGAAAACTAATTAAGATAAGTATATAGGCAGACCCGATCTTAGACAATCGGCGGCCCACGTGCAAATTTAAATTGGCCGCCCTTATAAGTAGTGCCACCCCTAAATTTGGCCGCTTACGTGCGGTGCACGTTTTTGCCCCCTTCTAGGAACGGCCCTGTATATAGGATATAAAAGTATATGACTGTATGATACGCTACTGGTTTTCAGAGGTACGTGGTATTATATGCATATAAAAACACTGCCTTTGGGCTACAAGAAACGCTCAACCCGACAAATTGTCCCGAAAACGAAGTATTAATAGTCATTTGTATTGTAACACTCGGTCACGATTAGACAGTACACGTTTGTAAAATAATTTCGTACATGTGTTGGTAATTACTATTATCTCTCCTTTTCTCCTGCGCTGATATTTCAGTCCCTTGTAACCGAAGAATTTTCGGTCTGTTTTGTCTCTGCCATCCTTCGAAGACCAAATGTCACTACAGTACTACGTTATAAAACAGTGGTTCCCAACGTTTTGTTACATGTGAGCACTAAAGCAAATATTAAATCGACCACAAAACTTTTTGTAAAATTATTTTTGTTTGTAACCACGTGCTATTAAAATTAGCGTACTAAAAAAATTAAAATATTTTGACGTGACGTCTTACAATTCGATGGAGCCGGCTGCACGCACCAAAAAACATGACTCATGCGGCGTTACCTCGCTCTGAGGCGTTCCATTTAAGGTTTGAAGTGCAAGCGAGAGCGCGGAACGAGCGACAAAGAGGCACAATCGACCTTCGCGTTCGGCAGAGCTCGACATCTGTTTCTCTCCTAGTTGAGTGAGCGGTCCGCTTGGACAGCTGCTATACAATAATACATTTACATGTTTTCGTCAAGTATGAAGTGCAGTGAAAGGTGAATGTGGTGTCAATTGTTTATAGCAACGATAATTGCGAACCATTTCATCAGTATTTTCCTTTGACGTTGTCACGTTTAAGTATCGTCAGTAAACCGACTTTGCAAACAACCGATTATTAATAGAAAAAAAAGTTAAAACAAATATGATTTTTGAGTCAAAATTTTTTAGTATGACATTTCTTGGGCTGATGCTCTTGCTCATATTGTAGTTTATTATGAACATATTTAAAAATAACTACTAAAGGACCCATAATATGTACAATGGTACATGAAATTAAAATTAGTTCCCTCAAAGCCATTTTCACACATCGCACAAAATAATAACGATTTGTGCTCCGAGTTCAATTCAGAACACAGTTTTTAAACGCGTATTTGAGCACTATTTCTGATAGTGTTTACCTGATTTATTATCTAAATCTTCAGGAAAAATTTTAAAAGCAAATTTTTAGCGATGAATAATAATGGATTGGTTGTTTTTGTAGGGTATTTCCAATACAAATTCTGGTTTTTTTCTGAAATAAATTTTTAGATTCTCCATATTTTTTGATCGCGGACCACTTCTGGGTTCTTACGGATCACCGGTTGACAACCACTGAACTAAAAGAATATTTTGTTCCCAGAAAGATGATTAGTACACGGCTGGTGACCCAGCCCACTCTGCCTATGCCTTTTTGCAATTCCATTCCTTTGTTGTTCAATATCCTTTAAGGCCGGCGTTTTATTTTTTCTTTATAGGTTCTAGCAAGAAAAAGGCTCAGTGACAAACAAAATAGAGAATAGCTAGGTAAAATTTAGTTCAGTTTATTATTATTTTGTTCATGTACAATGTTTTTTGTTGGTAAAAACTATTTTTAGGACACTTGGTTCCCTGTTTCTTCTACATAACTTTTTTTAATAAATACAACTATACTCCTCAAAGAATTATCGCATATGCTCGACTTCTTCCATAAGCTTCAATATAAAAATGCCCTAATTTAAATGAGCGTATTTCTTTTAATAATTAAGTTATCAAGAAAGTTAACGCAAAAAATATAAAAAAGATTAACTTTATCGTATCCGTTATAATTTACTGTTACCAATACATCCTACAGGGTCATAAAAAAATGATTTTTTTTTTAATTGCCCTGTATAATGTGCTGTTTAAAGGAAGAAATCTTATTTGTAAATAAATTATACCCATACTCATTTCTGATATTTATAATCACAAATTTAACTACTCCCTTTCAACGGCACATCATACAGGGTGATTAATTTTTTTTTCAAAAACTTTTAATCATCCTGTAGAATGTATTGTTACCAGGAAACACCAGTAAGTTATAGCTTGCCTTTCTCTAACATTTTCTTTTTTCATTGCCTTGATAAAGTTAATATTTTTAGACAATCCTTAGCTTTCTTAAAATCAATAAGTGAATATACACGTTCAACCAAGTCAAAAGACGGTCTAACCCGTATGGAACACTAACAGGTAGAGATTAAACAGTGAATTTTGTCATGTAAATAACGTTATGCATCCGTCCCGCTTTGTTGTTGCTTTACTAGCCTATGAACCGTTTGATTTGGTTGAAGGTGTAGAATGTGATGAATTATATTCTATGATGCTGTATTTCTTAATCATGTAATTTTTTACTAACCTACATTGTTTTGATGTTATTGGAACAGTTATACCTCACTAGTTATCTATTAGAAATTTAATGGTTGATTGATTTTAGTAAGCCACAGCTTTTCTTCGGGTTTTAAATAAATTAAAGCTCCAGGACTGCTAAAATACAGTCTTGTTGACAGTAAAGATTAATGGGTGTAGCTTTTTCAGATTAAATTTAAACGATTTCTATGACTATGACACTTCATCCATGAAATGCATTTATTTGTAGTTAGTAGACTGGGCCAAAAACAACAAACATTTTTTCTAACGGTATTGAAAAAATATTGTTTATAACGACGAAAAAAATTACCTGAAATTTTCAGCCCTTAATAATAACATGGTGCATCATTAAAATGATTGATTTTTCAACAATTGTTGCATTTTTATACAAAATCTCGTAATCAGTCACTCTTGAAGCTTTGACCAATTCACATTCTCGAAGAAAATTAAATTCTCTACAAAAAAGCTCTCTTAGTAAATTTCCGTATAACAAGCCGTTTTCTTGTAATCGCGCATTAAACATTCATTTATTTTTTAAATTTTGTCACTTAGATTCGGGATTTTTTGCTACCATAAATAGCAATATCTTTATAAAACAAATAATTATTCTAAAGGGAAATTATATGCTCTACAAAAAGGTCGCCTAACATTTTTCGATAAATTCATTCCTTTTGAAGTTATTCAATGTTTAAATTGAAATGAAATTTTATTTGAACAATGCCAATTTTTATTTTCACGTAAAAATAATATTAAAATATTTATATTACAATTTGTGGAACTTTGAAATATTTAGTACGGTACATAAAAACATATTTAACGACTTTCCATGTCACTGAATATTGCGGAAACTACAACAAATGGGCATCCTGTCATGCTAGACAAAGTGTGCCACATGTAAATTCCTTTCTCTCACCAATGCCAAATGTTTTTATTATTTTTGCAGAAAGGGCGCTTCTCTGCTTGTTTTTCTGACTTGGACATGTGCCTATTTTTAGCAAATTTTAGGAAACGTCCCATCAGCTTGGCTAGAAAGCAAAATAAAAAAATAAATTTAAATGTCAACAAAAAGTCATACAATTGTTTGGGTCCAGGGCGCAATTAGGGGAGGCCTGGGACTTAGCCCCCCCAAGGCGGCGGTTGACCCTCCAATAACTGGAGCATTAAAAATATAATAGTGTTTTTCTGCAAATATGCTATATGAACTGGGATTTAAGCCACCCACCCCCAAAAAAAACAAAGCAGTGGATAGTTGCGTCTCTGGTAAAAGGACAGTCAAACTGACAAACGGGGTTTTTATATTTAACTAGTTTATGTCATAGACCCAAAATCTTTTACATAAGGTATATTTCTGGTCTATACAAAGTCACGCTTTTTTAAATAACAGGGTAAGTTTTTTTGGTTCCTGAAATTTAAAACACGGCTTTTCCTCATTCCTTTATCGGCTGTTACCAAAAAGCTTTGTAGGTATATTTTTATAGCAATAAAAATCAAAGTTTTGGTAAAGATACTTCTTAGTATTGTTTTATATTTTTTTACAAAATATATTCTTTATTTACTTTATTTGACACTATGCAATTTGATACACATGTTGTTTATGTATGCAACATAGAAATTACCTATAATTTATTACCTTTGGGAAAATGGGACACTTGAAACTTAGCCTTAGAGCGTAATTATTTATTTTTAAAAGCAAAACAATTGTTTGTTATAAATAAACTGGTTGTAACTGTTAAAATTATCACGTATATATACAGAACTATCAAAGACCAGCCTTCTGAAACAGTAACTAAAATAACGATTTATGTCAATTCTTAAAATGGTCACTGCACATGACAAAATTATTTTAAAAATTCAACTTTAATTTCTATGCAATTCGAATTAACAATAATAACTATAATTTATTTGAAATAATTGTTATAACATTAATGAATTATAATAACATTTTTTAAGCACAAAAAATATATGGTAAAGAAATTAACTAAGTAGTACCTATCTAAATTAGGCAATTAGTTCTGGGAGGTATAAAGAAAAATCAACTTTCAACATTTTAAAAATTGAAAAAAATATATAGTTTATTATCGCATGTTTTTTAATTTTGTTTTTCTGCTGTTTATTTGGGCATAATTAAAAGATATATGTACAAATGTACATATATATAAAAAAGTTATTATTATTTTTCTTTCTCACTTATAAGAAAGGGTGCTTTTAAAACAATAGTAAACCAGTAAATCATTATTTCTATATTCGCACCTCGTTAGACATTACCCCCTTCATTGCGTTTTGTTTTTTTCTTCGTTATGATAATTATGGGTAAAAAAGGTAAAACAATCATTCACCGAAGTAAATGACCCCCATAATAATATAATAATGCATAACTGATCGTTTTTTTACACTTTCTAATAATTGTTCACTTTATTTATTCTTATTTTAATTAGCAGTGTCTCTTGGTGAGAGCTGGGTTATATTGTTTAAATATTTTATTATAAAAATATAACGGGGGTTAATTTAAACCTATTTTTTATTTAAAAGAATCAATTATTATTCGTTAACGTTGTAACTTTTTCAATAAGAAATACTTTAACACACATAACAGAATATAATAAATTCAATAATTACTTTATCCACTTTTCTATGAGCTTTGTTTTGCTTTTTTTTATTAACTTGCAAATTTTATCTTGAATAACATACAGTGTGTTCAAAAAGTTCGGAAACGCTCAAATACCTTAAAGATTTTTAAACCAGGGTAAAACCATACCTTGAATTCAGAGTTGATATCGGACATGTTGTCAGATCTTTAGTTTCGCAGAAAACAATTTAAAGTTGTTTTTTTAAATCAGATATATTTTTTGTTTTAATATTGGATTTCCGCTGTTTTTTTGCTTTACAATGGTATAAAAGTATTATTAGCAAAACAAATGTTTAATTCAGTAAAAATAATAGGTGTAAAATAAGCAGGTATACCTTTTACACCTTAAAAATTTTAAACTGGTGGCTTGACAGTTCTGGTTAGTTAGCTTAAATCGGTTGGCGATTTGGAAAGCTATCATTAAATAGATTAGCTACTTTCTTATAATATGCTCTAACTCAATTTCTAGATCCCCGCGTTATAAGTAATTTAATTCGTTCATTTTTATTTAAATGGAGTATATTTTGAACTTAAATCATACTAAGTATTTCTTATGCCAAAAACTGACGAGGCTCCCGTTTAAAAGTATGGTATAAAAGGTAAAACCTACGCACTTTACACCTAATATTATTACTAAATTAAACTTTTTTTTTGTGCTACTAATAGTTAAAGAAAAAAATTTGACATTTATACCATTGTATAGCAAAAATGCGGCGAGAATCCAATAATACCTATATATATATATATATATATATATATATATATATATATATATATATATATATATATATATATATATAAAAGGAATCTCATTTAAATTTAAAAACTTAAAAAACACTTTAAATTAATTTCCCCAAAATTAATGATCTGGCATCATTGCCGATATTAACACTGAATTTGGAGTATAGTTTTACCCTGGAGTACCAAATTTCGTTCAGTTTGGTTCAAAATTCTCTCAGATATTCGAGCGTTTCCGAACTTTTTGGACACATTTTATAAACATTCTGTCAAAGTGCAATCAGTGCTAATTTATTTATATTAAATATACATTTAATTTTCTTTTGACAAACATTTAAATCACCCTGTATATCTTTTATTTTTAACAAGACAGTTCTGTACCATGTAAGGTAAATGTTAATATCCAAAGCAATTTATCATAACGATTGGCGTAAGTTGCGAA
The DNA here is from genome assembly GCA_014170235.1 of Listronotus bonariensis. Classification (NCBI taxonomy): domain Eukaryota; kingdom Metazoa; phylum Arthropoda; class Insecta; order Coleoptera; family Curculionidae; genus Listronotus; species Listronotus bonariensis. Next base: position 387,747 of record JACEGR010000024.1, read on the forward strand.
AATTTTGTTTAAACTTCTTTAAGACAGCTTAAATAAATTATGGTTTATGTGGATTACCTTATTAGGCCCATAAAATATTATATAAACTCATGAAAAGTCAATTAATGTTGTTTTTTGATGGGTGTAATTAATTTGGTAATTACCTGTATGGCTTGCTTGAAAAATAAAAATATAGCACACACAATTAGTACGGTTCATGAGTTTTCGTGATGTATTTTTCGGGGATTATGTACCAGCAACATTTTGTTTTCCTGTATCTAAATGTTATAAATATGATCATTTATATGTAAAAGGAAGATGACCCCAAATCTAGTTTATCATAACTTGTAGTAAAAAACTTGATATGTTACATTTTTGGTCAAGTTTTTTCTCGTTATGGCTTTAGAGACGTTATTTTAAATATGTCTATAAGATTAAGAGAATCTTTTAGAATTTTAACTATACAGTAGGTATGGTCCATTAAGTAGGCAACAAATAAAAAACATTTTTTTGCAATTCGTCAGGATTTTTTTATTTTTCATAAAAGTTGGTGCATGGTCCGAAATTGTATCAGCACTAGTTAGTTTTAAGTATTAAAAGTTAAATGATACACAGAATGGGTTAAAAAAAACAAAAACCGCTTAAGAGTTAAGTACCCTTATTTTTAAAAATTCAACAAAAAATTAAATAAAAAAGTTATATAGAATTAAAAGTTATGCCTAAATACCAAGTCATGGATGGCCTCCTATACAAATTTTTAAATTTTTTGGAAAATTTTAAATTAACCCTGTATGATACATATTTTTATTACTCTGATTTAATAGTTCTTAAAAACAGTTTCAACCAACCGACTTTTAAACAAATTTAATCAAATCGAAGCGAATTTGTAAAATTGAACTGCATTTACAATTTTTTAGCTAACCGTTAACTTCAAGTTGGTTGCAAGGATATTTAATAGGGCCCTAAAATTATACAAATATGCTTTTTATTAAGGCCAATGTACTATAAATAATAAAATGCGTATAAAAATTCCTTATATACCTTAAAAAAATTGTTTCAAATTTTTATGAAATTGTAGAACAGAATTAAAATTAAATAAATAAAAAATTAAAAACTTAAATTTGAGGCGAAGATTTGATATTAGTATAACTTTTAATCTTAAATAACTTTTCCATTTAACATTTCTTTGTATTTTTAGAAATAAGGGTACTTTACTCTTAAGTAGTTTTTAATCTTTTTGACCTACCATGTATAGCATAAAACTTTTAATAAAACTAACTACTGCTAATACAGTTTCGGACCATGCACCAACTTTTATAAAGAATAAAATTTTCTGACAAATTGCAAATAAAAAGTTTTCCATTTGTTGCATACCTAATGGACCACACTGTATATTTTGTATTGGTAAGATAAAAAAATTTGAGTTTTAGATTAATACTGTTATTCATAAAGGAGGAATAGAACGGTAGTTGCTTGTCGCCCAGTATATGTAGAATTGAAGGTTGCAGTTTTTCAATAGTTTCATATTATGTAAATATAGTAATTACAGCAAAACATTTTAATAAAACAATAGGTTTTTTTCGCAATTAGATAAAAACATGATTGTTTACGCAACTCTTCGTAAAATCATAATTATTATTTTAAATGATTTTGTGCACAGCAAAATATTAATAATTTAATTGTACTTTATTATACACTAGTCGCTGACATGGCCTATTAGATAAACTAATGGTAACATTTTTCTTTACATAATTTTAAAATTTGCACCTTGCATGATTTTTAAAGTCCTGTAGAGATTAACTTTATTAAATTATGAATTGTCGTTTAAAAAAAAATGTATGCACATGTATTGTCCCCTTAAATCAGAACTAGCCTATGGCCATTTTTGACATGGACTTACTGTCATTTTTCTCTAGTTCTATACTAAAAATTAGAAAGCTTTTGCGTCGTTAATATCACTGTTTAGAGACATGGAAATATTTTTTAATTCATCAAAAACACTTTACAAATCACTAAAAAAATGCATTTTTATTAATAACTCATCACCTAATTTATTTTTTCATTACTTTACTTGTTTGTAAAATATTTATTGCATATAATATACAAATAAAGTTCTTCTGCTTATTTTAGATGGTACCTTTTAAAAACGGAATAGGCTGTTATTAACAAGCGTGGTCCTAAATTAAAATATTACATTGGCAGGACCGCATTTACATTGCATTATTTGTGCTTGGTGGTGGGTTTAATTACAACAATGTTGTCTTCCGTAAAGATACTTAGAGTTTTTACTTATTGAAAGTGACTCTTTTGGTCCTTTTCTTTTTGGTAATCTTAAAAGCGAAAAATGTTTTTACCTCTTTAGGAAAAGTAAAATACTTGTTTACAATATTTTTTTACTGTTGCGTGTATTCCACATAAAATGCTTAAAATACTAAAGTCCAAAGAAATCTTATGGGCAGGGCAATTGTCTTAAAAAATGTGTTCTTTTAATTTTCTCCTATTTTAATTTCCCTTTATTGACAAAAGTATTTTTGTGGATAGTCGGAAAGCAGCCCGTGTGCCGACTATTTCTTTGAAAATATCCAAAATTTTATTAAAATTATATATACAGTGAGGATATTAAAAGTCCTCCCTCCCTTTATCTTTTGAATGGAACAAGATATCGAGGTCAGGTAAATTTTGTGTAAAAGGGTGTCACCTAAACTACTTTTTATCATAAAAATAATTTCTGTCACGTGACCTAGTACTAAGGGGACACTATTAACTTTTTTTTTAAATAGAAAGGGGTTTGACAGCACCTCGTTTTAAAGGTCCTTTGATTCTCTACTTAACGATACTTCGTTTTTAAAAATAACGGCGATAAATAGAGAATTAAAAGGCATTTAAAACGAGATGCTACTGACTCTGATAGATTAAAAAAATGCCAGGGCCCCCTTGAGTTTAGACCACGTGACCGAAATCATTTTTATGCCAAAAGTAGTTTAAGTAACACCTTTTTACCCGATCTCGATATCTTGTCCCATTCAAAAGATAAAGGGCGGGACCTTTAATTTCCTCACTGTATATACACACACATATACATATACATACATATCTTCTTCCTGTTATTTAAAAGTAATGAATTAAATCAATTTCCAAATTTTACAATATTTAAAAAACAAGCTTATCCATGAAAATACCGATTTCCTCGCATGAGATAGACAATTACTTATTCCATACGTTGAAGTTGAATCTAAAAGTGATTTGTCGAATTTTTTGCTTTGAACAACTTTTGAAGGAGTGAATTTGATGAAAAATGTTATAAGACCTTTTTGTAGCGCATTAAATTTCCTTTAGAAATATGTATTGGATTTATTTAAATATTGATATTTGTAGTAGTAACAAAAATCTAAACTCAAAATTGAAAAAAAATGTTTAATGCTTAAACCCCGAGAGCAGAGCGCTTTTTTGAAGGAAATTTAAATCTTTTTTAGAATTTGTGTGGTAATATTTTTCAGGTCAACGATTTAAGAATTTTACATAAAATAAGATTGCTGTTAGTCGTGATAAAATACTTTATAATATTAATACTAAGGGCTTCAACTTTCACATTTTTATTATTATTAATGCTACTTCACACTACCGTTTGGAAAAAAAAATGTTTTTTTGGCCCAGTCTATTGTAGATGCTGTTTTAGGCTAAGACCGTACCTGTTTAAAAAATTGTTAAAATTCCAGACAAGTACGAACACTAGTTTGTGCCTACATATTTATACCGGTATTAAAGCAAGCCAACTGCATACGATATTATGCTGCAACAATTTTGTAATGTCTATATGTTATCTGCTTTGAAAGTTGTTTTTTTTTCAGTTAGGCAGTCTCCTTGCGTGCAAGCTGCCGTTTGGCGCCATCGTTGAAAAAACTTAAATTCCTAGATATTATTTTAATTGATAATAAAAGACGTGACAGTGTTTGACAGTTATTTTTTTTGTATATAATGTTAATTATATGGTATGATGCATTTCTCGAAACATTTTCTTAGTATGCGAAACATCTTTACTTTCTTTATTTTGATATAGTTTACGAAGCTTAGGTACTATAGTATCGTGGTTGCCTTAAGGAAAGTAAGAGGCAGCTTATTAATTTATATAAATGTTTTGGTACTACCTATAAAATACAAAGAGGAGACCGGTCAGCGGTAATATGCTAAAATCCAAAAGGTGGACAATCTACCCGAATAGATATGCTTTCCTGATTATTACCAAAACTGGATATACAGACTTGAATTTTTAAAATATAATAAATATCCAAAATAAAAAAGAATCAAAACTTTTTAAAAATGCCTTACAAGTAAATAAACTCATAGTTTTGCTTGACCTTTTTACAACTCCTCTAATTGTACAGGGTGTCTCTGCGAAAAAATGATACCACCATTTTTGGAGGCTAAAATATGACGATTTAATCCAACTTACCTTAGTCCAAAAGTGGATTGTTTCAGAGATACCGGGTGTCAAAATTTTTTCCGGATTAAGTTTTTTATAAATAATTTTATAATTAATATACTGGACAAAGAGTGAAATGTAAATTTTTAAGTAATTTTAAAAAGAAAAGTTCAAATAAACCTATGTGCTAAATGGCCTAACTTTTGAGAAACAGGGTGGAAAAGTTTTTAAAAAATAAGTTTTTTTACTACTCTGCTGCGATGTAGCACAATATTCAGAGCTCATTCAATGCTATATATATTGGTCACGAATTGGTCACGATTGGTCAGTCGGTTTCAGTAACCTACTGACTAATCGTGACCGAGTTTTGTAGCATAGAATGAGCTTTAAGTGTTCATATTAAGGCGCTACATATTTAAAAAAAACAGTTGGAAACTACCTCTGTATATTCTGTTCAACCTCTGGCCAATCACTGCAACCGACTGGTCGACCGTGACTAATTTATATAGCATTAAATGGGCACTGAATGTTGATATTGGGGTGCTACCTATTTTATGTAACAATTAATAATTTTGAAACAACTTTTCTAGAGTATATTTTACCGCTGACCAATTAGGTACGTCAACTCATTGACCAACCATGACCAATTTGTGACCAATTAATATCGCGTCGGATAAGCTCCTAACTTTGGTACAAAGGTGCTTAATATTTATTTTATGTAGCTATTAATGAATTTAAAATAAATTCTTAAAAGTCTATTTTACTGCTGACCAATTACTGTGACCTAATGACCAATCGTTTCCAATACGTGACCAATTGCTACAACATGAAACGACCTCCGAATGTTGATATTGAGGTGCTAAATATATTTATGTAGCAATAAGTGACCTTGAAATTTTAAACTCTTTATATTTATTTCAGTATTTTTACCTATGACCAATTCTCTAATTATTACTGGCTTTCAGAATTTGTTTTTAAATCTAAAATTATTAATTTTGTGACGCTCACAAAATTTTTTTCGTCCTTAATGTCTTCGTTTAATACAAAATTACTTTAATCATACTGACCAATGTTGACCATTTTGTGACCTATGGGATCGTTTTTGATAGAGAGCCATGTATGATTAATTTGAGGCGCTAAAAAATTTTCGGAGACCTTGATATTTTGAACACACTGTAAAAATAGGTGTATGGATGATTAATTTGTCACACCTAGTGACCATTTATGACCATTTCGTAGCTGTTTTTTAAACCTTAAATTTAATATTTTGTGCCGCTAAATAGAAGGGGCTCTTTATTACAAAGACATATTAGTTTCAGTACCGAGAAATTCCATATTACCAATGGAAGGATTTTCAGCTGATTGGTATTTAATTTTACCTTCAAAATTCCAAAGTAACAACCTTAACTTGTTTGGAATTCTAACAGGAAAGCGAATATTCAGTTTTTATTAAAATAATTTACTAACCATAGAGTAGCAATTGCACAGGTTTATCAATGTTTTAATACCAAATGCCAGGGAGCCATTATATCTTGCAAAATACCGAAGTGAATAATATTGGTGTAATTATTTTTCAACTAATAAGAAATAATCACTTTTAATAATTATTATGCTAGAAAGTACGCAATACATACTATATTAAACCTGCCTACCTGCATATATATAAGAGAGGTGCTAACAAATGCAATGCACAAGGAATTTGTGTATAACTTTGGTTATATAAACAAAATACATTAATGTTATGCATCGTAAAATACATATTAATATCCACTTGTTAATAATACTAAATCATTTATGTTTCCTTGTCCTTTTACAATATTAAAACATTTGTTTTTTAAGTTGTTAGAACATGCAATACTTATATGCATGTATAAGCGCGTTGAAAAAAAAGCTTTCGATATAATACATTATCAACATTAACCAGAATAAGATATAGCAAAAAGTTATTTAACATCTGAGGCAAAGGTTTGACAATTTTTGTTTGTTTAAAATAATAGACATACAATTTTTATCCCTTTGAAAGACTTATTTCTGGTATTTAAGAAAGAAAAGTACCATGTATGCCGGGTTTTTAGGTGTTTTTAAAAACTTTGTGGCAAAAACCGGACAAGTCCATTCTTCATAGTAGTTGGCAATTTAAAGAAAACTATATAGCATATAATTGAGGAGTTTCTCACAAAAACCGAACAAGTCCAAATGTACCGATTTTGGGATAATGGCGGAAAATTATTGTGGACTTTTTATGTTCTTGTGGAAAAAATAATACAGTACCCATTAAATTTCTGTAACCTGTTTGGTTTTTGTGTAATCTAATAATCTTAGGACATGTACAAATAAAGAGAGAGTAGTTTCCCGGCATATTCCCAAAATCGGTACATTTGGACTTTTTCGGTTTATGTAAAAACCCCTTAATTAATATAAAGATGTTTATGTTCCTTCTTGTGTTTACAGTTTCCTATAGACTTTACTCTTTGATTTACTAATAGACTTTTTAAATAACAAAGGTGGAGAAAATTATTAAAAATTTAGAGTTGTCCGTTTTTTGCCCTAAATGAGCCACAAAAGTTATAAAATTCATCTTTATTAAAAATAAACACGTATTTAAATGCTAAGAGTCCGAGTTATAGGCGGGTTCTTCCGAATATCCGATATTTTTATATTTTAGTATCTTCGTCTAAAATATTATCAGCTTTTGGAACATATTGCTATACTAAAACTCTAGCATCTTTTTCTTTATTTCGTTGAATTTAATGGAAAAAAACTGCTGCATATTTGTATTTGATAATGAGAAAATACTCTTTAGTTTTTTTATTAGAAAATTTGCTATATGCTGGAAGTCCACTCACAAAATTTAATTTAAAATAGCAAACTTGAAGGTTTTGTTTATATTATAAAGCTATAAATAGATGCTCAAAATGTTCTGTAAAGACCATAATAATATTCTGAGTAAAATCAACAAACCATTTTTTTATTTCAACAAAAAAAACTATTAGACTACATACTTAACTGTTAGTTTGCAGCAGATGGTATATCCACGCCATAGATCATTTAAACGTTTAGTGCAGCAATCACACCATTCCGGACTCGTCCGCATGTTGCTCCAAACTATGTCGTGGACTATGTCCAAAATTCTCATAGCGGCGGTAATGTTTTGGACTTGTCCGGTTTCTGCCCAAAATATGTCGTCAGCAATGTTCAAAATTCTAATAGCGACGTTAATATGCTATGGGTATTTTTTAGAGAATCCGACTACGTGAAAATGTCATTTTCGCCCAAAAATGGACTTGTTCGCTTTTGGCCCCAAAGTCTTTAATTTATCCTTTCTCCTGTTCCGTCAACGTTTTCCAAGCACTGAAACATGCAGTTAATGCAGTTGTCAGCAAGTCTTAGACAACGCTGTAGTGCCACCACAAACGTTATTTTTAAACAACTACTCCCTAAAATTGTCTCCCCGCTGGGGATCGTACTTGGATTTTCTGGATTAAAAATCTAAGACTCTGTTTTAAAAATCTATCTATTATTCCTTTATATACCACTGTATTTTTACAAATTATAATAAATATCAATGAACGATATATTTAAGCTTTATAAAGTGTCAGCGAGATAAGTGTTTAAGGAGTTTACCTTTGAATTTTTTTTTATTATGTTTGTGAATATCTCAATGTCGTTAAAAAGAAAAGGATACGCTTTTCTGAAGTTCTCGGTGGAGATGAGTTCTGGGTAGTACTACTAATATAAATCTAAGATGGCTGAAACAACAAAATTCGAACAGAGCAGGAAATGCTCAAAGGTCTACGATATCCTCCTTGTTTGCCTAAATTTTACCCTAGCGATTTCTTTGGTAAAGGCGACATTCGGACGGAGTGGTTATGCCAATGCCAACGAACACTACGTGAAACTACTTTAATAGATGCTGTTAATAAACGTTTGAAGGTTTTTATTTGACACTACCTAGTATTGATCAGTTCAGAAGGATTTTATGCCACTTATTTTGCATGGGTTATATTTCGTTTGCTGGCATGTAAACTGTATGCATTGTAATTAAAGCTTAATTTTGCTTGAATTTGTTTGTTTATTCGAACCACAGCCTTCTTAAACTAAGAGCCGTGAAGTAAGAAAGGCAACGTTGCAAACAACACTGTACAGTAGGAATATTGAAATGAGTTCCTAATAAATTATATGCTTAATATAATTAATTTTTTAAGTGTTTTAAACAAAACATAGGTAATAATTTTTTTAGGATGTTTTAGACAACATATAGGTATAATTTTAAATACAATAATTGCCGTAAACAGCAATAATGTGCCTGCAAAAATTATCAGGAACTTTTCTGCCCTATACAAATTTGTTGATAAGGATTTAAAAATTTTAACTTAGGATTTTTTCTACCACTCGTTATGCATTTTTTGCGAACAGACCAATGTAGCTTTTTAAATTTAACTAAACATTTATTATTATGTAATATTTGCAATACCTAAAATGATTTGAAAGCATGTGTGTTTAGTTATAAATATAAAAACTTAATTTGTATTACATAAGATGCACTTTAAAATAACAAACGCTTTAAATAGGGTTTTCCGCTATAGTTGCCCTAAAACCGCCTTAAGTAAAAACTTTCAGAATATCTATGTATGTGAATAATATTTTTGGTGAACTTACCAGTATATTTATGCGCATTAGTTGATATGGTCCTTAGGATATTGCGGGGGTAAATAATTGTTTTTGGTGCTCTTTACACACTATTGATATCAAATTAAACCATTTTTTAAAAACACACTTAGTTAATTTTTTGCCTGTAAAATATATTTGTCCATTTACCGTATAGGTACTACTTTTACTTTTAATAAAAAACACTTATCCGGTCAATAGCGCACAACCAGACTTTTCTAATTTCATCGTATTTGGGGAAATTAAATGTTGTTTGATAACCCTCTGTTTTAATATAACTGGGGTAATTAGTTTTGCAGCCCGAAACGCAACACGTTCGTGGCATAATGTACGCCGTACGCACCAACTATACGCGCACATTTAAACGTAAAAACAACGATTGACATATTGGCACTGGTCCTATTTTTAAAACACAGTAAATTACTTATTTTTTCTTTATATAATAAATATACGATACGATTTAACTTTTAAAAACAGAAAAAACTTTTTAAGCAATCGTTTAAACTTGTTTCCGTTTACTTCAAACCTTTACTTGACATTTCTACTGTTCTGTGTTGCCAGATTTCTCCTTAACGGCTCATAGTTTAAGAAGGCTGTGTTCGAACACAACTAAGTTCAAACGATACTGCACTAGTTCCATTCCTTGGTCTAAATCCCTGATCTGATATTAAGCTCCATACTTTTACTACTATTTGAGAAGCAATGGGAAGAAGTGCTTGAAGTATATTTTCCATGGAAATTAATCTTGACGTTTTCTCAAAACAATACCACTTCCATAACTTTTTGATTTTCTATTTTTATGGAGTACCTAAATATTGATAATATTTTAATATAATTATATGGTCACGAGGTTATGAGCGTACCTAAAGAAATGGTCGTATTTAATTATCTGTAGAATCAAAGGTATTTTTCTTTAATTATTAATATATGTACATATGTATTTGTTAACTTTTAAGCTTATTATTAAATAACTTAGTATTTTTTTGAACTAACATAAAAAAAACAAATGATATGTAAATGGGTCACACAGTATAAATATCTCACCTCACGTTTTATATAATCTGACATAAGATCCAATTCTCATCAGATCACAAATATTCATTAGCAAACAAAAGATTGTTACGGTGCGTGGATTAAAATTTTCTCTTTATGTATTGTTTTACTATAATATTTTTTTATTACTTTTTGTTACAGTTACATTATTAAAATAATTATGGGCATATAAAACAAGTGTTTTCTTTTATTCGTGGTAATTCCGGAATATATTTAAATATTTAAAAACATTTACAATTGTTTTTTGGTTTAACTATTTTGTAACAAATGCATCCCCCAAACCATAAGATTGATAAAAGTAAGACATTTCATTGGCATTCGCAGTCATGCCTTTTACTATTTATAACAAATTACATTACCAGAAAATCCGAACTGCACACAACGGCACGAGAAATATACGACGTTTGCTAGAAGTTCCAATTACTCAACTTACTAATAGTTTACTACAGAACGTTCCATGGTAAACCAACTGTCTTATAATAATCTTTCAGTTTTGAAATAAAAATACTCTTAAATGTCCTTTACATGGAGATTTTTTTTATTAGTCTTTACGGAGCTAAATTTCGAAATTTTAGCAATCGAAAAGCGGTCATTTAACACGTATTTCCTATCCCTACCGTAGTTAGAGTTAGTGTGATCATTTTATTTATTAACAAACATACTTTTCTTATAATTGTTTTCAAAAAGTAGGTAATATTAATTGAAGATATAACAAATATTAAAAAAAGAAAAACCGAAGCAAGCGGTATCGTTTTTTTAAATAATAATGTTTGAAGTTAGTGACTTTCGAGGATCCATGTGAGTGGAAGTAAGTGAGTGATAGTCGGTTAAGAAAGACGGCACTAAAAGTGAGAAAGAAACCAATAGCTGTTGACTATTGGTGTCCTTTACATACCATGGAACGTCCTTAACTTCAGTTATATACCAAAAATTTTTAGCTCAAACTGTACATGAGCCATATTTTTTAAAATTAATTTTACCATTCTTACTTAATTACCTTGCCCAATTATATAGATATTTTTACAAGCTAGTTGTGATGTGTAACTTAATTTAAAAACTATTTGAATTTCTTCTTTTAAGTGAAAGTCAATAATTTAAATGTTTTTTAGAACTAAATTAGCGACACAGTAAAATTGTTCTAAGGTAAACAATACCACTTTTGCTAATTTTGTTTGCTTTTCCTTGTTACAGAAATCAAAATAATAAGCATGAAACTTTAAACGAGTAAATATGGACAATCGAGATCATGAAAAGGAAAGCTACGAAAAAAGGGTAAGCTTATTTTGCTATTTATTTATATTTAGGTTGTTTTTTACAAACTGTAATTCATTATTTTGTTTTTTAATATATAAAGGTTAAAGCAAGTAAAGGTGTCATGGAACAGTCAAAATAATACACATTGTAATCATAATGTGTCACCGCCGGGCCGTACGCAGAAAGTGATTTTGGGGGTTCTTTTTGGGGCTCCTGGGGTGGAGGAAATTGTCTCCATTGCCCTTCCCCTGCGTACGGCTCTGTATCACCGAGAAAAATAACCTCTCTAAAAAAATAAAATCAACCACTTAAAAATACAGGGTTTTTAAGTTGGTATTTTTTTAACACTGTATAAAATGCAAGAAAAAAATAACATAAAATTACGTTCGAAATGCTTTCTTGTCGAGATAAAGCGTGTTAAAGTTTAAAAAAAAATCCTGTTTTGTCATAACTTCTCTACCACTGCACAAAATTTGGTACATTTTTTTGACCATTACATTACATTTTCTGCTGTTAAAATTAAAAAAAAACACCCGTGGCGTTCTTTTTCTTCCAATTAATATTATTGTTAAAATACTTATTTACATTGGGGTTAATTTGGTTTCTTGATATTTTTGTACGACAAACGGTTTTCGTTTAAAAAAATAAAAGCTATTTTATGCAAGGCAAAATCAATAAAATCTGATATGGTGTTTTGTATATAAAATTCGTTTGTTTGTTGTTTAATTTGTAAAGTTAAACATTCAGATTACTACAATTTTAACGTCATTAAAAAGTTTGTTGCTCTTAGGAAGCTATTACACAGTCAGTAATAAAATACTATATCAGGTTTTAGGGATTTTGCCATTTATGAAAATGGCTTTTATTTTTATAAATTAAAAACCGTTCGTCGTACGGAAAATATCAGGAGGCCAAATAAACCCCAAAGTAAATAGGTATTTTAAAAATAATATTGATTCAAAGAAAAGCAGTGGCGTACTATTTTTTCTTCAAAAATATTTAATACAAATCTTGTTCGACCGCCATTGGTATTTTTTTTAAAACTTCTACAGCAAAAATAAAATGTAATGGTTAAAAAAAGTGTAACAAATTTTGTGAAAATATCTAGTGTGGGTAGGAAAGTTATGGCAAAACAGGCATTTTTCTTAAAACTTTAACACCCTGTATCGGAAAGAAAGCATTTTCAAACATAATTTTGTGTAATTTTTTTATCTACTTGCATTTTGTACAGTGTTAAGAGAAAATAACCCTGTATATTTAAAATAATAATAATAATATATAACATCCTCGTGTTCTCTTTATTTTATTCGTGGAACAAATAAGGTTAAGATAAATCGCGTTGGTGATTGTTATAACATAATTCACACTTTGCACATTTTATGCCATACCCATCTAGAAATAAGAGTAATAAAACCATATTGTTACTGTAATTATGCATTAGATAATCCCATTATAATACTAATGGAATCGAACGTTATTAAGCCTAAGGCAATAAAATAATGTTAATACAGGATGAATATTTTTAAATTGCAAAAATAACATCTTTAGTCGACAAAAAGTATGTAGAACATTATTGTTCTGTTTTTTTTTCTTGGCACTGGTACCAAGTTTTATAGTAGCCCCTGCAAAAATATAGAAGCTATTAAGGTTAGGGAACTGTTAAAAACCTGTCCCTCTTTTAAAGGTATTTTGATGGCTTCTGCTCTAGAGAAATTAAGAGTATTGCAAGTATTGCTACCTATTGCAACTCTTAATAGAGAGAGAGAGAGAGAGGGAGAGAAAATACTGCTTTTACAATTTTCTCTACAGTTAAACTACCTCTTACTTTTAGACAGTAGTCCCACCCAAACTATTAAAAGATAAAAAATATTCTTCTTTTAAGGCCAATGCCCATTTTTTATTTTTTTATTAATTATTTTTAATGTCATGCTTTTCATTTTAAAAACATAATTTTTTTTAAATAAACAAATTAACATAAACTAAACTACTAATGTAGGCTATTAACAGTTAGCTAATAATTAAATTGTAATTAATTGCTGGATTTATACTATGTTTAAAATATAAAATTAATATGTGTAATTTAATTTTAATATTATATGTACCTATTTTAGCAACTTTCTGCTTAATTAAAGAAATTAGTTTTAAAATTGCATAAACTACATTACACTGGTCTGCAAAAAAATGTCTCTTCGAATCACACACGATATTTAAGGAGTTTCAAATCAAAACGCAGTTTTTGATAAAACACAATTTTAAGAGTACCCTATAATTTTTACTCCTGATTTTATTATTTTTATTTAAAAAGTTTTTAAATTGCATTATGTTATAAGATTAATGTATAAATATAATATATTTCAATAAAAAAAAAAAATAAAATTCATAAATACAAAACGCGCATCAGTAAAAATAGTGAGGTATTCCTAAAATTGTATTTTACCAAAAACTGCATTTTGATTTGGAGCTTATATATAGATTTAATACTTTTGAATAAAGATAACAAATCAAAAAATACGTATCACACCTAGTTTTTGTGTTATATTTTTTCAAAACGCATTTTTAGCTTTAAATTTAAATCTTAAATTTAATACCTTAATAACTTAAAGACATAGTTTGTCCCAAGACAATAAGCTTGTTATTAGTTGCATTTTACTTTGTAGTTTTCTTTCTTTTCATATTTTTTTAAGGGTTTTACGGCAAATTAATGAACAAAAATCTGCAAACACTGCTTCTTAACATTTCTCATTTTATCTCATCTCTATTATGTAATAGGTGATTAAACTTTTAACCATGTTTATCTAATACTGCATCCAGATTAGCAAGAAAGCAAATCAAGGAAAAGTTTAAAAAATGCATTCTAAGGGACACGTTATTTTCTTTTGGAGTATTATTAGAAAATCAGAGTTTTTAAATAATTTGTTTCTCCTAATCCAAAATAATTTTAAAATAAGTCTTCTTTATAAGCTTTCGAATTTGCGAGCCTACAATGATTCAAATTTTTATTTTTTCCACCACTGACTCGAGGATATTTTAAGTTATTGTACCTTTACCATTCTTGTTCATGACATTTATAACAAATTTTATCAGACCTGGCTTTATAGGGAGTTAAGGTAGAACATTTTCTTTAATCAATGATTAACAATTCCAACTTTATATTTCTATGTTTCTTTTATTTTTGTCTTGTATTTTTATTTAACAAATGCCATTTTTAATTTAGATCCCAGAAGTTAAGCCTTCGATTTGGGGTTTCTAATTGTCAAACAAGATCGTTTTAAGTAAACTCAGAATAAAAGATATTGTTGTTAAGCTAATGGTACATGAAGCTGAATTGGGGTAGTTATTTGATGGGTGCTTTTGATTTTTTAAAACACCCTAGGTCGGTTAAATTATCCCTCCTTCTAATTCAAACTGTTTTTGTGTCTACAAATACGATCTGTACAAAATAAAGGAGTATTTATGCAAGAACGTCACACAAAAGACAAAATTATAGCAATTATAAAAAGGCTTTTACACAAAATTGTGATGTGCAAAAAACTAAAAGCAGATGTATAATTAACGGGGGTGGTAATCTCGACGCATAATAACCTTTTTTACCTATGCCAAAGAAAAGGTCCGAAATCCGATAGGTATTTCCGACGCATATTTAGTTACAGGTTGTTTGGTAGTTTTGTTTAGGTTAGAGGAAAAGAATAGTTTAATTAAGGAAAAAAAAGAGTTAGTTAACCAGACCTATCTGTCCAAGTATGACTTAATCATTTTATATAACTTAATTTTAATAGAAACGTCTTCCGCCTTTCAGTTTTATGGTTTTATATTATTATTAAAAAGAAAAATATGTATCTCGCTTTCTACTACATGAAAAAAATATCTATGTTTATGTAAATATTGTAACTTACTGTTTACATTTTCTTCTGTACAGGTACAGATTGCATACATAATAATAGTGCGTCGAGTTTACCCGCTGCAAAATTTGCATAATCACTACTGCGTCGAAATTACGTCCGTCCATAATTAAAACCATTAATGTTTCATGTTTCGCATTTTTATTTAAAGGAAAATTTCGTTGCATACTAGTGTTATTAAATTAGGCAAGATTGATCAGTTCTTAAGAGAAAATTACATTCGATTTTTGCATAATTTTATTCTTCGACAATATTTTTGTTAAATTGATCCCTAAAATATAGTTATTTACCTTTTATAAATCCTCTTTATGTGAGTTTTTATAGTTTTTTAAAGAATTTACAAAAAGATAATCGCAGGTGATCCATTCATACTGCCAATATATCAATCACAATGAACCTTTAAATCGAAGGACCATTTTATATTATTGTCATCCTGTATATGCAGATTAAATTGGGTTGGTACTAATGTAAGTTGAATTTAACTAAAAAACCTTGAAATCTAACCACATTTATTTATTGTGACATAACAGTGTGTGTAAAACCAACAATGAAAATGAAACATTGAAACCCAAGAATGCTGTTTTGTTATTGTGCCATTTAAATTAAAAATCAGCAGACTCACCTTTATTATGTTTTTATTACTTTTTTTTTTCGTTATATGTTGGTGCTCAACAAGTTTGTGAGTAATCATGGGGTACTATATATATCATACCTAGCAGATTTATATGCAGGAATACTTGAAATACAATTATTATATGAATGTGCAAACAAGTCTTTGTAAGTTGATACTCTTTATGACGCTTTACCACCTAATTATAATTATTTTGGCATCAAAGTAAGGTCAAAATAACAAAAACATTTATAACTTTTTTATTATAAAAATAACATAAAGTTCCCTTCCCTTTAAAATCTGTATACGGCTTTATTCTGTGACTAATCTCAAATATTTTTTATTCGTAGTAAAGTAGTTTTGTTTTTGAGGTATCCCAACAGAGCGAGTTTAAGATAATTTTTTACTTATAAACATAGTTACTAGATTTTTGGAAAATATTTTTATTAAAATGTATACAGGGTGTCACTAAAAGGTGAGGACAAAATCTTAGATCAAAAGTAGATGATTTCGGAGGTACATCAGGGTTTCAAACATACGTATGTGTATTCTGGTTTTAGTTTTTTTTTAAATAATTTTGTCAACATTAACTGTATTGTCACAATATTTGGTTAGAGGGGTTTTGGGAGGTGGGAAATACGAATCTGCTATTAATAGTTTTGTAAACTCCAGAGTGCGCCTTCTGCGGTATCTTGCAAAATTAAAAACGAAATAACCTTTTTAAGCTACTATGTATGTAATTTTTGGATACAAATTCCTACTCTTTAACATATTTTTTATAAAAAAAGGTATACGTGGTAAAGAAAAATATATAAAGAAAAGTTCAATTAAACATATGTCCTAAATGCCTTAACTTTTGAGGTACATTAAAGTTTCAAAAAAAAAAAAAAAAAAGATTTTTACCAATCTGTATCTCAAAAGTGAAGACATTTGGGACATACGTTTATTTATTTTTTTTCTCTTTAAAATTACCCAAGGATTCATACTCTAAAAGATCAGCATCTTATTTTAAAACACCCTGTATAGCTTAGACCTGGCCAAGCAGGAAATTATTTTTTTATCTGGATATCTTAAAAACGGCTGCTTAAATTAACTTTTACCACGTATACCTTTTTATGTAAAATATGTTGAAAGATAAGAGTGTGTATTAAAAAATTACATACGGAGTGGCTTAAAAAAATATTTTGCTTTTAATATTGCAAGATACCACAGGTGGCGCCCTCTGGAGTTTACAATACTAATGATAGCACAAGATTCATTTTCTCACCTCCCAAAACCCCTCTAACTAAATATTGTGACAATACACTTAATGTTGACAAAATTATTGATAAAAACTAAAATCAGAATATATATGTTTAAAACCCTGTATCTCCGAAATCATACACTTTATGACATAGGTATTTTGGGTAAGATTGTCATATTTTAGCCTCAGGAATTTGTGGTAGCATTTTTTTCGATCCTTTTACAGACACCCTGTAAAATGAACTAGGGCCGTATTCTTGATGCTTAAAAAAGATAACAATAGAAGAAGACGTGCCAGGAATATCTGTGCCAATCCTAAAGTTATTTCAAATTTATACATTGGGCCATATGAATAAAAAAGAAGCAAATGGTTTTGCTTATAAGTAAAGGTATTCATCATAATATAGAAATAAAGAAGGATTTACTTCAAACATATGGGCATTCGCTTACAAGTGCGAGTATTTACTTATAGAAAAGTGTTGCTGCTATTCAGTAGGTTCAATTTTCCACAAGTAAATACTCGCACTTGTAAGCAAATGCTCATATGTTTGAAGTAAATACTTTTATTTCTATAATATGATCAATACCTTTGCTTATAAGCAAAAGTATTTGCTTCTTTTATTCATTTGGCCCATTGTCCGTATTTAAATTCTAATTCACACAACGTTTCAGGCAGTTTTATCTCTTTCCGTTCTTAGAAGTAAACTTATTAGGTTTCTTTCTAATACATTTAACCTCATTATTGATGTTTGTTTCATTTGCTTTTGCTTTATGGAAATAAATAATGATCACCTATAAACGAGCGATTTTTGAAATATCGCAACTAATAAAAAAGATATATGTATATACAGATGTTAGGCTGCTGATTACCCAACTTTGAAGGCAATTATTCGAAAAATAATTAGAGTGGCTAAACAGCAATTACAAAATAAGACCCAAACAGCAAGCACCGTGCTAATGTCTTCCATATCCTGCAGAATGGTAGTCGTTTAAGCAAATTGCAACAGACATGAAGAAATTTTTAGATCAGATATTTCTCGCACAGAAGCCGGATGCAGCAGTAATTACTATTACGTTACCTAAACAATTTGTAAAACTGAAATGGTATAAACGCGTATTAGGAATTAGATTTAACAGAAAAACACGCTGTAATGTGTGGTTTTTGTTTATGTATCAAGACCAACCGTGTGACAAATCCGGTGTGGTGTGAAGAATTTGTAAGCGTAAAATTAACATTTACAAAGTTATATAAATTGTTTTTTTGAGAACAAGTCTTGCATTAACGCATCTAAAACAAATTACTAAATTTATATTTAAAGACTCAGGGAAAAAAGATAAATATCCATGGAAGATGAACTTGAAAAACACTAATTTAAGGTCTAAAGCCAAATAGTTTAGTGTTAAAAAATCACAAGTTTAAAATAGATTCTAAGGCAATAATTACGTAATATTTAGATAAACATCATTATTATTAGAATACAAGACAGAGCTAAGTGATTTAAGGGGTTCTGTGGGTTGGAACATTAAAAAAATGTCTTTTTTGTTTTTTTTTCTTATTAAATAGTACAAAATGTTTAAAATATCTAAAGTTAAAATTGATCCGAGTAAAATTCCAACAGAGAGACCCTTCAGAAGTTCCGCTCATCAACCAAGTCAGTGCAGCATTTAAAACCTTAAACGCATTTATCTCAAAACTCCATTTTTAGGTCGGTGGACACGATGCTCGAAAAGTTATGAAACGATTTTGTTCAAGTTTGCACACATCTTTGAATCTTTAAAGTAACGTTATTAAGGGATTAAACGAAGTATTTATTATTAATATTATTATTATTATTATCACAACTAATTTTTTCGAGCCCATACATGGCGAAAAATTGACCAACAAATGTGTTTTTTTTCGTTCAAACTCTGTAAAAAATTCAAATTTTATTATTTTTTTCTTCGATCAATAACGAGATTTATCCATCTACTAACGAAATATTTTTGGTTTTTAATTTTGGATGAACCAGTAATGAGTTATGCTGTCCACAGTAAGAGAATATTTTTTTAAACGTCAAGGGAGATGAGGTACCAACGGCTGAGTTTTCGAAATTTTGTAATAAAAATTTGATATTTTGAATTGTTTATAACAAAAAATAGTAAAAACCCTTTTTGACCCTCTAAAACCCACCTAACCCCTTAAGTACCAAAATTAAAAATTCCCAATATTCAAAGAATGTAAAGCTGTACATACGGGTGACCTGAACTTTGGAGTTCGTTTGCAATCGCTAGGGTGAAACTGTTACTGGAATCTCATAGCGGAATATTGGCACTGGGATCTTATAGTGGGATATTATTGCAAGTTGCCTTATTAAGCTCGGGTATTATTAATACCGGCCTTATGTACCCTGCTTATACCCATAATTTAGAGTTATTGCAAATCATGTTGACAGTACCATTAACCTGAAAAGGGGAAACAAATTTTAGTAGTTTTTCTTTATTGTTTTGTGTTGTTGGGTTTTGTTTTACACAATTAGAGAAATACATTTGAAAAATCAAGGTTTTAAGTATTTTTACTTTGCTCGTCAGCTGTTCGGTTTACACGAACAGTTTCGAAGTTAAAATAAGACCAAAATAAGGCACAACCTAAAACCGACATAAATAAAGCCAAGCACTATCCTTATTAAGGGAGTCCCACCATGCAACTGCGCAAGCTCAGATGTCAAAATAAGGCCGGTATTATTAGTGCCTGGCCTTATTTTACTGTGCAATATTTCTCTATTGGCGATATAACATAGAACCTATTAATGGACAAAAAGAATATTTATACATTGGCACACAGCTCTTTAACTCTTTAAGCATATTATTAGGAACTTGGAACGATGTCAATAAAAAAAAATTTTTATTATGTGTATTTTTGGGGGTAATAAATTTATTAAAATTTAAATAAAAAACTTAGTTTTGGTTCGTAGTTATTAAATGCTTTTAGAAACACAAAATGTGTTTTAGTTTTATGGTAATTTTATCAAAATGAAAAGGCCAAAACATGCCCCCATATCTATCACAGCACACATCTTATACACTTTTTACATGATGATATGCTATGGTCTTTTGGCAGGTGGGTGTTTTTTAATCACTGATTTATTTTATGACTTAAAATGGGGTTTTTCTTTGATGGTTGGGGACGGGTTTTAGGCCATTGCATTGTAATGCATTATAATAAAGCAAAGAAAATCTGTTATTATTTTATTTCCAAATGTAAACTTGGATTGCTACCATAAAGCACTCACTAATATTACTGATATTTAAAAATTGATGAGTAATTTAAGAACAGAAATGGTACTTTGGCTTTACTGATTTAAATTATTCATAGTAGGGAACATTAATAGCTATTTATTTAAAAAGTTAATCTTCAGAAAAATTTAATTTCATAAAAGAAGGGAGTATCCGATAGACATAATAACTGCTAATGCCATAGTCCAAAAGTGACTCCAAGAGCAAAAGAGAAAAAAATTAAATAAAAATCGATTAAAAACTTAACCCTATTTTGTTCCGTGTTAAAAACAATAATTAAAACATCAATTGCTCAATAATGATATTCCGTAAATCTAATTCGCAATAGCTGTAAGTGTATCCTTTTTCATCTTGCACAGTTAAACAGAGAAGTATTAGTACACATATAGACATTTTACGAACATTTCTGATGTTTAGTCTATTGTAATACAGAGTACCAAAAGTGCAATTATCGACTTCTCGAGGAGAAATCTACGATAGAAAGCGAAGTGTAGAATTCTATAGAGCACGGAGTCCCGCTGCAGAAGAAATAACTACTGAAATAAGGAAGTTTTTTTTTTTGCTAAGAACAGCACCATCTAGACTCTCTCGCTATTTAAATAGCACTTTTAACAACATGTAAACAGAGCAAATAATTTCTAAAAAGTTTGCGTTTGCAAATGCATACTTCGTGAACTTGCTCAAACTGTTGACTTTGCTTTATGCCACCCATTTTTACTGAAATATGGCAATACTGCTTTTACCTACTACCTTGTTTGTTTAGTCTAGGCTAACCGTAAAAGTAATACCACAATACACCGTGTGTAACAGAATCTAAAAATATAAATCGTGAACTTTGCACGGTTCGCACGTACCGGTCATTAATCTGCTGTAATATTTTAATTTTAGTACCTTTTTATTGGACATAAATATTTCAGCTGAAAACGATAATTACCCTTGTTTACTGTTTAATAAAATACATATTTAAAGGGTTAGTGGATAGCGTGAAATTCAATACCTTCTGAATAATGTACTTGTTTTATTAATTTCATTTTATGAACATTTTATATATAAAAAAAAACATTTAAAAATCGGAAAACACATTTTATACAGCGTGTCTTCGGAAGTTCTTACCAAATGGGAAACTTTTTAATTATCTGTATTTAGCATCACCATTAAATAAATATTTTAAAGAGCTTTTAGAAATTACCACATTTGAGATGTCTATTTCTTGTAGTTTAAAAAATATGGCATCCATCCATCCAAATCAAAAAATTAGGTTAAATTTCCATAATCGTATTTTCATCTCCAAGCTATAAGCAGTAAGTTTAGTGTCGAAGATAAAATAGACACAATCAACTACTTTTACATATTAAGTTTTTCATTTTCTTAAAGCTCTTTAAAATATCTTACTAATGATAATGCAATATACATAGTGTTTTATTTAAAAAATTAGTTTACTCTAGTCCCGAGATTAGCCATGTTTCCGAAACTATTAAAATTTGGATATGTCACATGTGGACTTTTTTAAAGCTCTTTGATAGATTTTTTTTAAATGATGATATACACAGTGTTCCATTTAAAAACTATTTTTTTGTAATAAATCTAAAATTCGACGTTCAATTTTTTTTTATTTGGCAGCACGTTAATCAGCGGAAAAACTACTACTACTTTAGTAATTTAACCGACTTGGTATCTCCAATAATAAGGAAGTAAGCAATAGTGCCGACTTAAGAATGATCACCCTGTATATTTTAAGGAATTATTTTAGTTTTAAATAAAAATATTTAATATTTTCTTATAATTGTTTTTTATTTTCAGAATTCAAATACCGAATACCTCCCTACAAAATGCCGAATCACGAGACCGCCACCCCCAGCCCAGCAACAAATCCTTTAAAATTTGTAAAAGTCGCACCGTGTCCTTTATTTCAAAAAGCTCAAGAACAAATAAAAAAGTTGAAGAGATCAAAAAAGAACGAAAAGAAATACGAGATGAAACGGAAGACTGGCAACAGGTGAGCAGATTTTTAGGAGCTTAATGTGGTTAAATAGATATTCCAATATCCTCTAGGGTTTTTTTCACCGGGAATAAACGTTCAGGAAGTCATAATGTTTTAAGAGGGTAGTTTATAAAAAAACACGTATTATAAGAGTACTGACGACGAAGGTAAAACGTATACAAATTAGAGTGGGTCAAAAAATCCACTTTTTTTTCATTAAAAATATATCGAAAGTATTGTTTAAGGTAACAAAAAATATCGTGGAGGTTTAAGCCCTTTATATTATATTTTAAGAAAATTTTAATGAGCTACATAATTTTTTAAATAAATTTACTTCTTCAAAAGTAATTCTACGTTGAAGTTGAATCCCAAAGTAATGTCAACATCGAATAACTTTTTAAAAAGTGAATGTATTGAAACATGTTAAGAGACCTTTTTGTAGCTCAACAAATTTCCTTTAAAGTAGGGATCGACCGATATGATTTTTGGCCGATACCCATTACTTAGTTACAGTAGTTAACGATATACCAATACTGATATCGGTATCGGTCGAATCCTACTTTAAAAATATGTATTGTATTTATTTAAATATTGATTTTGCAGTAGTAATAAAAATTTACAAAAAAAAATTAGAGAACAATTTGAGAGTTTTGCATAAAAAAATATTGTTTTTAAAAACTTTTAGTAGCGAAAATAGACCTCTTAATATAATATTAAGGGCTCAAGCCTTTACGATAATATTTTTTGACGCCAAACAATATTTTTATATATTTTTCAAAAAACACAATATACAATATATAATAGTATATTTCATTTTCTTTCTTAATGTTTGTAAAGGATGTTATTCAAATTTTATTGTTTTTTTTTTTTTGAGTCAACACTTGCATTTTACACAGTTGTCTAACTACTCGGAAAATCTTTTAGTTATGCCCATCATGCATACATTTTTAATTTTAATTACTAAATATTTATTTAGTTACTATTTTTTGTGAATTACAGAATCTTGACAATTGGAAAAGCAGTCGTAGAAAAAGACAGGAGCATATAATAGAAAGGGTTGTAGAAGTTAAAAAGTTGACTGAACAAGAAGAACTAGAAAAGACAAGAAGAAAGAGCAAGACTTTTAGTGAGATGATGGAAGAAAGGTAATAAAAAATAGCACAAACTATTGTAGTTAGTAATTACAGCGAGTAAAAACTCACTGCCCACGTTGCCGTACCAAATTGTCGCTAATTGTATCGAAAAAGAAACTGAACAAATATGATTAGTTAGTTTAAAAGTTTTCTTGTATACAGGGTTGTTTCTAAGTAATGGGTCAAAATTCAACTGAAGACGTTTAGATATTGTAATTAGACTAAACTTACCATAGCACAAAAGTTGATATTAACTAAGGTACAGGGTATCAAAGATTAATTTTTTTAAATTATTTTGATAATATTTAATACGTTTTAAATGTTGTAATTTAATTCGGTATTTAGGGGTTTTCTGACATAAGCTATTCATACCTGATGTTAATTTTTAAGTGTTAACCAGAGGACGCCATCTACACTACTTTGAATTTCTCGAGAACGTCCCAACTTTTGTGTGTTACTCTGTATGTACCATTTAAGTTAACCAGTAAATGTTTCAATGCTTTCTACACAAAAAGGTTTACTTTGTAAGAATGGCTCTGGGCCACCCTTTTCAAGATATTTTTATTTAAGTGGTTTAGTGCAACCAAAAATTATATGGGCAAATACATTACTTATATCATTCGTTTATGATGAGGCAGTTGAAGTTATGGCTAATACGCTGTTTTTAAGGGCATTTTTGAGTTGCACTAAATAACTTAATGGCGAATTTCTAGAAATTGGTTGCTCAGAGCGATTCTTCCAAAGTATATTTTTTTACTCGGATTGTACATACAGGGAAGCACAAAAAGTTTCAGAGAAATTTAAAGTAGTATAGGTAGCGTCCTCTAGTTAACACCTAAAAATTAACATCAGGTATGAATAGCTTATGACAGAAAACTCCTTAATACCGAGTTTTATTACAATAATCAAACGTATTAAAAAAAAAAGATTTTTTTAAACTGTCACACCCCGTATCTCAGTTAATATCAACTTTTGTACAAAGGTAAGTTTGGGTAAACCGCAATATTTTAAGGTCGCGAATTTAAGGTCTAGTTGAATTTTGGACCATTATTTAGGAGTATGTAAAAAATTTTAAGTGCCGTCTTTATTAATTTGTGAAAACAAAAATTATAATTATTCTAAAACGTTTGCTGTTTTACGTTTGTGGGATTTACAAATTTGTTAAATTATTTTTATATAACATTAAAAGGTAATAAAAAATAATATAATTTTAGGTTAAAACCTTTTTAACCGAATACAAGAAAGATCAGAATAGTATTAATTATCTGGTACTACTACCCGGCATACCTTTATTCTAAAGTAACAGGTTTATCTCGGTGTAGAAGCAAGTAGTAACATCTTTTTTTCTCTTAGTCAATAATGCAAAATTATTACACTTTCTACAGCATGTTAAAGAAAATCAAAGGTACATTGGTTTGACATACAAATGTGGACGCCACTGTTAAATAAGAACTGTTCCAATTCTAATTAAAACTAGATCTTGCATCGCATACCTTTGCGATGCGAGAGAATGTTGCATTATTTATAGACCAATAGTTCAAAATTTAGACATCTTGTTGCATCTTACTCCAAGGCGATATTTTTAGATTCACTTTTGAGAGTTTTGCCATCGGGATTTATGTCGGTATGTTGTTTTATCTGCTTTTTTATTGCATCATATACCTACCTTAGCAATGAGGTAGCAGTATCATGTTTAACAAGACCAATTCGGACTTACAAATAAAAATATTTTATTTTGTAGCTAATAAATTATTAAATATAAATAGTTTTAAGTGGCTAAATGAAACAACAAAAGTATTTTAAGAAAGATAATTTTGTACCGTCCAGTAAAAAATATAAAATATTTATAAGGGAAATGTAACATAAAAAATCATAAGCAAAACTTCCTTTTTATGAATATGTTTATTGAAATTTCCCCAAAAACAAATTACAGAAATTCTTCTGTTGTCCCCTCCCCTGACGATCTATTAAGGGTGTAAATTTATCTTAAAAAAACATGGAATAAATTGTTATGTTTTTTAAATAAAAAAATATACATTTTAAACTTAAAGTTAAAAATAGTTTTTTTTATTAGCGAATAATTATTACCATCAGTTAACAAATTAGCTATTGCTTCAAAGTCGCGAAAATGCACTTTAAGAACTTAAGAAATTTCGAAAAAAAATATTTTTAAACCTACTTAATAAAACAGCAGTAATCAATAGTGTAAAATATTGGTTATGGTTTCTGGGGAAAATTGGGGTTAAGTTAGAAAAATATATTATTTTAAAATTCTTTACAAGGCAGTGAAAAAAATATTTAAAATAAAAGCGTTTAAAAGAAAATGTTTTATAGCTTTTAGCAATTTAGATGTAGCAAACATTTGTCTGAAAAAATGTTTTTTTTATATAAAAACCCAAAAATGTTAGGTATAGTTAAGCCGATCCATGCACACTACGTAAATTTGATATGCAAATGACGAATAACAATTTGTGCAATTTTTAATCAACCCTTGTAACAAGATCAAGATAAAAAGTTCAGATTAAACATCGTAACTTACTTTACGGCGTATTTTGAGATTTCGGGGGTTGGGGGTCAAGGGTTGATTTTCGGGGATTGCGCCCTTTGAAACTTTTAATCATCATGAATAGAGATACCTCTGTGTGAAAATTCAGATCAATATCAAAAAACATCGTAACTTACTTTAAGGCATATTTTGAGATTTGGGGGAGCGTGGGGGTCTGGGGTGGCTGATTTTAGAGGGTTTCACTCATTGGAACTTTTGATCAGCATGGTGGGACCTACGTCTGTGCAAAAATTCAGATAAATATATTCCTTAAACATGGGTGGTGCCCATGGGGACTTTTGTTTAGCATGCTAAGAGCTACCTCTGTGCCACGTTTTAGCAAATTTAACCGAGGGCACAACTCTATAAGGTTTGTGCGGGGTCCTTTGACATGCTTTTTATAGAAAAACTGACTGTCCAACTATACTTTGAACCAAGTTCTTTGATATTTTCATTTACATTTTCAAAATAACTAAAATACATTTTTGAACACAATTTATTTTCATTAAAAAAAAAAAGAGAAATGCATAATATTTTTTGCAAGAAGTGTGTCGACTTGACATGCATCGGCTCTTTGCAACATTTTTTAAAGTGAGAATCCGTTTATACTTAACGGATTAAATGCAGCAAAGTAGTACCTACTTATTCTTTTACCATAAAAAGTAGAAGAATGCTTGTTGTGTTGGAAAAGCTCTAAAATTCAAATTAGATTTGAAAAGGTTAGTTAGCAGATTATAAAAACCTAAACAAACCGTAAATTGTCTAGGTGATCTTTTTAAAACATTTTCGCGGTACTATTTGTTGTAATACATCTAGAACACAAATAAAAGAAATGGGAATTTAGCGTTAATTGTTTAAACAAAAATATCTCATTTCCATTATAATGTGTTAAAAGAATTGTTTGTGGGTATAATAATACAGATAATATATTATGGGTGACACCGTTATTTGCAACTATTAAATTCCTAATTATATACCTAAGCAAGGCGAGGTTTTATTTTTACATGCCACTTGTTTTATTTACGAAAAGCAAATATAAAATTGCAAAATTTATTTTTCCTTGCATTTTTGTATTATATGGTTGCAGCACCAATAATGTAGGATAGAGAAAATCTTATTAAATAACATATTTTTCTCCAATTATGTTGTAATTTAACGCTGTTATTTATGCAATGAATATATTAAAATTTCTTTCTCCGTTATTTTTTGAATGGGACAAAATATCGAGATCGGGCAAAATTTGGAGAGAGGGCACTCGCAACTGTTTTTTTCAAATAGAAAAAAGGCTTTTGTAGCATCTCAATTTAAATATTTTTGATTCTCTACTTAACGTCACTTTGCTTTTGAAAATTGCCCAAGTCGTTTCAGACTTTCGAGTCAATGCCATTTAAACAGCACTGTTTGTACGGTATTTAGCAAAATTTCAAACAGCTCTAAGTTTGGAACGGCTTGGCTGATTTAAAAAGATAAAAATGGCGTTAAGTAGAGGATCAAAAGGCTTTTAAAACGGATGTACATGACTTCCGTTTCCATAAAAAAATTGCTAGTGCCTCCTTGGTACTAGGCCCCTTGAGTGAAATCAGTATTATGCAAAAAAGTAGTTGTAACACACTTTTACCCAAATTTTCCCCGATCTTGATAACTCGTCCCATTCAAAAAATAAAGAGGGGAGAGGACTTTTAATATCCTTACTGCAGAATTAAGAACACCTAACCGAATATTTTTGACAAGAAATGTACGCCATGGACTTTCGTGCAATTTTTATATTTTCTTTTAAAAGGGCAAATAGGAATTCATTTTTATTATATCCTAATTTTTTTGTATCTTGGTTAGATTTGCAAAAAAGCCCCTCAATTACATATCCCTTAATTATACAAAAACATGGAGATTAATTTTTCCAACGAGAACTAACGAGTTTTACTATATTAGGTATTTTTATAGTCCTATTAAATTTATAACAAAATATGCCAAATAGTAATTATTTAAAACCTGTACTAATGAAGATCAAAGATAAAAAAAAACACTAGGGTGTTTCATTTAAAAGTATTTTTTTTCATTTAAAAGTATTTTTTCTTCGCGGTCACATAAAAATGTTCTTTCAAGTCGAAAAAACATTCTGGAAGTTTGAGTCCTTAATTTACTTACTTAGTTTCTTTTTTTTAAGTATTTCCATTTAAAAAGCATTTATTTTTTATTTTATTTTCTTTAACTTTCCATATATTGGCCAGGTTTTGAGCTATAGTGTTTATTACCATAATTTTTTACAGAATATTCGCGGTTTTTAAAAAGGCCCTACATCATATTTTTAAGTTAATTTGCGTTGATTAAAAAATATGTAAAAAGTATAAAAGTGATTTTTAGAGCCACTACAAGTAATGCAAGAAACTTGATGTAGCGCATTTTAAAAACCGCGAAATCTCTGTAAAAAATTATGCTAATAAACACTATGGCCTAACACCCGGCCACGATATAATAATTTAACGAAAAAATGATAAACAATACATTGTCTTCAAATTGGAAAACTTTAAAATTAAAAAGGAAGTACTTTAAATAAAAATTAAGGGCTCAAACCATAAAGATTTTTTTTCGACTCGAGAAACAAAATTTTTGTGTCCGCGAAGAAAAAAACATAAAAGTTTTCAATGAAAAACCTTATTAAACACATTTATAGATGAGTAAAAATGTAATAATTAAACATTGCCTGCTAAGCCTCCATTGTCACTATTTTTTATTTCCGAAATCTCCCGTAACTAAAACTAAAATTTAAAAGTTGTTTTTTTGCAATGTTTACAATTTTCCTCGCAGTTAGTTCTGGTTAGGCCTCTAACTCACAAATCGAGCAATGCTCCCTATTTATTTATTTGCATAGAGGGCAATTGCAGAACTTCTTTCATACCGTTGATTATTTTAATGTAATTGAATGTCCCTAAACGACTATATTTTAGCTGTTTAATGTAGGAATGCTGGCGTTTCTCTTATTTTATAAGACTGAAATTACAAGACAAAATTAAATTAAATTATAAACGTACTTATTTGATGATTTCAGGATAAGAAGCTCTGCAAATTGTCAGGATGGTCTAATAGACTACCCATTAATTATAATCGTAAAAAATTATGCGCTAAGAAAAGTATGATTTAAAGGTGAAATAATTAAAAAAATAACTATATTTTTTAAGTTAACGTTACGGGTGGTCAGTAACTAAAAGGTATTAAGGGCTTTTAGATTTTAAATATTTTAATCATTACATAAACATCAATAAATGAAAGGAATAGGAGAATAAAATAAAATACATACGTTATGTTTAATTATAGGAACGACAACAATAAAATACTGTTTAAAATAGTTTTATAATAAAAACAGGCTATCTCAACATGTCAGTAGTTTTTTAAAACTGATTTATACCATATATTTATATTACATTTTCCTGTTTTAATGGGAAATCATAAAAATGAACAGTATTTATAGAAAGCAGTTTTGGGGCTTTAATTTTAAATCCCAAACATACGACTACAACCGAGGTCTTTTAACGGATGATGGTAGTAGAACAGTTTTATATAGTTACATGATTACATGGGCATACAATATTACAGAAAAAATATACCTATTTGGAAAATTATTAAAGTTATATTTGCAAAATATAATTTATACACATAAAAATATCAAAAAGTAGTATTTCTTATAATTATATTTGGGGTCATATTGGTTTTAAATGGCGTCATTATTGCTACCTAAAATTGTACCATTATAAGGGTCAACTAATATGGACTAAACAAGGCTATATTTGTTTTGAATTTCCTCGCATTAAAAGAAATAAAAACATCAATCATTACATGCATTTTTTCCGTAGAATCTAAAAGAATAAAAAAGGAGACTTTTTTTTATTTTATACGACATTTTTTTAAGGAAGAACCACATTTATTTGTTTTTTTTAAATCCTCTCACTTTTTTTCAATACACTTAGATGGAAATATTTATACAGTGTGTCCCAGAATAGGTGTTACAAGAGGACAAATAGACCAAAATTTTAGTCCAATTGGTATTATAACTAAAAATATGAAAAATGCCCAAGAACTAACTACTTATATTTTTAAAAATAGAATACAATTGTAGAAGTAAATGTTGTAGAGCAGTGAAGGCGAACCATTGGCACGCGTGCCCAAGTTGGCACGCGAGATAAAAAGTTGGGCACGCGTGCCCAAGTTGGCACGCGAGATAAAAAAATTGGGCACGCGAGCATGTTGTGTTTTTCTTTTCTTTAATTTAAGTGGAAGTAAAAATAGTTGAATGTTTTTTTTGCTCTTTAAAATTTAGACTACCTGAAAAGGTTCGCTTGTTGTAGAGAATGAATTGAATTTTATGTCAAAACCTAAAGTTAAAGCATAAGAGTAAAAAATGTAATTGACAATTTTTTACATTACGCATTACAACTTAAATAATGGGCCAGAGGAAACAAAATTTAACAGAAAACTGAATAATTTTAAATATTTTTGTAATATTCGCTGCCTTATGCCAAGTATTTTAAAAATTGTTAATGCATAATGTAAAAAATTTACAAAAATATTTTTTTACTTAAAACTTAAACATAAAATTTAATTCACTACAACATTTACCTATACAAATTTGTCATACTCTTCGTCATTTTTCATATTTTTAGTTATAACTCGCCCTGTATATTATTAAATCGGAGTAAAACGTTGTATTTATCAGTTTTGGACCGTGCGACCAGTTTTCCTAAAAGAACGTTTAAAAATTCTAAAAATGTTGGTCCATTTGTCCTCTTGTAACACCTATCCTGGGACACACTGTATATTGATTAGTTGTATAGCAATAATAAAATGAATTAAATAATATGCTTTATAGTCTAAGTTCTAGATAGGATGCGATCTTCAGCTATCTGTTAACCGGATAAAAACTGTTTTGTATTAAATATATTAATTAAACAAGGGGTATTTTCGTAGGGTTGTATGATTAATTTAAAAAATACATTTTAAAATTTCACCTTGTATAATGCCAAATTTTACTATTTTTAAATTCTTAATAACTGTAGAAGTTTAAGAATTATTTTTAAAGGTTTTTTTTTATTTAAAAAACACAATATTATGTAACAATGTTTTTTAACCCAAGGAAAACCACAAATATGGCTTTGTTTAGTCCTCGTTGGGTAACGTGTACTACTAATTCTAAAAATACTTGTAGTTACCTTTTTTTTAACTTATAGAAGTCAAAAAGGCAGACCAAAAGTCACGATTCCCATATATAATGATGACGATTCTAATGATTTGAGTGACTATGGCATTGGTAGTAGCAGTTCGAAAACTAACAGCATAAAGGATGCTGACACCGATGACAGTTCTAGTATTCTGGTAAGTTTTAAAGAACCTTAATTAATGTATATTGTTCTTTTATAAATTAAATTTTGTAGGACGAAAAAGAGCATCAAAATCTTGACTCATCAGCATCTAAAGATATATTATCGTTAAACCAAAGTCAAAGTGAAGATGAAAACGTAAACAGTGTGTTTAAAACTAAAGAGCAGCAACCACCAACGTACCTTAATAATAACGTTAAACCTCTATTAAGTCCTTCTAAAAATATCAATATTTTAAAGCCAAAACCAGCGGTACCACCTAAGGCCTTAACAGTTAGTCTTGACAATAAATATAGTGAGAACAACTTTAACAAAGATTCTACAGAGCAGTATACATATGAAGGCGCTATTCAAGATTATAGATCTAGAATTCAAAGTAAGATAAAGGTTGATGAATCTATATTTACAAAGAACAAACAAGTCAACAAATCTAAAGAGTTTTCAGAAGCGCAAAGTGTGCTTCCTAAGGGTGAAATTTCAAAAAGAAAGGGACTTTTTGAGTCCTCTAAGTCTGTTGAGATTACCCACATGGAATCAACAAGCTCCAGAAGGTTATCTGAAGACTTTGTTACAACCAGAAGTATTAAAGATCGTTTAAAGAGTCTTGAAAATTCTACTGATCTATCTCAGGCCAAAATTGACAGAAATGAAATACAAGTTTCAGTAAAAGAGAGGTTGGCAAACTTTAATAAACAAAACGATAGTGAAAATAAGTTTGTGGAGAAATCAAATAATAAAATAAGTCATTATCTCTTGGATAAGTCAAGTAGTATGCCAGCCTTTGAAAATCGCAATAAAACTTCTTCAGTATGGAAGACAGATCGATGTTCTAGTCCTGAAACAGAAATTTACATGAATAAACTTAATATGTTTAACCGTGATTTGGATAATCTTATGGGTGGTAAAACGGTGGAAGATAATTTGGGTGACTACTGTAGCTCTAATTCAAACTACCCTCCTTCCACATCTTCTATGGAACTGATTGGGGTACTTTCTGATAGAGAAGACAGTGGAATCCATACTGCTGATGTATCCTGTTCAGTCAGTCAAGCTGATGAACCTATTGATACTGACAGTGAAGCTATTTTAAATACAATACCTAATTGCATTGAAAAATTAAAGAAAACGGAGGAACATCTCAGAAACCAAATTATTAACGAAGAACCAATAGTTGAAAGTAATATAAGTAAAGAAGAAATTAAACTAGAGAAAGTTCACAAAGTTCAGGATGAAAAGATCACGTTTTCAAAAGAAGAGATAATTAATTTTACCAAAGAGTTTTTAAACTCATTGATCAAAGATGCAACGGAGGAGATTGCTGAAAGATCACAGAAAGCACAAAAATTAGCTGAAGAATCTAAAAAACAGAGAGAAACAAAAGATAAAATTAAAACACAATTGGAGGAAAAACAAGCAGAACAGAAACCGGACCACCAAACAACTGAGAAATTACCAGATAACGTACCTGA
The DNA here is from genome assembly GCA_014170235.1 of Listronotus bonariensis. Taxonomy (NCBI): domain Eukaryota; kingdom Metazoa; phylum Arthropoda; class Insecta; order Coleoptera; family Curculionidae; genus Listronotus; species Listronotus bonariensis. The sequence goes on from JACEGR010000024.1 coordinate 420,642, forward strand.
GCCTTCAAAACCAGACTCCAAACTTGTAATATACGAAAACGTAGAATTTAAACCTTTACCTGGCAACGTACCTGTAGATTTTATTACCGCAGATTTTTCGTTGTCACCGCCCAAACTAGAACCACCCAAAGAAAGACCGCCTCCACCTCCGCCACCGGAGGAAGAAGACACTCCACCACCTAGACCCGTTAGAAGAATAAACTCGACCAAAAGGATCAAAAAAGAAATTCACAGTAAGCGATCAAGTTTCCTGGGACTTGAAGATACAAATATTGACCTTCTAGATCCAGATCAAATAATTGAGAAGCCACCAGATATTAGCACTTTTTGCAAAAAGAACAAAAACTAGAGAAATCATTATACAAGAAGATGCAGGAAGAAACTAGAAGCGGGTTGTTAAGTAAAGTTGAGAGCCAGGATTCCGGTTTAGATATCGACAGAGGACGGTTATCTAGCGACACTTGGTGCAGCAGCACCCCAAGTCATGAGCGACAAGACAGTGAGGTAAGAACTTAAATTAAACCACCAATTAGCAAGCATAAAATGCAACAAAATACACTTTTTTTAATTTATAATTTATAATTTTTATTTTTTTAGCATACAAATAGTATAACGTCGGAAGAAGATGAAATAACAAAAAAGGAACGCGAAATAATAGAACTGGTAGAAAAGGAAGAGAAATCAAGGGATAAAACTGAATTTACTAAAAGTCCGAAAACTGCAATTCCATCCCCCAAAAGCGACGTCAATAATTTTGAGCCTACGTTAGGAAGTGAGCAGTTCAAAAATCCATACTTTCCTGAGGTAATCTTTTATGACAAAAACACTAATTTAAAAATGCAATTATTTAACTTTTCTTTGCGTTGATATTTTAGGAGCTCCAAATCAGAACGCAGTTTTCGGTAATGAACAATTTTTAGAATACCTCACAATTTTTAGTGCCCGTTTTCTATCTATGAATTTTAAAAAGTTAATCGAAATATGTTATATTTATATATTTATAATATCATATATTTTGATTAAAAAACTTTTAAACATAAATAACAAAATGCGGAGTAAAAATTGTAAGATACTTCTAAAATTGTAATTTATTAAAAATTGCGTTTTGATTTGAAGCTCCTCATTTATTCGTTTTTTATCGTTAATACACCCTTAAACTTTTAAAAACAAGTTTAAATCAATCCGCTTATTCTTGGTAAATTTAATTATTATCAAATTAGCCACTAGTCCCGTGTCAACAAACTCCCTCTTACCTCGCTTAAGAGACCCAAGGTACATTAGTATTTAGGCTTTAAGCCTTCGTGGTTTGTCCAAAGATAAAAAAAAACTATAAACCTTACTTTCTTTCTCTCTGTCTCTCTCTTCGCTAAATTATTTAAAATGTTATTTTTGCGAAAGTATGACCTGCAAAAAAACAAAAAAATAAAAAAATATTAAGCAATTTTGACTTAAAACTAGTTTATTAAATCATAGAATCATAAAAACCTGTGCAAAAAATAAGATATATGTTTTCTTATTACATATAAAAGTTTAAAAAAAATAATTTTGTTAATATATTTTAGACATCTCACTATTTAAATGACCAGGATTCAGAAGTACTAAAAGTAGAACAAGAACTTCGGCAGCTGGAACAAGAAGAACTTGAACGAAAACGTGAAAATATTCTCTTTCGTGAAAGTCGTAACCGAGCTAGGCTTGCCAATAGACACTCGCTAGAAAATATATGTGATGATATTTATCCCACTTACGCAAACACCGACTATAGAAAGTCCATGTCTGATCTTCAACGCATGCCTCTTGAATTCAGAAAATCCATTAGTGATGTACCATCCGCTTATTATGAGAATTCTGATCAAGTTCAATACAGAAAATCCACAACTGATATACAACATGCATATCAATCTTCCGCTCCCGAGCAAAGAGGTTTTGTCAGTAATAATCTTCTCGCAATAGATCACAGGAAATCTATGCCAGAATTGCAGCATGATGCGAGAAGATCAGCTTTTATATCACCCCTCCCATAAATAGGCAGCCGATTATGCCTAGCACTAAACCTCTGAGAACTATTCAAAATCCTAAACCTAGGATTTTAACTAAACCTAGTCTAAAAGCACTTAGTGCCGTGCCTAGAAACAGGCATACGGATAGCTGGATAACTCTAAAAGCTAACCCTGAGGTTAAAAGTTATAATCAACATTGGGTTTTCCAAGTAAGTTTGACTATGTTAGAAGCAACATGTTTTTAACGAATTATAATTTAACTTTATAATTTGTCACAAATAATGGATTATTGTCACAAATAAAAAATTATAATTTAGTTTTAAAAATAATACCTATATTTTTACCTTCTGTTTTAGTGGATTTAGTCCCTTTTGAAAGCATTTTCAATTAATCAGATATAAAAATTAAAGTAACTAAGTAGGTGGAATTTATGACGTTTTTTATTTTAGGAAGCAGAACTAAGAAGGATACAGGAACAGCAACAAAAAGCAACGGCAGCAAAACGAAACAGTTGGCAGCAAGAAAGACAGGAAAAGCCCCTTCCTGATTCTATTATCCAAACAATTACCCAACGAGTCCAAAACAGAAATAGTCTTAATGAAAGAAACCAGCCCGTTCGAAGGTAAATAAATTGGTAATTTATGTTTAATTATACCCATGTAAAATAATTGTTCATTGTTTATATGCAAAGTAGAATAAAAGGATTTAATCATACATAATTTTTTCTTCAGTGTGAAAAAAATTTTGTTTATAATTTAAACAACTGAATCTGTTTTTAAGGACTGATATCGGTTTAAACAAAGACTATAACCACCACCCAGCCTTTGTCAATCACCAGCAAACTGTGAGCCATGCAATGACATCTGTGCCTTTTTCACCACCTGCCATAGATGACAGCTTACAAGACAGAATGTTAAGTGTCAGCGGCAAGAAGAAATGTTCTTACTGTAACAATGAATTGGGTAAGGAGGATCTAATTTAATGCTTAATTTGTTTAGTCTCAGTGAACGCGATATGCAACAAGACTCGACAGCGTACGTAGACCGTTCATTGTTGTAACATAATAGCTTGTATTTTTTTGCAGCAATAATTGCAGAGTTACACAAATCAAATAAATTTGACGTTGCTTTTTGTTTTACAAAAAGTAAATTTAACCAGCGGCATTTTACTAGAAGATATTTTTTATATATTTATTTTATGGTAGTTTATTGGGTACAAGCCAATCTACAAATAATGGGACCTCTTTGGTTAAAAAAGTTAAAAAAAAATAATTTTGTTAATATATTTTAGACATCTCACTATTTAAATAACCAGGATTCAGAAGTACTAAAAGTAGAACAAGAACTTCGGCAGCTGGAACAAGAAGAACTTGAACGAAAACGTGAAAATATTCTCTTTCGTGAAAGTCGTAACCGAGCTAGGCTTGCCAATAGACACTCGCTAGAAAATATATGTGATGATATTTATCCCACTTACGCAAACACCGACTATAGAAAGTCCATGTCTGATCTTCAACGCATGCCTCTTGAATTCAGAAAATCCATTAGTGATGTACCATCCGCTTATTATGAGAATTCTGATCAAGTTCAATACAGAAAATCCACAACTGGACCGTGGGACCTCTTTGGTCTTGATCCCCGGGGTATAGCGAGTTGACCCTGATTAGCCCCATTGATACCTCTAAACTTCGATCGCCTAAAAAAAATTTTGGCAAAACATGATAAAGTGAAAACGTAAAAAATTTAAAAACTATAAACTCAAATATTTTAACCTTATCAGTACAACGGTGGCAGACTATTTGGATTTTGAAGTTTTTTTTTTTAATTTTGTATTAAGCGATTAGCCAATACATAGGGGTCAATAGGGTTGATCAGGGTCAACTCGCTATACTCCGGGATCAGGACCAAAGCGGTCTTATTATTCGTAAATTGGCGTGTACCTAATAAACTAGACTTTAACAGATGTTTACTGGTTTTTATTAAAGAGTGAGATATTTTATGCTGCCTTTATTGAATTGTTATTAGTGACTTATTAAAAACTTTTTTCAGGGCGGGGGGCAGCCATGATAATTGAGAGCCTTTGCCTGTTTTACCATATGGAGTGTTTCAAATGTTGTGTTTGCCACATTCAACTTGGCGATGGACGTATAGGTACCGATGTAAGAGTACGAAATCAAAAATTGCACTGCCATAATTGTTATTCGAGTGACGATGGTGTCAAGTTTAGCTGCGTTTAAACCTTTTTATATATAAATTCATATGCCTATAACACTTAATTTAAACACAATAAAACCGATATTTGTAAAACAAAAAAATATTTTGACGAAAAATATGTCCCATAAAATTTCAGACCCATATTTTATTGTCCTCTTAAAGAGGATACAAGCCAGCTTGAGGCTTTTCTGGTATTTTTAACTCTTGGTGACAAAAAATATACCTAAAACTAGATATAAAATATCTTTATTTGAAATGATCTAAATTTGAGTATAACTATAGGAAAAGTCAGTATGTACTTTTTAAATATACCTAGTATATTATTAAAAAGTAAAAAAATATGACGTCTCACACCCAGTGCCGTTTCACACAGAATTTTGTCACTAGTGACAGAATCATTTTTGTGGCGTCGCAACTGTCGATGCCACATATGGTTGTTCTATGTGAAACATAATTGATTTGTAGGTATTGAAAAATTTGAATTTTTCAGCAAAATCCCTATTAGTATAGTATATAATTTTTTCTTCTGTAGACAATGTATATGAATTTATAGATAGATACCTTTCATGTTTCTGTTCTGTATATAAGAGTTTTTTTGTAAATATATATTTAAATGTTACGTTGTATTTATGTTTTGTAAAATAACGATATTATAGTATATTTCATTGTATAAGTTAAAACGTCTATGCTCTTTGAAATGTTACAGTACAGGGTGTACCAAAGTTAAACCACAACATTAATAATAAATTTGTATCTTGGAAACTGTAAGAGATATGAAGACGAACAATTGCAAAGTTACATAATTTTGCCTTACTTACTCTTAGTGCTGGCAGAATTTTTTAGAGTTACCATTTAAAATGCAGGTTGATATTTAAAATAATAAAGTTTATGATAGTCCCCGTAATAATTCAAAAAGTTAATTATCTGATTTAAAAAAAAAAGCTACACCTTTTAGAAAAGATACAGGTATAATGCAAAAATTTTAACCACTTCTATAATCTGCGAGAACTTAATGGTAAAATTTAAATTTGGTACACCCAGTAAACCTATTTTAGGGGGTGGTGTGTTTGTGTTATCTTTTAATATTTTGTTATAATCTGAAAATACTACCCCTTATTTAATGTTAAATTATTGATTTCGAAAATAGGACTGATTTTTCGAGAAACGTTTACAAATTTATATACTGCATCATCTTTAAATGTTGTAATTTTTTGATTACATTTACATTTTGTTATTAATATATAATTACTAATAAAAAACTAAAGTGCCAAGTTTTTTTGAAACTTAATATTGTAGCCTTACCCTTAATTGAAAAATCAAATTAATTAGCAAAATCAAGCATTAGCAACCCTTATGTGTAATATATGTGGATAATTGATGAGCTTGGAAAAACACATTTTGCTGCAGAGGCATTTGTTTTCATTATACATTTAAAACCTGTGCAAATCTTATGAAAATCTGTTCTTTTGATTCTAAAATGATAATACTTCTGTGTTGTAGTCTTAGTAAATTGATATACAGAATGTCTAGTCTTGCAGAGCTTATTTACCTCTTTAGTAAACGGCTAGAAGTTTTTGTTAAAAGGAAAAATTATTTTAAGAATATTTTTTTGCAAGCTCACCAATGCAATTTAACATATTCTATGGTGTTAGTTCCAACAAACAAATTGTAACATACAGTATAAAATTCATTGTATACCCTTGGTACGTTTTAGTAGTAAAGTTAATGTTAAAAAAATCCTTTAAACAAAAAAAATATTGTAATTATTAGCAATATTCCCATTATAAGGTCCTTAGATATTTATTTGTCGTTTTCTTTATAAATATTTGGTACATTTACTTAAAAATTAAATACAGTTTGTTTTATTTTTCCTTTCCTATTTTTATTTGGGGAAAAATAAGTATAATATGTAAGGTGATTCAGAATTTACCTTTTTTTTAAATTTTAACTTTAACGAAAGCTTTTAAAAAGACGATTTTCTGGAATTTAAAACAATTTATTTTTATAACCTAAAGATCAATTCAAAGTTATTTCTCGCGACTAACTACAGGGTAATACAAAATAAGACGTGGTTTAGAGATTGGGGTTAATTGTGACATCATAACGTTAGAATAAAATCGTGATAATGACAATTGTTATCCACTAAAAACTTTTGTCTTATTACCTAAAAATATTTCCATTATTGTTTTGATAATTTTTTTTGTATTTTGATGTTAACAGAAATTATTTTGTCACAATAGTTCACAAATTTTATTATTACTGGTGAAAGGTGTTAAAATAAAGGCGATATAAAAAGTATGTAACCATAACATACATAGCTGGTAAGCTGTGGTAAGCTGTGGTAAGAACTTATAACGCAATCTAGTTATCTCATTTTTAAACTATTGTAAGTTATATTATAGCTTCCCAAGCAGCAAGCTGACGTCATTATGGCGTCATTTTTAAGTCATTTTTGGTCATAGGACGTCATCAGACCAAAATTATGACGTGTTTTTGACGTCGTTAAAGTGACGTCTTTCGACGTCATTTTTTCGTCATACTAGCTCATAAAAATCTAATGACATCATGTTTAGAAAACCCGCCAGAAATTTTTTGTGACATTATATGATTCGTGTCAAAATCCAACCGAAATATCATATGACAGAAAAATAAGACTAATAAATTTACAAAATTGAAATAGGAAAAAACTCTACCGATAGATGGCGTAATGGACAATAAACTACTACGCTTATTCAACATCTTCACTTTTTATCGCCTACACTGTACCGATGAGACCAAAATAGGTCGAGACCGGTCTGCGGTTGGTGATTTCAATTAGCTTTGAAAGAAATATTTTCGGCTAGTGTAAAAGTGTGCATCTCCAGGCTGGACAGTGTCCCGAGAGACGCGACCTTGCAATTTGTACTCTTTGCTTGCAGTGCAGGAAATTGCAAGCAGTAAGGAGTTTTTTCCTATTTCAATTTTTAAATAAAATATCGTATTATTTTAGCTTTAAAAAAGTATATGCGTCAATTCATCGTCATCTTAAAGACGTCATTAACGGGACGTCTTTTGTCAGTGACTTAGGGAGGTCAATTTAACGTCATTTTGCCGTCATCTTATGACGTCTTTGCTGACCAAAAATGATTAAAAAGAGACGTCAATAAGACGTCAGTTTGCTGCTTAGGTTAAAGAAAGAGTAACATACACTGGGTGTACGAATAGCAATAAGCGCTGCGCGCTTTTGTCTGTGTTGTCACCTTTAAATATTATTAAAAATAAAAATACCGATATGGACAAAAGTATAAAAAAGGAAATGAATCCGGTTTAAAGGACCAAATATTGTTGCGTACTTTTTTTATAAAAGCTTAGTATACTACACCAGTGACATAATCATTTTTACTGCATCTGATTTGTTGATAATTAAACTAATTCTGGTTTAAAAGAAAATAATAAATATTTTACATGACGAAAAAATATATCGATTTCGTAACTACGATAACGAGACAAAGCAAAGAAATATTCTGGGGGTGCGATCATCCATACTACGGGAGCTGTGTTGTTGGCTATGTTGCTCTTTTTAATCTTTCTAAAAGCTAATATCCCAAAATACTTATATGATGATGTATATAACCTACTTAAACTAAAGCTGACAGCACAAAATACAAAAGGTTAGTTCTGCTAACAGGCTGCCCAAATCACAATAAATGTTTTTTAAAAAGCAGAAGGAACTATAATTTTTCAAATCGAGGATCTGTTCTTCTGTGAGTATCTGACGCAAAATAAAAGACGGTTTGTTAATATGCGACATCAGTGGACGGAACAGGCTCCATAGTTTGGACAATTTAGCAGGGGCGTTGCGTAATCAAAATCAGGCGTTGACCAAAAAGAAAAGAAAAAAAGGGCCTTACCCCTTTTGACACCATTCTATCTGTATTATTAATACTATTTTACACACAATACAGGTATGCAAGGCCCCTTTCATGACAGATCACAATTATTACGGACCTAAAAAAAACGTCCGCACCCATTCATTTCTGTTTTTGCCGTATGTCCTCTATGTCATGTCACATTTCAAACCTTGACCCGTCCGCGGGCCCCCTCACACGCGAGGCCATAGGCGACCGCCTACGCCTAGCTACGCTACTGCAATTTAGAAATAAAGGGGTAGACAAAGTACACAGACAGGGCTAGTACAGAGGGAAACCGTGTGTTTTCTTCAGTTTTCCTTTAGTATTTTGTGGTTTTCCTATTTGGAGCTGAAGAAGGAAATTAGCTGTTTAATTTGCCGGAACAGCGTTTTGATAGAATCCATCTTTTTACGAAATAATAAGTGATCGTGTTGTGTTTGACATGCCGTTATTTTTGTATAATTTGGTTGATGAGGAAGAACAGACAAACAAAAATAAAAAATTTAAAAACTAACAGAAAATAGGCAACTTTAATTAATCGGTATTTAAACAGTTGCCTATATTTTGAGCATCATTCCATAATCCTTAAGCCGCGTATACACTTGAGCACGAATCCGAATGAGCATAGCCCAAACCAGCTGATCTTCTGTTCGGGATGAAAACTTAAGCCGGCTGTCCATGAGAGTGGATTTCCGCTCGCGGATGATAATTCAGCGTTGTGATTGGTTAGTGCAAATTTAAAATGCTTTTCCCGCCAACCACAACGCTGAACTATCATCTGCGAGCAGAAAACCGCTCTCATAAACAGTAGTCTTTTAACTTATTCGGATCTACCGGTTGGCAGATATGAAACTAGCCATTGCGAGTTTTATGCAATTTATTAAAGAAAGCAAGTAGTTTCGCCGACGATAGTATCCTTCACTCCAGTTTTCAGGTTCCCAAACCCATCACTAAACCTGATTTGGAAAACAAATGCAGAGTGATGCAGATATCTCTTTCGCAGGATCTTAATTTAATATTGGATTGGGGCGCCAAAAATCTCGTCCATTTTAATGCATCCAAAACACAATCATGTTCCTTGTCGCGAAAAGAGTCACCAAACACTCATCCTCTACTTATGAGCGGCCAAGTTTTACAAAGCAAGGACACCTTCAATCTTGTAGGCGTCACATTTGAAAGTAACCTTAACTGGCATAAACACATTGTATCTATAGCCACGGCAGCTTCAAAAAAGCTTGGATTTCTCTTTCGAGCCAAAAAGTATTTTCCCCTTCTAATTTATACACTTTATATGTGTCCCGGGTCCGACCTCCCCTGGAATATTGTTCTCATATCCGGGGCATGGCGTCCCACACAACCCTAAGCAATCTTGATTCCATTCAAAGAAGAGCTATTCGTCTTATTAATGATCCTTCACTTACAGAAACGCTTCCCTCTTTTGCACATCGTCGGGCTAAGGGGGATTAATCGCTTTTTTACAAGTACTTTCATGGCTTCTGCTCTGAAGAATTGTCCAGTATAGTTCCTCCACTCACGGTTCCCAACAGAGAAACTCGTGGTGCCGCGCGTATGCATCCCTGTACAGTCCAATTGGACAGGCCCCGAACTTTCCACTTTATTCGTTCTCTTATCCCTAGAGTTTCTAGAATGTGGAACCTCCTGCCCGGAGAGGTCTTTCCTTCCCCCAAGTCCCGTGTCAACAAACTCCCTCTTACCTCGCTTAAGACACCCACGGTACGTTAGTCACCGTCCACATTGAGTATTGAGCACAAATTCCCTTTGATGGACCGAGAGCTCGTATCGGTTCGAGGGTATTCGCCGAACAAAGAATGCACATTCGGTTTCTTTCTTCGAATTCCTGTCCACATTAGAATGCTCGTTTTATTCGCATTGTGCTCAAGTGTATACGCGGCTTTACGATATTTAAGTAAATTTTCAATTTAAATATAATTTTTGAAAAGAACTTTTAATCTATTTTAAAAATTAGCTACCACTGTAATTTTTAAATTTTTAATATTAACCACCAGTTATTTTTTACTGGAACATAACAGGAAAAAGTATACCTACCTACCTATCTACCAACACCTTAGTATGGCACAAGTCTTTTTTATATAAAATGGTAATGCGTTATTTAACTAAAGGTTACATAATATACATTAAAAAGTTCTAATTTTATAAAGTAAACGAACACAGTCGATTTAAAATAAAATCTAAAAATATAACCAATGTCAACGTGCCGATTCTAAACTTTCCCTCCATTTTACAGCGCCATCTAGACATCGGATATCCGATGGCATCGTGCATCATTGTTTTGATTGTGAGTTTATGGTTTAATATCGGAAAAAATACAGGCAAAAATAGGTAAAAAACCATGTATTCTACCCCCAAAAGAAATAAACTGTCCCCCAATAGTGATAGTGAAGTGTTAGTGACACCGAATAGTCGAATATTAAAGACCACAAGCTTTAATATTGGAGACAAAGCCTTCGAAAATGGTAGCCCAAGCCTGAGCGAGAAGACTGTTATTTCGCCTGGGGAAACTCGAAGAGGAAGGCCTAGGGCTGACTTGTTGAATACTCTTATTTTAGAAGGGTCTACCTCCCCCAGTTCCATAAAGTGTATGTATTGCAGTCGAGTTTTTCCCAGGGAAAAATCACTACAAGCTCATTTAAGAACTCATACAGGTGAGGACATCTTGAACTTTAAATGCTGCCGTTATTTAAATGTCTATCGATTATTTAATTATCAATTACATTCTTTTCGCGTGCTTTATTTGTTCAGTTTGTATAAAACGTTCGTGAATAAAATAAATAAAAAAATAATTAAATCTTAAATATATTTAAATAATTTCAATTGAAATTAAAAACCTCATGTTTAAACCTGTGTGTTTGGTTAAGGTGTGTGGCCTTTAATTCTACATTTAAAAGTCAGTGTACCTTGAAATTTTGAAAGTTAAATTTGTAACTGGTCAGTCTTCTTTGTTGAGTTATTTGGTATTAAAATACATTATAAATGTTTGTTATTTGTATCCTGGCCAAATGTTACTTAAAAAAGGAGATACATATTTACAAATGTGACTGTTTTATCATAATTGTATAATAATATGGTTGAAAGCATTTACACTAGAAATACCACACCATGGTTTAAAATTTGGGACTTGTTAGGCATCTTTTTAAAAAATTATTTAATTATGTACCATGTTAAAACATAGGTTCCTTATTTAAGGTTAATAACCTTTGGATTTCTGTATGGTTCTTATACTTAAATTGGATTATTTAACTTATGGAACCTATCGTGAATTTGAATAAAATTTAAGTTAAGGAAAAGTTTTGCGGCACTTACGGTAATTGTCTAGAAAGTTAAGGCAACTTCGATTTTGACGAAATTTGGTAAACAGGTTTTTTTGGGGCGCTGATCACAAATCTAAAAGATTTTTTTCGGAAACGTTTTGTTCTCAAGATATCCATCATTAAATTTGAAAATCAAATTGTTTAGAAAATTTTATGCCACATTCTACGAGTGAAGATATGAAAAAGATAATAAAAACATAAGTTTGTTAATGCATTGCTTCCCAAATGCAACAAGGTGTTAACCTTTAAAAAAATCGGTTTTTATTAATATCTTTATTATTATTTTATATTATCTAATTTGATAATATTTGGTAGTATTATTTGCAGCATCAATAGGCTAATTTAGCTCTAATTAGAATACATTTATTTAGTCCAGTGGCGTCTCAAGCGGTATTTAAATGACTATTTCTGACTTTTTGTAATTTTTTTATTTATTGGGATTAAGCAATGTAAAATACTAGTTTTTTAGCTTAAGTTTTTATTCCTCCCTTATTTAGTTTTTGACAATTGGGATAAAATCCACTTAATTGCACACCCCTAGACTGCACAATGAACATATAGAATATTTTTTTTCATATTTTTAATATTATTTTTAAGTAATTATATTACAATGACAGGAGACACTAAAGTAAATACCATTAACCTAAAAATTTCCTAAATTAAGTAAATTTATTTTATGTCTCGAAAACTAAGCAAAATATGAAAAAAGTGCAAGAGCTTAAAACGATGTTTACTTGCTTAATCGAAATAAAATAATAAACGGTGGCGTAAATTCTTTTGTCAGAAATATTCGTTGAGGTAAAGTTTGAGACGCCACTGGATTAGATAAATTTAATCCAAGTGAGCCTTTTATGCCTACAAATAACATTGCCGAATTTTATTAAAATCAAACATAAAGTAATTGAAGGCAAAAGAAAACGATTTATTTCTTTAAAGTTTAACACCCTGTATCTGAAAAACAATGCATTTACGGACACATGTTTATAAGAAATTTTTTCGTTATTCTTGATGTAGACTCTGCCCTTAAACTTTCCTAATAACATTATGTTACACTTTGTATACTGCTTGTCAGAGACCCCTTTTTACCTTTTAAATTGTTTAGTATTTTTTTATAAAAGTATGATGACTTTAATAAGGCAACATAACCAAATTGTAGTCAAGAAATGACAGATATAAATGTCAAACTAAGAGTTGGGCGCCATTTTGAAAAAAATGGAAGGGGGTTCTTGTTGCACATAATTTTAAAGCTCCTAAAAAGTACTCTAACCCCAAAATATAATGTCAATACCTTTACCTACTGCAAAATGGCGGTACTTTGAAAGTTATCTGAATACCTGATTTGAATGGCCATATTTCCGAAGTAATAAAGTTAGATATACTTTATTTGGTAATTTTTACAGGTCTTATAGATATATTTTTATGGTGAAATAATATACAGGATGCGTCAATAAAAAAATATATACTCTTTGTTGCACCCTGTATATTATCACCAATATCATCACCATTGAATAGGCCCTTAAAAGAGTTTTAAGAAAATACCACATTAAGTATACCTAAAGTAATTTTTTCTTAATCTTACCACAGCCTAGATGACGTCATAGTTTAGTTCTGGTTTCACGAATGATAATTGACAGTTGACACTGAGGACAAATCCACCAAACCTGGTAATACGCCAGTGCACGGAGTAACAGTTGACAAACCAGATAGCACACTAGCATATGGTTACTTGCATCAATTTTAGGCGAAGCACCAATTCTAAAACGGTATTTACCAATCGGTTATGTTGACGTTTAAACAATGCATTATACGTCAAAATTGTCTGCAATTATTACCGCGGTTATAATTGGTTAAACGCCTAAAATTGATGTTTGTTTGGTTTAGTATGACGTCATAGTTAAGACCCCTCTGTAAAGACATTTGAGTGGTTATTTGTGGTAAGCAGTGGTTAGTTGTAGTTAACTTAAGGAAAAATCGGAAATATGGCCATCCAAATCAGGTATTCAGGTTATTTTCAAAGTACCGCCATTTTGTAGTAGGTAAAGATATTGACCTTATATTCCGGGGTTATAAAGTACTCGCCAGGAGCTTTAAAATGATGTGCCACAAGACCCCCATTTTCATTTTTTTTTTAATGCGCCCAACTCAGTTTGACATTTATATCATTCTTTGCCTAAAATTTGGTTTATGTTGTCTTACAAAGTCAATCTTGATAAGAAAAAAAAACATTCAAAAGTTAAAAGGAAGGTCCTGACTTTAGACAAACACTGTACATTCAAGCTTTTTAGAAGGTTAAAAAATAGTCTATTCCAGTAGTAACTATTCTGCAAATTTAGATTTAAAAATTTTAAGTATTTTAAAGGCATTCTCTGGTATATGTTCTACGGAATCTTTTTAAAAGCTTTTACAATATTTTAGAAAGAAAAAAATTAACAGTGTGTCCCAGGATAGGCTTTACAAGGAAACAAATGGACCAATCAGTTTTGAATTTTAAAACAAAATCTTAGAAAAACTGCTCGCATGATCCAAAACTAAAAAATTCAAAATGTTACTCCCATTCCACATTTCTAGAAGTTTACATACTTTTATTTTTAAGAATCAAATATTTTAGGATCAAAATTGTTTAAGTAAATTTTATAGAGATTTTAATTTTATATCACAATTTAAAGCATGAAAGTAAAAAATGTTATTGTCAATTTTATACCTTACGCATTAAAACTTAAATAATGGACAAAAAAATGCAAAATTTAAAAGAAAATTTAAAAATTTTAAATATTTTTTAAAATCCGCTGCTTAAGCCAAGTATTTTAAAAAGTGTTAATGTGTTATGTAAAAAATTGACAAAAATATTTTTTTACTTGAATTTTTTTACTCTTAGTATTTTTTTTATTTATAATTATAACTCGCTTTGTATATGACCAAGCGACCAGTTTTCCCCAAATGACGTTTAACAATTCAAACATTTTTGGTCGATTTTTCCTCTTGTAACACTTATCCTGTGACACACGGTATCTAACAGTGCTTATTTTAATATGGTTTTATAAGAAAAAACAATCAGGCTGGTCGATTCTAACAACTTTGAAGGTGCACCTGTGATACCAAAAATTAGTGACCCAACTTAAATTTTAGTTCTGTACACTTTGCCAAAGTAATTAATCATAAAAGTTTATTTACTTGCTTTCTTTATATACAGTGTAAAAGACCCTATTTTCACTTTTTATTGAAAATTACTACTGTTTTTCTAAATACTCTTATTTGGCTCGTTGGTCGTGCAGGCTCGATATGCTCAAATTGACAAAAACGCTTGCATGTAAACATTCCGGATAGGATGATGCATCGGGTTTGCTTTGTTATCGCTTTAGACCGTCTTCTTTCCACACATTGGCAAATATTTTATTTTGAACGCTGTTAAGTGGCATGACATGTATACACTTTTACATACATACGTTGGAACAACCTGTCAAAGTCATCTGTTAAAATGTGTCTTATGACACTTTTAAAACATAGCTTTTAAGTGATCAACGGTCTCGTCAAAACTGCCGATGGATGTCCCATGAATTCAATTTTGCTTAAACATACGGTGTTGTCTCAATGAAGAATCCTGCCACGGCGCTTTTTGGTTTACTTTATTGCAAAATTCTTCAAGCAAACAAATAGTTGTGTAGCCAGTGGCGTAGCTACTATGGGGCTAAGTGGGACAGTGCCCCAGGGCACCCAAGCTTAGGAAGGTTAAAAAGGGCCCTCGACGTACGTACAAAAATACTGAAAACGAATGTGAAAAAATAAAGAAAAAACCTTTTTTTGTTTTTTGCTCTTTATATATACATAAAGAAAGTGGTAATTGAAAGAAACTTAAAAAGTAATAAGGACGTTTTTTATTTGCTCTGCAAATTTTTAGGGCCCCACTTTATTTTTTGTCCTAGGGCCCCTGCTGCCCTAGCTACGCATGTGTGGCATTTAGAATTGACTTTTACGTTTCTTTAAAGGCACCTCATGTCAGGTTTTTTTTTCCTGGAGACCATTAGTTTTAAATTGTAAGTGCAAACTTTTTATTATTATTGGTTTATTACATACAGTCGACTTCTGTTTAGTTTCTGACTCAAATGCATATGTTCATGATTCGCCACCTGTTACAAATTGTATACCTGTATTTTCAAACTCCGCGATTGTATTTTTAAAACATTAGTTAACCCTAATTCACACACAGCATTAACACAAATCGTGCTCCAATAACAAATCGTATTGGAATAACACAATGTTTACAAAAAATGTGTATTTTGTATGGTTTTGTACAGACTATCAAAATACAATATAAACACCTCTTTAATGTTAGCACTAGCACATGTGAGATGAAAGATGGCATAATGTGAATAATTGGTCGCTTTTTTGTCGTGCAACAAAAAATTGTCGCGAAATAAAAAAGAATCAATGGTGGTGCTAACTTGATATCAAGTTAGCACCTCTCGAGAACAGTCTTCCAATTATCGGACAAATGTCTTATCTAATGCAAAATTGTCGCTTTTTTGTCGTGCTAATTTGATATCAATTTGCATTTCATTTTTTTTTTCGGGCATGGTTAGTAATTCTTTTTTTTTTAATTTGCTTAATTAAGGAATTAAAAAAAATTAATCAGAACTAACCATGACCACCCCTAGTGTAACAGTTTTGCAAAACTGTAACTTGATATTAAGTTAGAACTACTGTAAAGATTTAAAAAAATCGCGACAGATTTTGTTTTTGCACGACAAAATCGCGACAAATTAATCACATTATGCCATCTTTGATCTCGCAAGTTGTAGTGCTTAACAGAACTAAAATTTAAGAGGTAATACAAACAACTCTCTTATAGGGGAAAAGCCGTATGTATGTGACTATCCTCGTTGTTCACGTAAATTTGCTCAATCCGGCCAACTAAAAACTCATCAACGGCTCCACACGGGAGAAAAACCGTTTATTTGTGCTGCTCCAAACTGTAATCGCCGATTTACTCATGCCAATAGACACTGCCCAGATCACCTAGAATTTACTTTGAAGCGATTTGTTACCAAACCGGAACCAACCAATGACAAATCTTATGATGAAACACACAGTGCCGAAGTAAGACAATGGCTACAAAATTTTGATAGGTAAAGTAAATTTAAAGATATTTTGGACTTTTTACACACGACAAAATGAAACAACTTTTTGGAAAACAAGAATAAAAACTATACTTATGTGAGAAAATATAAAACTATAGACAATAAATTTAAAACCAACTTTGGAAGTCCAAAATAACTATCCTTTAAAATTATAGATTTTTTAAAAGTACATATTAATTATATTTTTTTTCACATTTTAAAAATCATAAACTTTTTAGTTCTGTCTGCATTTATTCTTCTTCTTTTTTAATTTATTTTCTTATTAAGTAAACAAAATGTTATTCCTGCATTGTAAAGACTTCAGGGAATCATTTTTAATCTGCCAACACTCGATTTGTACAAAATTGGAGATGCTAGATGAATAATGATATTTTCTGTTCCAATCCATGGGTGTTTTTTTTCAAACGTAACCCAATATGTAGAAAACTTTTTAATGGGGTTGTAGTTATACATGGCGCAAGGGAATTTTATCCCTAGTATGTCTATTATTCCTAAGGTTCTGAGTCCATATTGGCTAGTTTATATTAACGGTCTTTTAAACTAATTTTTTTAACTTCAGAATGGCACCATCTTTGATAAGTACTCTTTACATATACTGCTAAAAACAGAGTTTTAAATTTTTTTTTTTACTCAGGGTTTTGTTATTTCTTTAAAAAAAAACTTTAAATTTTAGAAATATTTTTGAATAATTTATATTTAGAGTTTATTAACCTTAACGATAAAAATCCTATGACAAATCAAAGAAATCCCTACAAGATCCAAGCTAAGTGTCTATGCCATGCACTTACCCTTTTTATTATGTTTATTCAGTTCCTGTTTTTAAAACTAAGAGTAGAACAATTGTGTATTCTGTATATTTGCTAATACAACATCGGCCGATATATCGTCGCAAAAAAGTACCTAACTCTAGATAAACTTTTTTAGACGAAATAAAAGTTCATCAATATCAAATGAAAACCTAGATACAACTCCAAAAAAGTCCATTCTCTTTAAACGTGAAGAATCAGTATTTAGCAGTGGAAGTTCTGCATACTTCTCCAGTTGCTCACAAGCGGGTACTGACGACATTGAAAATTCTCCAAAATCTGATCTTGAGGACCTTGAAACATCCATTTGTAGCAACTCGGGAGGTTCGGAAAATGAAATGAATGCAGGTAACGATATAATTAATGTCTAATGTCTACTACCGTTTTGCTTTTGAAATTTGTAATTACTTTCAAATTCAACCAATTTTTGGTAACATTATCATTACACTTGTAGGATCTCCTCAGCCAAAACCATCAGAACTGCCAAAAAGAGATGGTTGCGTGAAGCAACCCAAGACCAAAGATTGTGGGATTCGACTACCGACTTGGCTTGTCCAATTAACTGGGGTGAAGAATCCTACGCTGAAGAAGTAGAAGAACCATTGAATCATAAAGTTGTTGCTGAAGCTGAAACCCAAAATCAAAAGCGTCCATCGGTTTTGGTTTGTGTTCAAGGAGGTACGGTATTAAGGTTTAGAAAATGTAAAAAATTCTAACGCCAATTTGTTTTTAGGAAAAAGTAAGGAGATATCTAGTGATGAAATTCAAGGGGCAATGGCGCTGGTAGAATTAAAGAATGGACTTAATTGCAACTATAGTTATAGAATATAACAATAGAAAGTATGTCTTTTGGGTAGTTTGTATAGAAAATCTTATTCGTCCTTAGTCTAATTTGAAAATTGATTAATTAATTTGTGTAGGTGCTAAAGGCTGTAATTAAAAGTCAATCACTTTTCTTTTTTTTAAAATTAATTTTTCTTTAAGTTTTTTCAATTTTTTTGTTTTTTATTTAATTTTCTTAAAGTTTTTTTCCCTAATTATACCTATTTTATATGTATATTGTTCTACACTCTTGCCGGTGAGTGGTATATGTACTAAAATAAATTAATTTTCTTTTGGGAATTCACATATACATAATATGTAATTTTTAAAGATCCCAATATCCATATTGGGTGCTTCAAAAATTATGTTTTTTTTTATACGTAATTATGGCCCTATTAAAATAAAGGAAGGCTGTTGCATCGATCTGTATCCTTACAGCCCGTTCACACTATGCGGTTTATTTATTTTATCGAATCGGCGCAGTTCGAATTCTTTCATCATACAGCACATTTAGCTCGGTTAAATTTAGTTTACTTTCTTGTAAAATGGCCGTGAAGACGCCTATAATTTTCTAGTGGTAACATCAAAAGGGCGAAGATTAGTTTAAAAATATTGGATGCTTATAAATTGACACTAGCGACGGTTTCCTTATATTTATCAATCAGCCCCTCAGTTTTCGATGAAAAAGCTTTAATGACAATTGCGATCTGAATTTTTATGAGTTTCATAAACGTATAGTGTGAAGATACCTGTTTAAATGTGTTTATCATTTGGTGCATTCCTTTTATGCTTTAAAACCGCCCAAAACGACACCATAAGTGTTCCTTTTATAATGGAGTTGTTCTGCAGAAGCGTTTTATTACCTCTCCCTTGTCTCTCACGCACCATCATCGCTGGAGGGGCACGAAGTGTTCTGACACAATCGATATTTTTGGACCATCCACTAACTTAAACGAACGTTACCCGAAAACCACATACATACCTCCTGTCATAATAATATTAAAGTGTTAAATAACAATGATTATTAAAATCATAGGCTAAAGGAAAAATTTTCTTATCTCCTGTAAAATTTTAAAATATAGGAAACGAGGTTTGCGAATTAGGGTAACGATATGTCATAGGGCAAATAGTACATATACTTGATTATATTTAAAAAAACCTGCAATAATTTATTGTTTTTATTTAATCGAAAAAAAATCAATACAAACCATGGAAAACTAAACCACAAACCAAACAAAGAACAACAAATCTGTCAAATTTTATACATTTTATGTCAATGGTCATATCCCATTCTCTTTTGATTTTCCTTTGCAAACTGTTCGAAGAACTGTTCTACCAGTTAAAAGGAATTCACCAATTGCAAGTATGGGAAAACAGTAATCTGGTAAATTGTGGTGTGAACGGACTGATAAAGACTATATACCTAGAACTAGGCCTGACACGTTTCTTTGCTTTAACAGGGTCTTTAGTGATTTCTATAAGACAAATGTGCTTCGATATAATATGATAAAAGATTTCTATATAGGCACCAAGAGTTTTTACTAACATCTTTGTAAAAAGACGATGTGATATAAGTATTTATTGTTTTATGTTATTTTTGTTATAAAGATTTCGTAAATTTTAACTTCGTTTCTTTAGTAGTTGTATTGTTTAAGAATGTTTTTCACGCTTGCTATTTATTTCATTTTGTTTATTTCCTAATACTATGGTAGTTGGATTACTTTCTTACTTTGTTATTGAAGGGTATTAGTAATGTATAAACATTACCTCTGTTAGTATTTTATATCATCACGAGTATACCTTCTAGTTTAATTTTTAGTTCTTTACCCTCTGTGGCATGTATATCTCACTTAGTGCTACACTGAAATGGTACCGACAAGCTAGATAATAATTTAACCGAGGGTACGAAATTTCTAACCTAATTTTAGGTTATTCAAATTTTCACTATTGCCGCACGCATAGACAGCCTTATTAATTTATATTTTTGTCCAAAATGTAAAAAAACAATTTACTTAAATAAACCTGTTTTAAATTACTGTGTTTATTATTTTCTTACCACTAATAATTGTTTCTCTTTATTTTAAAATTAAGAAAGCTATTTATTGATTTGTCTGCTATTAAATAACATACAAAAGCACATTTAATAGATGGCTGCAGTGGTCTGGTTTTTAATTGTAGGCAGCCCTAAATTTCCCACCCCAAAGAAACTTTTAAATTTATCACTCAACATATTTACACAAAGTTAAGTAAGTGGGCAGTGGCCGACGCCAAGTTTTTGGTTTAGGGGTGACCTGACATTTTTAGGGGCGGCCAATTTTTTTAAGGTATGTAATTTTTGAAAACAAAAAAAAGGTCCTTACTGGGTAAAAACCTTTAATTCCTTAGCTCATCATAATATTTTTATATCATTTACTGTCCCACAATAATTTCGGTGGGCAAAAAAGTCATTTCTACAATTCTAAATATTTAACTCCAATGTTGTTTTCTGTCCCGTCCCCGCCACTCGCCACTCTTCTACCTTCCAGGGGGCCTACAATTTTTAGGGGTTTCCCCCTGGCGTCGCCACTGTGAGTGGGTTATCAATAAGTATTATTAGCATAAACGTGAATAATAATAATAAAATAAGAACTCTGCGCTTTCGGATAATATAGTACCTTATGAATTTCAAAGATCAAAGTCTTTGTTGTCAATTTTATTAAAAATTAAGGAACGGTATCTACTAACTCTAAAACTTTTTTTTAAATCTGGACATACGTGATATGCTAAATTACGATTACGCCCTCAATCGTTATTCTGAACCGACTTTGTATCTCTTGTCACCCTGCACTCGTCTCTCATGCTTAAATTTGCGGCTCCTAAATGTGGCGCCCGGGGCACGCACCCTGGCTTGCTTCGCCCCCTAGATCCGGGACTGATTAAACTTGGAAAGGGTTTTGCAATTATTTGAGTCAATCAACTTTTATTTGTCCAAGCGCGAAATCACTCTGTCCTTGGTAAAAAACAGAAATTATAATGAATTCAAGTGTTAGTCATTTTTTTAGTAATCTACACTGATATTATAAAGAGGTACTTCGTTTGTTTGTAAGGGCTAATCTTTGGAAATCCTAATAGGGCTGCCAGATGTACTGCAGAAAAAAACATTTTTTTTATTTTTAAATTCGGTAAAAGAACTATTTATAGATATTTATAAAAAAGTTCACTTTAGCCCAGTGGCCTTTCCAGGGGTACCTAAACAAAGTTTTTTGACAAAAAATGTACGCCACTGACTTTTAAGCAAGTTTGTTATTTTATTTAAAATAAGCAAGTAAAAATACAGCTTTTAAGCCTTTTTTTCAATTCTGATAACTTCCTGAAAATAATAAAATTTATTTAACTTCATACCCCTGGCCTGGATAGTAAAAATAATATTATATATAAAATTCTCGTGTCACAATGTTCGTTCCCGTACTCCTCCGAAACGGCTTGACCGATCCTCATGAAATTTTGTGAGCATATTGAGTAGGTCTGAGAATCGGCCAACATCTATTTTTCATACCCCTTAGTGATAAGGGTTGTCCACCCTTAACATTTTTTTTAATTTTTAGGCTAGAAATTACTTAAAAATTATTTATATGGCAAAACAACGTTTGCCAGGTAAGCTAGTAATTGTATAAAATTAACAACCGACACTAAATTAAATAATAGTAATATTTAAAGTAGTGCATTATAATTTTTTTGTTTTGGTCAGAAATATTCGTTGAGGTAGCTCTTAAGACACTGGATTGGGTAACTTTAATTAACTTCTAAATCTCTAAATAATCTTAATAAGCTTTTTTAATCTATAAATAAAAGTGCCCAATTTTATTTAAATCAAATTAGAGTTATTTGAGGTATTACAAAAACGATTTTTATTAAAGTTAGCACCCTCTATCTGGGAAACAATGCATATTTTTTGATGCAGAATGTATCTTTAAATTTTCTTAATAACATTCTGTAATACTATGTAAAGACAGACGATTTCGTTTGTCTGTTTAAATATTTTCCAGTTTTAATTTAATATTGAACTATTTTCTAAAGTCTTGATTTGTATACTGTAATTATTTTACATGTTTACAAAAGTGGCTTTGTTGATGATTGGCGATGATTATTCACACTTGGAAATTTAGATTATTATCCGTGTGGTGTTGCACTATAAAAAAAAATAACATTTCTTTCTTAAATTATGACATTTTTTTTACAAGTCTCACAAAAAAACCGAACATTCTGTTGTCCGGTTTGTTAAGATTTTTCCGACAGGACACATCAGAAAAACCGGACTGTCTGGTCGAAAACCGAATATCTGGCAACCCTAAATACTAAACTAATTATGAAAATTCTTTCACAATCAGAGAGCTACACTATTCCTGAGTGCTATAGGCTATATTTTTTATGATAGTACAAAAAAAAATCTTTATTTAATAATTATTGTTATGATTTCTGCAATTTATTGCTTTTTTATTAATTCTTCAAGTGATTTAAAGTGACGTGTTTAATAAATTTCCTCTTGGTCCCCATGCAACAACAGTATTTAAATAACTGCAATTTTTAAAATTTATATATAATTATACCACTTATTAGACAAAAATATGCTATGTTTTTTTAATTTAATTTTTCAGTTTGGCATTTTTTGCATATACAGTATGTCCACGGAGGGACTTTACATTAGGACAAATGGACCAAAAATTTAAATGTTTAAGAAAGTTGTGTATAGCAACTGCTTTTGCTTCTTAAAAAAAACAAGATTCACGCTGAGAAATGTGTTTTGTTTTGTACAGGGGCTCCAAAAAGTACCAAAATGTGAAACTGGACTAAACTAAAAACTGCCTTTATTTTTTATAATTCCAAAAATGTCAAATAAAAAAGGTTTTTAGAGTTGAATAATGAGCCCATATATGTGTATTTGGTAACAAAAAAATCCGTCGCAACATATGTCCGTCGAAAAATAGAAGTGTCGGTAAGTCGATATTTTTAGTAAATGCTTGCCACCATTCATCATTTTTTTCTGTCATAACTGCGACCTCAGTCGACCAAATTTCGAAAAAAAAGAGTGGTTAGCTTTAATGTGTGCCTATTGAACAACCAGCAAATATACTTAAGTAATCATTAATTATTTTTTATTAAATTATGGTGTTTAAGATCGTATTTAACGTAAATTTTACTGTGAGCATCAAATAAATGCAAAAATAAAATATGTTCTTCAGAAAGTTCAAGGTTTAAAGATTTTAAAAAATGCTCGTTGGACAACCAATTTCTTGAAAAACCAGTCACTTGGATTAGTAAAGTAAAAATGTTTTTTTATTATAGTGTTTGATCTAAATCTTACTGTAAGCATAAAAAAAAACAAAAGGAAACTATATTTTATCGGACAGTTTAAAGTTTAAAAAGTTTATAAAATGTCCGTCGGACAGCCAGTTCAGTTCCTTATTATAACTAAATTGTTGTTTGTAGGACGATTTAATTGTCCTTGAGATATGGTAATAGGGCTTAATGATTGACATGTTAGTTAGCTTTGTTGGAAGTGACCCTGCCTTTTGATCCTGGTGTTGTAGATTTGAATTATGTGTACATGGGACGTACCTAATGTGGAATTTTCTGGTTTAATTGTTAAAACTGTTAAAAGTGCCCTTTTCATTGCAGATTACAATTAAGCGAGTAACAAACTATTATTTAAAATAAATAAATATTACAAAAAAAGTTAATAAAAATATGAACATTTTAAACCGGGACAAAAAAATTGATTGACCCATTTACTTTATTCAATTAAATACCCCACTTGTTTTCCAGATTCCATTCTTTTTAATTACCAAACACTTTACGTATTAAAGAATAATTCCGATATTTTTAGTATGAAATACGGAAATTAAAAATGTTTTCCGGAGTTGAATTTCATAATACGTATTTAATGAGAATCCTAAACTAACTAAGGAAATTTATTCAGTATAAACAATTTGCCTAATCCATTATTACAAGATTTACCTAATTGCTTAGTAATTAATTGAGTGTGGGCGGAGAAATCCGGATGAATCTCTGCCTCTGACGTCACAATAGCATATTTTTATAGGATAAACCTACAATTTAAAACTAATTACTTTTATTTGGTTTGCTTTTTTAACTGGTAAAACATTTTTTCTTATATGATTGTTCCAAAAGCTGTATTAAAATTTTAAACTTTATTAGCCATACATCATTTATTGGATATTAAAA
The DNA here is from genome assembly GCA_014170235.1 of Listronotus bonariensis. Lineage (NCBI taxonomy): Eukaryota > Metazoa > Arthropoda > Insecta > Coleoptera > Curculionidae > Listronotus > Listronotus bonariensis. The sequence goes on from JACEGR010000024.1 coordinate 445,080, forward strand.
AATTAAATTTGAAATATTTCAATATACCTATTTATACAAGACGGTCATTTAAAAACGAAACAGAGTTAATTTTGGGTAGTCCAGGTCATTTAAAGAAAAATGTTAATTTTTGATTTTAGGGCGAAACACTTTCACTCCTGAACTACAACCATCTAGCAGGGGCTAAACTCACCCCTCAAAATCTTAAATAGAAAGATCTGCCGAGTGATACTGTACTATGAAGGTCTCTCGACTCTGATTACAACTGCCAAGTTTGAAGTCTCTGCTCTTATTTTCCTTCATATGACAGCTTGTCAAAATTTTATTTTTTATTTCTATAATGTATAATTTATAAATTACCTGTAAGAGCAAGCTAGTTTAAACTAAAGGTTCTCATGTTCAACGTGAGATATCAATTAATCTGGCGAGATTGTGATTCACCTTTAAATTTAAGGGCTTTTTATACCTAAGCTTGACCTTAGTACTTGTGAATTTAAAATTAGAAGGTTTGATGATCGACGCGGTGATGAGATTTTGGTAATATACTAACCTTTAGGCAATTAGTTACTCTTCTAAATTTTTATATTATTTTGTCCTTTTCTTGGGGTTTAAGTCCTTTTAAAAAATACTTTTCTTTTCTTATTTTTGTTGCATTTATTGACGTTTCGGTACTATTTGACCTTCATCAGAAATAGAAATACAGTTTTTCACTAAGCGCTAAAAAATATGACAGTAATAAATATCTAAATCTAGAAGCTAACAACTAATGTTTTACCTTAAACAAATTTTTTCGGGAACTGCTCTTTTTATGTGTTTGTAAAATTTCACTTACATAAGCACTTTTTTTCTTTTGGTTTTGTACATGTTTGCACTGTTACACTAAGGATAGATATGAACTGAGAGCTAGAGCCAGGGTACATATTTCAGTTTGGGGGTTTTTGGGTTGAATTAATAATTTAGGTAACAGAGGTAGGAAGGTTTTATGGCAAGGATGACGGGTTTTCCAACTAATTATTTGTTATTGTTTGAGGGACCAGTCCTATTTTTATTTGGTATTTAGAGTATTTATTATTATGTTGGTTTGCGTTTTTACTGGGTGTTTATTTTATAATGTTGTGGTATATTTTGCTAAGTTGTTTTGTATCTGTTTTTGCGTTTATGGCTATATATATATATATATATATATATATATATATATATATATATATATATATATATATATATATATATATATATATATATATAATAATATATGCTTTAAGTGATAATGAACCCCAAAATTTTACGATTAAAAAGCAAACCCGCTACTGACCAGCTCTTTAAATCCCCTTTAAATTAGGTGCTTTCAATTTAATTAGGTTTTTAATCAAAATTTTTTACTACAAAATACATTGATAATTCATAAAAAGCGATGTCTAGGGACTTATTACCGTGGGTATAAAAGTAGACGGCATATTCTAACATACCTTAGGGATAAAGAGAGCCGAAGTACCTGCTAGAGAAAGATTTATATTGCCAAATAATAAAGCCTTCTAACGTCTACAGCTCTTTGTTGGACAAAAAAAAGGTTTTTCCTATAAGAGCGTAATTATTAATTGGCAGTGCCTAAACGACCGCCGGCAATTTTGCTTAATTTTAAGAAAAGTTTTTATAAGCAAAAAATGCCGAACGGTAATATGAAATTAATTCTAATTTTCGGCGGTTTTTATATACGTAGATATAAAAAACCGCCGGACGGCGGTTTTCTTCTTATAATTAAGCAAAACTGCGATTGTTTAGCCAGTGCCTTATTAATAAGACAAAAGGCTCTTATTTGAATTGCATTTAAAACGTTAAAAGTTGTTAACACGCCATATAGGCAGCTCTTTGCCTTATTAATGACCAAACTTTTACGAAAAAGCTTCCTTCTCTTGCTCACCGACAAGCTGTGGATGACTTTTCGTGTTTTTATAAGTATTTTCAAGGGTTTTGCGCAAAAATTGGCAGCATAATTATTTTTACAGACTAGCTTTTAAAATTGCAACAAGTAATACCACCGTCATACATTAATTTTTAGTTAAAATGGAAAAACCACGCACTTTTCTTTTTACCTGTTTCTTTATCCTCACACGCACAGTATGTTATTAGTTGTGTACTTTAAATAGCAATAAAAATAAAAATGATACCTATCAATCAATACAGATACATTCCTAACGGCCTATATAATCTATGAGGTCACATAAGCTAAAGCAGGTAAAAAGGTTATTCCACTTTTGTATTACCTTTTATTAAGCAATCACATTCCACCATTAAAGATAAAAAGATACACAGACGCCACTGTACTAGGTAAAATGCCTTTTTTTATATCACGACTCTTTAGTAAAGGATATAAATTATTTTAAAACGTTCCTAAATATTTTTTACTAATTACATTTTCTCCAAATCAGTAGTATAACTGTCTTTTGTGGTATTAATTTAATTAAATATTTAATTACACGACAATGTTCATGCGGTGCCAAAAGCATTTAACACAAATGTACGTACTTTGCCAACTTAAAGCCCAAATTATCCTTTAGGGAAATTTTCCGAAAATCTGTATTCGGTATAAGACTATAAGCCCTTTTGTCACATATATTACAACATTCTACAAAATTGCGGTTGCGGCGTTATTTCGTAAATTAACAAATAAACTTCTAATAATATGCGAAACAGTGGGTTTATACAGGGTGTTCGTAAACTTCGATGCCATATCGTTACCTAATTCGCAAATCTCATTACTCCAGAATTGTTTGAAATCGAGCTTAGTTAGTAAATAATAATTGAACATTTCAAATTATAGACTAAAGAAAAAGTTCTTTTTATCTCCTGTTAAATTTATATTATGGAAATATACTAGGTTTGCGAATACGAACGATACCCTTCTTTCTTAGATACAGAGTTATAGGTATATTTAGCAAAAAATAGAATATCTATGGTTATTTTAGATATTGCGCGTGATCTGGCGTTTTTTTATATATCCTAATAACGCTTTCACTGATTTAAATGAAATTATTAGCAAAAATAAATTATAAATAAATTTAATTATCATTATAAATCACATATACAGTGTGTTAATTAAGTGATAACTTTAAGTTTAAGGAAGGGAAGCATTCCTTGAATTTTATGAAGTAAAAAGTTTATATAAACATATGTCCGAAGACACTTCGTTTTCGACATACAGGGCGTTAAAGTTTTTAAAAAGCCGTTTTTTTATTATCTTAAAAACGTTTCCACTAATTTAAATGAAATTTAATTCTACACTCATTTAAGGTAACAGGGCGCCTGTATAGCTCTACCTAGATTAAGAAGTTTGTGTCCAGTGGGCACCACAGCCGATATTATTGAGAAAAAAGTACGCCACTGACTTTTATTAAAGTTTTAATTTTTTTTCCATTAACCACGTAAAGCTGCAATTTCTTAGTTTCTTGTATTTTCTTCCCATCTCGCTTTGTTTTTAAGAAAAAAAAATTGAAGCAATTTTAGGTGAACTAAAAATTATTCATAAACAGCTTAAAATAAAATACAAATTTAAAAAATAAGCAATTTTGACCTTAGTAAATAAGAATAATGACGATTTTTAATAAAATACACCACTGCTTATTTATTTTAAGGCACATACTTGTTTATTTTTTTATTCTGGTTTGTTAACCACGTTGTCTATGGGTACTTTTTAGAAGAAATTAAGAGTAGATTTTTCTTCTCAAAAATAAAGCTAGATTTAAATAAAATTTGAGTAACTAAAAGTTGAAAAAAAAATATAAACATTTTGTTAAAAGTCATTGGTGTACTTTTTTCTCAATAATATTGGCTGTGGTGCCCACTGGCTCACATGCGCCACTGATGGACCCAACAATCTTAATCTCGGTAGAGCTGTACAGGCACCTTATTACCTTAAATAAGTGTACGAAATTTTATCCAAATCGGTTGAAGCGGTTTTAAGATACCTAAAAATACCTTTACCGCCCTGTATTTCAAAAACGAAGCTTCTTCGGACATAGGTTTATATAAACTTTTTACTTGAGAAATTACAAGGAATCATCCCTTAAAATTAAAGTTATTACTTAATATACACCCTGTATAATATTGCCACATAGCGCAGGCGTGGACGTGGACGGAATGCACGTCGTTTCAAGGGCTTGGCGAATGATTCGCAGGTGATTCAGAGCTTGTTGTTTTTGGCATCAAAGGAGCTCGCAAACAGGTTGGTTACTTTGGACGGATGTTTGGTAAATTGTTTCAAGTCTAAACCAGCTTAATAGATTCTTATAAAACACAGATCCAAGAGAAAAATACAGAGTAAACATTTTTTAAGTGGGCCACTAAAAATCGACTATTTGATTTTAATGTATCTATCAACATATTTTGGTAGATTCATAGATTAAAAGTAATACCCCGGAGCGGTTTTTAAAAAAATTAGTTTTTTAAATAATTATAAGTGATTTTAAATTTTGAATAATATTTTTGTAAATTACAATAGGTACGCGAATAATTATTGAATTTCGATAAAAATTGTTTGTGTGCTAAGGAGAGGAACAGAAAAAATAATTTACGTAGAAAAATATATTTTCTTATAAATAAATAGTTTTGTAATAAACAAATGGAAATTAAGCTAACTTCCGGTGTTGTAGGAGAATTTTGTTTATGTTAAAATATTCATTAATCTATTAACTAAATTGTGGCAAAAGAAAATTTTGGTGGTCTCTTACCGCTTTAATGCGTTAGACACCGGTTTTATTTAGCCTGGAAGACCGCAGAAGGTAGAAATATGTTTGGAAACTCGGCGTAAGATATAGCGTTCAGAGTAGCGCGTCCATTCATTTAATCTCTAAATCGGCTAAATAAAAATAGTTTTTTGTTCTGCAAAAAATTTTCGAAATCGATATTAAAGATTAATTTAGATATTTTGTCGTTATTACCTAATTGACAAAAGAAAAATTATAAAACATAGTTTAAAAAAACAACAAGAAATATTTTTTTTCCGTAACCTAAATTAGATAGGGAAAATTATAAGACAAAAATGCTAGCCTAGTTTACACCGCGAGGGACCAATTAGATCCGTGGATCAAACCCAGGACTTATTTTTGTTAGTTCACTAGTGTTTACACCAACTTAGTTTATGGATCAATTTAATTCACGCTTAATCCTAGTAGGGTAGGGCGGGGCTAGTTGAGCAATTTTTCACTTCATCAGTTATAGCTCCTCAAAGATAAGTCTTAGGGGCTCATAATGCATACTGATGGATTAGCAATTTATCCCTTAGCAATAGTGTCCATAGTAATTTCTTTCTAATAAGTCGAATTTAGAAGCTACATCTATTTTATTGTAGATAGTCAAGTATGCCCAACGTACCCCATAGGTGAGGTAAGTTGAGCAAGGGTATGGGGCTAGTGGAGCACTTAAAAAGTATAGTCAAATCATGGCTTGAATGTTAGATACGTTTACAAAAAAATACATTTTGACAATTTGCTGTTTATATTTATAATCTTATAGACAAAACAACAAATATCATTAATAAAACAGCAACGTACCTAGCTTAGCTTAACTATTGGATTTAATATCTGGCAAAAAATGCCTTACACATTTTTAAAAAAACTTTTAGTTTGTAAATTTTATTTAAATTTTTAAAATTATAACTTTTTTCTATATTTTTATTTAAAAATGTTTTTGTTAGAAAATTTTATTTAAAAATTTTAAATTTCCATTGACTCATCTTCGTTTTTCAAAGTTTTTTAGCAGTTTTATTTTGCTTCTCTTGTAATGCCTTCTGTATTTGTTAAAATTGCAGCTTTTCTTTATCTTCTTTTTGATTTGGCTTTTCTTGGACCAGCCTTTGGGTATGGTCGAACTATTTCCGAGAAAACTTATAAGTTAGATAGGTCAGCTCGTTTTCTTTGTTGCTTGTACAAAGTTCGGGTTGCAGCTTCTTTTAAATCTTGAGGAGACTCTAGTAGTCTTACTGTTATAAGTCCGTATACTAAAAAAAAACATTTTATACTTAAAACTTAGTTGGGCAACTGTAGCTCAACTAACCCCAACCTGAAATTTTAAAGGAAAAGTGAATTTATTAAAAAACCGGTTAGAATTATATCCAAAATCTTTACACATAATAAAACTGCAATAAATTTACTTAAGATTAACACTTACCTGATTGAGAACAGAATACATTTAACTATCACAGATAAAATTTTCCGGCTTGCAATTATTTAACTTTTTAATCACAAAATAAACAATGCGCACGGATACTTTTCTCGATCGCCGCGTCACCACTAGTGGTCGCACAATGAGTTCCCCTCGCGCAACCCCTTCTTTACGCTATTTGATGCTTTCGCGTGCGGTCGATAGTTTTTGAGATATTTTGATTGCCCAACTTACCTCTATGCTCAACTAGCCCCGCCCTAGTACCAAAATGACAGCTGAGCATATGACCAGAACCCACCCTCGTTTTTTATCTTTTAAAACTGTATCGCTTTTAAATTCCATTTGAAAACAGTTTTGGTTATATATCAACAAAATTTAAAAAAATATAAACAAACAACAAAATTATTAGTTTAGGACCGAAATTCAACGTTTTTTCGTAAAAATGCGCACTGTCAAAGATCAAGGCTGTCATTCTGGTCCACTAAAAAAGTCCGACGTGTTTACACCAAAGAAAATCATATTTTGGTCAACCCCATTTGATACGGACTAAATTGGAGTAGCAAATTTTAATACTCAAGTGTTTACACCGTGAATAAAGTACGCGTGATGTCATTTAGACCTTGAACTAAAATTTTTTGTCCTTCATGTGTAAACAAGGCTACTGTATTTTTATTTGGTGAATCCGGATATAAAATTGCTCACGTGTCAGTAAGGTCCTTTTTTTGGTCAGAAATATTTGTTTGGGTGCCCGTCATAATATTTTGTTAGAGCACGATTTCAGTGTGGAATTTAAATATAAAATAAAATAGGGGGTTTTCATTTAACATGTTTGTCAAATTTTGAATTTTCTTTCATGTATTACTTAAAACTGAGGTTACTAAATCTAAGTTAAGTTAATTAAAGAAAATGGAATATATCAGTAACTGTAGAAGTAAAAGAGGTCTTTTTTTTTCACAGCCAAGGGCGTCGCTAGGCAGCTGCCCCCACTCCCCTAGAGATTCTAAAAAAGTTGCCAAATGTAAAGCATCCAATGTCCCAATTCTTTGTCTTGGCTTGTTTGATTAATCATTCTCGTACGTACAAAACTTGAATGAATTCACCAATTCCATTCCTAATATTTCTGAACTCAATCACTACCGGGGTAAAGTTAGAAAAACGTTTTATAGAAAAGAAGGTACCGTAGAAAAGTACATATTATGGTGTAGGAAAGTGGTGGAATGTAAAGACATTTTTTTTAAAGGCGGGCCCCAATCTTTCAAAGTATATCATGTTATTTATTTATTTATTCATTATAGCCATAAGGGACACAAACAGGTAAAATACCCACTAAATCTACAAAATAAAATTAAGATATGATATAAAAAAAAGGGGGAAGGCCGAAAGTACCAAAGTATATCATGTTATGGTGAAAAGAGCCTCGTTGGGAGCTGAAAACCTCTTTTTTTGTTTTTCAATTTGTGTTTCAAATGAAAAGTTGATTACTAAGATACGTAAAAGAGGCCCCGACTTTAATTTCCACCCCGGGCCTTGGTACCTCTAGCTACGTTACTGGGATCAACTACATTCTGCTCTATATTATTACTTAAGGTGCATAGAGACAAGGTGGCCCAACTTTTATACAGTTGATATATGTGACGTCATTGGAGTCCCTTTTTAACCAATAAATATATTTTTTTAAAACATTGTTATAAAATTGGTAAAGCCTTTTTATTCCACTATTTACTCTCAAATATAAACACAATTAACACAATACTTACAAAACACTAAAGAAATAACGACATTTAAAAAAGGATCCATTAAACGTAACATTTATCAACTGTCAAATGAAAGTTGGGCCACCTTCTCAGTCAATAATCTTACTGAAACTTGTGAAACTGTCGCTCAATTTTATAATTTACCAAACATTAAAAATGAAGTCGAGCTATGGAAAGAATTCTGGCATAATAAACCAAACCAAACAGATCTAACCGTGGTTGATATTATAAAAGAAGCGAAACCCTTCTCTCCCGACATGAAAAAAGCGTTAAATTTTGTGCTCTTCCGTGCATAACGTGTACTGTAAAGCGATTGTTTAGCAGCCTCAGGAGACTAAAAACCTGGCTAAGGAGCACTTTGTGGGTCTCAATGGTTTGGCCATGATGAGAGTATAATTTTATGGTTATGATAATGACAAAAAATGTTAATTTATAATAACACTGTGAAATTTTTATTAGTCTCTCTTAAAAACCTTAAAAAAATTGGGTGAGTAACAACATGCTGTGTCACCCGGTATATAACATACCGATTTTCTTTTTAATTTTATCCCCTGTACCTCAGAAATTAAGCTACTCAAAACATGTTCGCAGTTACTTTTTTTAAAAATAAAATTTAAAATCACCCTTTGAAATTTCGTACCGTAGTTTAAAAACGCTCTGCATTTTTCCCTATGATAACTAATAAATATTCATTTCTAACTGTTTTCAATCTCTCTCCTCAAACAACGCTTCAAGCGACATTACCACATTTATTGAAATGCTCTGTGAAGAATGAAATATTGCCCCAAGCTTGCTGTTTATATCCACAGATTTTCGCCCACATCTTTAATAACTTTCTTAGTATTAAAATAAAATAATTATTCATTTTATTTTAAACCTAGGCACTCTTGCAGAAAAGATATTGTTTATCTAGAGCTTCAGGCTATTTTTCTTATATTAAATTTATCTGGTTCCAGTGGCGGCTCGTGACATTTTTCAGTGGGGGCACAAGCAAAGAAATAAATAATTATAAAATGTATTTAAAGCTTACCCTCTATTTAAAAACTCCATTCCCATTTTTTCAGTAATTTTATTGTTTATTTATCGGACACCAGGTTGATTTTGGTTATTTTTTTCATAGTGGGATTTTGGGGCGTTAATTACGAATCTAAAACAATTTTTAGTCGGGCACCCATCGTTTGAGATATCCATCATCAAACCTAAATAGAAAACTGACCTAGTTCCCCATATTCCCTTTTTTTGCACGTAACTCTTGAGTTCTCGAATTTTCTACTTATTTTACCCACTTTTTCCATAAAACTGAAAAGCTTTACTTTCAATCACAGTAGTCTTTTCACGTCTGATGAGGGATCTGTTAAAAACAAAACGTTGCTGACTAAAAATTTCATGAAGATTCGTAATCAGCGCCCCAAAAAAACCCTTATGCACAAAAATCATCACAATCGGCGTGGTGTCCAATAAGTAACCAATTATTTATCTTTCGTATCGATACTTTGATCACTTAGTTATCGAAATCAGAGATGCACTGTATAATGTTTTTCGATAGATTCTACTATATGCTTAGATCGTTTACCCCATGTTTAGTTCACGCTGTTATTTCTTTATTAAACAATAAGCATACAAAATAAAACAGTTTATTTGTAACACCCACACATCCAGTCATATTTTCCATAAATGTTCCATTATTTTGAAGATCGGGATTAGGTATTTTTTTTTGTTTAATTAAAAGTTTTTGTTCAAAAGGCAAACTTTTATTTTGTACTAGGAACTACACCACATTTATTTCCAGCTGTGGATCCATTTCTAAATTATCACATATCATATCACATAACTCTTAACATACGAACTAATTCTACTAAATACTTGTTGAAATTTAAAAGAATTATATATATTGCTATTTAAACTCTACAGGACCCTGCCGTTTGATCTGTGACTTCTGCCTCCCAAACAGCAAAAACTTTCCATTGGGAATCCCCATATAAGTAAAGCACGGATCTCGCGATGCTTTACGAACTGCTCCACAGCTTAACCATTGTTTGGTAGTGTAGCCCAGCTGAGCCAAGCAAGGTCATGAAATAGTGTGGACGCATGCTTTACTTATATGGGGGATTGCTCAATGGAAAGTTTTGCTGTTTGGGCTGAAGACAAGTAAATGTGTCCTGTACTGATTTTGCGTAAAGAAAACGTATGTTAGTAGAGCAAAATACATAAAAGACAAAGCGGGCAGAATCTCGCGTTCCCCGGATTTCCCGGAAGAAACTTATTTAAGCGTTGCCGCGTGAGTAATTTTTATATAAGTTTTAAGCAGTGTTTTAATAGGATTATAGTAATTAACTGAAATTAAATTATATTTAACAAAATTATTATTTATTGTTTATTTAAAGGGTGGACACGTTCCCCTGTACTCTTTAGTACCGGCCGCCACTGTCTGTTTCATACTTCGAATATTCTCTTTATAAAATAAAGAAAATACAGATGAGTACACGTGAATAAATTAAAGGAAACTGGGAAGGTTTTTGATCAAAAATTTCAATGTAAAAGTTTTTACAAAGCCTTCTACTATTTTTCTTTATTTCTTTTAAAATTTTATCGGAAAAAATATCTTTTGTTAGTGGACCTTAAAAGGTTGTTTATTGATATAAATATTTTCTTCCGCTCTCAGATCCAAACACCCTAACTCAGTGGCGGATTTAGACATGTTGCCGACCTAGGTCCGATTTAATTCGCCACCCTTTTCAAAGAAAATTTTATTAATTTTTATCCACTATAAAAGTTATACCTTCACCTTTCCTTAACATTTTCTTTTTTAATAACTGTCTTCCTTACCTAATTATTAAGAAAGATAATAATATGACGATTCAAATTAAACCATTTTTTATTGAATCTTGCTTATGCGATAATGTTTGTGGGAAGTATATATTCAGGTATTATACAAATACAGAGATCTTTTATTAAACTCCCTGTTACTCAATATTAAAAGCCCCGACCGACGCTAACCAGGCCTTTTACAATATTTTAACGCCCACTGATCACAAATAAAAGCCCATATAGGTTTGTTACAGTCCAATGATTTTTGTCGGAAAATTCACTGGTCTTAGCCTAAATTCGTATGACAGATTTTCAAATATTATTGTTGTCGATAAAAACTTTACCGTAAAGTTATCTCGTTAATTTTTCATCATATTGCATTAGGTTGCGTTCGATAACGCTAAATTTAAACGACAAATCGTACAGTGAGTACACAAGAAACTTAATAATAACAAGTTAAGTAAAACCGTTAAATAAAATATTCATTTTGCAGTACCCATAGAAAGAAGCTAAGTTACCAAACATTGCAAATGCCTTCTGTCTGAGCAAATGGTGTATTTTTCATTTTCAAATGCAATTTGTCTAGTCAATTAGCATTTGATTTTACAGGGTGCAATTTAATTAATGGCGGAAAATACAGGGTATGATTCCTTAGCTTATTTTAGGAAGAAAAGTTGATACGAACATATGTCCTAAACGTCTTAAGTTTTGAGATACAGAGTGGTAAAATTTTAATAATTTTTTTTTTTTAAATATCATAACTATCCTTTACCAAATTTTGTTTAAATTTGGCAATATTATTATTGACATTAAAGGGGTTATTTATCACTAACTTAATTACATTTATTAAGTCCAGTGGCGTGTCGAGAGGCAACTGAAGAAATATTTCCAACAAAAAACGGTACGCCACTGACTGTGTAAATGTGTGTAAAATTTTTGTGCTTTCTTTAAAATAGGCAAATAAAAATACTGCTTTTATGTCTTAATTTTTTCCGTATCTTGTTTAGTTTTAAGAGAAAAAAAATCACTTAATTTCATATTTTTAGACCATAAACGAATAATTGCGAGATCTTTTTGTTTTAGAAACTGGGTTTTATAATTTTTAATTAGCAAATATGTAACAAAAGAAATAAATACCTATTAAAAAAGGTTTACATAATTACAAAATACAGAAAATAAAAATTATAAAAATATTTTTTTAAAGAAAAAAACAATGACGTACAATATTTTTCTTAAAAATATTTAAGTTAAATCCCGCTCGAACGCCACTAAAAGACATAAAAAAATACATTGAAAAATCTTCTTAATGTAAAGTGGCTCTGTACCAAATTTTATTAAAATTTGTTGAGTGAGTATCACAGATATAAAATATATATATATATATATATATATATATATATATATATATATATATATATATATATATATATATATATATATATATACATTTTTTTTTATTTTAATTATTCAAAATAGCGACTGTATGCTATTTTTTTAAAAAGGTCAAAGAGAGACTTCTTAATCGGCGGGCAATCTAGTATCAGTTCTAGTGATTTGAAAATCAATAACTAATTTTTTTGTGTTTATTAATATCATAATTTAATTATTAATAACATATATATATATATATATATATATATATATATATATATATATATATATATATATATATATATATATATATATATATATATAAGTTTTCCACCCTGTATCTTTAAAGTTGGGACAGTCAGAACATAAGTTTATTTGAACTTTCTTTGTAAAATCATTTACGGATTAAAACCTTGCTTTCCTTAAAAAACATACAAATGTGGAATCCATGATTTTTGAAACACCCTTGTATGTTATTTTTATTTTTTAAATATTAAGATATAAAAAATGTTAGGGTCTGTTCCAAGTTATTCGATAAATATCCTAAAATAACCCGAATTACCAATTACACTGGTCAACAAGGTTTTGCCCAACAATAATTATTTGTATTATTAGATAATATTTGATGAGTACTCATAAAACAAACATTTTATAGTTGGCTTAGTTCGACTTTACCAAGAAATGCAAGTTGAAACATGTTTTGGTTGCGCGGATACGTTTTAAACAATACACGTCGTTACTTGTTGAGCGTCCTGCCTATAACGATTATAATGTATAAAAACGAACAAACAGCATTTTTAAACACGTAGATTGTAAAATTTATTGCAAATAAATAGTTTAAATAGTATATTAAGTAGTGTCGTATCAATATTTTATAATTTTCATCATAGGCGTAATTAGGGAGGGGGCTAGGGGGTAAGCCCCCCTTAGCCTCCCGAGGCTCCCCCGAGATGGTGATTAGTCCCCAAAATTAAACACTTAAAGCATATTAGTGTTTTTCATCAAATATACTTTATAAATAGAGGCTTAAACCCCAACATAAGTTTCAACCTGTCAATTGTACTTTGTTAAATATCAAGAAAAAATATATCAAATTACTTGTACCATAATCCAAGGGAGTTAAATAAACACTGTCGCCACAGCCGCCTGGTCGAATTTGAGAGACGAAAAATAGCGATTTTTTAGGTAAAAAATTGTCATATTTTTAACGTATTTTAAACTTATTTTTAGGAGTTTTAAAGAAAACTAGTAAATATGTTTAAAGGTATATAACGATCTAAAGTATAGCGTAGAGTTTTTTTTAAAAATTTAGTAATAAAGCGGCAATTTGCGATTTAGTGTAAATTTCAAAAATTCGTATCTATAAAAGTTTTTGTTCTAGCGACTAGAATTTTGAATACGATTTTTACAAATATAGAGCTTTATGCCACAATCATTTTAGAATTGACTTTAAAGTTTTTTTGTTATAAAAAATAATGTAAAAAATATTTTATTTTTTCGAAAAAAATAGAAAATTTTTAGGCTTTATAAAACACTCTAAATAAATAGTAGAACCACGTTTTATACATTAAATGGTGAAATTTTAGCGAGAAATATGGCCACATATTACATTTTTTAAATTCAATGTCATATTTGTAAGAAAAATCGGACATGCTTTACATTTTTAAAATTTCCCAAAAATCGCAATATTTTTTCACAAAAGACCAATTAGGAACTGCGTTTAAAAGACGCCCTTTTATTATCTACTTACCGTTTAACGTTAGGTGGTACCATTTTCGAGCTAAAGGTGCTGAAAATTAGTCAATTCTATACTACTTTTTCAGTTCATAAATTATCGTACCTGATTGTAGCTAGGCCACCGGCACTGCGCTTAGTTAGCCCTCCACCCCTCATATTTGGTAGGTCCAACAGATTTATTAAGAAAATTTTAGATTTTCCTAAAATATGTGTGAATATGTATTAGGGTGTCCGTCATTTTCCAAACCAATTTTTTTAGCGAACGCTGAACGACAAAAGATTGCTTTTGAAATTAATTGGAATTAACTGTATAAAAAATGTTATAGCACAAATAAAGGATGTTACAGGGAATTAAAAGCTTATATTTGTAAATTTTCTGATGGCACAATAATCATTGCCCACAAATCTAACCTACACATGCAGTAAATGCACGTTAAGAATTAATTGACGTTCAATTCACTTGACAGTTTTCTGGTTTAATGCCTGGCCTGGAGACTAAGTGCATCCATTTAAATTACAATTTAGACTATAAAATCACACTTTATCAAATTACTATACATCAATTAAACAATGACGTTTAAACACTGAAGTAATGGGCAGAACAGGATGTGCTAACAACCCGTTACATAATTTAACTTCATTTGAAAACAAAAGTACGACTATATTTGATATAGTTAAAATATTGAAAACATTAAAAAAATATACTAGTAGATTAAGGAATATAGGACATATTGAAAAAAGTCCGATAAAAGCTAATTGCTTGGTATTGATCGGATTTAAAATATAAATAAAAATTACTTTTATAGCTAGATTAAAAATTGTATACATACAGGGTAACCCAATTGTCCGAGAAAGTCCAATACTTCTGTTGTTTAACAAGATATGACAATTTTTTTATAAAAGTTAAAAGAAGTTATGGCTTAAAGCCCAGTTTTTTAAATTGTAACAACTATTTTTGTTTACAGAACAAAAAAAGGATGTGTAACTAATCCAATTAAAAATGTTTACTTGCAGGTATTCACGTTAGATTGTCTCATTTTCCTCACATTATATATGTGCTATGTTATTTAGCTGATTCTGTATAGTGTGTTATTTTATTTTGGTACTTGTGGCGATGTTGCCACGCTATTTATAATTTACTAAAACTTTTGTTAAAAAAAAACAGGATACCCGACAATTAGGTAAACACAAAAGCAAATTAGTTATTATTAATACTTACAACAATATTACCAAACATTTGACATTTGTAACGATTTTTTGTTTCAGAAACCTGTGGGTGGTGTCTCAATTTTTGGTGGAAACTTCAACATATTTAGTGAAAATTCTGGAAAACCAAGCTTTGAAAATACTCAAAATACCGCTGCTGCACAAATAACTCAAGAGATCGAGTGGAAATCAGCAAATGTTAAAAAGACGTTGAAAAAAACCAGTTTGTTCGATGAGTCTTCAGATGAAGACATTATAACACCCACAAATAAATCTGCATTGTCAAAACCGTCACAAAATCAGCCATCGGCTAAAAAATTGAGTTTTGATGATTCAAATGAAATTCTTTCTATAGAAACTCAAGAGCCGATCGAAAAACCAGACGAAAAGAAGAAATTAAGCTTGTTTGACGATGCATTACCTCCAGGAATGGAAAGACCTTCTTTAAAACCTCAAGAAAAGAAAACCCTTGGACTCTTTGATGATGAAGACCCCGAGTTATTCAAGCCCGCAAGCTCCAGAAGTCAACAACTAACTAGGTGTTTTAGAACACTAAGGACTACAGAATAAATCCCAGTAACAAAATTTAATAGATATTATACGGGGTATTTTTTAAAGCATGGCCAATATTTTAATATTTAAAATGCTAAATCTTGATTCTTTTTAATAGAACACCCCATATTTTAGGCCAGTTTTAGATTTAAGGAATAAAAACAAGTTAAGATTTATCAGCGATTCCTATACCAAAAATGTAAGGATTTTTAGATATTTAGGTTTTTGAATAATTCATGACAAGTATAAGTTTGATAAAGAAAATTTACTGTATGGATATTAGGAATATTATTTACCAATAAAAATTTGCTACATCTAACGTTACAGAAAAAGAGGGAACAAAAGTATAGGACAATTTTTTCAGGTAGATAGATGCGTTCTTTTGGAAATAACCATTGCTTATGTTACATTAAAATAAAAGATTAAATTTTACGAATATTAACAAATATACTTACTTCCAGTAAAAAAAACAAATTCCCTTTAATCAAAAAAATATATAAACATTTTAAAAATCTTTAATTTTTAGTATAAAATTCGCCAAAACAATTTACATTAATTTTATTCCTTAACTCTAAAACAGGATGTTTCATTAAATGAGATTTAGCATTTTTAATGTTAAGATCTTGGCCATGCTATAAGAAATACTCTGATGTATAAGGTCTAGAAATTTTTTTAGGGATTTCTGTAGTCCTTTGTGTTTTAAAACATCTAGCTAAGTTTAGATTAGATAAAGTTAATTATAAATAGGGTGGCAACATCGCCAGGAGTGTCAAAATAAAATAAAGTAATATGACATACAAAATAACTATAATATTAAATGGCATCCCCTATAACCCTCAGCATTCTTGATGTCATTCAAAGAAGAGCTGTTCGTTTTATTAATGATCCTTAACTAACTCAAAGACTTTCTTCTCTTGCCCATCGACGAGCTGTGGAAGATTTATCGCTCTTTTATAGATACTTTTACGGCTTCTGCTCCGACGAATTATCCAGTATAGTCCCTCCTCTTGCAGCTCCCAACAGAGAAACTCGTGGTGCCGCACGTATGCATCCCTATACGGTCCAGCTGGACGAGGCCCCGAACTTCCCATTTCGTTCGTTCTTTTATCCCTAGATTTTCTAGACTGTGGAACCTACTGCCAGCGGAGGTCTTTTCTTCTCCCTAAATCTTCAAGTTTTTCAGTCCCGTGTTAACAAACTTCCTCTTACCTTGCTTAAAACACCCACGGTACGTTAGTATTTAGGTTTTCAGCCTTCGTAGATTGTCCAAAGATAAAAAAATAAAAATTAATTTTTTTCTGTGGTGATGTATACAAAATTTTATGCTGTAAACAAAAATAAGGGTTACAATTAAAAAAAAAACTAGTATTTTAGCCATACTTTTTTTTTTGGGACATTCTGTATACTTTAAAATATTTTAGGGACATGCACGTGTGAAAACCCTATAACTTTTATATACATTTTTTGTCATATGTCTTTAAACAACATAAATATTGGACTTTCTTGGACAATTGCATTGTATGTATGATATGTATCACTTTATCATATTATACACTTCCCACAAAGTTATCGCATAAGCTCGATTGTTTCCATATACTTTACTTTAATACAAAAATGCTTTGCTTTCATTTAAATAGTCGTATTTCTTTTAATATTCAGGTTACTAAGACAATTAAAAAAATCAGGGTGAAAAGTTAAAAAAAAAAGAATAATTTTTAATCATCCTGTATGATGTGCTGTGTTAAAAGGAAGTAATGCCATTTGTAAATAAATTGTACCCTTACTTATTTTTGATATTTTATAACCAAAATTTAATTACTTCCTTTTAACAGAACATTTCCGTTTAAAGTAACATCCAGGGTTGTCAAACACAGCCATGTTAAGTTGCAAATTTAACCGTGGGCACAGATTATAACCAAACTCATAAATCACCAACCTGGCTATATTTGGCCGGATATTGAAATATTTCATACATTAATTTATTTTACCGATATTACGGGCATTTAAAAACGGTTAAGTGACACCAGGGCACCAAAATTTTAAATAGGAAAAAATAATATTGCTATTTACGTTTGCAAAACTTTAAACCAAATTAAATAATAAAAATTTTATATTATTTCTAAACATAAAAATTGGCATATACAGCATTACCTATTGTATCGCTTCTATGGCTAGCCGCGCACTAGCAACTTTTTTCTTGCCTAACATAAATGTTGCTCAACCAAAAGGTGGCTAATAAATTTGTGTTTCGGGCACTTGTCTACTAGGGTGTTGCTTTTTACCATTGATTTTACTGAGACAGCAGTTACAATTGCTTTTATTTTGTTTAAAGTTAATAGTGCGCGGTATCGTATAAAAACAAATACGTTTCATTATCGCAGTTTGTTAGTTGCCGTAAAAAGTTGGTAGTGCGCGGCTGGCCTAAAGGTTTATTGTAAAAAAATATGAATTTTAAGTTACTGCAAAATAATATTGATAAATATAGGGATTTTTGGGACATTTTAAAGATTATTAAAGGTTTAAGAAAAACACAAAATTCTATAGTCTTTTAAAGGCCTTTGGATTTTTTTTTAATAAATAATTTTGGTGTATACAATTTTTAAAATGAATTTTTCTTGACAGTTTTTATTAGGAAAAAATATTACATAAAATAACTATAGATGTTTAAAAAACTTAGTATGTTATATAGCATTTTTAGTGCAAATTGCCGTTTTTATACAGTATACGTGTGGCAAGCGGGATGTAGCGGCTGACGTACTAGCCTCTCACCACAGAGACTTGGGTTCGAATTTCGGTTTCTTATATCGGGTTTTTAATAACAAAGTTGCTGTAAAATGCGAAAACTGCATGTTTTAGTGCTTGGACAACGTTGATGGAACGGGGTGAAAATGAGTTAAACATCCAATAACCCAACACCTACGGTATTCTGGTACTTAGACAAAAAGCCTTCGTGGGCTGTCACAAAGATAAAAAAACGAGAGATTAGGAGCAAATTCAAATCAAAACTTTAATGGAAAATTGTGTGATGCTTTCAAATCTATTCTTAATTGGTAAAAAAGCTTGTAACATAATCCAGAGCAGAATAATTATTTTTTCCTGGAAAAGAGTTATTGTTGCAGGGAGTGTTATTGAAAATAACATGGCAATAAATAAAGTTCATTACTTAAAAATTAGTAGTTACGTTATTTGGTAATTTAGGATTTAAAAAGTTTATAGAATCAGGAATAAATGTAACAAGCAACCAGCATGTTATAAATCTCCAATCATTCGGACATAGTTTAAATTAGTATTATATTAAAAAATAACACGTTGGCACAATTATTTAAAATATGATATACACCCGACTTTTTTCAGATGGTTCGGTGCTTCAACACCTACTTTAAAAATTAAATAGGGTTACTTAAAATGTGACTATAAACATAATAAAGATAAAACTATTTGGTAAAATCTGTGGATACCTGAAATCCTTGTATATGGTATATTCTAAGAAAAAGACGACCGGCTTGATTTTTTAAACAGTTTTAGATTTTATATTTAAGTAAAGAAAGAGCTAGTTTTGTTAAAATCTGCTTTTAATTTGTTCTCCAAAACCACAAATTCAGTTTATTACCTGTAAAACTAAGAATATGACCTAATAAGCAACACTACTGCTGGTTAAAACTGGTCTTAATAAAAAATGTTTCTTTGTAATAATTACAATAATAAAATATTTATAAGTTGCGATAATCCTACGTTATAAAAGATTTTAGTTACTAAATATAGCGCCGCACTAGAAAAAAAACACTTACTAACAATCTTGTTTTTAAACTACTTTACATGAAATATTGCTGTCATGCAGAAATTTGAGCAATTAAAGGAAAGTACAACGTAAATGATTATTAATAAATATGTATGAGAACTAAAATTTACCAAATATTCTTGTAAATTAATTTTCATTTTATTATTATAAATATAAAACAATTCATTTCGATTTAATTGCTCTCTAAATTATTTTTAAGAACCTTTTGTATTTTATTATACTTTCTTGACTTTTTTGATGTATGGTTTTCGCGTCAATGAATAAAAACTATTTCTCGGCATAGTCAATTTTCTTCCCAACTAAAGAATACATAACAAAGGTGATTTTTTAATGTACAATTTGATAGTAGCGATACTTAATGACCATGCCCAGAAAGGGTTAATATTTATTTACGCGAAAACAGTAGATCAATCAAATTTAAAAAAAATTAAAAAACTAAACTAGTTTTTTAAAAATTAGTTTAATTTTGAAAAAATTCAGTGACGTACCTTTCTTTTCTTAAAAAATATTTACCTTAAACCCTTTATGGACGACACTGGCAATTGTTTTTCTTATATGCCAAAAAATATCTTCTGATGTCTAAAAGGCGTCTCCTATTTTTTTTTAATATCTAAATTGGTATAAAAGTTATTATAATTTTTTTTTATATATTTTAATTTTTACCACCCCGTAGTTTTAAAACTAAGACGTTTAGGAGATATGTTTATAAAAAGTTTCTTCCTTATTTTTGTTGTAGAATTACACCTTAAAGTTTGCCGAGTAGGGTTAATTTTTTGTAAAGAATTGCGTAAACTATGTGTAAATGTAGTTTAAAACAAAAAATAATTTTCCCCATCTTAATTAAATGGGAAACTAAAATAAAAATAGCGATCCCTTAAAGTGGAGCTATAGTTAATGTTTGGTGGAGATTTTTACATTAAATATAAACATTAAGAGGGTAAATGAAGACCCTGTATAAACTGTTGGCTATCATCTGGGGTTGTCACCTATCGAGGTTGGATTATTTGTCTAAATTACAAATCTATGCTTTTAGGTTAAGTTTTTAAATAAAATAAAACAAAACAAAAAAATAACAAAAACAAAAGTTTGCATTATTTCTTACGTGGTAAATATAAAAGGAAGTTTTCATGTAGGAAGTTAAAGAAAAGAATTTTTAATATAATTCCTGCTGGCTAAAGAAAAAAAGTTATTTTTGATTAATGACCTTTACGCCTTATTTTCTACACGTTTTGCTTCTGAAACCAAAGTTTTAACATATTTTGTTAGAAACGTGCGTATTCGTATATGTATAGGAAACATTTTCATTTAATAATATTGTTAAGATGTTACTTGCCGCGATATATATGGAATATACAGGGTGTAATTTCATTGATGGCTGAAAATACAGGGTATGATTTCTTAGCTTATTTTGGAAAGAAAAACTCATATAAACATATATCCCAAACGTCTTAACTTTTAAGATACAGGGTGTTAAAATTTTCAAAAAAATTTTGTAAACATTTATTTTAGTAAAAACTCTTATATTGGATTGAAACCCTAATTAGATAAGTTTTTGTTATTTTTGTTACATAGTTGCTAATTAAAAAGTATAAAACCTAATTTTTAAAAGAAAACGCCACTGGACTTATTTAATGTAATTAAGTTAGTGATAAATTACTCCCTTAATTTCATTAATAATATTGCCAAATTAAAACAAAATTGGGTAAAGAATAGTTCAAATATTTAAAAAAATAGATTTTTTATTTGAAATTTTAACACTCTGTATCTTAAAAGTAAGGAGGCTTAAGACATATGTTTATATAAACTTTTCTTTCTAAAAATAAGCTAAGGAATCATACCCTGCATCTTTATCCATCAATAAATTATACCCTGGATGGGAATAATTTTAGTTTTACTTAATTTGTTTTTATTTATGAATTTTAAAACCTTTTTTATCATTGAGCAATTCTAACACGTAAGAAAAAGCAATTAAATGTAATTATATTTTGTACTAGCCAGACACGAACTAGCTTTAACCTATTAGAACCAGCTAGGACTACGCATCGTGGGCTATTTTTCGCTTAGTGAACTTATTTGGTCTTTAAAAAAAAGGATATTTAAATTTCCTTTTCCGCAAGATTGGGTAAAATTGAGGAATAGGATCAAAACTACTTATAGGTATAAAAATAATTTTGGTCACGTTGTCTAGTGCCAAGGGGGCAATAGCAACTTTTTTTTAATGAAAAGTGGGTCATGTAGCCCCTCCTGGTTAACGTATATTCCATGTTTTCAAACTTGGAGCAAGTATAATGGTGCAATTATAGTTTGCCGTTAAACACTACCAAATGCGTGTGAATTTTACGAATTATTTTGAGGTTAGAAAAATACAAACGGCAACTTCAAAAGTTTGTTAAATTTTATAATATTTAAAATTATATACACAAAAAGTCATTTCGTGGACACGTCCCAAAGTACAATCTGCAACAACAAAGATAAGGAGAAAATATTAATTTATCGAAATTAAACATTTTCTATAACTTATGACTAGCACTTTTTATACTTTTACTAGAATTTAGACAAGTTATTAAAAAAATAACAATTTTAATATAGAATTATGCAAAAAATTGTTTTCCGGACTTTTACCCATCCTTCACGCAGGTATAAACATTTTGGAAGAGCAAAAAAAAGGGTTCTAACTTAAAAATTATACTGCTTTTCATTCCACAATTTTTTGCTCTGCAGCGTTGCGCCCTGGTGCCTTGCACCACTTGCCCCACCTGGTAGGCACGGCCCTGTCTTTTTCTAATATTCTGCTCAGACTTTATTCCTAAAAGAGTACTCTCAGTTCCGTACGCAATCCTAGTTGGTAGACTACAATAAAATTTACAGTATAACAGACGTGTAATTTGATTGGTTTGAACGGTCATGCAAAACTGTCACAGTGAGTCGCTCATTGTTAGTTCTGGTTAGTTAAACACATAACACATAAAACACTTTACATATAACAATTAATATTAGATCCAAATAGCTTATATTTAAAAACCCCTATAGATCCCGATATTTATTAAAATATGCAAAACATATCAAAATTATTCAAATATTAAATTAAAAATAGTTTTTTCACTTCGACAATCCTGTATCTTTTTATTATAAACTTTTAAAAATGGGTATGTTTAGTTAAATCTTAATATTCTGGCATAAGAAATCTGTTGTTTTTCTATGTACCATTAATTAGCGGACACCCGGTACTACGTTTTTCAATTTACCGCTTTATTTTTGACGTAAAAAATAATTACCTAAAAGGCCGATAAGGAAGAATAAATTGACCCTATCAAGAAGCTCACATTTAAACTGAAATCGAATTAATGAAAGTTTCCCAACTGTATCAGTACGTGGGCGTTAAAGAGGCAGGGACATACAATAGATTAAAATATCTATTTGGGTTTTAACTAATTGGAAATGTATACAGTGCCAGTTATAAAAAAATCGTGAAACGTGTAAATTTTTATTTTTAGTGGGACATATTTTAGTGTCAAAATTTACTAGTTCCCTCTCCTCACTAGCACAAACATCAAAAAGTTTAAATGGGAAGGGGGCTCAAGTGATACCTTATCTTAGAGGGTTTTTAATGTTTTTCTTAATGATCTTTTTATTAAAATCGGTTAACTGGTTTTCGAGAAAATTTACCCCAAATACCGGTTTTCGTAGCCGGTTTTTGACTCCTATAGCTATTTTTATTGTTTAAAATATTACAATAAAATTTTGCACGTAGACGTAGGTATATCACATAAATTTGCATTGTTTCACAAAATCAGTTGTTTTCTATTACTTTCGGTTTAGCCGGAAACGACACTCGGTATATTTTTACTAATTTAAATAGAAAATGACATTCAGAGTACAAGAACGTTGGCAAGGCATTTGCATTTATGGCACTTTAGACAAAAATTAAAAATTTAATAAAGTTAGAGGTAAGATGTTAAAAAGTGGTAAATGAGTGACATTTTACCCGAAATGTATCTGTTTGAATCTAAATATACTGGGTGTCTCATTTAAAATAGGAAAGTTTGCGTCGTTTCCGGCTAAACCAGAAGTAATAGAAAACTACTAAATTTGTAAAAAAATGCACATTATTATCATTATTTATTACATAAATATGGAATATACCTACAACAATAAAAAGTTAAAGTGGGGTAAACCATCCGCTACAGAATCAGGTATTTAAAATGATTTTTTTGAAAACTGCTAAGCCAACTTAAATAAAATAAGAGACCATTAAAAAGAAAATTTAAAGCTCTTTAAGACAAGGTATTATTTAATCCCTTTTTCCATTTATACCTTGGGACGGTTGTGTTGGTGGGGGAAAGGAGATAACCCTAAACAAGTAAATTTTGACACAAAATGTGTCCCCCTAAAAATAAAAATTACCGTGTTTTAGGATTTTTTATAAGTATACAAATAACGAAACTATACGGGGTGGTTCGTTTTAATTGGTATGCACTATATACAGGGTGATTCAAAAATCGATCACGAAACTTAAGGGGTGATTCTATTTGACAAAATAATGGTAGAGCTTCATATAATTTTTTTCAAAATGTCATTCGTTTTTGAGTTACCGCCAGAGGGCACTTTACCTAAAACTTAAAATTTATTTACATCATAACCTTTTATTTTAACAGATATCGCAAATCTGGGGCGCCATTTTATAGACAATCAAAAACTTAAAAATAATGTACCCTTTTTAAAGTCAATAAACCTTACCGTTTAGGCACCAATAGACATCAGAGTTTTCATTAATTTTCATCAAATTACCTACATATATACAGGGTGTCCAGAAACTCAACCGACAAACTTTATAGGGCGATTCTAGAACAGAAAATAAGAAAAAACTGCATATAAACATATGTTCTAAACGTCTTAGTTTTTGAACTACGGTGTTTTAAATATTTAAAAAAAACTATTTTTTTTTAATTTTTAACACCTCGTAGTTTAAAAACTAAGATTTTAGGACATATGTTTATATGAAGTTTTTTTCTTATTTTTTGTTGTAGAATCGTTTGATTAAGTTTGTCGGTTGAGTTACTGGACACCCTGTATGTATGTAGGTAATCTGATTGAAATTGATGAAAACTTTGATGTCTATTGGTGCTTAAACGGTGAGGTTTATCGACTTTAAAAAAAGTACCTTATTTTTTAAGTTTTTGATTGTCTATAAAATGACGCCCCCACCTTTGCGATATCTGTCAAAATAAAAAGGTATTATGTAAATAAATTTTAAGTTTTAGGTAAAGTGCCCTCTGGTGGTATTTAAAAAAACAACTTTTGTCTTAAAATTTTTGAAACTGCAAAGCTTGATTTGTGTGCCAAATATCAACTGGATTGGTTAAAAAATAAATGCAATATGGCGAAAAAACTAAAATAAAAATTGAACTTTGACGGCTTGTAACTCGAAAACAAATGACATTTTGAAAAAAATATATGAAGCTCTACCCTTATTTTGTCAAGTAGAATGACCGCCTTAAGTTTCGCCATCGATTTTTAAATCACCTTGTATAAACGAAGTGTTTTTTTAAATCTTAATGTTATTAATTTTACCACGGAAACTTGTAAAAATATAATCATGGGGAGTAAATACTACTTTGGACAGAGAGGTAAGGCGGGGTACCCAGCGAAATTCACCTTTTAAAATGATCAATTTCGCTCTTTAAGCAATGTTCGATACGCCGTCATGACACATGTCAATCGCGCGGCTGTTATTGTTTACAAGTGCACGCCTGTCGAAATAATCCGTATTTTATTGCAAAGTGCTTATCATATTTCTTCTGGTTGTGGCACATAACTGTGGTTTGATAAATAATGCCTGTGATTGACGCTTAAACTAACCTATAATAAGGATAACATTGTATTTCATTGAGACTGACAACAGCTGTATCTTGTTAAATTATTATTAAAAATTGCACTGTGGGGCAAAATGGGGTAATAACAGCCCCAAAATTTAAATAACAAAACAATGCTTGTTTGTTTTGCAAGAAAAGAAACTGTTTTTTTAGGTATAGATTTTCTGGTTTTTCTTTTATGATTTGTTCGCAACCACAAACGCATGATTGACAGAGGTGTTGGTCCACAGAACCCATGAGCAGGATATTTTTAAAGTAAAACCAGATAAAACAAATTTTTCACACCTAAAACGAAAATAAGGAAATTAAATAAAAGAGAGAAAACGAATTGTTTGCGAAAGAGAAGACCTTTTTTGGTTTTTAAACAGTTGCTTCCTTACTGAGATACAGGGCGATAAAATTTAAGAAAGAAAATAGTTTTTTTTTTCTAAATATTCTTAATATGCTTAAGCCGATTTAAAAAAAATGGTACACTTATTTAAAGTAATAGGGCGCTTATTTGGCCATTACCAAATTGTTATTATTGGATCTAGTGGCTTCTCAGTGGGCACCGCAACTTATATTATCGAGAAAAAAGGAAGCTACCGACTTTTCTTGACCTTTTAAGCGATTAGGCAATTAAAAAAACAACTTTTTAATCTCTTGTATTTTTTTGTATCTAGCTTAGTTTTCGAGAAAAAAGCAACTTTAGGTCATACTAAAAAGTAGCCCTAAACAGCGCAAAATAAAATCTAAAATTAAAAATTTAGAATTTCGATCTTAGTAAATAAGAAAAATAACAATTTTCGATAAAATACACGACTGATAATTTATTTTAAGGCAAATCATTGTTTTATTTTAATTTTTGCTTTTTATATCATGTTGGCTATGGGTACTTTTCAGAAGAAATTAAAGTAGCTTTAATGTGTTTTTTCGAAAACGAAGGTAGATACAAAAAAATCAATTGCATAATTATAAAAAATATAAAAACGTCAAAAAGTCAGTGGCGTATTTTTTTTCTCAATAATATAAATGGCGGTGCTTACTGAGACGCGACTGAACCCAATAATAACAATTTGTTTAGGGCTAAATAAGCGCCCTATTACTTTACATAAATGTACCAAATTTTATATAAATCGACCTAAGCATAATAAAAATATTAAGAATAAACTTATTTTTTCCTAAATTTTAACGCCCTGTATCTCAGTAAGGAAGCAATTCCGGACATATGTTTTTAGGAACTTTTTTCATAAAATAACATAAGGAATCACATCTTGAAGTTTCGTACCGTTGTTAGAAAACACCCTGTATACGTCCGTGGAATAGGGACACAAATAGTTTTAAAATAAATTATTACCTATACATTTTTAAATATTTTGGTTAATATAATTTAATTTGCTCCTTCTTTAATTTTTTTCTACCGTGCAATTAATTGTCTAGAAAATACTAAAGGCTTTTTTGCTTATTAGTAGGAATACGCTTTTCGATATGTATGTGGGTCCCTTATTTGCTTTACTTATCTAACGTCGTCAATCATATATTTTATCTTTAGAGTAAGTTTTTTTCTGAAATGATCAATATATTTACGTTTTCTGTTTGCATTTCTCGTCTTTTCTGTCTAGATGCGACTATAGCAAAATTATATTAAAATATAGGTATCTCCAATTTGTCCTACCAATTAAGTTACAATGTCTAGTTAACAAGTTTAAAAACGTGTTAAATAGAAATAAAGCTTCTTAAAATTTGTGCAATAGCTCATTGGATTCGGGATGACGTCTAGAAAAATGTTTTTTAAGGGCTTATTAGCACATAAAAATTAGGATTGTTATTAACAAAATAAAGAGGTGTTTAGTTTTTGGTTTATAACTTTAAAAACAATGACATTTAGGTAATTTTAAAAAACATCCTTAAAGAGAAAATTATTTTTAATAAGAAGTCTCAACTCTATCTCCATTGTTTATAAATATTTTTTTAAAGCTGAAAATAGGGCTTCGTGAGGTCGTTACAGCATATATTTTTATAGTATTAAATAACAGTTTAAAAATTTGAAAAAATATGACGTAATCTAGACCCCGACACCCGAAACATTTAAAGGGCACAGGAGATATAGATAGATATAGATAAGTTAATTTTTGACCAAAATGAGATAATACCGCCACCTAATAGAAAAAGATGATGTGTTTTTTACCACAAACTCATGCATTAAAGTGGCCTGAGAAATAAACAATTAAATTTATACCATAAAACCGCTTTTTTATAATGGTTTCAAACTTTAAAAAGGTGTTTACTAAAAACTTTAAAATTTGACTTAGGCAGTTTATCCTCTTCATTTGATATTGACAGTCTTGGTTAACGCGCCGCTTCCATATATGACGATATGAAAGGTTTAAAAACTGTTATTATCATAAAGTCAATTCTATTACTGGCCCAGGAACTATTACCACTTTGTAAATTGACTTATTTTTCTCCAGTTTATTTTTTTTTAATTACGTCATGAGAAAATAATAATTTATCTAAAAATGTTTCGCTAAAGCTCTTCTTATTAATTTATTAAACAAAGATATGCGACAAAAAAGTGTATTATTTTGTTAATTAGATTTTTTTTAAGTTAACAAAAATGAAATTTGGTTTTAATATTGTAAATCTAATTAACAAAATAATAAAATATTTTTTTTATTACTTTGTTAAGTAACTAAATAAAAGGAGCTTCACGAAACGATACATTTTTAGATCAAATATTATTTAAACTCTAATGCCGTAAAGCATGCCGCTTGCACATAAGAGGGAAGAGAAACAGTTTTTAAACGCCAACCCATTGAAAAATGGCTGCAGCTAGTAATATGTGAAGCCACCGATTAGCAATGTTAAACTTTGATGTTAGGAATTATGGGTTTATATTAAATTATTTGATAAAAAATAGCCATTACGCACTTCCAATGTAATAACTTTGTGTGTGGTTTAATATTAGCAAGTCAAAATTTTACCAACTTTACTTAGCTCGGCGAGATTTTGTGTCATGTGCAATATGTGCATCTTATATGCCCGTAAAACGTGCTTCGAATTGTACCACTTTTCTGATTAGAGATTGATTTTCTATCCTTTTCTATTCTCTTTGCCTGCAAAGCTTCTATTTTTCCTACAAACCATTGTTAAGTGGCATGGTAGTTATGCCATTTAACCTTTTGTAGGCTGACCTGAAAAAAATATCCTACATTTTCACCTTGTTATTTTAAACTATTTCTCTACCCTCTTCTGTGCTCATTGTTTGCAAGCGGCATGCTTTACAGTTTTGTTACTCAAGAAGTAAAGGAGCAAAAGAGAGCAGACAATTAAAGAAAAAATAAAATGCAATGGGGTAATACATGGTGTATAAATGCCTAAAAGTGGGATTATTAATAGGGTTAGCGGCTTCACCATGAATAGAAATAGAACCACAAATGCTACATACACTCCTGGAGAAAAAAACCAGACAAACAAAATTTTGTTCAAACTTTATCTTAAATAACGTTTTGGGTTTTTAACCAATTTTAATTATTATCCTTTAGTACAGTTGTAGCTTCTTCCATTAAGAAAATTATTTAATATGTGGCTTGCAAAAATGTTAATAGGACTAGCTAGCCCATATCTTTATTCTTAACGAAAATATTTTTTTTAAAGAAAACAATGTAATTTAATTATGATGGTCGTAATACCGGTAAATGAGAAAATACAGGTTAGATAAACCTACTAAGTCTATAAATATAATGTACATAGGCAATTACGGAAAATTTCCGAAAGAAAAACTTAACTAATAAAATTATTTCTCTAATAAAGTTCGATATTTGGGAAACTATCATGATTTTTTAAAATATTGCTAAATACCACAGGCTTAATTAAGTAAGCTACTACACAAACAATGTTTGTACAGCTCTACCCCACGAAAACCTTCAAAAACACGAATTTAATTTTGTACATTTTAAATATCTAAGACAACACTGTTATAAAGTTCTGGTAAAAAGGTGGTTACTATCAGACTTGGGCTATAAAAAGACTTATACAATTCTGTATTCAAATACGAATCTTAGGATTCATTAAAATAGAAATACTTTTTAAATAAAAGGTCTTTACCCCAACAACAAAAACACAGAAACTTTTTCACATACACTGGCAACTCCGGCGGTGCCGGTGACGGTTCCGGTATCGTATAACATTGCTTTTCACACATACCGGCCTGTCGGTACCGGTATCAATTTATTATGTATTTAGCAATGGTATAAGAATGAGCTACGCTCGTGATCTTAACAGACGTTACCTTCTTGCGCTATTGTACCTAAGAAAAAAGCACCGAAAAAGCAAAAACAAAATCAATACTATGTACATCCCTTGTTGACAGTGAGGTACATAGAGGGTAGCTTTACACACGTTTTTAAAAACTTAAAGAAGATTATTAACGTAACAACAACGTTTTTAAACAAACTATTTATTTTCAAAAAGAAAAAAACAAGACACACAAACCTCCGTAGAAACGACAATTATTACTGGGAAGACAATGACACATTAAATCCTGTGTACAAGTGTATGTTCATAACAAAACAGTGAAATTGACAAACCGATCCGGCTTCCGATTGTCGAGTTTAATACAGGCTGCATAAATCGGAGCCGGCCATCGTAGCGGTAAATAAATCGGGCCGGAACTGATTACATTGCATTCGACATCGGTGTCGTTACCGGCACCGGTTTTGCCGATGTGTGTGAAAATGCTATACTTATAAAAAAAATATTATTTAAGAACAGGATTCCAGTACAGCATTTGAATAACGAGATCTGAATACTAAGACAGAATTCGAATACTGTGATTTAGAAACGATATTCACAATCCAGAAAACAAAATACTGACCAAAAAGTATTTAGCGAAATACCAAAGACATAGATGTATTTGAATCGTATTCGAATACCAGCCAAATGTATTCTGAATAGGATTCAGAATACGAAGTATTCGAACACTACCAAATTCTGGTTACTTTAAAAAGAAAAAGTTGTTTTTGTCAAACAACACACAATGTTATTTACATTTATTCTAATTTGCAAAATTACATTTTTTAACTTCACCTTAAAACTATACCAACTCTAAGAATGTTTCTCCATTTTGTGTAAAATACACACAAAAACTTTTTGTAATCCGCTGAGAAAATCAAATACAAAACTAAACAGCGACATAATGAAAAAAAATTAAATCCAAAATTTTGATAGTCTTAAGGTCGGGCCACATATAACCACACCGAGCCCGGTTTTACGGTGATATAGGAAAGTGGAGCAAATTATTTCGGAAAAATTTTATGTATGTATATCTCTTTTTTATAAAAACCTTGAGTGTAGTATAGGTTAAAATCGCCACACGTAACCGCACTGATATCCCACAAGACCCGCACCGTAGCACTACCGTGTCTCGTAGGGTCTGAAATATGCCCTGCCAATGAAATCAAACGTGGATCGGATAGCGCCGATGTATCCCGAATCAAGCTTTAATTTACGGGCGTCACCTTTTATTTCATTTCATAACGTATAAAAATCAAAAGTTAGTGGTTAGAGGTAATACAATACAATACAGAAAAAATTATTTAATAAGTATTAGAAAATGTAAAATTATTTTTATAGTTACATCTTGTGAATAATATGTGAGCAAAACTTACAAATACATTGTTATTTTTGGTTTTCATAAGTTTTTTAAATTAATATTTTAACTAATTAAAAATGCGTCGCAGCCGACGCGGCGTGACGTACAATCGTTGGTCGGTGATGGTTGTTTACTTGTTAAAATGGGATGCGGGGTATGTAGTCGCGTGTGTGTGGCCAAACCTTAAAACTGTGTTACCGTATTTGTAAAGGTTTATTTTACGATCAGGTGTAATTTAAAGCGTGGTATGGTATAACTGATTTATATTACTGCAGTTTAATTAAATACAAAACTTTTGCACCGCATCCCCTATATTTTACTAGGGAAACAAACAGCCACGGGCTCGCTGCGGTTTTATGTGGCCCGACCTTTATTATTTCGGAAAAGAGTCTGTCGTATAAAGCAAGATGTTTAGTAATGTTTGTTTTAAATCACTTGTATACGATAAATTATGTTTATTGTCTTATTAGTTTATATTTTTATTAAATTAAACATTTAAAAACTTTTCTTGGGTGTTATCTAGTTCGTAAACTTTTTCCATGCCTCAGTAGTTGCCCTAAAATAAACTCATTGCATTTTTAAAAAAGCTTTTAAGTTTTAACTGTAAAATTACCATTAAAATCCCTTTAATCTACTATAAAACTAGCCAATATAAATATGTCCTAATGGTATATTTACTAAATCAAACACGTATTTTTTTATATAAATTAAAAACGATAATATTTCTAAACCACGTTCTAGAAAAAAATTGCCTAACCGCGAAGGAATGTTTGATCCCCGTTTTTTCCTAAGCACTAAAATTAAAATTCCACTTGATGATTTATCCTAAAACCGCTCCTGAATGCTTACGAAACGGGCGAAACGAATGACAGAATGAGTGGGCGTGTAATGCTGGCAACTGTCACTGAATATAGAAGATAATTAGAATAGCATAGTAAATTCTGAATGAAGCAAAATGAATGGGAGTAAGCGCTGAAACGTGTGCTAAAGAGCTACAATAAATTAATAGGGACAATGCAAAAAAAAGGAAAATACGGTTAATGGTATTTTTTAAATAAAAAGGAATGCTTAGAATTTCGAAATCCTGCAGAGAGAATTACAATTTATTCGCATGGATAACATTTAATTCGTATGAAATTTTTTTTAGTCTTTGGACAATCCAAGAATGCTAAAAGCCTAAATACTAACGTACCGTGGGTGTCTTAAGAAGGTAAAAGGAAGTTTGTTGACACGGGACTTAAATACTTACAGATTTGGGAGGAAAGAAAAGACCTCTGCGGGCAGCAGGTTTCACATTCTAGAAACTCTAGGGATAAAAAAACAAAGTCGGAAGTTCGGGGCCTGTCCAGTTGGACCGTCTAGGAATGCATATGCGCGGCTCCACGAGTTTTTCTGTTTGGAACCGTGAGTGAAGAAATTATACTGGACAATTCTTTAAAGCAGAAGCCATGGAAGTATTTATAAAAAGCGATAAATCCCCCACAGCCCGACGATGGGCAAGTGAGGGAAGCCTTTCTGTAAGTGAAGGATTATTAATGAGGCAAATAGCAATTTTTTGAAGGGAATCAATAATGCTGAGGGTTGTGGGGGACGCCATGCCCCAGAGATGAAAACAACATTTCATGGAGGGTCGGATTTGGCACAAAGTGTATAAATTAGAAGGAAAAACATACTTTTTAGATACAATGTGTTTATAAAATTTAAGGTTTTTCTTAAATGTGGCGCCCACAAGATTAAAGGTGTCTTTGCTCTGTAAAACTTGGCTGCTCATAGGTAAAGGATGAGTATTTGATTACCCTTTTCGCGACAAGAAACATAATTGTGTTCTGGATGCATAATGATTTTTGGCGCCCCAATCCAAAATTAATTTTTTATCCTGTGAAAGAGATATGTGCATCGCTCTACGTTTATTTTCCAAATCAGGTTTAGAGATGGGTTTAGGAACCTAAAAACTAGAGTGAAGGGTACTATCGTCGGCGAAACTATGAATGGAATTAGTTGTGGACGAAAGAAGGTCGTTTATGTGAACAACAATGTTGGTGCCAGTACTGAGCCCTGAGGCACTTCAGCATTTACTTGGTGAAAGCTTGAAGAATGGCCATCTACAATAACTAATACGTCGATTTGACTTTTTGGCCCTTATAATGTTTTGAATGATGTAACATTAAAAAATTACTATTATTTTGTTTATCATATAAAGTGACATTTATGTTATGTTTATTATTATAAAAAACCGGTTTATGTTAAATAGTTAAAATTGATTTTTAGTTTTTATTAGATCTATAAAATTAAAAACCCGCCATAATTCTGAAAAAACCAATCAGATCAATCAAAAGAGATTTAGACGTAACGAGTATATAAAATGCGTTCAAAATCACAAATTTAAAATTGATGTGTTTTAACATTGAGGGGGCCGCACACGACTTATACACTTTACGGTTCCCTGTTTATAATAAAATTGTCCCTAAATAAAATAAAAAACAATAACATTTATGCACCAAAACAAAGAAAATGTCTGTTACGAAAGGAACACGAAAATATTAAACAAGAAAAAAAAAAAGGTTAGGTTATAAGTTAAAATTGGTACGTTCGTGGATTGTGCTATGCGCCTACTATTCCCTGGGGTGCTTTTATTTTAAAACGTCAGATAAGGTAGCTTTTTTCACTTGATTTTATATAGAAAACCGGTAAAAATAGTCGGATGTGGTTTAAAAATTTTGTGTACATGAGATAACACTGCGAACAACCAAAAAATAAACATGAATTTTCTTTGCTCTTTCTCCTTAGAGCAGTCTTAGAGCACCCACTATTAGAGACAGTCTTGCCGGTTTGCTATATTAACGAACAGCTTGAGTGAGAGAAAACGCACCCCTGTTTGGTGAGGTCACGAGTATATAAACAGTGGCGCTAAGATAAAATGTACGTTTTAGCAGGAATTTAAGACTACAAATTTAAATCGTTTTTTTTTAACCAAACCTGTATTTTTGGAAATATAATATTTTTTTCTGTAAATAGCACCTAAACATTATAGAACAGTATTTTTAAAAACTGTTTTTATGCCTATGTCCTTAGGACGATTTAAAGCATCAAAAAGAAATTTAAAAAATTGTTAAAACCAGCAGGTTATGTTCAAAAATGTCGCTAAGCATTTTATTTTACAAGTACATAGCTGATGTAAAGGTGCGGTTGCCTTTTATTGGACATTTTATTTCATTTTTATTGCCAAGATTTATACCTAAAAATGTATTAAAGTATTTATAGAATGCCTCTTAAATACTCAATATTTTTTAACTATTTAAAAGTTAAACTGTTGTTGGGAGACCCATTATCTGATTGAGAAAGCACCCACATTAAAGCCTGCTGTTTCTTGACAGGACGCTTTGTAATGCGGTAAGGTATTTCGGTGAAAAGTGTTCCTTAATAATACTTGTCAACGTTTTTAGACCAGTTAGAATACTTTATTGTATTTGTTATTTTATAGACGACCATTTCAATTTATACTTTTTAAAAGTAACAAAACTATCATCAATAATTTATGAATTGTTAAAAATTAAATATTACTTCATATTGTATAAATAGCCCTAATAAACCACTAAAAGCATTGTTTTAGTCTTCGTCTTATGTGCAAAAGGCAAACTAATATGGATATGGCTTATGCAAAGACAAGAACCCCTAAATGTCAAGTCATGGCAATATATCATGTGTATGTGTAGACTTTAATTAAATTTCTATGGGCCTGTTATTGCTTTAATTAATTGTGCATACGTTTTTGAGAGTCACTTAGATGATTGAGTTTTTGCTCTTAGTGGACATGATTAATTTAAAATGTCAAGTATTTTAAATAAAACAGGCAAGAAAGTTAAGCATCAAAATATTCTAAAGTACTTTTATTTTAAGTTATTGCTGGGCTAAGCAGTTTCAATTTCCATGTTTAACACAATACTATTTCTTCACTAAAATGCTATAAAACCCGTACTATACTTAATATACTACTAGAGGCATTTTATTTTGTAATAGGTAAGTTTTAATCAAAATAAAAAAATATTTTGTAAAATACTGATAAAAACTAAATAAAGGTTTATCATACATGTAAAAATTGTCATTTATTAAATATGTGTAAGTCATAAACAAATATATAAAGAATGCTTGACATTGTGGTATTTTAAAAATATGTTTAAGGTTTTTTTCTTTTAAATTTAAGAACTAAGGCTGAGTTTATAATTCACAATCAAATTTTAGTATTATTATTAACATTATTATTGGTATTAACCTAAATTAAACAGAGCCTTTTTGTGCCATTGTTTAGTTAAATTTAAAAAAATAGGTAGATAATAAAATTTGAATAAAAAGAAGTTATCGGTTTTACCCCTTTTTTGGCACATAAGCTATTAATATTTTTTTCTATTTTAGTATTAACTTTTCAATTTTAGATAATTTTAGGGTCGTTTCTTATGACCAAAATAAAATTAAATTTGATTTATAAACCCGGTCTAATAAATTACAAACAAGGTTTTTTTAATTTCTTTAAATGTTGTTCTTTGGCTTGGCTTGCATTGTATAAAAGTGATAAAACAAATCTGATGCGCAATCTCGATTTCAATTTTTGAAAAATCTATAGTGAAAGTAAATCATGGCTAACTTGATTTGTTTTGGAGATACATAGTGTTTTTTAAATTTTGTCAATTTTGCCGGGCACTTGTTGTTTAATATTAGACACCAAAAAAATATTATTAGAAAAGTTTTAGTTATTTTTACGTAGAATTTAGTGGGGTACCTATATATGCACGTTTGTATCTCTTAAACATTCAAGTTAACCATGATTTCCTTTCACCCCTAACTTCAGTTTAAAAATTCGAAATAGAGATTGTGCAATCAGATTTGTTCAATCTTTTTAGTTTTAGCTATACCCTGCAAAGTCAACGAAAAGGCGCCACATTGTACCTTACTTATACTTATACTACGTCCACTTAAGTTTTTAGATATAGCAAGAAAAAGTTTTAAATCATACTTTATGTAAATAAATATGTTTTAAAATTTTGTACCTGAATACAGTAGAAACGACAGTTTTATTACTTTTATTAATTTTTTTGTAAAGAAAATCATTTAAGCTGTAGATTTTTATTTAAAATTACTTATTTTCGAGTTTAAATATTTTTAAAAAATTTCTAAATGTATTTTTATTAGGGTTTACTGCCAAAACAAAATTTAATGCTTAATATTCATAAAAACTTTTTATGAAAAAAGTCATTAGGTTGTTGTTAAAATAAAATACGACAAAAATCCGTCGTGCTTTTTAATTATCAGAAAGTTTAACAGTGGCAGTGTTACATTTTAAAATAAGAAATAATATTTAAAATGGATAACAAATTAATACATAAAATGTTTTAAAATCATTTTTTAAAACGGAATTAAGGGGTTTTTGTTCTTTGGAAAACGCTTGAAAAATTAATTTTCAAACATTAGACTGACGTTAAAGTTTAAACAAAAAAAAATCGAAAAAGACGGCCACCCAAAAATTATTAAACGTGTTATTAAAATTATCTAGATAGGTTAAAGCCAATGCCTTTTGGTTTGTTGGTTTAGGCAACTGCTCAACATACACTATTTTTAAAACACATTTTATTCGCGTAATAATACAACTGTGTTTGCATTTTTTATTTCTATATTACTTACTTATTTAAAAAACTGCCATAAACAGTAATAAAAAATACTAGTTTTCTTGTAATTTAGTCAAACTTGGCGTAATGTTTTACAGTCTAATAAATATAAATATGTAACAAATAACAAAAAAGTGTTTTATAAATAAACAATGTGAACTTTTGTCTTTAAATATAGACGTTTTGTTTTCTGGGCACAACACAAAAGTAATAATAATTAAGAATAAATATACCTATACAAATTTCTAACATATTATTAAAATTAAAAGAAAACATTATTTAAATTACCTAGCTTTTAAATTTTTGTTAAAAATTCGATGTATGAAAATTTTGTTTGCACCTTATTGTTGTGTTAGGTAAAGTAACAAACATAATTATTAAATAGAATTTGTCTATAACAAAATCGCCATATAACCATAAATTATACATTTAAATTGTCTTATAAATCAAATAATTTTATTTGCATTTATATATAAAACTTTTATAAAGATATTAACAATATTTCGCAAGAGTAAAAGAGTGTGTCGCAAATTCGATTTAAATTAAGCTTTTCTGCAGCAAAATGAACACTTGTTTCACGTTGTTAAAAGTAACAACCCTGCATTTCATTATCATGTATGGAGCTGCTCACTAGATAATTGCAAAATCTTAGTTCAATACTTTCAAAACATTAAAGTACGTAAAAGAAATTATGCGCCTTTAAAAACAGGTGTTTTTCTAAACATTTTTTTTTATATTTTAGTCGCCAAATTGGGGTATAAGGATAATCTTTTATAATTATTTTATTCATTGGTGTTGTGCTATGGGGTAACAAATAATAATATGTTTGTAATATAACATTGGTTCCGTTTAATAAAAACTGTACATATTTATTTAACTATGTACATACATAAACAACAAAAAAACCCCAAATAAAAAAAAACAAATAATTAAGAGAGTTTAATTATTTTAATTATCAGTTTATACATTAGTTTAAAAGAATTAAATTATTTTTATTAAACGCCCCTTACATTTTAAGTATAAAACAATTTGTGAGCTGTAAAAAAGAACCAAATAGTTTTTTAGGCCACAGAACAGTGCTTTGTTGGCAGTGCCTAAACCACATGAGTATTATACCACATCTCAGATTCTAAGCAGGTAATCTCATATAAGTATTTTCGTCTCGCTCTTACATCCGTTTTGTTACGATCTTTATTCCACCCGCATCGCTCCCGAATGTTTAAAAATCAGTGGCTTAGACTATTAAAAAAATGAAATAATATATTTTAGCAAAATATTAAACATATCTACGTAATTTCGTATCCTAAACTAGAATACACACCTCGATTTGTTCAATTGGCTTTCAATGTGTTGAACACTAGCAGGTTGCGATTTGAAAAAGAATAAATACATTTAAAACTCGCTGGCTGCTCAAATGTAGCAAGTCATAAAATTTTATATTGTTATGATCTCTTCTATCAGTAGAGAAACCTATCAGGGTGTTGAATGTTGATGAATTCTACACTAAGGACAAAGAAATTTATGTTGAGTTTAATTTGTAAGTGGGTATTAAATAAAAATACAACGTTACAGAGCTAAAGTTTAACAAACAATAATTTATCAATTTACTTAAAATAATATTCTACCGGCTACGTTTGTCATCGTACTATCGTAAAGGTCTGGCCACACATAACCACCGAGCTTGTATCGGGTCCGGGTAAACAATGGTAGGGGAGAATGAGGCAGACGGATTCGAAAAATTTCAAAAAAACGTTATGTCTTCAAAATAATAAATAATTTTGTTTTAAAAGCTTAGTCTATTGCATTATGTATTAATAATATAACTAGGGGCCGTTGTTTAACTAAAATAGATTTTTCTACTTATCCTATTTCTTTTTATCCAAACTTTAAGTGATTAGTAAAACTGTGTTAACCTTTTTTGTCATCGTTTGTTATACGATTAGCTATCCTTTAAAGCGCAGTATTACAGACTTATATGTTATCTTAAAAACTTAATTAATATTTTCCGTGAGTCAGCATAACAATATGACTCTGCGGCTAGTAATAAAAAATTGCTAACAATATATTGAACAAATCAGGTACCGAGATTTTATTAAATTCATTTTTTTCTTGGTCTAGGTTTTCCGCACCAATCTTTTCAGCACATTTATGTTTTATCAGTGACCTTGTTTATGTTTATGATTTTACGAAATTCATATTGCAATGTAAGGAGTTCCTGCAAGGAAGCTCATAGAGCATTTTACTCCATTTCAATAAATATTATATAAAATCTTTTTTTATTTTATTGAGTAAACTTAAGAAGGTGTCATTGGACCTAAATTAGAAGAAAAAATACTTTCGGATTATTTTATTACGTGATTAAAAATTGTAAGTTTAATATTAAATTGCCTCGCCTCCTCCTACATTTTACAAGCAAGATGCATGGCTGAGCTAAGCTGCGGGCTCGTTGCTGTTATGTGTGGCCATACCTATAAACAGTAAAAGAAGAATTTCGGACTGCCATTGTCTTTATTAATTTATTGACACAACGTTTCGGGCAGTACTATCTCTGTCCGTTCTCAAGTGTAAACTGTTTACACTTGAGTTTCCACAATATATATATATATATATATATATATATATATATATATATATATATATATATATATATATATATATATATTAACGCGCAACTGAATTTGTCAAAGGCAACATTTCTAAGAGGACAAAATATAAACAAAAGTCATGGAGCAATAAACGACCGAAACAACGTGATAAAATTATTCTAGCCTAGTATGAAAACCACCAGTCAAGGAAAAAAACATTTCGTGCTTTACTTAAATCTTTAAGGCGGATTGTTAAAGTAAGTGAAAATGCATCCTCAAAAGGAAACTGTTTGATTATTGTGCCTCTCAGTGGCGCATTAACCAAAAGGCTGAGTAGGCTGAAGCCTATGGCGGCTTTTTTAGGGGGCGGCATACGTTCTTATGTCTTATGAATAATTTTGTTGGATTTCGAATTTTGTACCTACAATTGAAAGAACAGCCTACGGGCGGCAAATATGTAAATGCGCCTCTGGTGCCTCTTGGTCCGGAGGCGTAATTGGTCCATTTTTTTTCAAGGATCATGCGCAGCAGAGTAAAGCCTACGAAAATAACCCGAACACCATTGCGGAGCTGAAACAGGTGATGGGACTCAAAATTACCAACATAGAACCTAATTTGTGCCACGAAGTAGTCAAAAATTTCTGGAAACGGATTACGTCATATGACCCACGGAGGTCATGTACTTAATATCATTAATTATGCCTAATTATAACGAACTACTATCAAAGGGAAAAATAAATATTTTTTAATAATAATTTTTAATTTCTTTTTTTTAATACTTTTAATATGAAAACTCAATTTAAATTACCTTTACACGGTCTCACTTCAGACCGTGACAATGCAATGGCTAAAATTGCTTATGATTGTTTTGAAGTGGCACGACGTAAATAGCTAATATAAATGTTACTAAAACTACCAAAATTATAATAACCACAACTTTTACCTCTGACCGCTTTACCGAGTGGCATGAAAATTTGATCCACATTCAAAATTTTAAATTATTTGTTTCATAAATACCGAAGCTTAATATGATTTAATTATAAGCCACAATATGTACACATATTCATGATGGCTATGCATGATTTTGGCTCTTTCAAGTTCATATCAAAGTTTAGCGAGTTTTTAAAAATGCGACTGTACAATTAAGATGTTTTGTGTCTCATAAGGGTTTAATTAAAAATAAGTCCAGTGATTTTTGACGCCACATTTAAAAATTCAGGAAAGTTGAAAACTAACCTACTTTTTATTTGGCTAAATAAACTTTTGCATTATCTTGCTGAAAATGAATTTGTAAGTGTTTAAGGCATAGTAAGTATCGATGTTATTATCCCTAACTTCTAGTCAGGTATTATCATGTTATCTTTGTTAAATATTAGAGGAAACTCAGTCATAAATAATGGCACTCCACAGCATAACTCAAACAGTGTGGTATACGTGGTTTTTAACAGAAAACTATATATGGTTGAATAGACACATGTAAATTGGTTTCCGAATAAAAAAAAATTAGGAAATTGGTTCCTAACCTTTTTAGTTGCCCTGACGACTAATATGTAAATTGGTTTTTGGGGCAAAAATGTTCGTAAAAGGTTGATATAAAGATTATGCTTTTCTTTTTAAGTAAAAAATTCTAAAAATAAATGAGATATTTTAATATTAACATATTTAGGACATTTAGCCAATACTGTTTAGCTAAAATATGAGGTATTGAATTATACTAAAAACTGTTTCGCCACTGCCTCTTCTCCTGGATAGTAAATGAATGAAATCGGGTCAAACGCAGAGGAGACGGGGTCTTGCTTCCATCTTTAGTTTAAATCAGGGATGGACTTATTGCTTACGTATTCTTTATTTCAGTTTAAAACTATTAATAAAAATATGTTTTATAGTTTTTTTATTGTATTATGCATAGAATAGTTCTTCATAGTATATAAAAGTTTAATTTTCTTAAAATGTTTATTAAACCTTTTTTATTCTGGAAAAAAGCCAAATATTATTTTTTTAAATAAAAATATGGTCTTAAAAGGGCCTTAAAGAGAGAAAGAGAGAGGTGGTTTCGTGATTAGCTGAAGAAAATATATAGAATAAACACAGCTGTCCTCTGGAGAAAATAGGTTAATCGAACGGTCAGTATTTAATTTTTAGTAAAACAAATACCTTTAGATATTTCTCGACTTTTCCTTTTAAGTAGAATTTGGTTTTCCTAAAAGTTCATGTAAGTAATAAAATTACTTCGCAGTTAATCAAAGATAATGATAGAAAATATTAAATTCCTTTATGTTAAAATTTAAAAAAATACTGAGTTTAGCACCAAGAGAAATAAATTTAATTAAATATGTTGTATGGGTAGTTATTAGTTGTAAAATATCCGTAATGGTATAGCCACGTTGTTTAAAGGGTCCCATAAAAGTTGCATGTTTCGGGAGATTTCGTAAGATAAGGATATGGAGGATAAAATGGGTTTGGCATAAAAACAAAAAATCAAATGTTTATTAAATAATATCATTGTTTTAAGCTTGCAACACTATAGGTGTCCAAAATAGTTAACCCATAAATAGGGTACTTCTAAGGGTGTTTTCACACACACCGGTTATGTCGGCGCCGGTGACGGTTCCGGTACCGAAGAACATTGATTTTCATACATACCAGCATGTCGGTGCCAGTATCAATTTATTATGTATTTAGCAGTGGTATAAAAATGATCTACGATTGTGATCTTAATAAGTTACTTTCTTGCGCTATTGTACCTAAGAAGAAAGCACCGAAAAAGCAAAAAACAACACCAACACTGAGTACATCCCTTGTGGAAAGTGAGATACATAGAAGGTAGCTTCACACACGTTTTGAAATGCTTAGAGAAGATCATTAACGTAACAACATTGTACTTAAACAATTTATTTATTTAAAAAAAAAACAAAAAAAACAAAACGTACGAACCGTCCTAGCAACGACAATGATAAATTAACATAGAACTCGCATCAAAACATTACTCGGCACCGGCAAGTCGAATCATGTGAACAGGGTGGGCCAAATTCGACGCTTTTTATAGGAAACTTATGTTTCTGTATGTTTAACACATAAACTGATCCTTGCGAGTCTTAAATTTCAAGCCAAACTTACTGGTGAAAACCGCAATTCACTATCTT
The DNA here is from genome assembly GCA_014170235.1 of Listronotus bonariensis. Classification (NCBI taxonomy): domain Eukaryota; kingdom Metazoa; phylum Arthropoda; class Insecta; order Coleoptera; family Curculionidae; genus Listronotus; species Listronotus bonariensis. The sequence goes on from JACEGR010000024.1 coordinate 487,332, forward strand.
GCTTTGTTTACTCGCTACAGCGTGTTTCTGATTTTTGTTCCTTTTTTAATCCTTTATATATTTTCTATTTTTAAAGATTTTTTAAATATGTAAAAACTTTTTTAGCAAGTGTTTATTTAGATCGCAGAAATGATGCATTTTTTTGAGGTGACCCATTACTGACTTATTTATTTATTTTTCTAAATTTAAAATGGAACACCCTGTATATTATTTTAGTAATTATAATTTTACTGACAAGCGATATCTTAAACTGGTTACTAAACTATCAGAGTAGTAAATTTTATTAACCAACCATGGATATATATATTATTTTTTATTATAAAAATTCAAAACAAAAATAGATTCTTTTTATTTTCCAATTTTAATCAATATAAACTTTGCAAACTTAATACGGATCTGAATCATACCCGTACTGACGAAAGTTTGTGAATGAAAATGCAACAGCTAGTCGCTCAATACGACCAGGCATAGCGTTTTCGTTTTGCCCTCGTTCCCCCCAAAAGCCATTTACTCAGTTTCGAATATTTTGGACTAGAGTCCAGCTTTAGCTTTTAATATTCTACCAATTTTATCTTGAAATTTATTTTTCTTGTTGGTAAAAATCTTTTAGTATTATTATAAGTATTATTATATTGTTATATAAGATACAAAAAAATATATTTTTGAAAAATCTAAAATAGAGCTGAATAATGCACAGGTGTTGTGTAAGTGACTGCAATAATAATCTTAACAAAACGTTTTATAAATGGAAATAGATGATAATGACTACTTGTAATTTAGATAATGTGGGTTATTACAAATAAGTTATTTAGTGAGTTTGTAAAGATTACCTAAACATTGTTATAGTAGAATTTAGCTGAAAAACAACCACAGAAGTCAGAGAAATAAAGACGGACAATTAATTATTACTTTCTAATCGCACATCAGTGTGCGAGCAAAAAAAAGGTGAATAATTTGAAAGTGAGACAGAACTTATGACATCGTGGCTTTTTTACTGCTAAATCGCAGCTTACAATTATGTATACTAGGTGTTCTTAAATAAAATTAAATAAATGGTTGACTTGAAGTTTTTAATTTTTCTTAATATATACTTTTTTCAGATATTGCAATTCTTATTTCTTTATTATAGTAATACAAAATTATTTGTGCTTATTTTTTATTACGTAGAAGTTTTTTATATTTCTAATGGCCTTTGCTTTTAATATTTTAAACTTAATAATAAATAACTCAATGTAAAATAATGCTTTTTTAAAATTTAGCCAATTGTGGAGCACCTAACTGGCACAAGTATCTTGAGTTTCCTGGCAAATTTCAGATTGTTGCTATTTAAAATATACATATTTCTTTTCTTCTTCTTCTAATATCGTCATAATATTTTTTTGTTTGTTCTATAAGTCTGGGACTTTGTTACCATATGTTGGGACATTCTGTTTATCTAAAGAAATAAAGAAAATAATTTTGCGTACAAAATCAAAGTGCTCTTTTATTTAGTATACAAATCACATAAAACAATTTGCTTTAGTTAAATAAAAAAATATTTATAAAAGCTTAAATGCAGCATTTTTTTATCAATGTAGGTGGACAAATTTAAATTGGTTTTTGGGCCGTCAGTTTTCATTACTTCGCCTGCCAAAGCAGAAACATTGTTACAATTTTTGTCTTTTTATTGCAGTGCTAAAAGGGGTGGTCCGTGCGTAATGGAATTTTAATTTTAATTTTATGCAGTATATAAAAAGTAATATAAACAAGGAAAAGAAAAATTTAAATATATACTGCATTCAAAAGAAATAAATATTTACCATTTTGTCAAAAATCACCATGTTTCTTGTTTTCTTTTAATATTTTTTTTCTAAAATACCTAGGCGTATTTGTTTTACTTTTAATAAACATTTTATATTTTAATATAGTTTATTAACCTACCAACTGATATGAAATTCATGTAAAGCAGTTTTGCTAGTCCAATCCCCCAAAGCATATTCTATATATAAAATTGGGATAAAACTTTCTGTGAAGAAATAAAAAAATCAAATAATTTAAATGTGGCTTAATTTTTTGAGTTTATTACATTTTTACATTAAGTTTCACAGATTATTATTTATGCGTATAATGTACAAAAAACTTTCTTTTAAATTCGGCGTTTGTCAAGTTATATTTATGTATATATTTTTTAATCCTTATTTTGAAAAGTTTTTAATTATTATGAGACAATAGACGAAGTTTTAAAACTTCAAGTAATAAAGTACCGTGGGTGTCTTAAATGAGGTAAAAGAGAGTTTAATTAAAAAAGACTTAAAAATTTAAAAGTTTAAAAAGAAAATAGATATTTTAGAGAAGGAGTGTAAAGGTTTTCGTGAGAGTGGATCCTAATGGTGTCTTGTTAACAAACTTGACAGGATTTTTGGTTGTCTAATCCAATAACATAATAATCACAGGCCTTGTGCCCTGCTTAGTTCTGGTTAAGTCCTAACGTCCTTCAAAATTTTCATTTTTAGTTTTTAACTTATATTGGCATATAATTAGGATATTGGTGTTTTCTGCACATAGGACAATACATATTTATGTAAATTTAAGTCTTATAAATTGTATTTAGGACATTTTAACTTAGCCACATAAGAAAAACATCATATTTTATGCCAATATAACTTAACAAATAAAAAATAATTATAGTTAGGACGTTTTAACGAAGCACAGCAGTTTTGTAAACCTAGAGCCCGGCCTAAAAAACTAATTACTGTCAAAAAAAACTACGAATAGAATAGTGTAAGTGAAAAAAAAGGATTGCTAACATAAAGAAAGCGAAAGAAAGAACTGATATACACAGAAAAATCTATAACTTGAAACACACCCTATAGGTGTATTAATATACTAAAATATAAAATTAAGTTTACACAGATAAATTATTTTTAGTGAAAAAGTAGCATTTCGAATATAAGTTTTAAAATGACAAACCTAGTGTTGTAAACTTCTTAACGAAATATATGTTACAAGCGAAATGGGTGTTTTAGTATCTGGCAAGATGACGGCGTCAAATTGAACAAAGATAACTTTGGGTAAGAAACACGTCTCGGCTCTGTTCTGACCGTATTTCTTTACGTTCCATAATAACTCTTTTAGGTTGTGTAATTTAAAAAATAAAATTCAACTACTTTATGACTATCAAAAATTATATCAGTTTTTATCTTATGAGGTCAATTAGAAAAACAACGTTAGTCGTGGTCAGTATTTTAATAAGTGACCATTGACAAACAACGGAAATTGGTTTGTGTCATTTTGAAATAAAAAGTAAGTATTGTTGCTGTCTTGATCGTATAGTGCTCGGTGTGGCACTATGGCGTTACCTAGAATGCTGTAAAACGCAATATTATCGCTCCGTGAAAAGGTACAACTCGAAAAATGCTAGCTTTGAATTATATGCCAATAATTAAATAAAATTTGACAGGAAATACTCTGGAAAAGTAAACTTACTTAACAGATTTTTAACCATGACAAAAATTTAAGTATTTATACAGGGTGTACAAATTCAATGCATTAGCATTGGTATCTCGGTAATTATAAGAGATAGAGATTTGGTTAAATTGGGGTAAAGTTGCGCTTTTTTATGCTAACCTCTATTAGGTTTTAAAAATTTAAAAATTTGCAGTCGTCCCGAAATTAGCCGGCAAAAAAAAAACGAAATTTTGCAAAACAGTTCTCTGTACTAAACAACCAAAAAAATCACCCTGTATATGTTGGATTACAGAAACAAATGTTATATTTTACTTCCCCCTTTGTCAACATCATTTATAAGTAAATTTATATTGTGGAAAGCGTAGTAAACATATTCAGTATTAGGGTCTGAATAAAAATTGTTTATCTAATAAGGCTCTATCAGACTAAATAATATTATACCGGATGTTCCATTTGAAAAAACCGAGAGAAAACCGATAGAACTTTTTATTATTGAATGTTGAAATTAACCTTTAACCTATAGAAGGGTATCTTTTGGCCCTTTACAATCAAATTTAATACTTTTTGAAAACAGTAACCTTTTTAATATTTTTTTTTATATCGAAGTTTTTGTTAATATTAAAAATAATAATAAGAATTTCTAACCAGAACTAACAAAAAAATTTATTATGTTAAATTGCCTACGGCTCATTCTAACATGCTTTGCAGTTTCTACAATTATTGGTAAGATATATTGTAAAAATCACGTACCACGTGCAATTCGTAAGCAAACAACATATTTTATCATGAAAGTTACGCCGAACTATCTAGGCAAGCGAGAATGTGCGAAAGTAATATCGCGATATCATGATAGCTACTATCGGGTTATTAACATGGTGATAGTTTACGATAGTTCATGTGACAGCAACTATCGTGAAAACTATCACCGTGAAAACAAGGCCTAAGTCATAGACCACTTTGAAAGACAATGAAAGACATCTCTAACTGCCATAATTTAGACGCTATATAAACTTTTCTCTAATTTTTAGTACAACAATTACCAGAAATAACTAATATTTTAAATTTTTTATTAAAAATATTTAGTCAGAGTCCAGTATGGGTGCCAATGTTGGAAATAAAAAAATGTTTCTTAGGTCAAAAAATGCTCTTTAATGCATACATGCCGTATACCACATTTCATAATCATATTTATGTAATAATTGATTTAACGGTCGGAATGCTTTTGTAGATTAAATATCCTACGCACTAATATTAGAATAGAATTTTAGCAGTTTTAATCATACATATTATGAATATTTAGTATAACAATAATCCTGAAACTTTCAGTTTTGCAGTTTTTTTTTTCATTTAGGGTATATTCTTGGAGTTCTGTCAAAGTTGTCAAACCCACGACCAAGGGAACTATATATTTGAATATTTTTTGATTTTTAAACTATTGTTTTTTTAATTATTTAAAATTAGAAACCTTTTAAAGGGGAGAACATATCACCGCTCCAGAACAACAACGACGCAACTGCAAAATTATAACATTTTGACTTAACCAGACAATTATGTTCCAAATTAATCCCTTCATACGGTAAAACAACGACGTAAGTGTAGAACCACTAATGGCCGCCTAATGGTAAATCTTTTTTAGTTTGCCTACATATAATAACTAGTATTTGTTTTTCGTGTCTCCTGAAAAATTTATAATTTTGAAGTTGCGTCGTTGTTCTTCCGGAGCGGCGATATGTATAAGTTATTTATATAGGGTGTCCAAAAACTCTCACGACAAACTTTAAGGTGTGATTTTTTATCAAAAAATAAGAAAAAACTTCATATGACCATATTATGTCCTAAAAGTCCTACCTGCTGAAAAACAGGGTGTTAAAATAAAAGAAAAATAATGTCTTTTTCTGAAAGTGTAACACTAGTGCGGAAAAGTACTTTTCGGCAAAATTTTTGAAGCAAACATTAGCGAATCCCAATGAGGGATTTTAATGCATTTCATGTTTAAAAGATATTTTTGCTTTGGCCAAGCCATTAATATAAAATTAATAATATAATAAATTAAAATTTTGTTTTTATGTTTTTCTTATGCTTGTAGGAGAAATAGCGTTCCTAACACGTGCCGAAAGTACCTTATCCGCGCTTGACTGCAGTCGCGTGCGGAAAAGTGGCACTTTTAGGAGTAGTTAGGAAATATACTATTTTTGTCATAATTTTAAACTGGTTCAAATATTTAAATAAATTATAGATTTTAGCATTCAAAGAAATATTTTAGCGTATAGAAAAACAATAATTTTTACAAGTGTCGTCCGTGAGGTATAAACAATAATTATAATATTTTTTAGAAAACAATTGTACGCCACTGCCACTTCCTAAAATAAAAATACTTTATTAAATTTCTGCTTGGTTTTAAAAAAATGTATTCTCTTATCATTTTTTTGTTCGATATAGGGTTTTCGCGCAAATAAATATTACAAAACATTTCTTGGCATGGTCACTTAATACCGCTAATAACTAACTTTACTGTAAATACTATCAGCTTTTATATATTATTGAAATAAAAATTGATTTTTTACGCAAAAATTGGTCAATACATCAATGTTCCAACTTTTAATTCATTTAATCATTTGTAAAACAAACTAAGTACTCTCAAATTTTCTTTTTTAACTTAACTTCAAAGTAAATAATTATTTCAAAAATAATATTGATTCCAAGAAAAAGCAGTGACGTACTGTTTTTTTCTTGAAAAAAATTAATACAATCTTGTTCGAACGCCACTGGTAATTATTTTTTTAACTTTTACCGCAAAAATGTAATGTAATGGTTTAAAGAAGTGTACCCAACATTCTTTTCGCGGTTTTCGACTAGTGCGGTCACGTTTTAGTAGAAAGTTACAGAACTTTTGCGGGAAGGCGGCTGAAGGAGTCGTACGGGCGTTGCTGTACCCTCGGGAATCGAGAAAAGATTTACGGTAAATTGATGGCTTTTTTCTTCTGGGGCTAGGCGCTGTAAGCGAAGATTTCTAAAGCCTGATGTTTTTTACGTTTTGGTGTTGAAGGCATGGCGTCTTCGTATGGTCGAGGAGGTGCGCGAGCCTTGAGTCAAATCGTCAGTGATGACAGTAAAGGTTATGCACGATACTAGTAGCAGTCCTTATTAAGACTTATTAGATTTAATAAGGTTAAAGCCTAATAAGCCCCTTGCTACAATAAATAATACTACTAATTAAAATCGGTTAAGGAATATTAAGAATATTATTAAAATAATTATTAAAAAAAAAGTAAAACACCCTGTATCTTGAAAACAATGCATTTTTGGACCTATGTTTATACAAACTTTTTTCATAAAATTGGCCTTTAAATGAGTCCTTAAATTTTTTCCGCAATAAAAACATTCTGTAAAGATTCTTAAAATTTGCAGCGGCCCATTGTGCTCCAATTATTTTTTCACATCCTGTATAATTTTTGAATCGTCCTTATTCTTATTATTTAAACCAGATACAGTTGTCCTTACTTTAAGCTTTTTGTCTTGGTTTTTCCAATTAAATTTAAAAAATTGGTAAAAATGCAGTACATTTCAATAACCCTTTTTTTAATATTCAACTTTTATTAAAAATTGCAAAACCGTCCCGAGAGACTGATTTAATTAATACACCTATGTGATAAAAACAAAACATTTTTCAATTTTGTAGATTTGGGACTCAGAAATTCTAATAAAAATGTGCAGCTGCCCAGTGCCCTACTTAATTGTTAATCAACCTGTATAAAACGTTCGTTTATTTTGGTGCATTTATTATTGCTATTTATATTGGACACAATAGCCCCTATTTTAATGGTTTTTCGGCTGTTTTAAGTAAATAATCTTTATTTATATAAAAAAGTTGGCAAAAATGAACAACTATTGAATAACCGTCTGTAAATTCTTTGATAACCAACTTTTAATCAAAATTACGAAAACATCCCGAGGTAACAATACTCTTATGTGGTAAAAACAAAATATTCTTTAATTTTGTAAAACTGGGAGAACTTTGATTTTCGTCAAAAATGTGTTTTGTTTATTCACCACTCTGTATAACGTAGTCCCAGCAACTTTTAAAAAGTTAGCCACAAGCAGCTTAAAGCCAATAAAATGTTCTTCTAAGAGGCGAAAAATATTTAAAAATCGGGTAACATTTAAAAAAGTTATGGGCCGTTGAATTTAGACAAAAAACAGGGTGGCCAGGTTCATTTGTTGTGGTTTATTTCAAGTGATATGAAAATGACAACAATTTTTTTCTTAATACTAAGACACCCTGTATCTTAAAAGTTAAGACGTTTAAAACATACATTCCTATGAAGTTTTTTTCTAAAAATGGGTCCAAGAATCACCCCCTTAAATATTAGCCTGTTATTAAGAAACACCCTGTATACGATTTATGGCAATCATATAAACTATTGTAAAAATATTTCAAACATATTAGGTACATTAAAATTAATTTATAGTAAAGGTAGTTTGTCTTTCTGCCCAAAACGGGTTTATACTTCAAGAAAAATTTTATCTACAAATATATATATATATATATATATATATATATATATATATATATATATATATATATTGATGTGATGATAATCTTTCAGGGCTCCCTATTTTCAATATAAAAAAATATCTTCTCCCTGTATACCTACTTTGATTTAATACCTGTTTAAAGTAAGCGTAATAAAATCATTTTAAAATAACTTTTATTTAACGAACAATTTAAAAAACTTACAATAGGTTTTATATTGTTTAGGTAAGGTAATTAGGAATACTTACGACATTACAAACTGGGTTAGTAAAGAGTAAAGGCACTTTAATAAAATATAATAATTTTTATATAATATATTAAATGTCTTTATCATTTAGAGTTTAAGCAAGTACATATTAGATTTATCTGTAAATATATATTGAGTACAACATTTGCAACATTTTAACATCGTATATAAACCTTGACCCGGATCTGAGCGTTTTTTCGAAAATGCCCCCATTTATTTAATATGGAATTTATTTCATTTGGCTGATACACACTGTATAATCAAATACCCATACGTATAAAAATTAAAATGAAAAGTATGAAAATTCGTTAAATAATTTATTTAAAACTTTTTCGACATTTAATCAGAATCTATGTAAACGCAATATAGGATCAACAAAACAGGTTAATACAGAAAAATAAATAATTGTTGCTTGTCACCTTTAAGAAAGATTTTTAAAATTAAAGAGTTTCAGGCAGGTCAAATTATTTTTCTCGGCTTTAAAAATGATAAAGAACCGAAATAAGTGGGAAGAACATGATATCGCAACAAAATAAGAACACTTTGTTCAACATAGCTTTATCATTCTCTGTAAACATAAAATGTGCCGCAGTGTTACAGCATTATAAATATTATTTTATGCTTAAACACTTCAATTCCTTTAACTTTTGGCATTTATCTAAAAACAAGATATAAAAATATAAATTTTGTAATATTTTTTTTAATTCTAACTAAGGCATAGCAAAATGCTATAGCCAGAGATATTTGAAAGTTTATTACCTTACCTTTTAGCATTTTCTATAAAAAAAACACCTATTTTTGACATACTTAGCAAAAATTAGGTGTTGTATCAGATCAAAAAACATTGCATGGATAGTTTCAACTTTATCAAGAGGTGTAGTACAGTATATTGCATTAAAAGTGTGGAGACTGACTAATTTTACACGAGTAAAAATGTTGTTGCACAAGGCATCAACCGGGTGCGACAAACCCACGAGTGTAAGAAAGTCATTTTTACAGAAGTAATGTACAATATTATTTTTCCTACGACTACGAATTATTTAGCAAAAACTAAATTTTTAGTTTGTTTGTCCAGGAAAAATAAGGAAACAATTGAAAACTTCGCAACACTATGGTGATATATACTTCTTCTTACAGCGGTATATTATACTTTTTGACAATATTTTTATATCGAAAATCACCTACCTAGTAGCTTGGTATGACTTTTATCATTTTAAAATTTAGGAAAGTCCTCACTTAAAAAGACATTGCATAGTTTTTTCAATGTAATTCCAATTAACACCCTGATAACTAAAAATTTATTTTAAATTACAATATCACAGCTGTTTTTATTTTGGCTGGCGTAAATCATGTAGGTAGTTTATTTTTAGAATGACATCATAACATATATATTACACTATCACATTAGTGTTTTAAAGCACTTCGCAACACTGGTGGGATATAGGTCATTTTGGAAACATTGTCCTATTTGCTATTTTCACATGTGTTCGGTCGTAGAAAAACAATTTTACTATACTATGTGAACTTTACTTAAAACTTCTAATCATTCTCTACTTTCTTTCCAATTCCCTTTTCTTGGGTCAAATTGAGTATACAGGGTGTAATTTCATTGATGGCTAAGAATACAGGGTATGAGTTCTTAGCTTATTATAGAAGAAAAGTTCATATGAACATATGTCCTAAACGTTTGAAAAAATTATTTCATATTGTGTTGTTTTAATTTAAGATGTGTTTTTTCAATACAGAAAAATTAATATATAATAAAAAGTTTTGCCAACCTTATACAGAGTATTCACATATGTCCCCTCCGTGTAAGCGTTGGGCCCACAATGCTATTCAAAATGAGATACATTTTTTTTAACAAAAAATCATAGCTTTTTAGGCTTACAAATATCCAAAAACTAACTTTATTCTAAAAATTATATAAATCATATTTACTGTAAACAACTTTAACCAACACTCTCCTTAAACATACTAAAAGCTTTTAAGATTATTAAAAAATTGTATTAATCTAGTTAACGTAACACATTTTTTTTGTGAATCCTGTACACTTTTTTAATATATTACATAAAAATTATGTACGTACTAAATATAAGTCCGTTAACCTAATCTGATTTTTCGTACTATACTGATATTTACCAATGTTCTTTAAAGTAATGGTATGGTGTACTGTTTTTGGTGTTATTTAATACTTTGATAGCAGTAATAATAGTTTTTTTTTGACTGTGAACAGATTGTACCCCCTAACATATTTTTTTATTTATAGTATTAGTTTAAATATATTAAGTCTACTTAGTTTAGTGGTTTTTATAAAACTTGCTAAACTAGCTAACACTGAGCAATACCTTGTACCTACATTTATTTAGTTTTTGGGCAAGGAAAAACGTTTCCTAAAAATAAAAACTATTTTTACAGCCCAATAAATTTAACTGCTTTTAACAGGGCTTCCAACCAACCGTCCGTTAAGAAATAAAATCCATTCCAGCTAATACTGGTCTATCCGCCCACGTTTCGTTTCCAGTAAAAAATACATCGAAAGTTTGTCTTTAGGTTTTTTAAACGTTTTCTTCGTAAATAATGGTCTCAAGTTGTCCACCGACGATGAGACAAGACTTACCGCTTGCGGCGGGGTCAACTTTTCAATAAAGATCTTAGTAAAACCATACCGCTAATACTTAAAGTTGCTTAAAGCGACCACATACTTATAGTTAAGTCTTATCATATAAAATATAATAAATTTTACATATGTGGTTTAAAAAGATACATGATGCTTTTATTTATTATTACCACAAATTTAAATATTTTAAAAATATATTACTATTCGAATAATTGGGCTCACGTCCACAGGTTATTTTGTTAGACCCCAAAATAAAAGAAGAGACCCAATCATCATGCCAAATAGCTGTACGTTTGGCAGAAGACAGCAATTTATTAAATGTTACGAAATAAACTATAAATCAGAAACAAACTGTACAAGAAAATATAAAGCTATTAAGAATATGAAAAATGATAGGGAGAAGATTTCTTATTTTAATTCTGTACACGACATAACAGAAAGAGAAGAAAATCTAAAAATAGTTTACAAATGGTGGCTTAACATCCCCAATGACAGAGGACAAATGATTACGTAAGTAATTAAACTAAACAAGAAGACAGTAATTACTTTTACACCAATAAAATCAGTAAAGCTGAATTGTACGCAATGGTTGGTGTGTTTTAATCGGTTAATTTTTGCAAATTAATAATTATTGCTAGCTTTGATACTGGTTAATTTGTGTACTGTATTACATACATATATCATCAACTCTTTGTTTGACCTCCGGACAATGCGGACGTGCGTAGAGAACTAAAAAGTTCTTCCCAAGGTGGCGGTTAGAGGTGCCGTACGGACGTTTTTACCTTCGGGGATCAAGGAAAGATTCACGCTAAATTGACGGCATCTTTCTTCTGGAGCTAAGCGCTGTGAGCGAAGATTCCTATGAGCTGATGGTATCCTGTTTGTTGGTGAACACGAGGTATTTCTCAAATGACGGGAAATAGATGGGCGTGCCATGGGAACTGTAAGTAGTGAAAGTGAAGGTTGTGCATTGCGTCGATTGTAGAATTATTTTTATTTTCTTTTTGAATTTCTCGGAGCTACAAGCTCGATTATCCAGATTTTCCGCCGCCGAAGCCCTGGAAAGTATAGTCCGGAAGGGAGAGAGCTGGTGGATTGGACCCGAAGGGACCAAAACAAAAAATAGGATCCCGCTTTCTCTAATTAGCTAAAATTAATGTCTACCAAGACGTTTATGCGGAGAATGGTTTTCGAATCGTACATTTTTAAACAGGTAAGTGTGTTTTGTGTTTCAGCTCTTTACTGTTGTAAGTGTAATGATTTTACTTCCCTCTTCCCGCCTACCTGCATGTTATAGGGCCCTCGTGTATGCCCACTTTTGTGCAAGTGTTTCTTCAAATAATAGTAATCTGTCGGGTGTATTCCATCTCGACACACTTTATTAGGGTCAATTTTATGACACCTTGTCGAACCATTCATAATGAGCCAACTCGGCACACAGAACTCACAGGTAATAAAAGACATATATTTATATAAACTGTGTATTAGCGTTGTATGAGTCTTATAAACGGTATTAGTCTTGGGTTTAATTAGGGAATAAAAAAAAAGGTTTGCTTACCAGAAGTAACCATTCGTAAGTGTGTATTAGTCTTGGGTTAGTTAAGGAATTAAGAAAAAAAGGCGTTGCTTACCAGAACCAACCATTCGTAAGTGTATATTAGTCTTGTGTATAATTAAGAAATTAAAAAAATATAATAACTGTTTTATTAGACATACCTAGATACAAATAATTTCTGTGCCGAGTTGGGCTATGTAGAACAAAGTACTTTCCTACGTATGTGCGGACTTGGGCTATAATTATTCCATTTACCTGCTTGGTGTGCCGAGTTGGGCATCGCCCAATCTGTCAGTATTCCTACTTCTGGTCTTATTTAGGTGCCGCTCAGAAGTAAGATTTAAGCTATTAGAAGGGCTATTGTGCACGAACCCAGTTATTAAATATCTTCTTATTTCATACACTATGTAAATAAGATAACCCTAAAGTTTACAAATAAAGTTAACACACATTATTTGTATACTTTTAAAAATCCTAAAACACGTCAATTTTTACTTTTAGGTGGACACATTTTTGTGTCAAAACTGACCTGTTCAGAGTTATTCCTTTTCCCTCATCAACGGTCACCTACGGTCAAGTAATTGCTAATCTTTTATATTCTCTCTTTTATGATCTTTACTTTTTTAAATCGGTCCAGTATTTCTGAGAAAATTTACCCCAAATACCGGGGTCCGTTGCTGGTGGCTCACCCCTTAAACTTTTTTTTTTGTTTAAAATAACAAAATAAAATTTGGTACATAGGTATACCACATAAATGTGCATTGTTTTTAGAATTTAATTGTTTTCTTTTATTTCCAGTTTGCTCAAAAACGACCTTAATTTCCTAATTTCAAATGAGAAACTTGATATATTTTTTCTTACTTGAATATACAACTAAATTCCGAGGTGACGATAGATACTTATTTTGCTACTTTTTGACGTCTAACCTCTAAATTTTTTTGTTTTTAATTTGGAGTGCCATGTAAATGTTATGTCATTATACCTAGAATGTCATTTTCTATGCAAATTAGTAAAAATATACCAGGTGTCTCGTTTTAAATAAGAAAGTTAGGGCCATTTCCGGTTAAATTGGAAGTAGTAAAGAACAGGTGAATATATAACACAATTCACATTTATGTGATTATACCTACATACTAAATTTTTTTTGATATTTTAAACAAAAAAAGAGTTATAGGGGTGAGCCTTCGGCTAAGGACTGTGGTATTTGGAGTGAATTTTCTTGGAAACTATTGAACCGATTTAAAAAAGTAAAGACCATTAAAAAAAATTAAAAACCTTTACGATAGGCTGTCACTTGACCACCGCCCTTCCCATTTGAACTTTTTGACTTTTGTGTTGTTGAGTGTAGCGAATAACCCTGAACGAGTAAATGTTGACACAAACATATCTTCTCCTAATAATAAAAATTGACGTGTTTTAGGATTTTTTAAAAGTATACAAATAACGGAATTATAGAGGTTGGCTCGTTTTACTTGGAATGCACTGTATAAAATAAACTAATAATTTACTTCTGCTTTCATGGCAAATTCACTTTCCAATATAATCAATATATTTGCATTTCTATACCAAACAGTAAATTCTATAAGCTTAACAAACTAAACGTTAACCTGCTTTTCCATGTTGGCGAATATGGCCTATTGCTTTTAACCCCGTTAATTGCTTCGTAAACACATAGTCTTAACTGAGTTGCCGACCCTCGCTGGAACTATCTATAGTAACAAAGTCACCGGTTTTGCCTTACACACAATGTATGGATAAAGTTTTATGTAACAGATACAACATGTAACAGCCAATATAAAGCACAGCCATATTAAATTAAAATAAAAACGGTGGTTATGTATTTTTAATGTAATTATCTGTAGACTTTTTCAAAAATAAATCTTAAGTAACATACTTTTTAGTTCCGTCATGTCCGAAAGTTCTCTTGCATTTCTTAACACTTATTATTCCATGTGTATTCTAAACAAAGGCTTATATATGTCTCTCTTTAATTTATATCACACAAAATATGTTTTAAACGTTTTTCTAAAGCTGCGTCCAGACTTGCAACCGCGCCACATAGCCCCACATAGCGCGGACGTGGACGTCGACAGATTTCACGTCTTTTCAACGGCTTGGTGAATTCAGAGCTTGTCGACTTTTTGCATCAAAGGAGCGCGCAAATAGACTGGTTAGTTTGGCGACTTGTTGCAAGTCTCGATGCAGCATAAATGAAACACATTGATCTAAAACTAATCAGAACAGCACCTTAAAAAAATATACACCTTAGCGTAAATGGAACTTAGCGAGGACCAGGTTCTAATACTAACAGAAGTTTATCTACGTATTAATACCCTTAAGGTCAACAACTTCCTGCAAAACAAGCGTGTTGGTTTGATAGATATTTTATTCTTTTGCTGAGGATGTACAAATCTTGTAGCATTTCATCGACCTAGATTTTACGTACACCAGGCGCGCAACTGGGATTTTAATTTTTGTTGTATCTTAAAAATAAGACACGGGATTAACACCAAACATATACCTTATACTATTGGCCTAAAGAGGAACACTTTGGTAAAGAAAATTTTAATTTTGTAATTGGCAAAAAAAGTTAATTTTTAAATTAGAACTTTTAAGGCAAATCCTCCAACTGTATTTTTTTATGAATTCGGTATAGACAAATATTAAATTTTATGAAATTATCTAAATAAAAAAAAACTACAGCTAGGTAAACATTTTGAACCCTAGATTTTTTTTATGCAAGACTTTTAGATTGTCTTTATAAGAAAAAAGCATATATTTTGCAAAATTTAACATTTGTCGACAAAATTTGATCAAATTTACGAAAAAAAATTGAAATTGAGAATTTGCTTTCCAAACTTTTTTTTCTCTGGGGGTAACCAAAAAAATAACTTTTTTTAAAACCAAAATAAGATTTTTTTCACCAAAGTGTTCCTTATACGGTCAATATCATTTGGTATATACAGGGTGTCCGAAAGGTGAGGTCAAAAGTGCTATCACTTTTGACCTGGTGATAGAGTAAGCCAAAATACTTCGTATAAAAAAAAGTTCTATCACGCACCTTCAAAGTTGGTATAAAAAACCTATTTGAATTATAATTTTGAACTGTTGCCACAGTACCAATGAAGTTTGGGCTACTAAATAACCTAATATTAATGCTTCTTTCCATAGGTAAGCGGCTGTTCAGTAACTCGGAATTATACAGGGTGCGACGTTTTTTTTTATTTAATGTATGCATTTTTACAACTGGTGACAAATTCGACATTTTGCTTTGACCGCTTAATTCCTTCATCAATTTTGTACAAAAAAAGTGTACCTTAATTAAATCGATATCTTGGAGAAATATCGAATTTGTCACCAGTGTTAAAAATGCATATATTAAATAAAAATCATTGTTTCACTCTATATAATTTCGACTTACGGAACAGCAGTTTACTTGTGGAAAGGAGCATTACAATAAGGTTATTTAGTTTCCCAAATTTTATTGGTACTGTGGCAACAACTTAAAAGTTATGATTAAAATAAGTTTTTTTACTTTAAAGGTTAAAATTTCTCTAACGAAGTGCGATAGAACTTATTTTTATATTATTTTGACTCACCCCTATCATTTTTGACCTCACTTTTTCGAACACCTTGTATATGGTGTGGGCCCTATGTCTTATTTTTTAGATAAAATAATTTAAAAATCCTAGTTGCACCCCTGCGTACACCTCTACCTCCAGCTAACGTGAAAAAAATATATATTTAAAATTTTATTTATTATTCATTGCAATTGCATAAACGTATCCTGCAATGACAAAAGCGTCAAATGAAAATGTAATTTTACGCGCTTCCGAGACCCGTGCATCATATATATTTTCTGGCATGCATGTATTGTAAAAAATGTAGGTTATATCAGGTATGACTAAAAGGAAAAAATCTGTACCTTAAAAAGATAATAGGAACTTTATACGATATACCATCACATATATAGGGTGGCGCAAAATGAACGGTATAATTTTTTTTATCTTTATGACATCTCACAAAGGCTTATGCTAAATACCAGCGTACCGTGAGTGCCGGGTTATTGGATGTTTAACCCATTTTTTGAATTCCTTCAACGTTATCCAAGCACTGAAACATGCAGTTGCATTTCACAGCACCTTTTAGAGAACGCGGTAGTGCCACCACGGACGTTTTTTTTTTAATAACCACTACCTAGGAATGGCAGAATACTACACAGTGGTTTGCCATTGCCAACTGTGAGATGACGAGCAATTAAAAATTCGATGTCCGATTTCGAGATTCGAACCCGGGTCGCTGCGGTGAGAGGCTAGCACGTTAGCCCCGGCACCACGCTCGCCACATAACTATCCCCCAATCTTTCGTAAGATTTATGGAAATGTAAAAAGGCAATATTTCTTAAACAGGAATTTATTTTGTCGTCAAAAAAGCCCTCGACCCAAAAGTGACACTGCGTCACAGAATACGAAACACACTGTAAAAATTTAAATACTAAATTGACTGCTTTAATGTATGGTAAGTTACATAAAAAAATATTTCTTTAGGCCATTATTGAAATAATATTAATTTATCTTTACTGTATCTCTAGTTTTTTTAAGGTAAGTTCAAAATAACTTTTTAAATAATATGTTATTAGACATGAAAATCCCTTATTGTGAAAAAGCTAAAAAAATTAAAACGTTTTTATATATAAAAAAAAATATGCCCATATATCATTCATAAATATTTTTTCCTTGTACCGCACATTCATAACTTCTTCCACTATCCGGCGCATGAATATACGAAAGAGCCATTTTCATTCAGATGTTCCCTCATTTATAAATTACGCTTGAAGCCACGTCTTTTATCGTTAGGAGTCAAAACCATTTTCATTTTAATTTTTGTATGTATTTTTTAAAATCTTTTTAAGTATTATTAAAATAAACTTTTTTTTGCCAAAAGAACTATTTAACACGATATGTGACACAGCGCATGTTAAAACCGCTATATGGCTATTGGGGATTTATATCCTTTTAAATAGCTACACCTTTTCTAATTTTGTATTATAGTTATCATATTCCTTGAATAAATAATCACGTGTCTGTCAAAAATTATTAAAGCTGATGAGCAATCAGATGCAAGCAAAAACTTTTTCAAGATTCAAACTTTGAGCGGTTAATTTGAAAATTTAAATAGTTTGGATTTTATTGGACTTTGAAAAGTTGGATATGATAGCCGATGGGAATGTTATAGAGGCGTGTATTTCAAGTTAAGCTTTTGGAGAGTTTGTAGGCAAAGCAGTTTTGAAGGTGGTTGTTTTTAAGAACCCCGGATCTTAAAGGAGAAAAAGGCGCGGACCCAGGAGCAGGCTCGCTAGCGCAAAACCGGCGACATCGCTCTGCCCCATTCCGACTTTCTGCGAATTAGTCTTGCGCCAAATCCCTCACAAACGTCAGTGCCTGAGCAGCCCTACGAAACATTTTCCTGTGTACGTATTGTCAGCGCTCATACGTTTTTCTGCCTCAACTAGAGAATGACACTCCTGCTCGCATCTTGTTTCATTTGACGACTATTCGCTCTAACCATCAGTCACATTAGAGCAACTTTATTAAAGTTTTCCAAACTTTTTAAAGTTTACCAAGTATTTTTATTTTAAGTTTAAAAATGTTTTATGGTATATTTTGACTAGTATGAAATTTTAATTGCACATTTTGAGCATCTCGCACCAATAGCTGTTTGCACCGCACTTTGCACTCATCAGAAGTAACCGAACATGGTAAGTTCGCACTTGTAGTATTTAAGAACTTTGAAACTATTTATTTAGGTTAACAGTTGCTTAGCTTTTGTAGCTACTTTATGTTATTTGTTTTTTTTTATTTTTATATAAACAAAAAATTAAGGTAAGTAGCAAATAGTTTTTTAAATACTGCAAAGCGCATTTTGCAGCCAACTTTTTGCGCTTTTAACATGAATTTAAATGTTAGTTGCCTTAAATTCGTATTTTAGAAACATTATACTTTTATTTACAAACGAAAAATATTTTGGTGTTTAAATAATGAATTAAATCTACAGAAATTTGGAATGTCTTTATAAACATTTTTCTCTTATAGTTTTGCAACTTGTTGATTTAAAATAAATTTTAAATTTAATATATTTTAGCAAGACGCCTAAATATGTTACCAGATAAAAAAAATCACATACAGAATGCTAAATGGTTTTTAAAATATTTTACTGTAAAAAATTAAAACTATTTTGATTTTTGTTTTTAAGCAAGGCAGAAAAAGGTTTGATTGGCCGAAGATAAAAGTTATTAAAAAATGCCTTTCTACTACTTGTACAAAATATTATTTTTTTAAAATGATTATGCGTACAATTTTACTTAATCTACAATTATATAAGTACATAAAATTTAAAGGTGTTTCTTAATAAGAAAATCATTAATCTTGTAGGGTTTTTACGAATTATTTCATAATGTAAAAATATATGACAGACACTTATTTGCCAAGAAATATTTGCATAATTTTTGCATTTCTGACAGACAAGTGTTCTGATATTTTTTATTTTTAGACAATCCACAAAGGCCCACATACTAAAGAACAGATAAAGTTTGTTAACACGGGACTTAAATATATGTTAAACCTTTCCATACCAGGTTTTTCTCCCTATTACTTTTTTACCTTTTATATAAAACGATAATACCTGGTCTAATAATATTTACATTAATATGCAGTGAATTTATTTTCTTATTTTTTATTACTTTATATATAACTGCTAGTTTTAAATTTTAAATGGCAGCACCAATATATTTGATCCTATTTCGATAGTGTAGGGTATTTTTTAATACAATGACACCTTATACAGTGTGTCTACGTAAGTTGGCGTTATATGGGAAACTTTTTAGTAGTGATTTTATAAAAGTTATTCTTAAAAAAAGTTTTGCATGGGACAAAACCAAAAAAGCACCGTCAGATATTAAATTGTATCAGTCATCTACGAGGTTTGGCCAAAAATGTAATTTTTGCTTAAAAGTAAATTACCAGTATTTTTGCTAATATATTTCTATAAGAAAAAAATGTTAAGAATAAAAAATTACTTTTAAATATGCAATTTGTTTACTTACAAAAAAAGATTTTTTTATCCTTTTCTTTTCCTGCGATGATGGTGATAACTTAGGTTTGTACATTAGTGCACTACATTTATTGGTATTAATATCATAGGACTGTTTCAAATAAACTTTTTAAATGTATGGTGCCAAAAAAATACAATGCACTAATGTACAAACTTAAATTTTTGTCGATTTTTGAAAAAAAACTATTTTTTTGAAAATGAACAAAATTGCACATTTAGACGTAATTTTTGACTCTTAACATCTTATTGTTGTAAAAACTTGCGATATTAGCAAAAATACAGGTAGTTTACTCTTTTACATTTTTGGCGAAACCTCGTATATGACTGACACAATTTGATATATGATGATTGTATTTTAGGTTTCGGACCATGCAGAACTTTTAATAAAGATTAACTTTTTTTTTTGTAAAATTATTAATAAAAATGTTTTCCATATGACGCCAACTTACGTAGGCACACTGTATATAATTCTTGACACTTCCGGTTCTAGTGCCAATATTAAGCTAAAACAGTTAATGGTAAGTCAAAACACCATAAAAAATGGAATTAACTTTTTTTTTTTTTAGGCGCGGTTAAACCTTACTCACGGTTATAACTTCTTTTTTAAACAAAACGAGTGTATTTCGTTAACACATTTTAAAAGAGCATTTTATTTTATTTTTAAATATTTTGCTACTACATAGATAGTATTTTAAGTAGGACTTCTTTTTTTCATATTTAATAAAATAATGACATTATCGTAAAACAATGTGTAGTATCGTTTAGTTAAATGAATGGTTTTAAATTAGTTTATCAAATAATTTTTTAAAAAAGCGTTTTTTAAAATACCGCCCATATGGTACCAAATTATTTGCACTTTTAGGATATACTAACCAGCCACCTTCGTGTCATTAAAAAAAAAATTAAATAGAATTTTACAATTTTTTTACCCCGCATGTAAAAAAAGACAAATGAATCAATTTTTTTATGGCTATTTGACCTAAAATTTACAGCTTTAATTAAGTCATTACATTAAAGATTGAAATAAAAAAAAAACAAATGTTTGTTAACAAAAATGACATGTGAGGAGTCATTAAATTCATAATGTCATATACTATTGAAGTATATAAATTATTTAAATAAACCAAATAATGCAATAAACCAAACATTGCACATTTATGTCAAATATCATTTATTCTAAAGTTAACTTTTTTATTTTAAAAGGTAACAAAAATTATAAAGGGAAACTACCTTTAAGAAACGCGCGATATATGTATAGTTTAAGTTATCTTAAAAAGATGTCAATAAAAATATTGTTAATAAGGCGTAGTATATACCAAAAAATAAATGCTCGGTACACATCACAACTTTCACTTCTGGACAGAATAAAATAAAGTTTTTTGAGAAGCATTTTAAGTACCTACTACTATACTAATAATCTTTAGGATTTTACTAATTAAAATCTACTTCGTAAAATACTCTGAATTAATGAGAACACTGAATTTAATTAATTAATTTATTTTCTTAGTTGACCAAACCCGTTAAACCGTTTGTTAAAGTTCTAATTTTAAATCGCAACAATCTCAGGGGATTCAAGAAAATTTTAAAATTGACGTGTTACTACTCTATATCTATATCTTAAATTTAATATACAGTGAAGAGCTTAAGTTTTTCTTCCCCCTATTTTTAGATGTTAAAAACTCTTTTTTCTAGTTCTGTGAATGCTGTTTTAGGATGAAAACCCGCGGATATTTCATTTTATTATACCGCCGCATGAACATTACACAAATAACTACTACCTGTCATCCACCTCCTTTAACGATTTTGTCATTTATATTGGACTATTACCGTGGATTCCGAGTCAGACTTAACAGCTTATGCTGTTAATTGTAGGTCACCCAGCTAACCATGTTCCGCGTAGTTAAATCTGCAAACATTAAAAAAAAATTGTTGGTAGTGATGAAACTATACTTTTTTTTTTATTGTTTTGTATAAAACCAAAACTTGGCCCAGCTTTACATCTTTATTATTTTTATGAAAAGGTAAGATAAAAATACCAATACGAAATATATTTTTTTATAATTAATATCAAATTTAGTTATAAAGACAGCATAATTTTATTTAAAGAAAGTGACATAATCGTTACAAAAATAAAGTTTATTTGGGCCTAAGATACAGAGAACCCTATATTTCTTAATATAATTCTACATGAAAAATAATACGTAGAGTTTTAAAACAAAATCAATAATAAACTTCTTGTTCCCAAAATATATGTTTATCAAGCGTAATAAATTCCCCAGACTAAAATAGAAAATTATAAACCCACGCATAAAGAAATTTATATAGGGTTTTGCTTAAGCATTATAAGCCTTTAACTAAATATAATTTCTCAGGCAGGCAGGAATTAAAACCTGGGAAGATCTATTTAAGCATGGATAATGTTTACACCAAAAATATTCGCATTTTAAACAAGACTTTGAATCCATTTAGCTTTATTACCCCACATAAATTTGTGTTGAAATTACTAGCGTACTTTAAATTAGGTTTAGGCGAGAGTTAAATTTCGTATTCCGGGGGAATAATAAGAAAATGGTCTTTTATTTGGTTGGTATTTTTAGTCCCTTATACCTCTACTTTTTTACATTGGATCCAAATCAGACTTATACAAGTTATATAGGTTATTAGATTTTGTTTGTTTTTAACAAAATTTATAGAATGCAGTTCCTCTTCTGCTTGTGTACACATTTCTGCTTAACAAATTAAATTTTTAGGGCACATAATTTTTTCTTTTTGTCGCTACTTAATTAGGAACAATAAAATAAAGGATGTGTTATGTTAAAAAATATACAAATTTAAGAGGCACCATAAAGATATCGGGATCGGTAAGAGATATAGGGGTATTATTGGAGTTTTCTTTTATTATTATATTATGCTTACTGCAAATTAAGATTTTTTTCAGACGATCCTGGAAATTTCCACTCAAAGGTAAGTATGCATCCATTTTTTTATAACTACTCATTAATATTCTTTTAATTTATTCATTATTCATTTACTTCTACATAATAAAATAAAGAATTTAATTTAATAAACGCCTTTATTAACTCTATCGCAGCCTATTATAAAAAAATGGATGCATACTTACCTGCGAACATCTAGCAATCTACAGAAATATTAAATATAAATTATAATAAACATAAAACGGGAAGTTTTTGTCCTAACTTTTTACCACAAGATATATAATTTAAGGTCGGTATACTATAACATATGTAGATTTTTCTAAATTAACTTAAAGTCGTTGGCTTACCATACATAAATTAGGTTAATTAAGTGGGTATCTTTTAAATTAAAAGCGCAGAATTTTAAAGCTGAAATTAAATCAAGGAAATAAATAAACCCACAATATTTATCCAACAAAAACTGTAAAATTATGCAAACAGGAAAGCACTGATTTTAAATAAAATGTAATTTAAAACCACCCTCTTTTAAAAAGAAATATAAATAATAATGTGGCGCTTTGTAGAAAATAAATAAATAAATTGTCATTTAAAAAGTTAACACGTTATAACAATGTTTTAAAATACCAAAAATGTATTCTAAAAAATTTTTTTTGATTGATGATTGATTGATTATATGATTATTTAATAAAACCTTTATATTTATGCATAATTTTTTATAACTTATTAACGATTATATTATAGGCACCTTAAAATATATACAATACAAAAAATAAGAATATTTATATTCTTGTCATGTAAATAACAGTAATAAAAGCATCTTGATTTGTTTGTTGATTTCTCAAAATTAAAAAAAAACACATTCAGAAAAAATATTTTCTCAAACAAAACAATAAAATATTTTAACTAACCTGGGCAGTAATTAGTGATACTAAAATCATTTTATTTAGGTATTGTTGGCGTTATATATATATATATATATATATATATATATATATATATATATATATATATATATATAAACATTTTTCCTAATTATAATTTTCAATATTGTAAAAATAAGGGTTCATATCTGACAACTGAATTTTAGGTTCTAGATCAAGCAAAACTTTTTATAAAAATAACTTTTTTCTAAATTAATATAATAAAAAAGCTTTCCACATGTAGACAATTTAGGCGGACACACTGTATATTATAATTCCTATATGGATTATTATTATTTTTTTAATAAAATAAGGCAATAGATGTCTTGCAAGTTCTGCTGATGAAGTTAATACAATAACTAATTAATTTTTTTTTCACCCATTATGTTTTGCAGTTAAAAATTTTATGGAAAGCAGATACATTAAATAAATTAAAAGAAAAAATAACATCATGATTTCTATGAATTATAACAATAACAAAGCAACATTCTCATCTTTTAAAGTCATGGTAGTGTCTTAAAAGGCATGTTATTTGTATAAGAAAATCGAATCACTATTGACAGCCAATGATTGAATATGTTTACAGAAAAACCCGAATTAAATTTCCAATATAACGAAGAACATCTTAATTTGGTGGACTTACAGTAAGGATGTAGGTATTTTAGTCTAGAAATTTAAAAAGTAGTTTTTTTTTATAACTTAATAGTTCAGGTTTTTAAGAATATCTTCCTAAAAACATTTTTTTAAATTCGATTTTGTTTTAAGTTACAGCCGTTTTAGTGACGTTGCAACTAGACCGGTTTGAGCGGACGACTGTAACAGTGGGCGATCGGAGGGCGGGCTACCTATATGAATATCTCTTTCTCCTTCTTTCCATAGTAGTTTTAAATTGTATATTACATTATGTATTAGGCTAAGATGGCTGATTGAAAGAACGTATGGTATATTCACTATTCTATCAGTTAGGCTGCCTGAAACTTAACGTAACAATTTAAACGCGTTTTTCTAGAAACTACTTTTTGCAATGCGGTCGCTACAATATCCCAACTTTAAATAAAC
Source organism: Listronotus bonariensis (assembly GCA_014170235.1). NCBI lineage: Eukaryota > Metazoa > Arthropoda > Insecta > Coleoptera > Curculionidae > Listronotus > Listronotus bonariensis. The sequence continues at coordinate 511,757 of JACEGR010000024.1, forward strand.
CCATTTGCTTAAAATTTGGTATTAATATTCTTTAAATACTTTTTATTACATGAATCAACAAAAATTAAAAATTTCAATTTTGGAGTACTTAAAAAAATCAATTTAGCTTTAAAATTAGTGGAAAAATCGACCTTTATTTTAGATAGCCGCCTTTTTATGTAAAAATCCGATAGTGACATTCGTGTTAATCAAGAATCTGGCAATTCAGGTCATGGCCTTTTTTCTCCCTCCACTACAAGGATGCATAACTTTATAAATATGTATTTTTTTCAAATATTTTGTTTATTCTTTATATATAAACCAAGAAATGACAAAAAAGGATGGTAAAAATCCATTGCCTTTTTTCTCTTCATTGGCAAAATGCTCAAAAGTCGGGCCTCTAGACTAGAATACCCCCTTAAACTTAAGGTAAAAATGTTCAAGGGTTTTTTGTATGATAATAAGGATTTTATATTGTCTTTGGATATAGTTTTGATGACTTCTTTAACTTTATTAGAAATAAATTATCAGGGAAAAACTGGATAAAAGAATTAATCCATTGGATAAGGTCAGAAATAGTTTGGAATTACTAGCACAGGGTGGCCATTTGAAAATAAAACAGCCCATTTAAGAAAAAACTTTTGGACCCGTCAATTTTTGATTTTAGGGGAAAACATGTTTTTGCCACTTTTATCCCCTTAACTGCAAACCGTCTAGAAGGGGTGAGACGAATCCCCAAAATTTTAAATGGAAAAAGGGTTTGAGTGATACTTTATTTTGATCCTGATTAGAACTGCCAAGTTTGAAGTATCTGCCATCATTTCCGTTAATATGACAGCTTGCCAATCTTTAGATTTTTTGAAATGTATAATATTAAATTACATGTAAGTGCAAGCTACTTTAAACTAAAGGTATATGATAGGGACTAAACAATTTTCAAAAATGTAATATTCGAGGGGTGTAACTTACCCCTAAAATTTAAGGGTAAATCATTTTTTCACACACACACACACCTTCTCAGAAAGATTAATTAAAATCTAATTTTAAAGATTGTTCAACCCTTATCATATCTTCTGAGTTACAGGTAATTTAATATTATAGGTACCTAAAAAAATAAAAATTTTGGCAAGCAGTCAATTTTTATTGAATATCAAGAACTATTTGCCTCGCATCCCCTACATTTCATCAGCGACACGCACGGCTGCGGTCTCTTCGCGGGTATTTGTAGCCACACCTTAAAACCACTCCAACATAAACACAGCCTAAAGCCCTAAGGAAAAAAATTGGCATTAATGGCAGTATTGCAAAAAACAAGATTGTCTCTTATTATATTTTTACTGTATTATATCCTAGCAAATTAGAAGCTAGATCAGAATATTTAGTTTTGTACATATCAATTTATAATACGTGATTAAACTGGGTTCATACCCCATTTATAAGATCTGAATCAATGGCGAATAATTTGCTAAGCCCTTGAAACGACGTGAATTCCGTCCACGTCCGTACAATTTCTTACGAAATATCCATACAATGTTTTTTTATAAACTGGTAAATCCATTTTTACGTCGCGTCTCTTCCTTTAAAAAATTTCCTTGCAACTATTTGTATACTAAGAACTGATCGCCTTATACAAGGTGTCCCGTATCGTTATGTTCAAATTTTGTGGGAACGTAAAGTACACTTCTTTTCAAGTAAAAAAAACATAAGACTTGTATATCCATTTTTATTTATTTCAAAGTTACACGCCCATGAATGTTATTTGAAGATAATACTAAGATAATACTAAAAGTAAATAAAGAATACTAAAAATAAGTTCGTAAAGTAAATAAAAAAATATTTTATTTAAAAAAAGGTCAATTGATAATATTTTCAAAATGTCCACCTCAAAAAAAAAAAAATAAAAAAAAAAAAATAAAAATGGATATACAAGTTTTGCGTTTTTTACTTGAAAAGAAGTGTACTTTACGTTCCCAAAATTTGAACATAACGATACGGGACACCTTGTATAAGTATAAAATAAAACAGAGATCCGATAATAGATACATAATTCAAGGGAATTTTCTTTTTAGTAAATGTGTTTATGTGTACGTTGTTATCCTATTCATGGGCTTTATAAGCTCAAAAGCAGATTAAGGTCGTTCTATTATTAGTTTGCATTACAAAATAAAACCGATAAAAGTCAATCCTAAGGATTAAATACAGAAAGAAGACGCCAGTTGTTGGAAATGATAAAATAGATTTGGGGTGGTAGGTGCATAAAAAAGCTAGGGGTTTATTGGAATACTTTTAGACTTTTAAAATAATGTTTTAACGCTTAAGTAGATGCGCGAAGGTCAAATTGATCCCCAGCTTTATCAATTTTGTAATAACTTTGAGATTTTTACAATGAGAAAAAAATCTCTAGGTACCTTTGCAAAACCTTGTTAGATATATGTTCATAACAAAAAAAAGATACAAAAAAAACACCATTCATTCAAAAATTTCACGTTTTTTGCGGCTGGGTCAATATTACCCCACGCGCCTGCTAACGTTAGTTTCAAGCACTATGTATATCGAGTTTTGGGAGGTTTAGGAAGTTAAAACAGATGTATTATTGAGAAAATAAATGAAAATAAATTCTTCTCTTAACTGCCGAAAAGAAGAAATCTCTTTCTTCAGATGTATTATCTGTCCCCGAAAGACAATAAGTCATCAAATTTTATGCGAAGTATAAACAGTCAATGTGCAAACGTCATATGAAAACAATTTGTGAGCAGTTCGTAGCTCTAAAACAACAAGAAAAAACAGATTTAAAATAAACCTCTCCATTTGGTTTGTCGTTGGGTATTACAAATAGTTCAAGTATTATTTCTCAAGAAGAATTGCGTTTTTGTAGTTTCACTTTATGTTTTCCAGGTTAAATGAGAAAATTCTGTTGGAAGTAAAGATAATGTAAAAGATTATATATTTATAACTACGCTATGCGTTTTGGGCTTATACAATTTATTTTAATTAGTTTGTTAAGTTAGGCAAAGTATGATGTGTACTTATAAATAATAAAATTAAGTTTTTGCCTCGCATTGCCGTCCCATAATCAGCTTTATAAAAAAATAATGTCAGTTACTTAAATTAAAACAACAATAATAAAATGTTTTTTAAGAGTATTTTTTCAAGGCAACTTTTTAATTTTATTTATCATACATTGAAAGAATATGCTCCCGACTAAAAATATAATTTAGCAGTTTAAAAAAATATATAAAGAAAAAGTGACTATTGTATGTTTACGGTGCGGGAGTATAATGGACCCCTGCACGCCTACTTACGTAATAAAAAGGCACGCGCCTACTTTAGGGTTAAGGGGAACACCAGTGTGGCCACCTAAAAGTGATAATTATTTGTAAATAAAAAAATCGAGGATATATTTGGGTAATAATAATGTATAAAAAATTATTAGTAGCAACATAATAGCTTTAGCAAGTTATTATTACCTCCTAAGGCTTAATAAATAAAAAAATCCGTATCAATTTTGGTTTTCAAAGTTCCTTAAACCAAAAACGAATGTATGTTAAATCAAAATATATTGTGTGTATATTGACCCTCGTTTTACAAGAAGTTGAATAAACTAAAAGGACATTTTTTTCAGTAGTATACAAGGTATCTTAAAAATATAAATTTTGTTCAAAAAAAGTACCCTTATTTTTGAAAATATCAAAAATTGTTATTAAGAAATATATATGGAAATACAAATAACTCTTTAATATGCAAACTTGTTCATTTACAAGAAAAAAGTTTTTCCTTAATTTTTTTATGCGATAACGAGTGTTTCTGTGACTTTTCGCTGTTTTGACAGTTCTAAAGCTTTCTTTAGATATTACATTTCGAAATAAGTATTTACAAAGGTACAAATGTAAATGATTATCGTTTTATCATAAAAAATTAAAAAATTATCTTAATATGATTTTTTTTTGCAAATAAATGAGTTTGCATATTTAAGAGTTTTATTTTAATTCTAAAGACTTTATATTTTTAAAAATAAGGGAAGGTACTTTCCTCTTGAATAAAATTCATCTTTTTAAGATACATAGTATACTAATAAAAAAATTAATATCTAATGATTGCTTTTTGAGGTTTTAGACCATGCAGAGCTTTTTATAAAGAATAACTTTTTACGTAGAGTTAATATTAAAAAGTTTCTCATATGTAGAGAACTTATGCGGACACGCTGTAAATCCACCTTCACAGGTTTGGAAATACGCAGAAATAGGATATTTGATCCTAATACTGACCGGCTTACGTTAATCGATTTATATTGTATCAGCTAAATCAAACGATTCACAGGCAATTCATCTAAAAGAGACGATCTAAGGCATTTACAATACCGACTGGTGGAGATTAAAATTAAATTAAACCTAAATATATAATATGTGTACAACATATTATGTTTACTGTATAATAATATTACAGTATTGCTTTCTGCATTAGCAGAGCATTGTACCCTAATTAATTCATAATAAATAACAGAACTATCCCTATCCCTATCGCTCAACGCACTGTGCTTCGGCCCGCTTTGTTGTTGCTTTACTTGTCTATGAACGTTTTAAATTAACTTATACGGTATTAATTCCAACCTATCTACTTTTTTAATATGCTTTATAAAATAAAAAAAGTTCGTAACTTGCTTAACATTGATTAAAATTTTGAAAAGATAAGAAAGTAATGTTTTTATAAACAGTTGTAAAAATATATATTTTCTAAAAGCACAATGTCAACTTTTTATTTTAGAAATCTTTGGGTAAAAATATTTTTTACATATGGCACAAGCTTTCAGCTGCTTGTGATCACGTATTTAACCTCATACCAACAGAATAATGTTTTTAAAACATTTTTAGCAACAATACGCCCGTTTTTTAAGTCTATATACCGTGTGACACAGGATGTTGTTACTCCAACACTCCTCATTTTTTGTAATTTTTAAGAGAGACAAATAAACATTTTTCAGTATAATTATAGCATAAATGAACATTTTTTGTCATTATCATGACCTCGAAATCATTTTCGGTTTAACCGGAAGTACCATAAACTTTCTTATTTTAAATACAAGTACCTACTTTTCTTTCTATATTTGTATTCTAAATAATTCTGATTTCCTTTTAATTATACATCATACAGGGTGTTTCTTTTAAAATGGCGGCCAGAGAAGGTTTTTAAAGAAAATCAAGTACCGCCATTATTTCTGTTTTGGACACATTTTTTTTCTTAGTAGGCTGTTAAAAAAGAATGACCTAATTTACACTTATTCCATTTTGTTAAATAATTTACTTAGATTTCGTAAGTTCAGTTTTTAATGTAATTAATGAGAGTAAATTCAAAATTTGACAAACATTTTAAATGGAAACACCCCTATTTTACTTTTTAATTCCACACTAAAATCTTTTTCCAATGACGTATAACAACATATTGTTTATTTTCAGGATGGCGGCCATAGATCATTTAATAAAGAATTTTCTTATTCGGATGTCGTCAATAAATGATCTATGACTGTCATCTTGAAAATAAACAATATGTGATTGTGATACGTCATTGGAAAGATATTTTAGTGTAGAATTTAAAAATAAAATAAAAAATGGGTGTTTCTATTTAAAATATAGGTCAAATTTTGAATTTTCTCTTACTAATTACATAAAAACGAAAATTACAAAACCTAAGTAATTTATTAAATAAAATAGAATATGTTACTATGTACCTGTTAGAGTAGAAAAAGTCATTTTTTCAATTTCACAGCGTACTTAGGAAAGAAATAATGGCGGCACTTCTTCTCTGGCCGCCATTTTGAAAAGAAACACCCTGTATAATATATCATTAAAAAGATTTTTTTACAGAATACAAATATATAAAAAGATAGGTACTTGTATTTAAAATAGGAGTTTATGGTACTGCCGGTTAAACCGAAAGTGATTTTAAGGTCATGATAATGACAAAAAATGGTAATTTATGCTATAATAATACTGTAAATTTTTATTAGTCTTTCCTAAAAACTACAAAAAAGTTGGGCGGAGGGGAAACAACATCATGTGTTACACGGTATATCGTTAAAAAATATGTAAAACGTTCTACGGACTGTTATAATAAACAAACATAACAATATATTTTTCTACGTTTTATTACTTTAAACCTTCTTAGGTTGAGGACTAACTACTAAGGACTAAATTTAAGTACTAGGTATCGCGATGCGTAGTTCCAATAGGTAACAAAATACAAAAAATATTGCATTTTTTAAATAAGTATAATGCTCTATACAGGCTTTTAAAAATTCAAGGGCCACAACTAGGATCTTATGAACAGTAAAGATACAGGGATGTTTATATTAGAGCAAAGTTTACGGATTTTTATGCTTCATATTATTTCGTTTTAAAATATACAACCGCTCCAAAATTATCCGGAAAAATCGACATTTTGCAAAACTGATTTTATTTTTTTCTCGGTTTATTTAAAAAGAAATTTTAAAACAAATGTTTGCCACTTTTGCCGTTCTATAAAATGATGTCATTAAATTTAGGATCCGATGTTTCGTTTTTAAGCCGCCATCATCAACTTTTTAAAATGGGGAATATTTGAATTTCCACTTAATAAACTCAGTATTTGGATTCTTTATCCAATTGTTTATTACTCTTTAAATTTATGCAACGTCTCGAACCAAAAAACCATCATTTAATTTTTGCTATTAAATATTGCGCTCGGCGAAATTCTCGTTCGCAGGTAACAATATTTTTATGACATGGGACGATAAAGTTAATAGGAATATTTGATTTAAATAAATACTTTATTTTAATACGTATAAATAAGTGTATATCTTTTTAAATAAATCCAGAAAAATAAAAACAGTTTCGAAAAATGTAGGTTTTTTCCGGATAATTTCGGAACGACTGCAAATTTTTACATTTTTGAAACAGAATATTGTTAAGCATAAAAATGCACAAGTTAGCTTCATTTTAACCAACTCTGTATCTCTTACCGTTTCTAAAATCCTAATGATGGCTCTCGAATTTGTAACAGCCTGTAAAGTAATAATAGCTTCTTGGTCTGAGTAATGTCAGTTGGATGGACCTTACAGTTTAACAAAAAGTTGGCGGTCAACTTTAGTTAACTTCGCTAATAAAGCTAGATACTACTTCACCACTAACAGTATTTTAGTTATTAGTTATTAGTTAGCAGATTCAATTATTATACCTACTTCTTCTTTTAGTATTAACGTAATCCAGCCACAAATGGTGTTGTAAACATAAGTTTTATTATCTTACAGCCCAATTAATAAGTTAGTGCTTAATGTTTACTAGAAAGCTATCGGTACTTTTTACTGCCTGAAATGAATAAGAATATAAGCAAAGATCCAAACTCCCACAACTTTTATGAAGTTGGTCAAAATATGGCAAGGAAGGTCGTTGTTTTTATTTGTAATAAGTTTTTGTAAATAAATTATAAAATGGAATTTTTCGCTTGGTACACGCCAAAAGTCAATCTAGAAAAATGGGACCGCTTTGGTCTTGGTCCCGGGGTATATCGGGCTGATCTTTTCAGCCCTATTGACCCCTAGAACTGGCCGCTCGCCTGAAACAAAATAAATAAAAACCTAAAAAAACAAAAAATCTAATTAAAAAATCGACTTTTCGGAGGTAAATCTGCAATCGTTGTTATGATAAAATTGAGTTAAAAATTAAAATAAAAATTTGACTAATATTTAAGTTAAAAATGTTTAAAACTTTTGGCTTTAGGTTAGGATTATTATGAAAATATTTTGACATTTGTGCCATGAGTGACGTAATTAACTAGTGCATTTCATATTTATATCACAAAAATGGGTATGGGTTGGTTGATTTTCAGTTCAAGATACCTCAGCATCAAGAAAAGGTAGCCAAGTGTTAGTTAAATTGACTAAAATTAATCACATCTAAAACGAGCGCGTCGATTGGTGCCAAACGAGATTAGGGGTCGCCAGCGCACCGCTTCCACCTTTATAATAATAATAATAATTATAATCTTTATTCAGATAACGACAACAATAGAGATGTTATAATAAATAAATATTAATTATAACTTACGCTATCTGAAAAGGCGAAGTTCATCCCTTGTTAAAACAAGGGTTGGTCTTCCACTTAACCTTGATTGCCACTGCTTTAACATACTGTGTAATTTCCTATGGTCGGCCGGGTCGTTTCCATATTTGTATACGCACTTTCTTTGATTTTGCTTTGCTAAAAAAGGCAAAATCAAAAAAGTGCGTATATATTATTTAATAAAGATAATAGTGTAGCATTAATTTCATTTAAATAGCACTTAGCTACCTTTGCTTGCTGCTGAGGTATCTTCAGAAAAACTAAATATCAACTATCTTATTATTATTATTATTTTTGTATTAAAAGTAATAAATACACTAGTTATTTATGGCACTCATAACACCGATGTCAAAATAATTTTAGAATATTCGTAACTAAAAGCCCAAAATTTTAAACATTTTTAAATTAAATAATAGTAAATTTTTCATTTTAATTTTTACCTCAATTTTATCTTGACAACCGTGGCAAATTTGCCACCAAAACGTCGATTTTTAATTTGATTTTTTGGGTTGTTAGGGGTTTTTAATTTATTTTGTTTTTAGGCAACCGGCCAGTTCATAGTGGCCAATAGTTCTGAACAGGGTCAGCTCGCTATACCCCCGAACCAGGACCGAAGCGGTCCCATTCTTTCTGGATTGACTTTTGGCGTTTACCCAACAAAAAAACCGTTGAATCAATGAGTCCGCCCAACAAATCTAGAGCATATCTTTAATGAATTAATCTTAATTATTTTTAAAAATGCCATTCTTCTTCTATACAAATTATTTAAAAAATGTAACAAAATAAAACCCTTAAAAACCTTTAAACTTATCTTGAAATAACTTGTCAGGGTAACTTACATTTTTTTCCAAATAAATTTGGCTTGATAATATACACATACACGTAATGAAAAAAGTTTGTAAGGATTAAAAAGAAATTGGGTAATTTAGGTTCTTTAAATAAAACCGCCAACTTAGTAATTGTGGAAAGCTTGGAGTTTTTTTTTAGATTCGTATTATTTTTCATGTGCATTTATGATATTTTATAGGTTTAATTATTTTAGTAGCAATTTTTAAAAGCTGTATCATATAGTTTTAAATAAACTAAAATTTAAACTTACAACTTTGCTTAAAAGGTCTTTAATCAAAAATAATATATACTTTTAACACATTTACCTAAAATGGATAAACTCCAGTTGTCTCATTTACAACTCAAATGTTTCTAAAGTAATATAAGCCACAATATTACATAGTATGATGTACCATCTTTAAAGTATCGATCGGGATGAAAATCGAATTTAAAGCCATTATCAGTAGCAACTCGTAAGCCATAAAGAAAGATCGGAAATTCTAAAAATTGAAGTTTCTACCAAAGTTGCACAGCGCATTTAATTTTTTTTTAACCTTTTAAAATTTAGTCGTTCTTTGCCTTAACATATTACTTAAATATACCACTTTGATTAAAAAGTTAAAAAGATTTTTTAAAGTAAAATTTGAGTAAAAACAAAAATAGATTTTTTTTGCAAAGTATCAAATTAAAAATGGCAAGGGTGCATTTTCACATAGCTTTATGGGCCTGTTACGATAAGACGCCGCCAGAGTCGTGCAGAGAACATAAAAATCTGCTGCGTCTGATCTTTATGTTGGTATAATATTTTTAACGGCATAACGCTCTTGCACTTGTTGTTTTTCGCTCGCCGCTTGACGCTTGCTATCGCAGCCGTAGCTTAAGACTAAGTAAAACATATTCATAGAACTTATTTTTCTAATCTGAGGTTGTGTTTATGTATAGAAACATAAGGATGCTTCTGGTCGAGCCACGCTGCTTATCTCGCTCAAAACATCTCCGACATAAACACAGCGTAAGGCGTATTTTTTTTGCTTGGTTCTGGTTAGTTGGTAAGGTAATAAAAATGTATCATAATCTCTAATTTTAAAATATATCCACAAGCATGGTACCATATTTCTAACAAAATATATATAGTTCGAAATCGCCCAGTGCGGCTCAAGCTTTAGGCTGTGTTTATGACGGAGCTGGTTTGAGCGAGGTTAGCAGCGCGACTCGACCGAAGTATGTGTAATTTTGTCGCGCTGCTAACCTCGATCTTTGTCGCTCCGATAAAAACACACCCTTACACATTAAAAAATAAGGAGTTATAAACAAAAAAAACTAATTTTGTGCCTCAATACAGCGTTTCTTAACCTGTGGTCTCCGGACCCTGGGGCGCTCACGCACGCAGCGGTAAGTACTGCAATAAATTGTCCTAATTTAATTGTTTTTTTTTTATTAAGGAGCTCCTTGAAATTGTGCTTGATTTTCTAGGGAACCAGAAACTAAAAAAGGTTAAGAAACTCTGCCTTGAAATATAGAGGAATAAATTTATGATAAAGTTTTCTTTTAGAGTTTTAAACTTTGCAATTGCATATTTATATAAAGCAGCCCAACCTTATTTTCCGAAGCAATTTTACTTGCAAAAGAGATCTACACACTTCTTTGTTGAAAAGTGGCAAAATAAAAGGTTAAAACTAACTTTGATATTAAAAACAAAATCCCTTATAACTTTTAAAGAGCTTTGCACCACACAATTTTAACCTCGAAAAGATTTATTTAATGCCTTAAAGTACTACAAAAATAAAGTTTAAGTGCTTACTTTTAGAAAAATAAAAACTTTAAACATTTATTATAATAGATACAGAAAAATGATATGATATAATATAAAAGAAATGACTACATATTATATACATAATTTAAAATAAAATTGTATACATTACAATTAATCTATACAAAATTTATAGCTTTTAATAAATCTACGTATGTTTGTATAAATAATTTCAAACAACTGTTTATCCACATTTGTTTTTCTCTGTATACATATATATATATATATATATATATATATATATATATATATATATACAAGTGAATTCTTTATTGAATTTGTCAAGCTTTCGAAAGCAGATTGCTTCCTTCCTCAGGACATCTACAAAAACAATTTTAGGTTTTACAAATTATCCCTAAAATATGTTATTTAAAGGTATCTTACCAATGTGAATTTCTTAGTTAGACAGGAGATTCAAATCAGAACATGGCAGAAACATCTTAATCAAAGGTTAGACATGAGGTGTTAGTTTACTTAATTTTCAAATTAAATACTCTAATTACATGGGGAAAATCTTATGAAAAACGATTTTCTTTGTTACAGGGCTGGAAAAACCGACAAATCTAACGGTCTTAAACGTCAGAAATTCTCTTTACTTATAATATATATATATATATATATATATATATATATATATATATATATATATATATATATATATATATATATATATATATATATATATATATATATATATATATATATATATATATATATATATACAGAGCAAATTGCGCATTGTAGTATTAGGTTATTTGGTGTTTGGAATAGTTAAAACCTCTTAATATTTTTGGAAATGTCCGTTAAAGAGATTTACATTTTTTTGTGTTTGAAACCCCTACCTACTAACTACCCTACATTTAGCGAAAGATAAAAATAAGATAGTGCTATTTATTTTTTAAATTGAGTTTTGCCTACAGGCATTCCTAATCAACTTTTTTAGTGCGGAACTGGATTTTTAATTTAATTTTATTTTTTAATTTTTGTTAAAAAATATGCCCTAACAAGATGTAGAACTATCCAACGTTAACTGCCTAAAAAGCAAAAACATAACAATTATATATTTTTTCAAACTTTTAATGTTTAAATGTTAAATGTGAACTTAATTAAATACCACAATAATAACAAACTGATGTTCACTTTAAGAATCCCAATTTTTGTGAAACAAGGAGAAAAACAAAAGTGATGAAAACATAATTACAAAACAAATACCTTACTTTCGGTCAAGGTAAAAGAAAATAAGAACAAACAGGGGAAAATGGAGATAATGTTTACTTGTTCATTTATTTATATTAGAGAACACAATGACTTAATTTACTAATTATCTTGATTCTGGCAGTCTATATTAACAATTTTATTATTTGTTTTTTGAAAAACTGCGATTGAAAAAATTAAGTAGGTAGTTCATGGGTAATATGTATTTAAGCTTTGGCTTACACAAACGCCAAAAAGTTTAAAAGGGAAAAATGGCAAAGTTGTACATCTTAAAGGGTTTTAAATTCCCTCTTTAACAAACTTTGTTTTTTTTTAAATCGGTTTAGTAGTTTCCTCTGTAACTTAATTTTTTAAATATTAAAATTAAATTTGTTAAGTACATGTATTTATTTGAATAAAAACATCTTTACACAATTTTAATCTGTTTGCTACTTTTTGACATTTAACCTCTAAATTTTTTGAGTTTTTAATATTTAATCTAGAGTGCCACAAATGTAATGAAACGTTAAATTTTGGACCAAGTAGTCACGTCAGTATAAATAGTTACATCTTTTTTCGTGATTCCTTGGGCCAAAATTTAATTTTATCGCATTAATGGAACGCTAAATTAAAAATGAAAAATATTTATAGGTTAAGTGACAAACTGTAGCTAATAGAGTGTCATTTTACTCAAAATGGCATTGTCTATTCAGATGAATAACAATATACCGGGTGTCCCATTTTAAAGAAGAAAGGTAAGGTTATTTCCAGCTATACCGGAAGTAACAGAAAACAAATGAATATATAAAATATTGCACATTTACAGCATACCTACGTACTAAATTTTATTATAATATTTTAAAATTTTTTAAAAAATACAAGCGTTAAAGACCCCAGGTATTTAAGGTACAATTTCCCGGAAACTACTAAACCGATTTTAAAAAACTAAAGTCTGTTGAAAAGAGAATTTTAAAACCCTTTAAGATAAGGTATTACTTGACCCTCTTTTCCATTTGAAATTTTTGTCGTTTGTGTTGGAGGGGGAGGGGATTATCTTGAACAAGTAAAATGCACTGTATAAAAGATTAAAAGGATAACAGGTGTTTCATAAATGCCTCAAGATTTATATAAACGGATAAAAATAAAAACACATCAGCTGCCTATGTAATTTTTTTAATATTGTTCGGTAGAAATAAAAATCTGCAACAATAACTGAATGATCCTTCATTTTTAAAGAAATTTAAAGAATTTTTACATAAACTTATAAACGGTATTTATTATATATATATATATATATATATATATATATATATATATATATATATATATATATATATATATATATATATATATATATATATATATATATATATATATATATACAGGGTAATTAAAAAAATTTGCAAAAATCAGATTTGAATATTATCAAGACATTTAAGTTTGTAATTTTTTAGGTTAACCTTACAAAGTCAATGTAACATTTGTCACGTGACTGCTGCTATGGCGGCCATCATTCAATTTATTTACTCTACAATACGCTGCATCGAAAGAAGTAAGAAATCACGTCCAAAGTTATTTTTATTTTGTTTTTATTTTATTAACAATAAAAAAAGTAAGGTTATTTGTTTTATTTAAAACACGCTAATTAAATGATATTTAGTATCAAAAACTAAAAATTATAATGTATAAATGCAGTAAATCGCAAAAATAATGTTTACTTTTTTTTACATTCTTGATATCCCAAAAGGCTGTGGCCATTTGAGAGCAAAACAGAGCTAATTTTTGGCTCTCCAGGGCATATAAGAAAAACGCACAGACACGTTAATTTTTTATTTTAGGGAAAACATTTTTTCGCCTCTTTCACTGGCTGAACTGCAACCTTCTAGTAGAGGCGAGACTCACCACTAACATCTTAAATAGAAAGAGGGATCAAGTAGTTATTTTAAAGGTCTTTCGACAGCTTCGTTTCGTTTTCAAATGGGCACACTGTATAAAGCCTAAGTACTAGATACCGTGGTAAACGGGTCTTCAGATGTTTAATTATTTTGTTTTTCAGTTTTGTCAACGTTGTCTAAGTATTTAAACCTGCAGATAATGCATTTCACGGCACATTTTTGGACAACGTAATAGAGCTCTCCCGGACGTAATACAAATAAATCTAGTACCTTCCAATAAAAGTCTGGCTTATGCCAAACGAAAACTACTCTACTACCTACATGGTATTCCTGAGGGTAATCCTTTCAATTGCTTACTTCGGCCTCGCAATAAAACAATCATGGACAACCCGCTTGCGAGGCAAAAACACTGAAAATATAACACTAAAAAAACAGTTGTCCAATAACTTTTTTCATAGCAGTCACGTAACAAGTGGCAAAATATTTTAAAGGATGTATGACATGCACAACTGGTTACCTGAGAACAAAAAAAATCATTTGTTGCAAAAATATTTCATTACCCTGTATAATTTTTTTAAGCTATACTTTTGTTTTTGTTTCAGATGCTTGTTAGTTTAATAATATACTGGGGTATTGTATCTCTTGTCCACGGTTTGCCAGGTGCAAAGGGGTATAGAAGTCCTGGAGAAGTTGCCAAAAATGGTATCCAACCAGAACCTACATGCGAAGAGCTTAAAGCAATGTGGAGGTAAGAAATTACCTAAATTACCTTAAATTTTTACACGGGACGTTTAAAAAAATCCTATTGTCTTTTTATAAAGTACGGTACTGTAAAAATATGGGTCAACTAATATGTCATTACATACTAAATAAACACCTAGAAACTATGGGCCTGGCAGAAGAAAACCTATGCAGGTTTTGCCAGGAAAAAGAAGAAACCGCAGAACACTTTTATGATGTTACTCTGAAGCCCTTTGCCGTCTGCGGTAAGGTTTACCAAGAAGCTAGTTTCAAGCTTGTGAAATTCGATTAAAAAGACCGGCTTGGATAGCGTGCTCTAACATATGGACGGAGGAGCCACAATAAACCTGAGCAGGTTGCAGTGGTAGACTATATACAATCCACCTCCAAGCTAATATAATCTAATCTACCGTAGAAATAAGAAAGAAATAAAAGTAAAACTTATTTTAAAAATACAAGTAGTTTGATTAATTAAATTTGATTTTTTTATGAGATGTTTAATGAACATTAATAGGTAAAAATGGGATTAATAGTGGGTAGAATTAAATACGTTATTACTGGCTATACATGCTAACTTTAGAACAGAAGGCAAATCCGCAATTTATGTATAGATTCAGGTGCTTGTTGACATACATTGTCCTGGTATAATAGACAGAGCAGCACCTGTTGATTTATATTCCATAGATGTAAAGTAAAATATCAATTATTATAAAAACTAATTGTGTTTTCTAATATACGGGGTGACCACGATATCACTTTCCAGCAGCCATGTTTTTATTTCTTTATCGACATTGATGAAACTTGATAGGGTTGTTTGACTAACGAAAAGTCAGTTTTAGGTGTATATGATGGGCTTTTACGTCTTTCGGTTTTACTGGAAATGACTGGAACCTCTGATTTTTAAATAGGACACCCTGTATATTTTTTGTTTTTCGGATTCTCCAGATTATTTTTAGTTGAAATACAATATTTTTAAAACAAATTTTAGTAAAATTCAATTTTTATTTTTATCTAGAGTGACATGATCATTTTAAAATCACTCTTCATAGTTTACTTACTTAAAGAACAATAAAAATCGATTTTATCTTTTTAAACTTTTTTTTACTAGAGGGATTTATATTTTATTATTTTAGTTTTTTTACCCTAGCTCAAAAACCAAAATATGGCCATATCACTTTTATAATATTTCTAAATGCAGTATTTAAAAGCGAATCTAACGATGTTAAACACACTTGGTTGGTAGGTGGTAGAGGAGCTTTCCTCGCCTGAGGAGGTACCACTCCACCACCCTTTAAAGGACCCGTGAAGTCTTAACGGACGTTTCGGGTTCTGGGTGTGTGAGTCAGTTTTCCTTCTTCCTTCTTTCTCTTTTCTTTTTTTCCTTTTAACCCCCCAAACTATGTACAAATGATGGCGGCACACACGGGAGTAAAATGTTCCGGAGGTAAAATACCCCTCCACTCGGATCTACGGGCGAGGGTGCATCCGGGAGGCCTTCATCGAGAAGTTTAATTTCTTTTGCAAACATATGTGGGCTTAACACCAATATAAACTCCGTTCACCATCACCTTTAGGCATCTAAGCCCCACATAATGTTTCTAACGGAAACACAAATAAGTTGTAAATCTTCAACCAGCCACCTTCTCCTTCCAGGCTACGAACTTATTTCGTCTTTCCGCCCACATGGTGGTGTATGTGCTTACGTCCGCAACGATCTTGAATCGGGTAGGCCCGATATCCTTTGGCTTAAACTTTCCCTTAGGTCTTCAACTAAATTTATCTGCTGTTTGTACCGGTCCCCATCTAATAATTCTTATGTCGAATTCTTTGACTTTCTTTCAACAAAGATCGATAGCATAATTTATCAGTTTCCATCGGCTGAAATAATCGTGCTTGGCGACTTCAATGTCCATAATAAGGATTGGTTGGGCTTTTCAAAAACTGATCCCCAAGGCAGAGCAGCCGAAATCTTCGCAGTCAGTAACTCTCTTACCAACCTTATTATGGAACCCACCTACTTTCCTAGAGTCCCAAATCATAGTTCAAATCCCCTTGATCTCTTTCTTACTACCAACCCCGAACTCTATCAAACATCTGTCACAGCTCCCCTAGGTCGCTCAGATCATGGCTTAGTTACTATATCTTACCCTGCACATCCCGAGGTAAATGAATACATGCCACCACGCACCGTATGACACTACAACTCAGCCGACTGGGATGGCCTGAGGGACTTCTTTGCCACTTACCTCTGGAATTCCATCTGCTTTTCTTCTGGTGATCCTTCTGAAATTTGCAATCAACTGACGGAATCAATTCAATTGGGCATTGAAACCTATATTCCACACACCATCAAGAACCCCAAACAATCCAATAACAAACCCTGGTTTTCCAAATCTTGTGATAAAGCTAGAATTTTAAAAGTTCATGCTCACAAAAGTTTCTACAGGATCCTAGTCCAGAAAACCGACAGGCCAGCATTGAAGCAAGAAACTACTACAATCAAACAATTTCTGAAGCCAAAGACTCCTTCGACAATCGTATTAAAAACAAAGTTCTTTCTTGCTCAAATGGCAGCAAATCTTTCTGGTCCTTTGCGAAAAACATAAGTAGGAATTTTTGTACCAGTTCTTTTCCGCCACTAGCTTTGGAAGATGAAATTGTTTCTACCGCTAAAGGAAAGGCAGAATTATTTGCTAAACAATTTGCTGCCAATTCAACCCTTGACCCTCCCGTAAATCATCCAATTCCAGCGGTTACCCCAGTTCCTCATAAAATGCCCGATATTATTTTTAAGGTAAAACACATTAAGCGTATCCTTTCTTCCCTTAACACCAAGAAATCGTCTGGGCTGGATGGCATACCAGCAATCGTTTTAAAAAATGTGCTCCAGAACTTGCACCAATCTTAACTCGGCTCTTTCGAATTTCTTACGACACAGGTATCTTTCCGGAAAGCTGGAAAGCTGCACGTGTTCAACCTATTCCCAAGA
Source organism: Listronotus bonariensis (assembly GCA_014170235.1). NCBI lineage: Eukaryota > Metazoa > Arthropoda > Insecta > Coleoptera > Curculionidae > Listronotus > Listronotus bonariensis. The sequence continues at coordinate 529,283 of JACEGR010000024.1, forward strand.
AAGGATCTAAATCTCTTCCATCTAACTATAGACCAATTTCAATTCTCTCAGTTCTTTGTAAAGTAATGGAAAAACTAATTAATTCACAAATTCTTAAGTACTTAGAAAAACACAAAATTTTTGCATGACAGGCAGTATGGATTTCGCCACAAAAGATCTACAGCAGATCTTCTTTCCTTCGTATTACACTGCTGGAATAAGTCTCTTGAGTTTCTAGGTGAGTCCCAGATCGTTGCTCTTGATATATCCAAAGCTTTTGACCAGGTCTGGCATGCCGCACTTCTTAATAAACTTCCCTCCTATGGTCTTTCAACTAAACTCTGTACTTGGCTCTCTAGTTATCTATCTGATCGTCGTATATCAGTTATTGTGGACGGCCATTCTTCAAGCTTTCACCAAGTAAATGCTGGAGTCCCTCAGGGGCTCAGTTCTGGCACCAACATTGTTTCTTCTTCACATCAATGACCTTCTCTCGTCCACAACTAATTCCATTCATAGTTTCGCCGACGATAGTACCCTTCACTCCAGTTTTCAGGTTCCTAAACCCATTACTAAACCTGACTTGGAAAACAAACGCAGAACGATGCAGATATCTCTTTCGCAGGATCTTAATTTAATATTGGATTGGGGCGCTAAAAATCTTGTCCATTTTAATGCATCCAAAACACAATCATGTTCCTTGTCGCGAAAAGAATCATCAAATACTCATCCTCTACTTATGAGCGGTCAAGTTTTACAGAGCAAAGACACCTTTAATCTTGTGGGAGTCACATTTGAAAGTAACCTTAACTGGCATAAACACATTGTATCTATAGCCACGGCAGCTTCGAAAAAGCTTGGATTTCTCTTTCGAGCCAAAAAGTATTTTTCCCCTTCTAATTTATACACTTTATATGTGTCCCAAATCCGACCTCCCTTGGAATATTGTTCTCATATCTGGGGCATGGCGTCCCCCACAACTCTAAGCATTCTTGATTCTATTCAAAGAAGAGCTATTCGTCTCATTATTGATCCTTCACTTACAGAAAGGCTTCCCTCTCTTGCACATCGTCGGGCTGTGGGGGATTTATCGCTTTTTATAGGTACTTCCATGGCTTCTGCTCTGAAGAATTGTCCAGTATAGTTCCTCCACTTACGGTTCCCAACAGAGAAACTCGTGGTTCCGCGCGTATGAATCCCTATACGGTTCAACTGGACAGGCCCCGAACTTCCCACTTTGATCGTTCTTTTATCCCTAGAGTTTCTAGGTTGTGGAACCTGCTGCCCGCGGAGGTGTTTCCTTTCCCCCAAATCTTCAAGTATTTAAGTCCCGTGTCAACCAACTCCCTCTTACCTCGCTTAAGACACCCACGGTACGTTAGTATTTAGGCTTTAAGCCTTCGTGGTTTGTCCAAAGATAAAAAACAAAAAATACGACACTTATCTTCATTTCCTTTTAAAAACAACATTTAATAGGTAGATAAATGATCCTTTTGATATTGAATAGCTTACGTCGCATTTCAGCATAGTTGCTATGAAAACAGAAACTAATAGAATATGTTTTAAAAACAATTGCTTGTATTTCGTTAAAATTTTAAAAATTAAAAACATTAATGTTTGTATTTATGTATCGCCTACGATGTTAAAATAATTAAAAGATAAAAATCGATTTCCCATTTTTCCAAAAGTAAGTATGAGGAGGATAAATGATCATGGCACTATAGATGAAAGATAAAAATTAAATTTAAAAATAAAATTTTACCAAAATTTGTTTAAAAAATATTGTAATTCCGACTAAAAATGATCTGGAGAATCCAAAAAACAAAAATATTCCCAATCCCAAAAATCAAAAGTTCCAGTCATTTCCGGTGAAACCGGAAGTCGCGAAAGCCTATTACATACACCTAAAAATTACTTTTAGTTAGTCTAACAACCTTACCAAATTTCGCTAAGATCGACAAAGATTCCTAACCTACACGCATAAGTTTGGGAAATAATTTCTAATTTCCGGGTAGGCGGCTGAAGGTGTCAGTACGGACGTTTTCTGTATCCTTGGGGTTGAAAAAGATTCACGCTAAATTGGGGCTTCTTTCTTGTGGGGCTAAGCGCTGTAAGTAAAGATTTCTAAAGCCTAAGCTTTTTACGTTTTGGTGTTGAACACATGGTGTCTTCGTATGGTCGAGGAAGTGCGCATGCCTTGCGGAGAAACGTCAGTGGTGAAAGTGACGGTTATGCGCTATAGCAGTAGCAGCTTTTGGTTTGACAGCCACAATTTATGCATGTTCAGAAGTTCATCGCTTGTGTTAATTGTTTAAAGTGTTTCTATTCATATGCTAAAAAAGTCTGGAAGTTTCGAGCCTGATTATCCAGATTTTCCACGAACAAAGACCGGAAAGCTTATGAGCAATAGCTTATATGACTGGAACGGGAGAATTGGCGAATTGACTTAGTATCTGAGCCATAAAACAAAGAGATAGATAAATTAACCAATGACTAGAAATTAAAAAAAAGTTAGTAAAATATTTTTAGTGATGGAGTTATCAGATAAAAGAGGTTTAATTCTAGGGAGAAATAATAATTAATGAGAAACAATAAAATACAAATCTTTTTGCTGTTTCAGAAATTATATGGTAATATAAGCCAAAATTGAAATTTTAATCGCGTAAAAATAAAATTACAACTGAAAGTTAGGAAATACCCAACATTATAATTATGACTTATTTATTGGTTATTTTTTTGTTAAGAAAATAATTAAGCTAATTAATTTTTTAAGGCTGTTTAAAAATTATACAACAACTGTTTACTATTTATTATATATCCCCTTTAAAAAAATGTAGCATAATTATGGTTTATAAAAAGAGATCTCCCTTTTCGAGAGTTAAAAGAAAAATTCTTGCTTTTCATGTCATTTACCTGAACCCTCTCCACTGACTAATTTTGCCTGCCTCACAGGACCTATCAAAGTGGTTATACCGTTCCATGGTAAATTACACGAAACACAAAAGCCTTATAAGAACAATGTCATTGTTCGACGGTAAGATATAATTTTATCGTTCATACTATACTAAAAAGAATCATTCACATCAGGAATTTTATCTTAACAGTCGAAAAATGGAGATCTCTTTTTTATATATAATTACGAAAGTAGAGATTTATTTTTTATAATCTATGGTTATTTCTAAAAGTAATAGATTTATTGATCTCTAAAAATTGGATGCATGGCATGCAAGAGTATTATTTGACAATACAAATTTGCTACATATAAGGTTACAATAAGAAAATCAGCAATAAAGCTATATGTGATTCACGAAATATAAGTTGCAGTAAATCAAGATTATTTAAAAAAAATAAAATATTGTGAATGACCTATAGAGCCTGTTGTCGTATTTTTTTCTGTAACTTTGCATGTAGAAAATTTTCATTGTTAAATAATACTGTTATATGCCATGCAGTATATTTTTTAGAAATTAATAAATCCAGAACTTTTAAAATTTTAGGATTGTGAAAAATATATATGGTGTTTCATTTTAAATAACAAACAACTAAATAGCACAACCAAATGGCAAGAATATATTTAAAAACCCAAAGAATCAAAGGCTTTTAGCCACATCTGCATCTTGACAACGTTAATTGTTATAAAGTTATTTGTGTTCAAAATGGGTTAACATATAGTCGGACACCGGACAAACTTTATGTTTTTGCAACATTAAAAAAATCAATATCTTATTTTGCTGCCTTAAATTTGTTTAACTGACTTTATTTTTATTAGCAAAAATATAAAAGGTTATCTAATAAATCACCAAAACTGAGAAATAATTAAAAAGCGTAACAATTTTATTACCCCTGATTTCGTTTATTTTTTTTTACAATAAAATATTTAAAAAGCTTTCTTGCTGTTTCTAGAGATATTGGCTATGTTGCCTTTATATCATGCTTAGAAATTTTTAATTTTTGTTTCAGCATCCCTTATTTTTTTACTAAAAATTCGAGTCCTAATATTTTAATTCCTTATTCAGGGTGTTCGAAAAATACGTTAGGAAATTTTTAGGAGGCATTGTGCAATGCAAAAATGTTAGTAAGTCCTTTGACAAAATGTCGAAATCCTCGTGGTTACCAAGTTACAGAAGTTAAAAGTTTTATTTTTATTTTTGTTTTTTCGCCATATTGCATTTATTTTTTAACCAATCTACTTAAAATCCGGCATACAAATCGAGCTCTGCAGATTCTAGAATTTTCGGATAAAAGTACTTTCTTTAAACTTCGCCAGGGGACACTTTACCTGAAACATAAAATTTATTTACTTTATAACTTTTTATTAAAGTCGATAAACCCCATCGTTTTGCCACACAACATCAAACTTTTCATCAATTTTAACCCATTTACTTTCGTATTTAAATAGAATCAGCAAATTAGGTCGCCTGGTCTTAAATTGTGCGAAATTTGACCAATACTGATATTGTAAGTTTATTTTGGGCCTCTTCTGCATTCCCATTCGCAAGCCCGTAACAAAATGCATATCGTGGTACTCAACATTTGAATATTCCCGTTCCATTTTACACTACCTTATCTTTTTAACACTAAAAATCTTTAAAAGTAAACTTAGCAGTAATCGAATTATTATTAGTTGTCAAATTTCTCATAATTTGAGACCAGGCAACTTGATTTGCTGATTTTAGTTAAATATGTAGGTAATTTGGTTGAAACGGATGGAAACTTTGATGTCGATTGATGTCTTTACAGTGGGGTTTATCGACTTTAATAAAGAGTACATTATTTTTTTAGTTTTTGATTGTCCTTAAAATGGTGCCTTTAGCTTTGCAATATCTGTCAAAATAAAAAAGTTATGAAGTCAATAAATTTTATGTTTTAGGAAAAGTGCCTTCTGGCGGTAAAAAGGAAAAGTACTTTTATTTTTAAATTCTAGAATCTGCAGAGCTCGATTCGTATGCCGAATTTCAAGTAAATTGATTAAAAAATAAATGCAATATGGCAAACAAACAAAAATAAAAATTGAACTTTTAACCCCTGTAACTTGGTAACCAGGGAGATTTCTGATATTTTGTGAAAGGGCTTACTAACAAAATTTTACCTTAGACAGCAGACTAACGCATTTTTTGAACACAATGTATATTAAACCTTAAAAAGGAAAAAGGACTTGATGGGATTAATTAGAAATTCCAGATAAATTTTTAAATTCTTCTCGGACACTAAACTAAAATCCGTATGACGGCAAAAAGTTAAAAATATTACAGCACCTTTTCTCTTTTTAAATTTTTCCTTTATTAAAGGTATACATTTATTGAAAAAAGTTTTTAATTAACATTGGTTAGATCTTTTAAACTAAATATGTGAAGTAGACTTGATTTCCGATATACTAGCCCTACGTAACATTTTTTAACTTTGGAAAAAGTTTGTGGAGTCTTTATTAATGATTAATTATTAACAGTAATGAAACACTAAAAAAACGCTTAAAAAATTAATTTAGCATGAAAATCACTGTATAAAAAAATTGTGTTTATTTAAAACTAAAATTATTTCGCAGACATAGAAATTATTTGAAATAGCTTTTACCAACATGACTACTAGTACTTTCTCATAATTAAATTGTTAAACCTAAGAAGAAATTTAAATAAAAAAATATCGCATAAAATTATAAAAATTACATTTATTTTTATTAATTAGCTCTTTATAAATGTCACTGCCTTAATTCCAGAATGTAACTTCGTGATGGGGCATTTTTAACATTCCAAGAAAGCGGCAAATCTGCTACTTGTTGCTGAGTGCTGCTTTAAGTAGTTAGTTTTTGCGAAATATTTGTCGACAGACTTTAAAAGATAATTTAATAGTACCGTTTAAAATAATCTTTCGGGAGCTTTAATACCGCATTTCACGGCACTTGAACATTTTTGTAGATTATATTAAAAATATCTAGCCAAACCTAAATATGTTTAGAATAATTAAATTAGCTGCCCTATTAAATAATAATTTTTTTCCGACAGAGTAATTACATTTTTTTAAAACAATAAAAATATTCTTTACATTTATTTGAGCTATTCTTACATAAATATGTACATATGTTTTCAATATGTTACAGTATACAAACATTTAATTATGTTGATAGTATTTTTAAAAAAGGCAATGATCAACATACCTCCGGATCCTAATTATCTTAATAATTTTCATTGGGGCCACATAAACCTAAAGGTGTACCTAACAAAACAAAAAGAATAAAGGTAATTTAACAATAAATAACCCATGACATTTGACTGGTGGTTGGTGAGCTTTAAAAATAGCGTTAGGGTTCTACCCGGAATAAATTAATAATAGTTTTAAGAACATTTTATAATTTTTAAAATGTTTATTGTTTGCGCTAAATATTATTGTATTTTATAATTTATGGTAAAGATAAATTTGCCCATTGATAAATTACCGTAAATAAATAATTAAGTGATATACAGGGTGTCCAGTAACTCTATCATTTTAGTTTTTAAACTAAGGGGTGTTAAACATTTAAAAAAATATATATGTTTTGTATAATAACTTTTATAATTATTTAGATATTTTTAAAAATTTTAAAAGACGTCTCCTTTGCATTAAAAGACATGTTTTGGGATACATGAAATAAAATAATTTACCAGTGTCGTCAATAACGGGTGTAAGGTGTAGATTTAAAAAAAATGGTACGCCACTGCATTTTTCTGAAAAGAAAATATTTTTGGAATTCTCGTTTAGTGTGGTGCAAATTTGATCTTTTTACTTTTTTATTTGATATCCGGTTCTCGCGTAAATTAATATAAAGTAGTTCTTGTCAGGGTGAAATCCCTATCCGATTAAAAAAATAAATAAAAATTGTAATTTTTTCTGTAGAATAAGATATAATCGATACCAAAATTGATTCTATTTACTTACGCAAAAACTGTACATCAATAAAACTTAAAAAAATAATACAATATTTTCATAAAAAAAATCAGGGGCGTAATATTTTTTTTGTTACAAAAGAATTATCCTAAAACCGCTATCGACGACATCAGTACATATTAAACATTTTCTTGTAGGCCAAAAAATTTTTCTGATGGATAGGAGACGTCTCCCAAATTTTAAAAATAATTGAAATGGTAATCAGTTAATTTATAAAAAAACATTATTTAAAAAAAATTTAACGCCATTGTAGTTCATTTACTAAGACTTTTAGGTCAGCCCTTAAAGTTTGTCGGTATAGTTATTAGACACCCTGTATAATATTTTTTTAAATACTTTTATGTAGTAAATGTAAATGTAAAAAATTAAACGTTGGAAATCAATAAACCATGACCCTGTATCCCATTTATTACATTTTCATGTAAACAGCTGCTGAATGTTTCGGCATTAGGAAGTCTAAGCACAGCTGTGAATGTCTACGTATATTAAAGCTGAAAGCTGGAGTTTAATTAAAAAATATCATTTTTAATAATTTATCATTTTATTAAAAAAAGGTTATAGCCTTAAAAATAAAAATAAAAATGGTAAGAGCTTAAAGGATACAGATATATTGCCTATACTTGGTTAGTTCCTTACATGTACTAATCTTTGCTATTACATAACCATTGAATGTGTAAGAAACATATTATAGTACTTAAAAACGAACTTTTATCATAAAATATTATTTATTAGACTACCAAAACAAACATGCACAAGCAATTCAGGCATACAATTAATCCGAATTAAGACTATAGACTTTCACTACCGTGAACTGTATGACTCACTTGTTTTAGTATTTTAAAACCAAACCCTTAGGCTCTCCGCACATGGCTCGGTAAAACAGCAACGAGGTCGCGATTTTTACAGCATGTAGGCATATAAGCGTGTACGATCTCAGCAATCCGCGTCTTTTAATAAACAAATGCAATACGGAATCGTTTCTGTATTTTGTTTACAGATGGATTTATTTAATATTAGATTTGTGAAGGAGATTAAAAAACGTCCTGTACTTTATAATTATACTATAAAAAAATATTTGCGAAAAGATTACACAGAAAATGGAATGAAATAGCAAAGGAAGTCAACCTGTCAGGTAAGAAAATAGTTTATTTTTGCCTGTAAAATAATGTTCGGTAGGATTAAGGCCTTTGCGTACCTGTCTTAGAGGGCTCTATTATGGCACTCTTTGACACGGTAAGATAATCCAAAGGGTAGTTTTTGCCTCGTCGCGGTCGGGTTCGGGAAACATCGGCGCTCTCCGATCGACATATGATTTCATTGGCTGAGAATATAATAAAAATTGACCATTAAACGTATGCTCGTCTCTGTACGGTTGCGTACATACTGTCGAAAGCTCTTCGAATCTCGGTCTCCTCGCTGTTTCACCGACGCATGTGCGAAGTGCCTTAATTATATTTTTGTCCCCAAGTGAGAACTAATTTATATCCATTTTAAATATAGGTAAACTTAACTATATTATTTTGTTCAATTTTACCGAACTTGACGAAAATGGACAGAGGCTAGTTTCAATTTTAAAGGACGATTTTTTATGACAAGGACTAAAAAATAATCAAATAAAACATCAAAAATAAAATTTACTACAAATTGAGTAGCCTTTCATAAATAAACTTCAAAGAAGGCCATTCTATAATCCATATTGTAAGCAAATAGTTAGCTTTTTGAAAATACTACAGTCATAATCTAGAAATTTGGTTAAAAAATAATAAACATAACCAAAAATAAAAATCCATCATTTTATAAAATTTAACGGTATAAAAAGTAAAAAAAAATACCAAAATGTTAAAATGGTAGTAAGTGCAATGCCAATTTGGCTTAAGCTATGCTTTATTTTGTCATCTTAATGAAGCAACACAACATAAGGATTTATTTATAAACACATAACATACATATAACACAGGCGTACTGGGGTATAAAACATCATTATACCGTATTTTTTTTAGAATAATGCTCTGGGCATTTTACTTCCAAAGGTTCTAAATAAATTTATTTAAAAACTGGTAAAACTTTGCCAAATTCTCATTACAGGTTTTCAAAAAGACAATCAAGAGCAAGCAGAGTTAACGAATGAACTTCCTATGTATCCGGACCCTTTCGCAGAAAATATTTGGCAACCCTTCTACGCTACTTCAAGAAGCATCGGAGGGTAAGTAAATAAGTTTTATTGACAGGAAAAGTTTAACGAAACGTTGATTTTTCGTGTAATTAACTACGTTTTCTTTAGGGTTATTGCGTTTTCTTTGGGCTGTTTCGCTTTGGGAGCTATTTCTTTATAATAAACCCCGTGCCAATCTGTTTGCTTCCGTTTTTTGCTCGGCTTATTAAACTTGTTTTAGGAAATTCGAATTAAACGTAAAACGCAAAAAAATACTATAGGTACATTGTGGTCCATTAAATGGGCAACAAATGGAAAACTTTTTATCAGAAATTTTTATTCTTCATAAAAGTTGGTGCATGGTTCGAAACTGTATCAGCAGTAGTTAGTTTTATTAAAAGTTAAATTAAATACAAAGTGGGTCAAGAAAAGCAAAAACGGCTTAAGAGTAAAGTACCCTTATTTTTAAAAATAAAACAAAATGGTAAATAAAAAAAGTATTTAAAATCAAAAGTTATGCCTAAATACCAAGTTATGGTCTAACATTTAAATTTTTAAAATGTTTATAAAATTTTAAGTTAACCCTGTATAAAACAGATTTTTATTATTCTGATTTAATATTTTCTTAAAGCAGTTCCAACAAACTGACTTTTAAACAAGTTTATTCAAATCGAAGCGCTAACTTCATTTTTTTGCAAGGATATTTAATAGGGCCCTAAAATTATACAAATATGCTTTAAATTAAGGCAAATATACTATAAATATTAAAGTGCGTATACAAAATTCCTTATTTATCTTGTAAAATTGTTGTTTAACATTTTTATGAAAGTGTAGAACAGATAACTTAAAATTTAAAACAATATTAAATAAAAAAAACCTAAATAAAACGCCATGAGTTGGTAATTAGGCATAGCTTTTAATTCTAAATAACTTTTCTATGTTCTTCGTATTTTTAAAAATAAGGGTACTTTACTCTAACGCAGTTTTTAATCTTTTTAACCAACCCTGTATACCATGAAACTTTTAATAAAACTAAGTACTGCTTATAGAGTCTCAGACCATGCATCAACTTTAATGACCACTAAAATTTTCTGACAAATTGCAAATAAAAAGGTTTTTTATTTGTTGCACACTTAATAGACCACACTGTATAACAGTTATACAGGGTGTTATAGAAATAATGGTCGTAGCTCTAAAAGGTTACTCCTTACATCATTCTAAGCAAAAAGTTCTAATAAATTATGTCCAAAATTAATCGTTTTCAAGAAAATTAAGTCGTAAATAATTAAATTTTCCTAAACATTTAACACCGTTGCAACACAACAGGGAAACGAGCGCACGAGGACAGCAATTGATTTATCGAATTGTTATATTTTTTTCTTTATTACGCTTTCAGTACATTACATTTACTCAAAAATGACAGGACAGGTCAAGTTACAGTTAAATGTATTAGTAATCACAATACTCTCAAGTCTTTGAAAGTCTTCTACAAACGTTCATCTAGCTGGTAGCCTTCAATGCAATGAACAAAACATTCGTAAACATTTGCAAGATAAACAAGCTAATGGGGAAACTATAAAAACTCTGAACCAAACTGAATTTTTAAAATCACCAAACACCCCGGATCCTAAAGATGAAAACATGTCTATAACAAAAAGTACATCGAGAGAATACGAGAATAAAATTTCTGAAGAAATGAAGACAAAAGATTTATCAGAAGAAACCGTTTTTGACACTGAGAGAATGCTACAAGGCATTATGGGCGCCCTGAAAACTATTTATAAATTCTCGCAAAGTGATAATTTAACCCAAAGTAATGTATTAAATGTAAAAACAGCCGCATTTAAAATTCACACAGTTGTTACTAGCCTTGCATACAACGTAGGACAGTTAGAAAAACAGAATTATATACTATCACATCAAACAAAAACTGAAAAGAAAGGATATGGAAAAATCAATTGTCCACTAACACAAGATTCAATAATTAATACCACAAATAAAGACGTAAGAGTATCAGAACAAAAAACTCCTAAACTATCGATTTCCAAAGAAAAAACTTATAGTTCAATATTAAATGGATCAAGAACTGGCAAAGATATGAATAATGAAAATTGGACAACTCCTCCACAAGTAAAAAATATAAAACACTAATAAAGTCTAAAAATAATAATGACATAACTCTAAAATTATTTTAAAAGAGTCCACAGAAAAACTTTCTGGTGAACACAAACAAAGTTTTTAGAAATATCAGATATCTAAAGAGTGGTGGTATAATAGTGGAATGTCAAGATATTTCTCAGCAAAACTTACTTGAAAATGCTCTTAAAAATCGAGATGACCTGCAAACTAAGCATCTACAAAACGGTGACCCAATGCTTATGATAACTGGAATAGAGTTTATTCCATCCTGAAATCGAAGAATTTTTGGGGAAAATGTATATGAAAAAAAAAGAGAAAGGAGAATTGGATATTACAAACCAACCCAGATCTTTTTAAATGGCTGATAAAGAATGAAAATTTGCCGTTTGAACTAAAACTGACAGAAAGGAGTATCTAAACCTTACAATGTGGTTTAAATGCTGTTATTTTGGACACATCGCTAAATACTGTAAGGAGGAATTGTGTTATTACAAATGTGGAGCCAAGCATGAAAGCAATAAATGTCCCGAAAATACACGGAACTGTAAAAATTGTAAACGCTTTAATATAAAAGATCGCATTCACTCTGCAAGAGATCATAAATGTCCGGCTTTTCTACAAGAGATAGAAAAAATAAAACAACATACAAACTATGATACAGGCAGTGATAGGCATTTTTTGTCGCAAATACAAGTTTACCCCAACTTAGTAATGTCATTTTATTTTCCACTGATAATGATAGGAAAATAAAAAAAAATAAAAAAACAAAAAACTCTAGTCTCATTCATCAAAATGTACAATCCATAGGAAATTGTTTAGATCAGGTAAATCACTTACTGGAGGATAATGAAAAATGTAAATTCCTCTGTATTTTAAAACACTGGAACAAGTATGAACATTTACAGACAGATGTGATACACAATGTTAAGCTGGCTTTAGCTTTTTGTCGACCTAAAGGATATGGAGGTGCAGTAGTGTATCTGCAAAAGAGCATAAAATTTCGAGTTCGGAAAAAACTAAATCGACTTGCAGTAAGTGGACAATTTATAGACCCCCTAGTGGCGATGTAAATGTATTTTTTTCAAAAATGGAGGAACTGTTGTCAGAAATAGTAAAAGAACAAAAATGTGTACTCCTTGCAGGTGACTTTAATATTGAACTTCTTAAAAACAATAGAACTGAACAAGTTAATAATGAATTAATTTCAGCTTTATCCTACCATTATGGAAAATACTAGGTTAACCAGCTGTATAGATAATATATGTAAACATTGATTTTGTTATAAGTAGAATTATGAACACAGTTATTTCAGATTATACTGCTCAAAAAATCATTTTCAACAATAAAAACGAAAATGTAAAATCAGTATATAAAAGATTCTTCTCAGAAGAAAATAGAAACATTTTTGTTTAAAATTTAAAGGAGGCAGAATGGTCTGATGTGTTTAATACTAACAGGTTTAATGTAAATGGTCAATGATCCGCTTTTATGAATACACTTTTACCAAATTTTTACCACAGTTTTCCCAAAAGTTAGTAAACCAGAAACACAAAACCAACATTTATTTAAAAGTAACGAACAAGTAAAGTGTTTAAAAATAGGTTAGATGTGCTTTTGTTATTAAAACAACAAAATCATGCCCACAGTGAAATGTACAAAATAAAGAAATAATATGATACTATGTTAGTAAATTGTTGATCAATAAACTATGAGAATAGAATTAGAAGTTTTGACAATAAAAATAAATGTATGTGATCGATTTTTAAAGAAATAACAGGTAAATCACAAACAAGTACATCTACAATTACTGGGAATGCTGAGAAAGTATCGAACAACTAAAATGATTATTTACTAAATATAGTATCTGATCTTTTAAGGGAGCTGAACAGTACAGATTGGCACTCCAACATTGTTCCAAATGACAAGTTTTGTTACTGCTTTCGTATTCTGCTAAAATACTTACACGTGACTGCCAGAAGAACTTTGTACTTAGCAAATTTTGAGTCTACCATGAGATACGGTATAATCCTTTGGGCATCAAATACAAAGGTACAAGATATCTTTGTAATACCAAAAAGAGTAATAAGGATAATTTTCGGTATGTCGTACTCGTATTTGCAATCTTGTAGAGGGGTGTTTAAAGAAAAAGGAAATATGACTGTGTATGCATTGTACATTTTTGATGCAGTTATGATTTTCCTTAAAAACAGAGATAAATTTAATACTAATGTTCAACACAATACCCATACAAGTAACATCAACTATCCTATTCACAGATTAACTTCGTTTGAGAAAAGTCCATATTACTCTAGTATTAAATTTTATAATAAATTAAGTATTAATATTAAGTGTATATTGAATGAAAAAATGTTTTAAAAAAGTTAAGATAATTACTTATTGATTTGGAGCCCTACAATATAGAAGATTATTTGAATATGTGAGAAATGGTTGTGTAGTAATAGTTTTGTTTAAGGTTAACTGTATTTTTTTGTAAAGTCATTTCATTTTATATTTGTTCTTACATTTAATGTAGTGCTTAATGTAATTTGAAATAAAGAAAAATAAATATGAGTATTCAGAAAATCCAAGGTTATGCGATAATTTTTAGGCAGTAAATATTAATTATTAGTACAAGAAATACTGCGTTAAAATAAAATAATACGTATACAACGCATTACTAGTTTTTTTGTTCTGCAGTCCATATTTAGCAAATACCTATATAATAGAACTTACATACATACTATACATACCTAATAGAACTTTTAATAGGTACTAAAAGTAAATTCTCTTGCCAATAATTCGAGTTTTAAGCAAAATTAAATAATAATAAAGAAATTAATTTAAGTCAGCTGTAATAAGTATTTTTGGTGGTTTCTGCGAATAGGATTCCTACCAGTATACCTGTTGCTCCTTGAGCTGATAGTAGCTTTGACTTTCGAAACCCTTAAATAATATAATCAAAAACTTTGTGAAACAGTCCAACCCAAAAAGTGTCAAGTAAAAATAAATTTATCTGGTATAACTATTTGCAAACATCAATTTTAAATTATTATCCCATTTTAAAAATGCACCATAAGGTTTTCTGTTTTTCATGATGTATCTTTGTAATCGTTTGCCCATAAAACTAGCAATAAAATTTCGGAGAAAATTTAAAAAACAACGACAGAATTTGTTGCTTTTTAGTTGCTAAATAAACAATTTTGTTGCTTGTGACAGACGGTTTCGTAAGCATCAACAAATTTTACTTAAAATCGGGTGTAAAGCTAGCATAGACAGTATTAATTTTATCAAAATTAAAAAAAAAATATTGCCTATTTTTTTCTGCAACAACAGATTAGCAACAAATCTACCCATCTTTATTCAGTGTATTGCACCTTTTAGCGTATATTAATGCTAACTAACATAAGGCTGGAACTGTTGCCGATTTCTCACGATTGGTTTAAGTAACTAATTCTGGCGTTTAAATTTTTGCCGATTTTCTTTGACGCGTTTTACAGATCTCGTAATCGTATGAATATTTAATAACAGAGGTAATTACCATTTACCATAAGGTTTTTCTATTCTCCCTAAGATATCATCGTAATCGTATAAATACAGTATATACGTAATTACGTATACCCCTGCTAACTTTTGTACCCTTATTTTTTTAAAATTAAATTTTGGTATAATTGATAAGAGCATATTAACTGCTTTTTAAAGATAAAATGATAGTTGCAACAATCAAGATGGCGGATGGGCGACATTTTAGATAAAAAATTAAATTGAAAGGAGGTCTTGTGGCATATCATTTTAAGCTTCTAACAAGTACTTTATAACCCTAGAATATAAAGTCAATATTTTCACCTATTACAAAATGGCGGTACTTTTAATTAAAATTGCCTAAATTTCTTATTTGGATGGCCATATTTCGAAACTAATAAAGTTAATTGTACTTAATATGGTATTTTTTAAAACTCTTTTAAAGATCTTTTAATGGTAATTAAATATACAGGCTACTTCATTCAAAAATAACTATTTTTGTCCTACCCTAGTGTATGATTGTCAGTATCACTACTGGAAACGTGAAAACATACTTACAAGAGCTTTCAGAAAATACCACATTATGTACATCTAACTTTATAAGTCTCGGAAATGTCGCCATCCAAATCAGGTATTTAGGTGATTTTTAGGGTACCGCTATTTTGTAGTAGGTAAAAAGTATTGACTAAATAGTTGAGGAGCATAAAGTACTCACCAGAGAGCTTTAAAATGATGCACCACAAGGCCCTCCTTTCCATTTAATTTTTGTTCCTAAGATGGCGCCCATCCGCCATCTTGATTGTTGCAACAATCATTTTACGTCAAAAAGAAGTTTATATCGTCCCATTAGTCATACCCAAATTTTATAGAGAAAAAATAAGGGTACTAAAGTTAGCAGGGGGAGTATTTAAATTCACACTGTATTTAATAACAGTGGTAATTAGGTAAAATTTCACAAAATTTATCTTACATTTTACTCTTTATTTATTGACAAAAATGCCAGTTATCGAGACTGAAAACGCCCAATACAAGAAAAGTGGTCATTAAAATATCCGACGTGGAACTGTTTTAAAAGTGTGACAAGACCGATGGTATAAACGTTTTTTTCTTTACTTAAAAAACAGAATAAAATACACTTTAAAAAATTTTAATTTCATTTGTGACGTGGAGAGTAAATGAATAGATAAGCACGACGAATAAATGAACAGGGGCGCAAATGGGTCATGAAGCTGTAGTAGGGTTTATAGTATTTAAGAAGCTCCAAATCGAAACGAAAGTTTTTGATAAAAAAAGTTTCTAGAATACCCAACAATTTTAATAGCGCGTTCTCTATTTATTAACTTTTTTATAAAGTTTTTCTATTGAAATATTGTTTATTTATTTGTTTATAATAAGGGGTGATCCAATTAGTGCTTTAGCACTTTAAAATTAAATTAAACACACAAATAGCTACAGGGCCAAAATATTTTTATTTTATTAGGAAGACCAAATAATTACAATTATAATTTAAAAATAATATTGGCCAAATTTGATCAGGTCACGTTAGCATGACGTTTTTAGACATTTGGGCCGGTATCTCACGAATATCATTTCTAAACGCAATAATCTACGATAAAAGTTTTACATCATTGTGTTGTACGTTTTATTTGTTTTTCTGTAAAAACAAATAGTGAACATAAATAACAAAACGCAGAGTAAAAATTGTGAGATACTTCTAAAAATGTGTTTTATCAAAAACTGCGTTTTGATTTGGAGCTCCTAATTTATGTAATATTTATTCCCGTCACCAATGTTCGTTAATAACAGGCTCTAAAATAAAATTAAAATAAAATATATACCTTTTTTTATGTTAAACGGTATTAGAGTACTAAAAGCTAAAAAATAATTCGGTAAGTCCTAGCTGCCAGATCGCACTAATCTTCTCATCAATCTGGGGTATTGATCAGACAAATAATAAAATCGTTGGAGGTAACGTATAGGGATTCATACATGCGGCGCCTCTGTTGGAAACCGTGAGTGAATAAATTATATTGGACTATTCTTTAGAGCAAAGGCCATGGAAGTATCTCTAAAAAAGCAAGAAATTCCTCACAGCCCGACGATAAACAAGAAGAGAAGCCTTTCTATAAGTAAAGGATCATTACTAAGGCAAACAACTCTTCTTTGAATGGAATCAAGAATGCTAAGGGTTGTGGGGGACGCCATGTCCCAGATATGAGAACCATATTCCAAGGAAGGTCGGATTTGGGACACATTCAAAGTCAATAAATTAGAAGGGAAAAAACTTGTTAGCTCGAAAAAGAATTCCAAGCTTTTTTAAGCTGCCGTGGCTATAGATACAATGTGTTTACGCCACGGGTTTATGCCAGTTAAGGTTGTTCTCAAATGTGACGCCCACAAGAGTAAAGGTGTCTTTGTTTTGCAAAACTTGGCCGCTCATAAGTTAATGATGAGTATTTGATGACTCTTTTCGCGACAAGAAACATAGTGTTTTGCATGCATTAAAGTGGAATATTTTTGACGCCCCAATCCAAAATTAAATTAAAGTCCTGTGAAAGAGATATCAGCATCGATTTGCGTTTGCTTTCTAAATCAGGTTTAGAAATTGATTTACCTTAATGCTAATTTTACAAAAATATTTGTTTCTGTGTGTGTAACCAAGGTAACAGATAAAATAAATACTGTCTTTAGAAAATATAGTTTAATTTATTTTTGAAAAACCTTAAAGGTCGGTTCACGTTGGAGAGTCGATAAGTAGTCGACTAACGAATTTTGGGTCTATTTTCCACTATACCCTTATCTAATTGAGCAATTTATTGGTAAATTCTTTCAGCGTATCTTTCTGGAATTTTACCTAATTTGTCAAGGAAGCATTTAAAATATAAATAAAGACAATGCGGTTTAAGTGACCTTTGCAACCTCACAGCGTAAGATTGTATACTTTTTTTAACAAGATATCTGTAGTTCTTTGATTTGTTATCTAGGAAGTTTTTAATATATTTTTAAAGGTTTTTCTGTAGCTAAATCTATTTTTTTATTTTCATCTTTAAGTTTACGTATTTGTTGCTCAACGAAAATTCCTTCTTTAAGCCTTGCCTTTTTCGTCTCAAATAAAGAAAAACATTTTCTTTTCTATTAAAGGCTAAAAGAATATTTTTAAATTCGAGATTTATTTACAAAGGAGATAAAAACATTTTGTGTTGCTCCACTTGGTGTTGATTCAGGACGTTTTTAAATTCTGACACAATGTTTTTACGTATCGGCCTTTTTTCACAGCATTATCTTGGCTTCTAGAGCTGCTATCTCATGTAAGTAGTGCAAAAATATTAAGGTACACAGATATTTTATAGGAAGGACACATGTTTTTGAACATTTCTTTTACATTTTTAGCAACAAATAGTTGGCTGTTTTTATTTTACAGTTAAACTTGCTCAAAACTTGTTATCCAAAATTTAACAAACAGCCAGTGGGTAGGTTAAGGGGAAAAATATTTCGTGAATATTCTTACAGGTTCCGTGTTCTTTTTTGGTGTTTATATTAATGGCGTAATCAGATGCTAACTTAATTGGTTTAGAAGATACAGGGTGATTCTCAAAATTCGTTGATATTTAATGTCTCCTTACTCGAATATTTATAATGATAGAAACAAACTTTAAATACAAAGGTTTTATAACTTTTTACGTAAAATCCAAGGGCGTACCTAAAATAAATATGAATGTTTTAATTTTTGAGGTATAACTCCAACATGCACTTTTTTAAATGGGACACACTGTATCTGAGTATCTGCATTTTTTGCAATTACAACATTGTATAATACTTTATATTTTGCATTGTTCAAAACAGTCAAACTAACAAGAAAAAAAGTTGGCCATGGATTGAATCAATATTCATATATTTTTAAAGGATATGTACATAAAAAAATAAAAAACCCACTTAAAAAAAATACTAAAATATTTATTAACAAAACAATAACAACTTAACAATTACTTCAAGTACCTAATAATGTTTTTGCGCTGGTGTTTAATCACACAGGGTGCTTAAATGCTTTCCATTCTGTCTGATGCATAAAATTAAAATAATTTGCTTTATGTTTTTTAAATTAGATACCAAATAAATTAAAAATATTTACCTTTATGTATATCGCCACTAGTTCGATTACAAGCTAAGTCCAAAAATGCATCGAACAAAATGGAAAGCATTTGAGCAAAATACTTAAATCCAATTTAAAAATATAAATACCGGCGCATTAAGTACTTGAGATAATTATTTAGTTGGTATAATAAATAAATCTATTTTCTGCGGTTGATATTTTTTGGTAAATAAATGTTTTAGTATTGTTGTTAAATTGGGGTTTTTATATACATATCCTTAAAAAAATAAAATAAATATTGATTTAATCCATGGCCAACTATTTTTTTTGTTCGTTTTGCTGTTTACACAAAATATTGTGTAAGTGTTATTTATTGTTGTAATCGCAAGAGAAAATGAAATTTATTGAAAGACTTAGATACATGGTGTCCGATTTAAAAAGGCTAGTTTATGTCATATCTTAAAAATTAAAAGTACTATTATTTATTATTATTAAAACTAGATTCTACGTAAAAAGTTTTAAAAAATTGTATTTGTTTCTATCTTCATCTAATCACCCTGTATCTTCTAAACCAACCAAGTGAGCGTGGATCTGATAGGGCCATTAAACTGAACTCTAAAAAGAGAACGGGACTCGTATCTTAGTTTTTTTGTATGTTTTAGCATCTAGCCTATACCCTTTAATCCCAAACAAAAAAAAACACCTTGTACAATAATAATTTAGAACAAGAAAGTTAACAGTCATTTAAGGTTTTATTTAGTAACCTTTTTACGAAGTGTATTACTTTTCGGTTAGCTTTAAGTCGCCTTCACTGAGTTTACCGTCCTTGGTAATTTGAGTTTATTAGCAACTTTAATTAGTTCCAGCAAATAAATTTCGTTACGGATTGAGTGCGAAATACCAGTTTGCCGACTCAACGGCCAAAGTTTACAAACTTGACTTGGCAAGCTTATGGCTGATAATTTATTATTACTTTGGTTTTAAGAAAACTTGTTGAATTTCATTCACTCATAAATCATTTTCTTTTCCACAGAGTCGATAAGGGTAGCAGCCTTTTAATAAAATATAACATTTTTTTAAAATATTCAAATATTTAAATATGCAAAAACCTATTTATCTTTGGTAATATATACACAAATATCCATTATTTTCTAAGTCGTACTTAATATTTATTATTAAATTTATAACTTAAAATATTAACCTAAATGTATTTTAAAATTAATCGAATTAAAAGAACTTACAATAAACAAACTAAATACATAAATGCCAGTAATTTACTAAAAACGTGTTGGTAGTGCGACGCAGTGTTTGTTTAACCAAGAGATATGTCTGACTACAGTCACTCAACTAAGTAAAAACCTTCTGGGACTTGTATGAAAAAGCCGTACCTGATAGAGTCTATAAAAGTTTAATTATTTTTTGTCTCTCCGCGGTAGCTCAACGAACAAAGTCTTTCATCTGTAACCCGCAGCAGGTAGTAGTTATTAAGATACGCGGCAGCGTGTCAAGCCGAATTTAAGCAGGAACTGGCTACACCGCCGCGTGTAATATTAAGCCGCGTCAAGACTTGCAACAATTCGCCAAACATCCGTCCAAACTAACCTAAACCTGCGCGCTCCTTTGACGCCAAAAACCGACAAGCTCTAAATCACCAGCAAATCATTCGTCAAGCCCTTAAAATAACGTGAATTCCGTCCACGTCGACGTCCGCGCTTTGTGGCGGGGTATGCGGCTTGAGTGGCACGGCTAATTGTTGCACTATATCTCAAAATCTATTTAACGCAAACACATGAAACTACGTGTTCATTTATACCTATAGGTACCACTAGTAGACCGAATTTCAAAAACTAGCTCAAACGGTTAAAAAATATGAAGGTTCAAAAGGCGTAAATTTTCCACTCACTGACATATAGATCAAAAACCCAAGCCTCTTCCAGAGGACCTAGAAAGATGAAATTTGTAATTCAGCTTTGTAATTGTGTGTAAGCGTAAGAAAAAAATGAAATTAAAAAATAAAAATAGGAGTAAGGGTCCCATTCCGAAAATTTTTTTTTAATTTTTAGCATTTGAACAAACCCAAGTTATCTCTTTGATATGATTATTCTTATTACATTCGCCCAAGACGCGGGAGGTTTTCTTTTTAAATATAATTGCCATAATATATTCACAACTAGAGCAATAATAATATGTTTCTTGTTTTGTTGCCACCCCAATAAAAAACTGAATACACAAAGCATGAAAGAAATTAAATGGTTAGTGGTAATTGTATTGTTTTATATTTATTTTCTTTATAAGAAGTAATTATATCCCACCAAAAGGTTGGACTTGCCCAGTTTTTATCAAAATTAAAAATATATAAATTTAAATAAGTTGAATAACTTTATAAAATTACTGAAAAACTGGCCAAGTCAAATTCAACCTACTTTAAGATCTCATTTATATTTGGATTTTTTACAGAACTTGCCAATCATTTAGATTTCCATTCTTTTTAGCCAAACATAATTTTAGTAACAAACTTGGCTCCCTTTTTTTCACATTTTTTTTTGATGGGATTTAAAAAATAACGTCCGTGGCAACACTACCGCGTTGTTAAAAAGGTGCTGTCAAATGCAAAAATTGCTTGTTGCAGTGCTCGGACAACGTTGATGAAACAAGCAAAAAGATGGGTTAAACATCTAACAACCTGACACCCACGGTGCTTAGGTATAAACTCTTCGAAGGATGTCACAATGTAAATATTTGTCACGCACTTTACAATAATCCATTTTTTCTGAACGTGTTGTGAAACGTGAAATTTATTCTTACATAGTTTAAATGAGAATTTGATATCCCTTGTCAAAATATCTACAAATCAGGCCCAAACGTATCTTTTTACCCTAAAGACGCTTGGTTAGATAACATAAATATCAAAATATTTGTCAGGTTAATTGCTTGTCAGATTTTCTGAATTTTCTAAAGCTACTTTTACTCATTTCTCAAACAAAATAAATATTTTGATGTATTCAGATAAGACATTTAAGGGATATAATATATCAGTTTATTTAGATGTATTTTATTAAAGAGTATTTTAAAAGAATATACCCCAGTTTTAGTATTATTGAAAATCTTTTAAATTTGCTTGCCTTTTTATAAAAATAAAAGTCTATTATTATCAATTTTAATTTTTTTTTTTAACAATTACTTTCTGTAATAATTCAATTGTTTTACATTTAAGTTAGCTAATTTATTTGACTTATATTGTTAAAATGAGTTTGACAATATCTAAAACAATTATTTGCCGATAATTAAAAAAATACATCTTAATATTTTATAAGTAATTACCACAACACTGTCTCGAGAAATTAAACGTAGTGATATTCTTAAGGGTCTTTTAATTAGAGTGATAGTATTTCAAATAGAGATTTCACATTTGATATGTCTATCTCTGATTTCAATAAGAATGATAGTTTCTCAAATAGAGATTTTTGGGTTCTACTTAATAGATTTTTAATTTCAAGGTGTTACTGTCTTTAGCATAGTGAGCAGTTTTATTATGCAACGTCTGACTTGTTTCGATCGGTTGAAAAGTACCAAAGTTGTAGCTCAGTTGTGGCCACTCAACGTTTATTTATTTGAAAATGGGTTGCCAGCATAGGTACTCTGGCGCAGATTTTGACGTAAAGTTAACTCACGTTCAACCTTTTTCCACTGTGCGGCGTTTAACCTGCGCAGAGTACCTATGATGGCGACCCAATTCTCGAGTGAATAAACGTTAAGTAGCCAGAACTGAGCCACCACTTTGATAATATTTCTTTACTACTTCCAACCGATCGAGAGGAATCAGACGCTGCATATATAAAACTGCATACCATACTAAATATAGTAATACCTAGCAAATAAAAATATATGGATTAGAAACCGAGAAATCTCTATTTGAAATACTATCACTCTTATTGAAAGACCCTTTACTTATTTTGCAGAAGGCTATCTTTTGGGGTCTCCAGGCTCCTAAAATAGATGGTTATGGATTTTTTTATTTTGAATTTTATTAGAAGTAAAATAAACTTCCAATATACAAAGTTTCTTATACTTGACTTATAAATTTATAAAGCCTAATAAAGAGAAGCTATTTTTTTTAAACCAGTTAACATAAAAGTTGAAGGCTGAAGCACTTATTTAAAAATATAAACTTTACCCAAATATTATTCACGAGCAATGCCTTATTTAAAAACGCAACAGTTATCTAAATAACAATGACAGACTGAAAGTACTATTGTTAACCTTTAGCTGCCGGAACACAATGCAGCAGCATAAGGTCATTATTCATTCTTGAAATAATTGTTGTTAACTCTTCTATTTGTAAACTTTTATAAACAATTTTTGGTTTTTAAGTTCTCCTTACGAGTTCTATGGACGGTTAAAATATGTAACTTAATTTTTAGAGCACCCTTTTAAGTCTGCTACTTAAAAAAATAATAACTTAGTTTTGGATATGGCTATCTATGCATTGGTGCGATGGTGGTTTGAAATTTCGCAGGGTTAAGTCTTTTCTAAATAAAACAAACTACAATAAATTAAGACCACTTTAAGACCTTAATTTATTCGAATAATTGGTTGTGAAACAAAAAATTATACAAATCGGTTATCCCCGTCCCAAGGCTCATAAAAATCTTTTGGGTTTCATCGGCTTTTTATTATTGCATGAAATTTATCCGTACTAAAGTTCTAAATTTGTATTTTATTTCTTGCAGTTAGAACCAAAATTACACTTCAAGAATGTCATATTATACAATAATAATAATAATAATAATATTTTTATTGCCAACAAAATGATTTAAACGTCACAAAAGGTGGTATACATCGATAAATATAAATAAATTAAAATATTACATTAAACAACTAACATAAAGTTAAAATAAAGTTAAAAGTATCATCACCAGTAAGTAGTGTGAAGTAAAATATTTAAGTTAGAAACAAGCACAAATTCATAACATTTCAATATTAAACGAGTACAAACATTTATCTATTAAAAATTAATTTACCTTGGATTTAAACCTTTTCATTTCATTAATGCTCCTGATATTATTAGGCAAGCATATTAAATGCTTTAATTGCCTTAAAATGAGGACCTTTTTCAAAAAATGTCGAAGTGTGGAAAGGAATACTTAGGCCATCCCTTCTCCTTGTTTGTTTGTTTGAAAGAGTTCGGGATACTTTTTACAAATACCACTAATGATTTAAAATATTAATTTTAATATATTATATATCGTTGGATGTTGTATGGAACTTTAGATCATTTAATGCAAAAACTACTTTGCAAAATAGCTCATATTATAAGCTAGAGAATGCATTAAACAAGTGGGAGCCATGTCAAACCGACAAACAAAATTATAAAAATACAGCCCTATTTAATCAAAATTTTGTTTTTAATCGAAAACGCTTCACTTGATCGATATCGGACAGGAGTACTTTTTTTGAGCTTTCATTTAAAAATAATATTTTATTCCTTTATTAGTACAGAGGTTGCCAAAAATGTAATTAGTACTATTGGTGTAAGGGATAGTCAGCCCCCTGGCGAATTAATGAAGCCAAATGTTTTCGAGGAAACGATTTTAGAGGAGTTCCTTTACTGGTACATTATCATTAATAAAAAATTATTTTAACCAAGGCAAAGTGATATAAAGGAGTTAATTAAGAAGAACCGATTTCCAGTGGAGTCCTTTAAAGGGCACAAATAGGAAAATAGTATATATATATTATTATTATTATATATAAAGTTGTCACATTATTTTTATGTGTTCTATATGAATCCGAAAGAGTTGCCACATATTCTTTGAACACCCTGTATATGCTACCTGATTCCTAGATGTTTCGAACAGTCAAGGTAGTAGCTGTAATGTCCAAATATTTGTATTTGTTGTGTCGTTGTCATTAAGCTAATAGTTCATATTTTTAATGTTTATTTAGTGTGTGCCTTTTCTTTTTGTTGGTCAAGTGCTCAAATTTATACCCAACTTATACCTATTAGGGGTTTAGCTTATTGCCGTTTGTGTGCGAAGAGTTTACGTGAGAGAAAAAGGTACTAGTACTGTTTTTGGTGGATGATTAAATTAAAATAAAAAGTAAAAAAAGTAAACTAAATATAATAAAAAAATTAAACCGACTTTAAAAGAAAAATAGAACCTTCCAAAATTTATAAACAATGAATATTTCATAATTTTATCAGGTCAGGTATACCACATTCCGCTAAACTACTAATATGTTAGTAACTAAATGCACAAAAGAGATTTTTATGCTTTAACCCCATATGTTATTAGTTGAGTGTTATTTACCTTTTTAAAGTCCGGTTTAATTTAGAAAAAAATATTTATGCCATCAAGGTGTCTGATGTTTACTAAATACATCTTTTCGCAGCTTGTTGTATACAAAACTTTAAACGTGGCAGACTGTGTTAAGCTGTTAGGAGGTGACACTTTAACCGACTTTAAAGTCTTTGTTGAGGTAAGCACGACTAAGGGTTACCCTGTGTAAATATTTTTTGAGCACCCTCCGTGGCATATCATATCCATCTGGTTTCTCGTAATCCGATAATGCAGCCTCAGAACTTACTAAGCTGCTCAAAAAATCGTGTTTCGTCTCCAGTGCCTAAACTCTAAGCATTGGCAAGCGTTTTAAATAAATATCGTAACTACCCAATCACCTCCGATTCTGTAAGGCTGCTTTGTGTTGACGTTTATAATTTTTAATTATGTTCTACGTCCAAAATGTAAAAAAAGGTTAGTCGCCATGACAGAACCTCAAAATCAAACGATATTTTGACATGGAGTACTTACTGCGTAAAATCTAATTATGATTATATCAAAGATAGTTCTGTTCTTTATGATATACAAATAATAAGAAGTGTGTGTCTATAGGAAAAATTAGGATAGTTTGCATAATAAACTTTGGTCTTAAAATGTTTTAACATGAAATTTAGTTTTGAGAAAGGAACAAATATAATATAAAAGGTGTCAATCAACTTTTATTTGTTCAAGCGCGAAATCCTCTGGCCCTGGTAAAAAATAAAAAAATGTTATTAAATTAAGTGTTTTATTAGTCACTTTTTTATTAATTTCAATTTAAACAAACCCTTAACTAATAACTACCTTTAATATTTCTGCAATATATTGTTTTTTATTAGTTCTTTAAGTGATTTAAAGTGACGGTTTTTAAAAATTTACTTTTGGTCCCCATGCAAAAAGAGTATCAATAACTTCATATTACTAAAAAACACTTCTATTTAAATATTTACAATTATAAAAATTAATATATGGGTAAACCACTTAGTAAGAAAAATATTTAATGTTTTTTAAATTCTTCAGTTTGGCATTTTTGCATATATATTTTCCAGAAAAAATTCGTCGCACTGTATGTCTGTCAGACAACCACAATATATTTTAAAATCAAAATATAAATGACAAAGTTTGTAAATTGTCGATTAGTCGGTATTCTTGGTAAATGATTGCGGCTATTCCTCATTTTTTTCATATCATAACTGCGGAGTCCACAAGGTTTCGCAAAAAGAGTGGTTAGCTTTAATGCCAACCAGCAAAAAATGCGTCAGTAATCATTATTATTTATTAAATGGTGTTTAAGATCGTATTTGATGTAAACTGTGAGCATCAAATAAATGCCAAAAATAAAATATGTTCTGTCACACAGTTCAAGGTTTAATTTGAAAAAATGTCTGTCGGACAACCAGCTTCTTGGAAAACCAGTCACTTGGATAGTTGAGGTAAGAATTTGATATTTTTAATAAATTAGGGTGCTTTGGAAAATATTTTATCCAAATTTTACTATAAGCATAAAAAAATAGTAGGACCATTTGATTGTCCTTGGAATATGGTTACATGGCTTACTGATTGACTAGTTACTTAGGTCTGTTGGTAGTGACCCTGTCTTTTGATCCTGGTGTTGTAGGTTTAAATTTTGTGTGCATGAGACGTACCCAATGTGGATTTTTATGATTTTATCGTTGAAACTGTTTAATGTGCTTTGCTGATTGAAGATTACAAGTAAGCAAGTAACTACCCATTATTTAAAATAAATAAATATTACAAAAAACGTTGATTGATCAATAAACATAAAATTATTGCAATTGAAATTCTACTTATTTCTGGACTAAGAAAAATATTTATGATACGCCAATGAGGGATAAAAAATAAACTGAAAATAAATGTATTTATTTCTTATTCATCTTTATTTTGTGGTTAAGGTAAAGGAAGCCTGGTAATTTACTATTTATGTATCTGAAAGAAAAATAACCTATTTTATTTTGTTGATTTTGTTTTTATTTTCGTTTTCGTTTTAACAACGGATTGAAAAATACCACATATAAATAAATAATATTTGATTTGAAATATCTCACCGAAAAATAAAAGGACCAGTTTCAGAATATACTACCTCCAATATTACCACATTTTTACAAAAAATACACAAATAACCTTTACATTGAACGTAATGCATTTTTTCTTATATTCTGTTACGAGATATATAATTATTTTTATATATTTATATTAATTACATATTTAGCCATTGCAGTTTCAATTCAAAGAGCTTAAGAAAGTACTACATTTAATATATCTATCCTCATTAGTTTCGGAAACATGACCAATTTAATCTGAAGAATAAGTGTAACTTTTAATTAGGTCTATTACGGCAATAATTGCCTATATATATTTTTTTATCGCCACATTTCTAAAACAATTAGAAATAGACATAATAAATATAGTATTTTTGCGACGCTTCTTAAATTCTTGTTTAAATGGTAATTTTATATACAGGGTGTTTCAATTAAAAAATGTATACTTTTTGTCGTACCCTGTATATCTTAAGCGATATTCTGATAAAAGATACAGATACTACCAAATTAACCTAGCGAATAGTATTTTTATTTTATTTATGCTTTAAAAATTAAAAAAGTTGGGGGGTTGTAAATTTATTATGATTCTAGTAGGAATAAAAAACTATTCTACAAATTTATATGACCAAATTTCCGAAACTAATTAAGATAGATATATCAAATGTGGTGTTTTTTTACTTGTGAAATAATATATCGTTGGTATAAAGCAAAGGCACTAAGTAACATTTTTCTTAAAAATTAGTTAAGCATACCCAAGTTACTTACGGTAATAGTTCTATCATATGAACTACTTAAAACTGCCATGATTGACTTTTAAAGCCCTTAAGTAAAATATGAAAGTTGACTAAGTGCAAGAAAAAAATGTGGTAACGGTAAAACTCCCTAAGTAACTTAAAACGTAAAAAAATAATATTCCGTATGTGTCACTTAGTGAGTTTTTGCATGCAAAGTCGATACAGGATATAAATCCGTGGTGTATTAAGTCAAACCATTATAAGTTAGTTTTAAGTTTAGTAAGGTAACAATTTTTTTCTAGTGTTTTTATGTGCAGTTATATTACTATATTTATGTAATAATGGTAAAATTACCAGGTTACAAAAAATGTAAACTTCACTAAGTACGAAAACTGTTGTTTTTAACATTCATTGGACATTTTTTTTTACTTTCGATAGCAACAAAACCTGATAACAAAAGCTTTTATTTTTTAATTTTATATAAAATTACTGATATCTCCAAAACATAAAATTGTAATGTAGTTAGTTTTACCTTTATACCGACGATATAGAAATAGAAAACATACTTTTTGTCAAAAAAAAATCCTAGACAAAAATATTAGTTTGGTTTGCATTCTTCTCCCTGGTGCCTTGTGGAGGGAGGAATTTAATCCCAAATTATCATAGTGTATACCCCTATACATAGAGACACTCTTTATGTTTAATTTACGTAAAAATTTAACCAATACATGTAGATTAACGACTCTAAAGGTAAACCCATTTTATTCTAAAGTAATTTGAACATGTTTGTTCGTTTAACCTGGACTCGCAAGAGATATACGCGATAATTTATGATGTAAATGTGCTCCAGTAACATCGTTTATTAAATAAACTGCAAAAAAAAACGCTAAACAAAATAACAATTCGCAGCATGAGTAACAGTAACAGTGTTATAAAACTCCTAATTACCTTTTTAAAATGCCATACTGATAATAAACAAATGCATTGTAACCAGGTAAAAACTATCTATCTCATCTCAATGAAAAAGTAATTAAAATAAAAACATTTAAACTGTTTGTTTTATAAAGTAAAGCCAACTTAAGTGAAATCATTTGTTTAAATAGTTACTTCGTACTTAGAACCAATTTAAATCCTTTAAAATAATTTATAAGATTAAATAGATTCAAACGTTAGCGTATTTTAATCTGTTTCAATTTTTTTTTATTTAAATAGCATTTCCTTAATGGTATTTACACAACCAAAAATTATTTATTTGTTTGAAAATATTTAAGTCTTTTTCAACTTCGTAGTTTATAGAGAAAAAATTAAGCAAATTTCTGTATATTAAATCCCACCAAAAATATAAATGTAAAAAACGTAGCCCAGTTCAATCCTAAAATTATGCTTGTCCGTGGGCTTCGCCGCGAAAAGAATAGAGATCTCAATAAATGTCATGTTTTGTACAAAATCCAAATATGTATGGGATCTTTAAATACGTTAGATAGGCCTAGGCGAGTTTTTATTACATCAGTCATTTTATAAAGTTATTCAACTTATTTAAATATATTTTTTAAATTCTATCTGTAAGGCATGTGCAGTGATAGTTCGTCTGTCCTGTAAAAAATATGCAAAAAAACATTTAAAGTAGCAAATAAATTTACCAAAACGCCGCTAAGTTCTACTATCAATATTTTTACGTATTAAGTGTAATTGACATATCTCGAGAACCAATAAGTTTAAATTTGGCTAATTCTTTAAAAGTATCTAAAAATAAAAAAAAGTATTTTTACCAGCTTTTTAAATTATTGCAGGCAAGTATTTATATAAAATAAAAAACCAAAAATTTTACATTTATAAATATTTTTAAACTGTTATGTATTCTGTTACAAACTACTCAGGGTATTGGTATTTGGCTCTACTTACACTTGACCTAAATTATAATTATTTGGTTGCCTAAAAATTATTGGTACTGTGCTAAACAGCCTAAAAGTTATAATTGAAATAAGTTTTATTTATTCGAACTTCAAAGGTCAACAACTTTCTAACGAAGTGCGATAAAACTTTTTTTTATATGAATTACTTACATTATTTTGGCTTACTCTATCACCCCTATCATTTATAACATCACCTTTTCATACACCCTGTATATTAAAAGCAAAAAAAAATAAACGAAAAAATGTTTCAGTCTTAGTTTTTCTGAATTTAATAAAGTAAATTCTTTTTAAATACTATTGTACTATCAAGACTTGGTTTTTAATCCGATTCATAAAAATTTACAAAAGAAGCTTAAGTTTTCAAAGAAAATGAAAAATTGTTTAATTATGTACGGAAAAAAACAAACTTCGTTTTTAAACTGTTAGCAAACTTTGTTTTATTCAAAAATGTATTTTCACAAAGAAGGCATTTTAAATTGGAATAAATGTTTCAATTCTCCGAAAGTTTTTTGTTTTAATCCTTCTTTATGTTCTTTAATAATTAAATAAAATACAAAAAAAAATGGTACTTTTAAAAGATAATCAACTGTAAAATAATTAAAGCTAAAAAGCTAAATTTATTCGAGACTGTTCCTTTAAGTTCGGAACGCTAAAGCCGCCTTTGAATAGCTAAACCTATCCTTCTAATGATAAGGCTATTTGTTTTGTTGCCGTGTTAAGAAAAAATATAAAAAATGTGCCTTTGTAAAGTATCCCAAAATGATGATGTAAAAGAAACTGGTTGACTGGTATAGGTGGGTTGACCGTTTATTGTTATACAGACTTTTACATATGGGGTTAACAAGAGGACAAACGGACCAAAAATTTCATTTCTGGAAATAAAATCATACTTCATAAAAATTTTTGCTTTAAAAAAAACTAGGATTTACGAAGAGAAAATGTTAAAATTTTGAAACTAAAAGGTTTACTTCTTACAATTATTAGCATTAGATCTTTAGCGCTAAGTTTGCAAACTTATTACAATCCGCTATACAGTCATGTTCTACTATTTCATATTCAAAATTAAAATATCAAAACAAATAAACATATTTATGTAAAGGCTTAATTTAAGTTTTTTGAATTGTATGTAATATAAGTTATGTCTGCTAATTAATTTTAAATTTGAAATAAAATTCTGTTTATGAAAAATTAAAGGGGTTCAATAAGATGGTTTCGACTTATCGAAGTTGTGTCCTCTAAGTAGACTGCCTCGGAGCTCAAATATGCCTTTTACAGGGCTGCTGTAAAAACTCCGCCAGACGTTATACTTCTGGTGCGGCTACACACTGATCATCTACAGCTTAGAAAGCTTGCAACCTCAGACTCAGACAAGGAGTACTTTGCTGTCATGGGCATAAAAAAAAGGTTTCGTGTGGTTAATTCACAAAACGAAACCCCGTGTCTTTTCTGGTTAGGTTTTTGAAAAAAACTAAATATGCAAAAATATTGGTGAAAAGGATAAATATAGAGGAAAACATACCTTCGTAGGCTTTATAAAGCAAAAATATTATTGGTTTTTACATAGATGTTCCTAAAAACTTTTTTAAAACCAAAAAAGCCGAAACCAGCTGGGCCGGCTTAGCATGGGAAAGAGGATCTGTCACCGTCGAACGACCTACTGTAGTGGATTGGGAGGTTCTCAAAGTCAACATCCAATATTCCAGAAATCCGACTGCTACCAGGCCAAAGATGCTGCTTTCATCAAAACTTATTGGCACGAAAAGATTCGCACACCAAAAAATAAACCAATAACAGAAATTTCATCCGTAAAAGTTTACACTAGAAATGCATGAAAGTCTCGAGGTAGTTGTGTACTCAAAGGTTTTTTTATAAATGATTTTTGGAATACAAAACCTGCCTCAACTTAAGTTTGCAATGTTTAACGCACGAGTGCGCGCGCGAACCAACAAATATAATGTGGCGAATGCGCTAGAAAATAATACTCGCTTTAGTAATTGCAATATATTCCCAAAAGACGACTGCTAGAGCCTATATGCTACTTGCACTGTTACACATTTAATATAAATGAATTGATCCATAAGAAAAAAAATTAAAAATTTTGTTTTAAAAAGTTTTGCAAAACATTGCAAAAAACAACTCCAATAAAGAAAATTTCTTAACCTAGAAATGTACGATTATGTTAAAAATGTTGATAATTATATCTCAGTTAACAATTAAATACAAATAAAAATTAAAGTAAAATGAGAGAATTCTAGAGTAATAAAATATTTGTGAAAAGTTTTAAAATAATGTGCCACAAGACCCTCTTTTCCATTTATTTTTTTAAATATGGCGCGCAGCCAGCACATTGACATTTTAAGTTGTCATTGATATGTCATAAAATGCAAACCTTGCTTGTATGGATGGTGGAGGGGAGGATAACCATAGCAACTTAAGGTGGCGCCACCGTAGCCAGAGGAGATTTTTTAACAAATGAGCATGAATTATTAGAGTGAGATACAAAATGAAAAAGGACAGATAGATATAAAATAAAGAAGGAAACAAATACCAAAAACCTTCCACTGGCTACTGTGGCGCCATCACAATTTGCTACATTCCGATGGCCACTTTTTCAACTTGTCCGCCATAAAAGATGGTTATCCTCCCCTCTACCATCCATACTTTCTTGTTTACTATTATTCCAATTTTCATTTGAACATACAGGACGGTTCAGATTTTTAAGGAAGAACAGACTAAGTCCTTACTTTTAAAATAGACATCATAAAATCACTAGAATACGGACTTGGGACAAAATAGAGTGAATCGAAGAGGTGATGGCATTTAACGATCATTATTAAAATTTTTGGAAACAATACATGTTAAAAAATTCTTGTTGATTCACAGTTAGATAATAACGGTTAAAGGTTAAAAAAATAAAAATTAATAATAAATATATAATTTTTAAAACATGCTGTGATTTTTTAATAAATGGGAATTTAGCTTTAAAAGTTATTTTTAAAAGTTAGTTTTTACATTTAAATTCGTAATTTAAATAAGTCGAAACTAAAGGCTCTAATAGCTGCACGTGTTTAGTTTTACACAAAGTGAGCAATTTATCCTATTTGTAGGAATTTGGCAAATATAGACTTTGAATGTCTCAAACATGAAAAGACGAAGCCAAGCGTAATTATGTAACGAGTCTCTTTCCGGTCGATTTAATTAAAGTATTGTAGACCCTAAAACCAAACATCCCTTTATACAGGGTGGTCCAATTGTTCGAGAAAGTCCAATATTTCTGTTATTTAAAAAGGTATAATAAAACTTCTTTTAAGTTGTAGTTTTCAAATGTGCATGTCACATTTTTGGTATAGAAATGGCTAAAAAAACTTACCTTATCAGTGGCGGGTCGTGCAATGGAGAACAGGAGAGGCTAAAGTCATAAAGACTATATAAACACAGAAAAGGTTGGTAATTTTTTGGTGAATCCCACCTATTTAAAGCAAAATACATAATATTTGCATAAATGCAAACAAAAATTGTGTATTGCCGCATTTATGGGTAAATTTATGGGGAGGATAAGTCTCCCTTGCCTCCTCTGACGAGCCGCCAGTGTACCTTATGTTTATTCCTTAAATCTAAAAATGACCTTGTATACGGGGTGTTTCATAAAAAAATAAGATTAAGCATTTTAAATATTAGGATATTGGCCATGCTATAAGAAATACCCTGTATAAGATCTAGTGATTTTTCCAACAAGGGTTTATTTGGTGGTTTTTAGTGTGTTAAAATACCTAGCTAAGTATTATTAATAGCTAATTTGTTCTCGTTTTTACCTTATTTTCGGGTAACCTGCTTTTTACGAAAGTTTCGGTAAATCATAAATACCGTGAGAGCATCGCCACGAGTGCCACAATAAAATAAAGTACTATATACAAAATTTTATGCACTTGCACGTTTAAAAATCCCACAATTTTTATACAAAACTTTTTGTCATATCCCGTTAAACAACAGATATATTGGACTTTTCGGATAATTGAGACACCCTGTATATTCTGTATTGTTAGAATCCATAATTACGTAGTTTATTTTGTCAACTTGTAAAATTCGTAAAGAGACGTCAGTTTATTAAAATCTGTTTTGCCATTTGGTTAAGAACAGTATAATACTGGATGAGCCAAACAGTGACGTCCAAAACTAACTCTACACTAAAAAATAAACAAGTCAAGGAATCAAATTTGTTTCAGCCTTAATGCGAATTTTAAAATTTTAGAAAAATACAGGGGCGTAAAATTTTTTTATTAAAAACATTAACCTTAGGCTCCTCGTGGGCGACACTGGTAATAATTATTTTTTCTTGTATGCCAAAAATTTGTTTTGGTGCATAGAAGGCGTCCCAAATTTTTTTAAAAATATCTCAATTGGTTTAAAAGTTATTAAAAAAACACCCTGTAGTTCAAAAACGTAGACGGTTAGGACAAAGTTTTATATAAGGTTTTTTCATATTCTTTAGTGTAAAATTAGCCCTAAAGCTTAAACGTCACTGTTTGGCCCACATTGTATATTAATTAAAATAAGGTTTTTAAAAGATAAAAAAAAATTAAAGGCAAAAGCAAAACATAAAATATGTCACTTTATAGGTCAATAATTCCTAACAAAGAGCGATATTTTAACATTATTTTCATCATTTACGACATGACTTTTCCGGACTCCATGTATATTTTAGTAAAATATAATTTGTCCTCAGAGTTAACGTTCGTCTTTAATTTTAAATAATTGATTATCTTCCTAAGTAAAAATAGTTTATTTACCTTTTTTCCTTTAATTAGTTATTGTTTATCAGTAGCAAATATTTCCTAAGTTTATGCGTACTGGTTAGGAATAACCCTGATATTATTTTTTAACTCTTTACTATTGTAGTAACGATACACTTTTATTTTGTCTTCCTTATTCGTAAGTTTATGACTGACCGATGCTTAAAAAAACGTTTTTAGATGTTACATCCTTAAGTTTTAGTTTTAGTAGGTATTTTTAAAAACTAATTCGATGTGTAAAAAAACTTGGAACAGTTAAAACACTTTTTTACAATTTTATGCGTACAGGCCAAATATCATCCTGTATAATATTTTCTTGATCTTCACTATTTTAGTTACGATAAACTTTTATTTGTTTTTCCTAATTCGTTACTTTATAACTGACCCATGCTTTAAAAAAATATGTTTTTTAAATGTTACATCCTTAAGTTTTGGTTTTAGTAGGCACAAAAAAACACTAATTTAAAGTGAAAAAAACGTGAAACAGTTTAAACACTTTTTTTTAGTGTCCGCGCGTTTAGTAAAGAAGCCACCGACGTCATCATTATCTGCGCGAAATCTTCTGTATCTCTCTTTCAATCGCGGTTTCGTGGGCTTCGTATCGTTACTTAGGAAGTAAGCATTTTAAACTTTTGATTTAAAAAATAAATACCATTTTAAATACGGCATGAGGGAATAACAGCAGATTTCGCGCAGATAATGATGACGTCGGTGGCTTCTTTACTAAACGCGCGAACCCTACACGTTGTGTAAGAACTAAAATGGAGTACTTAATCTTCATGACATCGATCAAAAAAGATAAAAAAATAATCTGCATTTTTTGTTAAGGGCAGCATTTTTTAAGATTCGTGAAAAAATATAATTTTAAACCTTTTTAGTTCGGTAAATTTGGACAATCGAATGTTATAAAAATTTCCAACTGGCTAAATATTGGTAGGATTGTTTACAACACCATTATGAATAAAATGAAAAATGGTTATTGATCCGACCCACGAAAAAAAGTCTTATTATAAAATTAGCTTCAACAAAAATTGTAGATCAGGTAATTATTTACAAAAACGTATTAATACTTTCTTTTCTAAGAGCCACCGTCTTTGAGGTATAACGATTAAAAAAGTTGAAAGAGTTGTAATAATCATAATATGTATAAGTACACCACATACACATACAATGTAACATACGCTCCTGAAGCTGTAATGCAAAAAAATACTATTCTATTCGTTAGAGTAAGCTTATATAAAATATTATACATATGACAATGTTGGGTAAAAAACTCTGTCCTTCACTTTACACGCCGGTGTAAGCTTGAAAAACATCTCTCCTATTCAATTATCTGAGTGGCTAGAGTAGTATACCTGTTTTATCTTAGAATGCCGAATATACTCAATTTAGCCCCGAGTGAAAACACGTATTTGTTCTAACCTATAATTTCTAATCTTTTTGTGCAGATTTGAGTTTTATAACAAAAGATCAGAATATTGTTTTGCTGTTACTGTTTAACGTGGTATGAAACCATTAATCAGTGCAAGTACTAAAAAAGCTGATGAATTTTTGGAATATCTTTAGGAGCAAAAATCTGTGACCATACATGTGGAGTGTGTAAAAATTATATTTAAAAGTGTTCTTTTGCTGCAGCTATTTAAAAATAACATGAAGAACAAGAGGTCAGTACGTCTACTAAAAACTATATTACCAAGTTCAAAAGACTTGGGTTCTCACTGCGGTTAAAACTGGGTAGACAATTCTTTAAAGCCAGTTTAAACTTTACTCCTACCTGCAACACCGGTCGTGATCCAATGTTGAATCACCAACAATTGAGGAATTATTTGATTCTAGCGAGGAGACATGCGATGTGTCATTATGGGGGAAATTTACTTGTATTCAAGAGAAAACAATAACCAATAACTTTAATTACTTAATAGCTTAAAATTAAACAGAATCATAATAGACTCGTAGATAAGGTCTAACGGGGAAACCACGTTAAAAAACATGCGTTAAATACGCTACCTCAAAGGTGGCGAGGAAACGCGTGCATATTATAACTATTAAGCCATTACGCGGTACTTGGCGAGTAACTTGACTCGGACTATACTTGGCAAGTATTTGTCGACTTCCAAGTAAGCTATCTACATTACGCGTCTACTTATAGAATTGCAAGTTTTTGGAAAGTACAAGTAAAAAACAAGTAGTTTTTAAAGAGGAACGAAAGTGAAACTACAGTTTTAGCTGCTTTTGTAACATCACATCAGTTGTGGTTATATTTTATTAAAAAATAGAAAAATAAGTGCAAACGTAGAAGGTGGTGGATTACATCTTTTAACAATAGTAAAGATAGGTAGGTATTTTTCTTTTTGTATATAAAGTGGGGTTGCTACCTGCGCCACTCGACTAGCGCCAGCTCTTTTGCTTATAGCACCATTAAAATGCTAGTACTCATTATAATACCACTATTGCTAATTACACCAAAGAAAGTTCAAAGTCGAAAAAAAACGTTTAAAGATACAACCACAGCTTAACAACGCCTAACGATATTCAACTTAAAATACCAAAACGCAAATACTGACAAAATATGCCCCCTTCAATTCGACTTGCCAAGTTAACGCGTAATGTAGCGCCGGTAAATAAATTGCCAAGTCAAGTAATTGGCTCCTTTGACTTTTGATTGTTCTCCGCTACAGCTCGGGACGTGCAAGTAACTTGCCAAGTATAAACGAGTCGTCGTATACACTACTTGCTACTTACCAAGTACTTGGCAAGTACCGCGTAGTGAGTAGCCGGCTTTATAACTTAACTTTTTAAATCGTTATATTCCAAAACGGTAGCTCATAAAAAAAGTATTAAAACATTTTTGTAGATAATTACCAAATCTACAATTTAAGTCTTAGCTAATATTAGAATAAAATCTACTGTTTTACTGAAAATAGCAAAAAAACAGTTTTTGTGTGTGATCTTTGACCATCAAGGTGTCATACAGAAATTTAATTTGTTTTTTAATTACACTATTATTTGTGAGTTCTAGTTACTCAAATTAATTTGTTACATTAAAGGTTGTATAAAAGCTCAGAAACCGCATTTAAGCTTAGCACATAAATGTGGCTTCCTTTGACAAAAAGGCTTTTAGTGTTGAGAATGTTTATTAACTTTCCACGGAAATTTAATGTTATAGATCCTGAGTTACTGCTTGGTAAGTTGTTTCGATAGAGCGTTAAAGGTTAACCACTGAATTATACTGGATCTTAATTTGGAAATGGACGGCAAATTGTGAAGGTAAATACCATTCAAGCGGTTGGAAAGCTATTAATAAACGAGATTTTGGTCCGAGTTACATAACAAAATACAAGAGCTCCCTAAATAGGAAAAATATTAAATCACTTAGTTAATTACTTTAAGATTGAAACTGATCTAGCTTGCCCACATCGAAAATGCCGTGTTCGCACGTATAACTTGAAAGTCCTCCATGTAAATGAATTTAAGATTACAATGCAATAGAGAAATAAGGCTTACTATTTATTTTATGTTATCGACCACCAAAAATATAATGCGGCTATTATACAGGGTGTCCCTAAAAGGTCTGTACAAAATGCTAGAACTACAAAGTCCTTGGGCCAAAATAAAACGATATAACACAAAAAGTTAAAAAGTTGATCGTTTGCGAGATATTGGGTTTCAACATTTTATTTTAGGTTTTTTGAATATACAGGGTGTTAGGAAATGTGATTTAAAATTAATAGGTGTGATAGAGTAAGCCAAAATAATGTTAGTACTTCATATAAAAAAATGTTTTACCTCGCTTCGTTAGGGAGATATTGACCTTTTAAAGTTAGAATAAAATAACACCTACCCATTTCAGTTATTATCTTTTGAACTGTTGCCACACTACCAATGACATTTGGCAAATAAAAACCTTTTACTAAGACTTATTTTTATAGGTAAGCGGCTGTACAGTAAGTCGGTATTATACAGGGTGAAACGATTTTTTAAAATTTGTTTTATGTATTTTGGACACGGGTAGCAAATTTTAAACTTTGCTTTAACCGTTTAATCCCTTATCATTTCTTTACAAAAAAGGTACACCTATTTAAATCCATATCTTGGACCGTTTTTAACAAAATCGCATTTAAAATCCAGACATACCAGTATTTTGTATATAGTAAAGTATTTAATTTCTTTGAAAAAATTATTAAAATGTGGTCAAATTATTAAAAATGGTGTTTTTGGGCGTCCTTATCTTTATATTACAAATAAAGATGGTTTTTAGTAATTTTACTATATTTTAGTAATTTTCTTTAAAAAAATTATTACATACAAAATGCTGGTTAGTTCTGGTTAGATTTTATGAAAAACGGTCTAAGATATCGATTTAAATATAGTATACCTTTTCTGTAAAAAAAAAAGAAATCAAATGGTAAAGCAAAATGTAAAATTAATCAAAAAATCGTCTTACCCTGTATAATTCCGACTTACTGAATAGCCATTTACCTATAAAAATAGGCATTAGTGCATAGTTATTTAGTTGTCCAAATATTATTGCTACTGTGGCAAAAGTTCAAAAGGTATAATTGAAATTAGTTTTTTAAAATCTAACCTAAAAACATCTATATCTCCCTAACGCATAACGAAGCGAAATTTTTGACCTCACTTTTTCGGACACCCTGTATATATTTTTTTAATATTAGAATTTTTTTACGAAGATCTAATCGGGCTTAAGGGGGTTTTCAGGGTAAAAAATCGAAATATGTTTACGTTTCTGTTGTAAAATGCAAAGGGGCCACCTGCAGTCAATTGCTTATGTTCAAATTGTATAACCTTTTTTTGCTTTATTTTTTATGGCTCCAGAAAAAAATTCCATTCTCTTATACTTTTGCACAAAAAAGGTATACTTATACCTTTGCTGGTTTATTACAAATAATATTAAGGTTTACTTCGGTGCTATTTATTTATGGAAATTGAATTTGTATTTTTTTTTCAAGTAAACTGCCCTTGTTGCACTTAAAACTACTAAAAAAATGGGTAAAAATTGAATTTTATTTATTTTCCCGTCTGAGAGATTTTTTTTAAAGATATAGGTCCTTATACAGGGTGTTTTTAAACAAGAAAGATAAAATTTAAGAAGGCGATTCCTTTTTTAAAATGAAGGATAGTTTGCTTTAAAAACATGAGGTCAAAAGCCAACCATTAGAGAGATATCGCGAAAAAAATTAACAAAAAAATGTCTTTATTATTTTTTCTCTTAACAAAATGTTGTAAATAAAATCTTTAATAAAATAAATTTTCATTACCCGGCACGGTATAATTTACATTTATTTTTTTATTTTAAATTGGTAAGTTTAATGAAAAAATACAGGGGATAAAATAGTTTCTAAATAAGTCAGTCTATCCAAACTTATATTTTTTAGGTCACTGTGTAAGCCTCTCTTTGAATTTGGTTAGCAAGAAGAATAGGAGTAGTCTATTTCCATCACTTTCATTAATTCTAAAACAGTGAAAAAAATATTTATAAAGTGTATTTTTATAATAGCAATATTTCGGTATAATTTCATTATTCTCGAGCTTTTCGTTTTTCGGATGAAAAATACAACCGTTAATATTTCGCCATTTTTGTACCACCCGGTATAAATGATTTAAATGAATTCACATAATTTATTTACAATCAATTTTCACCAGACGTGACACAAACTGTATTTGAAAGCTTACTTTTGCCTTGTCGTGCAAAACAATATATTTATACATAATTTAAAAAAATATATAATTATTGCGTTGTATTTATTTTACGTTTCGGGTCATATTTAGGCAACATTATAAAGTAATTAATAATTTACAATTTGGATTTAAAAAAACGTTTTTTGCTATGGCACATCAAAGGGTTTGAGAACCAGAGCGGACCATCCCACAAAACAGCAAAAATATACATAAATAAAAAATATAAATATAATTATCGGTAAATATAAGTAAATTGTATTATCAATTTTTTTATTTTACTTTTAAAGCGTTTATAGCTACGGGTGCTTTTTTCAGAAGGCGTTTACCAGTGGCCTTTGGAAAGATTGCCTACGGTCCGGCAAGAAGTAAAATAAACCCAGAACATTTAATGCCATATCTTCAGTATGGAACTCAACTTACACAACCAAGACGAAGACCAACAACGTCATTTAGATTACCCGGGGAGGTCACATGATCGCTGGGTATCCACCACAGTCAGGATCGTTTAACCACCTTAAGGTATATTAATTCTTTGAGATTTACACGCATAAAGGTCTGGCCACACATAACCGCACCGAGGTCGCACCGAACCCGGATTCACAATGATAGAGAAAAGTGAACAGGTTTTTTCGGAAAAATTTAGAAGCACTTTTCATGCCCTCATAAAAATAAAAGATTTTTTTCAAGCTGAGGTCATTGTTTTATGTATGTATATCTCCGTGTTTTATTAAAACTATTTTCCTACTAATCTTTGTTTCTTTTTATTAAAACTTTGTGTATATTATGTGTGAATTATAGGCAAAACTGTGCTACCTTATTAGTTTATTTTACGACCAGGAGTTATTTAAAACGTAGTATTACAGACTCATATTACTGCAATTTTATTAAATACACAATTTTTTGCTTTAGGTTTTCGAAAACTAAGTTCTCAATGTGCTTTTTAAATGGTGCTACCCAATTTTTTAAAGACATTTACTTTTTGTCCGTGACCCCGATTATACTTGTTTTTACGAAATTTATAATCCATAATATAATCCGTTGCTGCAACACAGCTCATAGAACATTTTACTTTAGTTTAATACACAGGCCCACAAAATAAAAAAATGGTATGTGCTGGGGATCGGACAAAGATTTTCTGACATATTTTTGTCGCTTGAACACGAATCTGAAGTCATTACTAGGGTAAACTGCAAAAACCGAATTGCGGGGGCCAAGGGGCACTGCTGGCAATTATTTTTATGGAAAGGGGTTATGTAGCACCTTATTTTAAAGGCTCTTTGATACTCTATTTACCGCCACTTTGTTTTTGAAAATCGGCCCATGCGTTCCACACTTACAAGCCAATACCGTTAGAACCGTACTGTTTATATAGTATTTAAGCCAAATTTTAAATGGTTGTCAGTCTGGAACGGCTGGGCTGATTTTTAAAAGCAAAGTGACGTTGGAGTATCAAAGGGCTTTTAAAATGAGGTGCTACATAAGCCCCTTTTATAATATAAAATTGCTACTGCCCCTTGGCCCCCGCACTCGGTTTTTTGAGTTTGACCTCTAGTTTTGACTTCAGATTCAGTGTTCAGCGGCAAAAAATATGTCAGAAAATCTTTCTCCGATGCCCAGCACAAACCTTTTTTTTATTTTGTGAGCCTGTATAATTATTAAAATCTTTCCATATTTTGTTGAGTAACCATAAGCAGCGGCTTTCTTAAACGGAATTAAAAAGAAGAATAATTTTTCCTAACGTATTTTCTTTCGGAACTTTGTATTACAATAGTGAAAAATTGCAAATTGAATAATAAATTTCCCGTATCCCCCTAAGTTTCACCCAGCGGGATGCACTGGGCTAAGCTACGCTGCGGACTCGCTTGCGGTCAGGTCTGCCTAGGACCTTAAACAGTAGACATCATTTTAGGTATAGGAGCCATTTTGTTTTATCGTGTATTAACAAAACATAAGTCACCTATTTTGGAACCGTATGGGAACAAATATGGTTTTTATATTTAAAACGAAACACAGCATATTTTTTCTATATTTCTAAAATTTAATCTCTTGCTCTTTAAAATAATCGTAATATAAGTCTCTGAAGTTAGCGTAAAGTAATCGGATTTATTGACCTCTAAAAATTTGCTCAGCATCGGTAAATTGGGAGTATTATTTGATAACAAAAATTTGCCGCATACAAGGTTGTAAATAAATGAAAAACAAAACAACGAACATTTAAAAAAATGTAATCCTGGACCTTACTGCAACTATTATTTAGTAAATAACGTATTTCTTTGCTGCCGTATTTTTTTTGTAACCTTGTAAGTATATAGCAAATTTTCGTTGTCAAACAATACTCTTAATTGCCAAGCGGACACTTTTTTGGGTGAATAACCAAGTTATTTTTTAAATAACAATAGCCTATGTTATAGAGGGTCATTTTTAGTTGACACTTTCCTCTGTAACACTACATAAAATGCAATAAAAAATGTTTTAAATAAAATTATGTCCGAAAATGCTATCTTTCTTTGCAGGTACGGGGTGTTGAAGTTTTAAAGAAATAAATGCACCTTTTGTCATAAACTTCTCTACCACTCCAGATATATTTCCACAAAATTTGGTACACTTCTCTTGACCATTACATTGGCACTTTTTGCTGTAAAGTAATTAAAATCAGTGGCGTTCCGGTCACGGATATATGTAATTTTTTGAAGAAAAAAAAGAGTATCGCCGCCGCTTTGCTTTTGAATCAATATTATTTTTGAAATACATCTTTTTACATTTGGGATTAGTTTGGTCCCTTGATCATTTTTTCCGTGCTGACGAACGGTTTTCGTTTAAAAAGCAACAGCCATTTTGATGCGATCGCTAAAATCGCTAAAATCTGATATGGTGTTTTATTTAAAAGTTAAGTTTTTGACTGTGTAATAGCTTGCTTAAAGCAACAACTTTTTAATGACATTAAAACTCTAGTAATGTAAGTATTCTGACCTTACTTTAATACGAATTAGAGAAAACCGTAATTTTACAATAACAAAACACCATATCAGATTTTAGCGATTTCTGCCATTGCATCTAAATGGCTTCTAGTTTTCTAAACGAAACCCGTTCGTCGTTCGAAAAACATCAGGAGACCAGGTTAACCCCAAAGTAAATGAGTATTTTCAAAAATACTGATTATCGAAGAAAAAGCAGTGGCGTACTATTTTTTTCATAAAACAAACTCAATACAAATTTCGTGCGAACGCCATTGGTAATTTTTTTTTTAACTTTTACAGCAAAAAAAATCCTAATGATTAAATTAAGCAGACCAAATTTTGTGGAAATTTCTGCAAATAAAACGTAGAATGATTATATAAAGTGTACCAAATTTTGTGGGAAATTGAGTGACAAAAACTTTGACAATCTCTGTATCTCGGAAATAAAGCATTTTCAGTCATAATTTATTTGTAAATTTGTGTGTGTTTAAGGAAAGTAAATACCTAAAATATCCCTGTATATTTTTAATGGGAAAAAATTCATTTTAAAAATATACATGGTGTTTCATTAAAAAAGTTGCTGTTCCTATATCGAAAAATAACGGCCATTTTGTTTGTGTGCTAATGGAATGCCACGACAATATGGTAAAAATTTTAAAAGACCTAAAACTAAAAAAGAATCTAAAACTAACTGCGAAAATCGCATCTTGGTAACTTTATTTTGTTTAAAAGTTATTAGGGATCAAAATGTGTCAAAATATGGATGGTCACACTGTATTTTATAATTATTTGCTTAATCTTAATAATAAAAAAATAATTATATTTGAAATCCTTTCTCAGGAAAAATATACTGTATACGCTATATTCGATATACAATGAATATAAGCTAGCTTCATAGCTTATTACTTTTGTTCAGCCCTGCTTTCAAAATATATACATCCAAGGATTGAAAGCGGTAGTTGCCAAATTCTTTATTTTCTTAAATTTGTTTTTATTCTTTAATACTAAAATAA
Organism: Listronotus bonariensis; assembly: GCA_014170235.1. Classification (NCBI taxonomy): domain Eukaryota; kingdom Metazoa; phylum Arthropoda; class Insecta; order Coleoptera; family Curculionidae; genus Listronotus; species Listronotus bonariensis. Next base: position 573,567 of record JACEGR010000024.1, read on the forward strand.
CTTTAAGTTAAAACAAACCGTAGGAGTACGGTTTTTTAAATTTTGCTGAAATTATATTTTAAAAGTAAAACACTACTTTAAAGTCAATAACTAAATTCTGGGAATAAATATCCAACAAATTAAATTACTTGAAAATAGCATCACCAACTATAAAGTTATTTAAATGTGTGGGTTGAGCTCAGGCAAGCTTTTTACCATCTACCGTATTGTGTGAATTAGAGTGACTATTGAAATGTCAAATAATAGATAATTAGGTATTGCATATAATAGATCTACTATGAGGTTGACTAATAGGTATGAAAATCCAAAATGTATAAGTGGTTATATCCAATATCGGACTGGCGACAATTAAGTCCACCGAGCAAAAGTTCAAAATGGCTTTTGGGTAGAAAAATATTTGGTAGTTTAAATTAAATTTTAATAATAAAATATACAGTCAGCACAAAAAATCGTCAGTACACCATTTACTTTGTATGTATTTTTTTAGTAAAAAAATTAGCTATGTAACCAAATATACATATAAAAGAATCTAATACAGCCTTAAACATTAATTTTCTTATTTTTTTATAAATTTGGTGGTTTGGCTAATTACATTACAAAAAAATACATACAAATTAAATGGTACATGAAATGGTGTATAAAGACTTGCTGACAGGATGTATACAGTAAGGGGATTAACATAAAACATTACAACTTATTAATTTTAAGTAGAGCCAAAATTATCTCTAATATTTTTATTTTTTAGTGAATCTAATTCTACATAATATTTATAATCTAGCAAATCTTGTTGGATCTCTAACCTTAGCTTCGCCTTCAACATTTTTTGTTTTGATAGTGATCGCTGCATTTTACTTAAGTGTAAGAAAATATAAATACATTTTTATACCCAATAAATAAAAATAGGTCTATAAATGTAAATAATCCGTGTGTAATAAAAATGTTTTTGTCATTAAGGTCGGCAACATTTTTATCTAACATATTTTAATAACAAATAAAAAGTTCTTAATTGTTGCAAAATAATGTGACCAGCAAAAAAAACATAATCAAAACAAACGCAGAGCGATGCAGACATCTCTTTCACAGCACCTTTTTTAATACTGGATTGGGGCGTCAAAAATCTCCTCCATTTTAATGCATCCAAAACACAATCATTTTCCTTGTCGCGAAAAGAGTCATTAAATACTTATCCTCTACTTATGAGCGGCCAAGTTTTACAGAACAAGGAGACCTTCAATCTTGTGGGCGTCACATTTGAAAGTAACCTTAACTGGCATAAACACATTATATCTATAGCCACGGCAGCTTTAAAAAGCTTGGATTTCTTTTTCGAGCCAAAAGTATTTTTCCCCTTCTAATTTATACACTTTGTATGTGTCCCAAATCTGAACTCCCTTAAAATATTGTTCTTATATCTGGGGTATGGCGTCCCCCACAACCCTAAGCATTCTTGATTCCATTCAAAGAAAAGTTCCTCCACGCACTTTTCCCAACAAAGAAACTCGTGGTGCCGCGGGTATGCATCCCTATACAGTCCAATTGGACAGGCCCCGAACTTCCCACTTTGTTCGTTCTTTTATCCCTATAGTTTCTAGAATGTGGAACCTGCTGCCGGCGGAGGCCTTTTCCTTCCCTCCAAAATATTCAAGTATTTAAGTCCCGTGTCAACAATCTCCCTCTTACCTCGCTTAAGACACCCATGGTACGTTAGTATTTAGGCTTTTAGCCTTCGTGGTTTGTCCAGAGATAAAAAAATCTGATATATCACGTTCACATTACAAAAAAGAATTTATTTTAAAATTTTAAAAATTAATTCTTTTATATTTATAACTATGTAATTGCTTTGTACAAAAAATGTGTTTCAAACTATTAAATTTAAACATATTTGTAATGTTGTTTTTCTTAGAATTTGCCCCCTATTAACACCTGTATCAAAGCTCATATTTTAAGTTTTTTTAATGTATTTGGCCCTCAGGGTTGTCTTACATAGATTTCGGTAGCACTAGACAAACAAAACGCAAGACAAAAAGTGTCAATCGTAGTATTCAAATATGCGAGAACAACACACATTTTATTTCAAAAATAATCTATAGAAAATCAATAATTTTGGGCTTTTCAAATGTTTTTGTTATTGAATTTGTTCTATTACATAGTGCAGGTGGTAATTTGCAGTAAAAGCAATATTTGACTAATTAAAAATACAACATAAAAATCTTGCTTAGATTTTCTTAAACCTAAGTATTGCAATTTAACATTTTTACCAGGGAAATTGAATAAATAATAGTTAAAAACTTTGCTATATTTCTACAAAAATACTATTAAGCTCCCGAAAGTAACTTTAAACAAGAAACAGGAAAACTTTGTTATACTAAAACTTTTGCCCGGTTCGGCAAAATAATTGCGGGAGTGTTGTTTTGTACTTTTCAAGAATTAAAGCGATTTAACCATTCCTTTGCAAGAATTATAGTAAAAAGAAATGCAGATAATAAAGATATGCTCTATATTGGTTAGGCGGTTTTATTTATTCAATGGTCTTTTTGTTGGGTACACGCCAAAATCTATCTAGAAAGAATGTGACTCATAACACAAATGACAAACTATTTTCAGAGTTTGTAAAACTAAAAGCCTAAAATTTTATTTATTTTTAATTTAAATATTAGTCGATTTTTTATTTTCATTTTAACTTGCCACCGAAACGTCCTTTTTGATTAGAATTTTTTGGGTTTTTGCGGAGGGGCTTTCTTTATTTTGTTTCAGGCGACCGGCTAGTTCATAGGAGTCGATAGGGCTGAACAGGGTCAACTCGTATACCTCGGGACCAAGACTAAAGCGTTCCCATTCTTTCTAGATAGATTTTGGCGTGTACCTAACAAAAAGACCATTGAATACGGAGAATAAATCCTAACCAATATGGAGAAAAATAAACTTTTTTTTCTTGAAACGAAATAAAATATATTTAAATAACAACGTAATGCCAAATAAAGCTATATTATAAACGTGTGTAACAAAAGGCAACTAGAATATTTTTCCAAAATTAATTTCGTCCACTTACTCTTTAACAAATTTTGTTATTTGAGGGAGCTAGTTTTAAAGTGTACAATATTTAATAAAATAGTAACCGGATTATAAGCAACATAAAAAGCTTAAAATATGCACGCAAATATGCAAGAAAAATAAATGAAAAATAGGCAGAATATGCAACATTAACTGATAGGTTTGAGGAGGAAAAATCTTTACAGTTTAATTAATTTCAGTTAAATATACACATTTTTTAGGGCGACGGGCTAGGCGGGGGAGTCCTAACTGACCAAAAATAAAAATATTGACCTTAGTTAAAAAAACGTTGGCTACTCATGCTTTTCTTAATTATGCACAGAGAAAAAAAATTAATTCATTATTAAGAATCTTACTGATCACAGTTAAGAGTTCCGTATAAAATACGGGACAGCACAACATCTTAATAACGGTAACTTAAGATTACTTTGCTGGGTTTGTCTAATGACAGTAAGTAAGAAATCTTTTCTTTTTGTTAACCACTGGTATTATTTCTAAGACCACTACTATTCGGATTGCTCTTACCTTAAAATGGTTTTTAGTACTAATAAAGAATTCAAACTAGGATCTTAATGCAGTTTCACATTTTTTGTAAGGATAATAAAGACACTTTAAGATGGTCTTAAGAAACATTATTACTATAACTGGACGATATACTGTGATCTTAGCAAATATTGAAATCCTCTTAAGCCATCTAAATGTGTCTATTAGACAAATTGTCAATCACTATTGCCTAATCAAATAGAAACTGTTAATTTGCCTAGTAATGGTAACTGGCCAATCTTGCCTAAGCGACTGCACCATTTTTTTAAAGTTTAGTTTTTGATCTTTTGATCTAACGAAATACACTCCTCTAAAAATAATCGCATATGCTTGATTGTTACCATAAGCTACATTACAAAAATGTTTTATTTAAATGGCCATAATTCTTTTAAAAATGGGTTATTAAGACAATGGGCGCATTAAGAGTACTCAGCCGCTTAACCGCTGGGTAAGCGGAGTGTCAAAACTGTCAAAATAAATCCATCGGTTTAATTTGATAGTTTTGACACACCGCTTACTAAGCGGCTTAGCGGCTGAGTACGTTTGAATGTGCCCAATAAAAAAAAAGAAAATTTTAGGAAAAAAACAAGCTATAACTTCGGCGATACCGTTATTATTTTCTACTAACAATACATTGTGTGATTAAAATATATCCTTACTCATTTCTAATACAATTTAATTACAAAAATGACAACAGTTTATTATACATGACTTTTAAAAGTTAGTCATTATTACAAAAACTGTTATCCCTTAGGATGTATTGTTAACAGCAAATAATAACGGTTTTGCCGAAGTTATAACTTGGTCTTTTATAAACATTTTCTTTTTTTTTATTGTCCTAATAACCTATTTTTAAAAAAATTATGGACATTTAAATTAAACATTTTTGTATTAAAGCTTATGGAAAAGATCGATCATATGCAATAATTTTTGAGGAGAGTGTATTTCGTTAGATCTTGAAGGCACCAAAAAACTATTTAAAAAAAATGGTGATGTCGCTTAACTAAGATTGGCCAGTTACCATTACTAGGCAAATTAACAGTTTCTATTAAATACATGATTTTGAAAGGGGATTGCCATTTAAATAAAAAAATTGTATTGAAGCTTGAAAAAAATTGAGTTTATGCGATAATTTTTGTAAGGAGTGTTTTGCTTTTATATTTATTTTTATATTTTAATAATGTTAGAAAGTAATGAACCAAGTTTCAAAAATTATTTGTAATTAAACCGGTTGTCCTGATAAAATTTTATAAACCAAAACGAGTTTGTTTAAATTACACATACTGTAGATTGTTGCATATTTGGATTCTGCAAAGCATTCTTAACATTTTTGTTTAAGTGGTCCGTAACCATAATCCAGGAGATAAAAACAATTCAAAATAGTCATTTTTAATTTCTGGCGATTTACTGACCAAAAACTGTTTATGGTAGAGCAAAATAGCTCTCACCGTTCTGCGATAAAACCCATGTATGTATATGTTAAAAAATTAAGTTAAAAGTAAAGTTAGGTAAAGGTACAATATTATTTTTTTATACTTTAAGGATACTATCATTACTATTATGACACATGAACGGCATAAATACTTGGAACACCTTGTTGAATCGAAATATGCAATAATATTTAAGGAGTATCATACAAAAATGTGTTTTGCACGTGACATTTTTTGGGACACTTGGTATTATATATATTGGTTGTTAAATATAGGTCATTCATTTTACTATAACACAGTAAAAGATAGATCGACATAAAGGACCCCGCGAAAATCAAATGGAAAATGGGTTTCAGGCAAACTTTTTGAAGAACCATCTAAATCAAGTGATTTTAAAAAGTTTGACTGAAACCCATTATCCATTTGATTTTGCTTTACACGAAAACAGTCGTCTTTAATTAAAGTTCTCAAAACAACCGTCATCGCTCATTAAAGAGTAAAACACGCCAGAGGACCGCGATCGAAACACGTATAAATCTTTAAAGAACGATCCGTCCTTTTACCAAAAGCTAATAGAGAAATGTATTGTGTTATTCGTCTGTCTGAGAAAAATTCCCTCACTTTTCTAATTTCAGGGGTAAAATTTGTAACCACTATTTATCATATTCCTAAAAATAGTAAGATTATTTGTACTCATTATAACGCGTCTTCTTATTGCTGTACCATAAGTAAAAATAATAATAAAGACGTCACCAAAATTATGACGTCATTTTACCATCATTTTACTGATGTGTTTTTAACGTCGTTTTCGACGTCATTTTTTCGTGAAACTAGCTTATAAAAATCTAATGACGTCATGTTTAAAAAACCGGCCAGAAAAATCTTTGTGACATTATATGCTTCGTGTCAAAATCCAACCGGCATATCATATGACAGAAAAATAAGACCAATAATTTTAGTTGTCATGACGTGACATAACACATCCATTCAACATCGTCTTTATGGAAAGCCTATGAACTATCAGGCATGTTTAATCCATAATTAGAAATATAATTTTATTAAATAAAATATTGTATCATTTGAGCTTTTAAAAAAGTATAGACGTCAATTTTTTGCCATCTTAAAGACGTCATTAACGGGAGGTCTTTTGTCTGCGACTCAGAAAGGTTATTTTGACGTCATTTTTTCGTCATCTTATGACGTCTTTGCTGACCAAAAATAACTAAAAAGACACGTGAATAAGACGTCAGCTTGCTGCTTGGAATATCGGGGTCCGTTGCAGGTGACTTACCCCCTATTACTTTTTTTATTGTTTAAAATATTAAAATAAAATTTGGTACATAGGTATATCAAATAAATGTTTTTCGGTCATTTTCTATTACTTTCGGTTTGGCTGCAAACGACCTCAACTTTCCTATTTAAAATGAGAAACACGTTATATTTTTACTTATTTGAATAGAAAATGATATTGCGAGTTCAATAATACTTAATTTGCTTCTTTTCACATTTAACATTGATTTTTTACTTTTTAATTTGTAGTGGCATAAATGCAAATGTCATGTCATTATACTCACAATGTTATTTTCTATGCAAATTATTAAAAATATACTGGGTGTCTCGTTTCAAAAAAGTTAAAGTCGTTTTCGGTTAAATCGGAAATTATAGAATACAACTGGAATTAAAAAACAAGGCACATTTATGTGATATATGTATATACCTAAATACCAAATTAACCAGAACCAAATTTTATTTTGGTATTTTAAACAATAAAAAGTTATAGGGGTGAGCCATCAGCTACGCACCCCGGTATTTGAAGTAAATTTTCTTGGAAACTACTGAACCAATTAAAAAAAAATAAAGACCATTAAACAGAGAATTTGAAACTTTTACGAGAAGGTGTCATTTAACCCCCTTCTTATTTGAACTTTTGACGTTTGTGTTGGTAAGTGGAGGGCATAACCCTGAACAAGTAAATGTTCATATAAAAAGGCGTTTCCATAAAAATAAGAACTGACGTGTTTCACGATTTTTTTAAAGTAAATAAATAAAGGAATTATACAGAGTGGCTCGTTTTAACTGCAATGCAGTGTATCTTGCAATTTTTGCTCCAAATACTGAAATGTATCTTTTGAAAAACACAGCTGAACAAAATAAGCTACTAAGCATCTATGGTATATCATATAACGTACATTTTAACTTAAAGAGTCTTGTGCAAATAATTAAAATTTTCATTTAAAAAAATCCTAAAATACAGGGCGTCTAGTAACTCAACCTACAATGGAAAAAAAACTTTATATGAACATATTTTCTAAACATCTTAGTTTTTAAACTACGGGGTCTTATAATTTTTAAAAAATATCGTTTTGTTATTATCACTTTTATACCAATTAAAATATTTTTGACAAATTTAAAAGGCATTTCCTACGCATCAGAAGACATTTTTTGACATTAAAGAAAAAAATAGCAGTGTCGTCACTGCATTTTTGTAAAATATTTTTTTAAATCCCCGTGTTTAGTTTAGAACAAATTTGATTTCTTGACTTTTTTTTGTTTGATGTACAGTTTTTGCGTAAATAAATAGAAACCATTTCTTGGCATGGTCAAATTCCTATCTTATTATAAAATAAATACCAAAGGTTAATTTTTACGGTAGAATTTCATATTAGTAATACGAAATGATTATGCCAAAAATTAGTTTTATTTTTTATGCAAAAACCGTTCATCAACCAAAAAAAGTCAAGACATTAAATTTGTTCTAAACTAAACGGGGATTAAAAAAATGTAAATGTAATATTAAAAAAATGCAGTGGCGTACCTTTTTTCTTAAAAACATAAAACATTTACCCGCCCCCTTGGTTAAAATTTATTTTTTTATGTCAAAAAATGTCTTCTGACGCATTGGAGATGTCATTCAAATTTTTCAAAAATATTTTAATTGGTTATAAAAAAACGATATAAATATTTTTTTTTTTTAACACCCCGTTGTTCAAAAACCAAGACGTTTAAGTCATATGTCCATATGAAGTTCTTTTTAATTTTTATTGTAGAATCATCTCTTGAAGTTTGTTGGTTTAGTTACTGGAAACTAAATATAACAACGACATTACACCAACATAAAAAAATGTAGTTGGCATATACATCTAAAAGTCGTAGTTTTAAAGCTGTTGATAGTTATAAACTCGTTGTAATTATAAGTACTTATGGTTTCTTAAGACATAAGGGCTTTTTCATCATTTGGCAAATTATTAAATGCATCCCCCAAAAATTGTCTCCCATTAATTCAATTTTTTTAAATAGTATTATTTACTTGAGAGTCCCTCATATATTTAATTTCTATTTTGTAAACATTTATTTCAATATCGTGTTGATTTACTGTATAATTGATGTTTCTCGCTCTAAAACCTTATATAAACAAATAAAATTAAATATTTTATTTATATTTACGCCCACATGGTCATTTATTTTTCATAAATCTAAAGGGTCTTTTATTAAACGCTTCCTATTTTTAAATGTAAATAAAACAATGTGTGTGTGGGTGTGAGATATCATTAAGATTTTTTATTCATTTAAAAGGCTTATTGATGCCATTATGTATGGAATATTACATCATGCAAATGTCAATTTTCCATGACTTTGGTGCATAAATCCGGCTGAAGCTGACCGATAGCATGGGTTATAAGGACTCTAAGAGCCTCTGTTGTTGATGGTTTATTCGCATAGACCTCCGACTTAAAAAAACCCCACAAGAAAAAGTCTAACGGGGTCAAATCGCACGATCTCGGTGGCCAGTTCACATCACCTCCACGTGAAATGACCTTGTCCTCAAATCTCTCGTGGGGGTTGTTGCCACATTATTTACTGAACCAGTGGCCTTAAATTAATCCACTATGATAGTCCTCTTGGTAGAACGATTATGGCGACCGTAAAATGGTCGAAGCGCGCTGAACGTTACCCGAACGCAACACCGATTTTGATAAAACAATTTTATCATTTTCACGTGCTATTGAATGCTACATTCATCTATGGTGATTTGGCAAGACAGACTGAATAAATAACAGGCGATTTACCAGATGTCGCTTGAATAATATGGCCGCTATCAACTGTGGAAGTTCGGAAACTGCTATTGGAAGAACCCTTTACAAATAAATATAAATTTCAACGCTTTTTTTTAAATAGAATTAATCTATGATCTAATTTTAACAAACTAAATAGTCAGTTATTGATTTTTCGTGGGCTTATAGTAGCAATTAAAATAACAAGAATTTTACTTTTAGGAACTAATAAAAACAGAAAGGGCTCGTGAACTTCAGCAGCAACGGCTTGTGGAAGAATCGGCTGCAAGAGCCGCTGCAATAAAAGAAATGGGTAGAAATCAACCTGGGTAAGTTTGTTAGTATTCCGTTTTAAAGCAATTTTTATTTTTATTTTGTACCAGCAAATATTCTTATTACACCTAATTAGGGAAAAAAACAAACGAAACAATCTAAATACACACAAAGTTTTCCGACATCCAATATGTTTGAAGACGAAAAGCAGTTCTAGAAATGACACGAGTTTCCAACCAGGAATACCCTAAAAGGTGAGCAAAAAGCGTTTGCATTTAAGAAAGAAAAAATAATTTTGCTTGTATAAATTAAACAGGAATGTACATGTTGGCTTAAATTCATAAATTGAAAGAAGTTACCTTTTTTTTAAATTCTTGTTTTATGATAATATTATAACAAAATATTAAAAACAGGATTTATTTACAAATATAAATGTAACTAATAAAAGGATTTAAATTATATATATATAATTTTTTGCTCAAATGGCAGCAAATCCTTCTGGTCCTTTGCCAAAAACATCAGTAGAAATTTCTGTACCAGTTCTTTTCCACCATTAACTTTGGAAGATGAAATTATTTCTGCATCTAAAGGAAAGGCCGAACTATTTGCTAAACAATTTGCTGCCAATTTAACCCTTCATCCACCTGTCAACCATCCAGTTCCAACTATTCCCCCAGTTCCTCACAAAATGCCCAATATTATTTTTAAGGTAAAACACATTAAGCGTATTCTTTCTTCTTTTAACACCAAGAAATCGTCTGGTCTAGATGGAATACCAGCAATCGTTTTAAAAAAATATGCTCCTGAACTTGCACCTATTTTAACCAGGCTCTTTCGAATTTCTTATGACACGGGTATTTTTCCAGACAGCTGGAGAGCTGCACGTGTCCAGCCTATTCCCAAGAAAGGATCTAAATCTCTTCCATCCAACTATAGACCCATTTCACTCCTCTCAATGCTTTGTAAAGTAATGCAGAAATCCATTAACTCGCAAATTCTTAGGTATTTAGAAAAAGATAAATTTTTACATGACAGGCAATACGGATTTGATATATCTAAAGCTTTCGACAAGTCTGGCATGACGCACTTCTTAATAAACTTCCCTCCTACGGTCTTCCAACTAAACTCTGCTCTTGGCTCTCCAGTTATTGTTGATGGCCACTCTTCAAGCTTTCACGAAATTAATGCTGGAGTGCCTCAGGGTTCAGTACTAGCACCAACTTTGTTTCTTCTTCACATTAACGACCTTCTTTCTTCCACATCCAATCCCATTCATAGTTATGCTGACGATAGTACCCTTCACTCCACTTTTCAGGTTCCCAAACCAATCTCTCAGCCCGACTTGGAAAGCAAGCGCAGGGCGATGCAGATATCTCTTTCACAGGACCTCAATTTGATATTGGATTGGGGCGCCAAAAATCTCGTTCAATTTAATGCATCCAAAACACAATCATGTTCCTTGTCGCGAAAAAATCATCAAACACTCATCCTTTGCTTATGAGTGGCAGGGACACATTTAACCTTGTGGGCGTCACATTTGAGAATAACCTTAACTGGAATAAACACATTGTATCTATAGCCACCGCGACTTAAAAAAGCTTGGATTTCTTTTCCGAGCCAAAAAGTATTTTTCTCCTTCCAATTTATACACTTTGTATGTGTCCCAAATTCGACCCTCTCTGGAATATTGTTCTCATGTCTGGGGAATGGCATCCCCTACAACCCTCAGCATTCTTGATGCCATTTAAAGAAGGGCTGTTCGTCTTATTAATGATCCTTTACTTACTCAAAGACTTCCTTCTCTTGCCCATCGTCGAGCTGTGGGAGATCTATCGCTTTTCTATAGATACTTTTACGGTTTCTGCTCGGACGAATTATCCAGTATAGTCCCTCCTCTTGCAGCTCCCAACAGAGAAACTCGTGGTGTCGCACGTATGCATTCCTAGACGGTCCAACTAGACAGGCCCCGAACTTCCCATTTCGTTCGTTCTTTTATCCCTAGAGTTTCTAGACTGTGGAACCTACTGCCAGCGGAGGTCTTTTCCTTCCCCCCAAATCTTCAAGTTTTTAAGTCCCGTGTTAACAAACTTCCTCTTACCCTGCTTAAGACACTCACGGTACGTTAGTATTTAGGCTTTCAGCCTTCGTGGATTGTCCAAAGATAAAAAAAAATTAACCCTGTATATGCAGGGTGTCCCAACTCTATTTATACAAGAAATATCTTCGCCCCTATACAAGATACAAAAATAAACCTAAAATTAAAAATGTTTATTCAGGTACACTCTTTTTATTGACACTAATATTTATTATACAAGGTTTAAAAACAGAATTTTTATTATCGGGTACGTTTTTTAAATGCAAAACTCTGTAAATTTTAACAAATTTTTTTATTAGGAGTATCAGCAACATGCTGATATACTCATTACGATTAAAAGTGAAAAAGAAAATAATATTTTGGTTTTAATTATTTTTAAATAATTCTGTCACTATCTGTGTCAAAAATAATATAATAACATATAATTTTTTTTAAGAACTACTAATAGGTTTGTCAGCAATTTAGTATATTTTAGATACAAAGTTACTTAATTGCACTTAAAAACAACAATACATCAATTATGGCTGGCTTTTAGGTTAAGTAAGTAAATCTGTATAAAATAAACCAAATAGCTGACTAACCTATTTGTAGTTCTTACAATGAAAGGTAATTAATAACATTTTATCATATTATTTGTCACTCTGACGGAGACAGAGGTATTTTCAAATAATTAAACCAAAATATTATTTTCTTTTTGTTACTTTTAATCGTTAATGAGTATGTCAGCAGACTGCTGATATCTCAAAAACCAGCAATAATTGACGTCTAGTGTGTTATACATTATAATGCTGAATTTAATAAAGAGTCACAATTTGTTAAAATATACAGGGTGTTTTATTTAAAAAACGTATGTGACAATAAAAATTCTACTTTTAAGACAACAGGTATATTAACTAGTACTGTCAATTAAGAAAGTGTATCCAAATAAACATTTCTTATTTTTGTAGTAGTTTATATTTGTATCCTTGTACAGGGGCGAAGTTATTTCGTGTATAAATAAAGTTGGGACACCCTGTATATTCTTATATAAAAAAAATACCTTTATACCCATTTTAAATAACAAAGGCCAAAGTTATTAATAAATATATTTTTATTTACGAATCGTTAGGATTTACTTAAATTTTAATTTTTATTTCTTTATGTAACTTCATTTCTATGGTTAACTATTTTTCAATTAGTTTAAGAATGCCAAGTTTCTAAATAATTTGAATCAAAATTTTTATATGTACCACCGTTTTGTTGAATACCACTACCACAAAGAGGAGTTTACTCAGCCGGTGTAGATTGTTATAGCGAAATAGGTAATAAATTATTTGGTAAAAGAGATTCTCTGACGTTATATCTCTTAAAAATCTGCGGTAAATTATATACGAGGTAATCAATTTTCGAAACATGTGGCTGTGTAAAAATAGGCATCAGCTTGGCAAAGCGGATTTTTTGTTTATTTTATTATGAGCAGCTTTTACAAATTTGGGCTGCTTTACGTTTGTTTGAAAAAAGAAGGAATGATTTTCTTTATAAAAATATAAAAATCGGTTTATTTAAACATAGGTCCGGTAATGTATTATTTTCTAGATAAAGGGTGTTAAGAATTTTAAAAAATTTGGTTTTTAAATACACTACTCAAAAGAATTATCGCATATGCTCGATTTCTTCCATAAGCTTCAATACAAAAATGCTTTCATTAAAATGGCCATATCTCTTTTAATTATTAAGATATCAAGACAATTAAAAAAATAAAAATGTTAAGAAAACGTGAAGCTATAACTTTATATTAACCGTTGTTATTTACTGTTAGCAATAGATCCTACGGGGGTGATAATTAAAAAAAAAAAAATGAATAATTTTTAATAGCCCTATAAAATGTGCTGTTAAAAGGGAGAAATTTCATTTGTGAATAATTTATACCACTTACCCATTTCTAATATTTATAATCACAAATTTGACTACTCCCTTTCAACAGCACATCATACCGGGCGATTAAAAATTAATCGAGCATATGCGATAATTCTTTTGAGTAGTGTAAAATTTGTGGCATTAAGAGTCTTAATAAACTTTAACTTGATTAAATTTATTCAGTCCAGTGGCATTCTAAGCAGTACTTAAACAAATATATTTTGTTTAGATTAAACGAGTCAAACTACTAGTTTGCCTAATTTTATTAATTTTTATTTCTGGCGCACTACAAGAATATGGGGAAAATTTTAAAACACTTAATTTGGGAATATTCGTTAATTTAAATGTTAATAGTATTTAATGTAGTGTTTGTTGTTAATGTTATATAATTATTTATAAAATAATGTTAAAAATAAGATCCAAAAAAATTGTCCCTTGTATTTCTTGTTTAGTCCAGGGGTATGCAAAGAGATAAAAAAATAATAAAAGCTAGGAAAAGCTGTATTTTTACTTGCTTAATCTTAATCAAATATAAAATTTGTAGAGAAGTCAGTGGCGTGCATATTCTTACCAGTAATATTCGTTTAAATACTGCTTGAAACGCCACTGGGCAAAATAAACTATATTAAGTTTGAGCTAAATTAATCTTTTAATAATGTTAATAGCCCTGCAAAATTTTATTAAAATTAGATAAGGAATATTTAAGATATCAATAAAAAACCAATTTTCTTTAAACTTTAACACCCTGTATCTGGAAAGCATTGCATTTTCGGACCTATGTTTACATAAACTTTTTATCATATTTTAATAGTAGAATCTGCCGTAATTTTTTTTAACAACATTCTTTAACCCTGAATAGTTTTAACAGGTAGTGGCATTTGGATGAAATCAATAACATAAATTTAATACAGTTTAATTCATAACCGTTAAGTAGGCGCGCGGGGGTCAATTGTCATTTTTGTAATAACTCTAGGTACCTTCCCAAAACCTTGTAAAGTATATGCTAATAACAAAAAAACCACAAAAAAACAACACCATTCATTCAAAAAATTCACGTTTTTGCCCTTGGGGTCAGTTTGACCCCATGCGCCTACTAACGTTACAGTTTTGAGCAATATGTATATCCAGTTACGGGAGGTTTAGGGACTCGAAACAAATGTATTATTTGTTCTTGACAAAAAACAATAAGACATTAAACTTTTGTGTGAATAAAAACAGCCATAATGTGCAAATATCATATGAAAACAATTTGTGAGCAGTACCTAGCTCTAAGACAAGAAGAAGGAAGGGATTCAGAATAAACTTTCACTGCATTTGGTATTATAAATATTAGAGAATTACGTTTTTTAGTTTTAATAATGCTGGATAACTATTTTGGGGCTAATATAATTTATTTTAATTAATTTATGGGAACATAGGCAAAGTTTAAAGGATACTAATAAATAATCAAATTCAGTTTTTGCTTTTCTTGCATTGCCCTCTGTTAATCAGCTTTTAAAAAAATAATGACAGTTACTTTAATTAAAATTACATTTAAATTTTTTAATACAAGTATTTTTTTCCTGGCAACGTTTTTATTTAATTATTCATACATTGAAAGCTCTTAACTAAAAATAAAATTTAGCAATAAAAAAAATTGAAGAAAAAGTGATTATTGGATGTTTGCGGTTGGGGTCAATTTGACCTCCACCTTAGGGTTAAATATTCTTGTTACATTGTTAATTGCTTTGTAGAATGCATATGTTGTCATTTATAAAAGTTTTCGTTGTAGAGGACATTTATTTAGTGTGCATATACAGGGTATTCAAAAACAAACTTTAGGGAGTGATTTTAAAATGAAAAATGAGAAAAAACTTCATATAAACAATATTTCCTATACTTCTTAGTTTTTAAACTACTGGGTGATAAAATTAAAAAAATATCGTTGTTTTATAAAAACTTTTACAGCAATTTAGATATTTTAAAAAAATTGGAAGACGTCTCCTATGCAACAAAAGAAAGTTTTTGACATACAAAAAAAAATCACCAGTGTCGTCAATGAGGGATGAGGTGTACAGGGTAAATATTTTTAAAGTAAAAAAGGCCGAGAAATGGTTTCTATTTATTTACGCGAAAACAGTTCATCAAATAAAAAAGTCAAATATTAAAATTTGTGCCAAACTAAATGGGAACTTAAAAAAACATATTTTGGAAAAATGCAGTGGTGTACCAATGTTTTTATTAAAAATATTTTCACTATACACCTCATGGACGACACTGGTGAAAATTTATTTGTTTCTTGTATGTCAAAAAATGTCTTTTGATGCATAAAGACGTTTTTAAATTTCTTAAAAATGTCTAAATTGGTATAAAAGTTATTATTTAAAAAAATAATACCCCGTAGTTCAAAAACTTAGACGTTTAGGACATATGTTCATATGAAGTTTATTTCTTATTTTTTATTTGTAGAAGCACTCCTTAAAGTTTGTTGATTAAGCTACTGGACACCCTGTATAAATTCTTGTAATCTCTTGTTATTATGAAGTTATTTTAGAATTATTATTTTATTTAAACTAAAAACAATCAACCGGTTTTAAAAGAATTAGGTAAATAAAAGATTCATATTTATAAAAACTTTGAGCACAATATACTAATTTTTTTTTGCTATTTGTTTAAACACTAATTTTTAATTTTTTACATATGTATAAACATACAAATACAAAGTTATATGGAGTGTCACAAAAGATAAAATGCTGCTAAAATGTAAATAATAGCTTATGCGGTTTTAATAAAATGTAACAGAACACTAAAATTAATGATTCTAATTTCCATCACAAATCGAAACAAAATTTATGGATTTTCATGTTATACACCGAATGCAATAAAACAAAAAATTCTTAATTGTTTTTACCAATAAACATATAGAAAGATAACAATTAGTTTAATTTACGATTTTTTTCCCTTTTAATAAGGTCCCCTTAATTCTGTAGTTTCTTTATTTATTTAAACCCTTTATTACATGGGTTCCTTAAAAAGAACAATGCGTGCGTCATGTTTGAAAATTACCATTTAAATTATAATAAAACATCATTAATATTCACATAAGAAAATTCTCATAATGAATGGTTATAGATATTGTTCAGAAATTTCTTAATTGTTTTTTACCCATAAACATATAGAAAGATAACAATTAGTTTAATTTACGATTTTTTTCCTTTTAATAAGGTACTTTATCTGATCGTGATCTCCGTAGAAAATATAAGCATTTTTGATCGCCTATTTCTCAAAAAGTTCTTTAGTTTCTAAATCATTCTACTTTATACAAGATGGTTAATTCTGTAGTTTCTTTATTTATTTAAACCCTTTATTACCTGGGTTCCTTAAAAAGAACAATGCGTGCGTCATGTTTGAAAACTACCATTTAAATTATAATAAAACATTAATATTCACATAAGAAAATTCTCATAATGAATAGTTATAGATATTGTTAACACCCTGTATAGGATGGTATGAACAATTTAATAGTTTTATTATTTATTTATTTATTTATTTTACCGTTGAAAAAACAAATCTTAAACTGAAACAAATAACACGATACAAAATATTTTTAGTTCTTTAAACTTTGTATTTGAACGTAAATGAACAAATACAATTTTTAGGTCAAACATTATCATTAAACAAATCCATAGAGTCAAGAGTAATTAGATATCAAAACAAATAATTTCAAGTTTGTATGTATTTAAAGTATGTCCAGAGATGGGCTAGACAAGAGGACAAACGGACTATAAATTTTATTTTTGGAGAAAAGTCATTCTTTCTTTGGCAGTCAAAGTTTTGCTTGCCAAAAAATACGACTGTCGAATTACAAATTGTACACCGGGTCTCCCAAAAGTAAGGAATTTAATTTTTAAAAGAATAAAATACCCTTATTTCAAAGTTTTCAATAAAATGCTAGTTAAGAAAATTGTTTGAAGTTATCATATCTTTTAGGATATTTGTTTTCATTAAGTTTAGTAATCATTTTTTCGGTTTAAATTTGCATGTACCTAAAAAGTTAAGTAGGTATACCTTTGATTTTGTATACCTTTAAATATTACTTTTGAATGGGTACTTCACAAATAAATTCTGACAGTGTCAGCTAAACGAGACTACAGTATCAACTTTTAAATACTTTATTAATTTTTACAAATGTTACCAACAAAGCAATTTCTAAACTAGACAAAAACCAAATAGCCTAAGCTTGACAACAAATTATTAAACAAATAATTCAAATACTGCTCCATAGGGTGAAGTGAAATAAAAAAATCCTAGCCTAGAGGTAAAATTTGTCACTTATTAAACAAGAAAATTTAAAAAAATCAAGCCATTTCTTAACTTCTCTAGCAAAATGGGCAAGGTATCTATCTTGCTGGAAGGACATGTTACCTCAATAATCTAATGGCAATCCTTCCAATAATCCTAAAAGAAGTATTTAGCATATTTAAATAGAAAATTTGTTACAAGTATTCTCAAAGAAATAGGGTCGTATTATACCATAGTACAAAACTGCGCACCAAACATTAATTTCTTTAAAATACTGACGTATAGTTGCTATTCCAAGGAAAGGAATAACATCATTCCTATGGCGAACATGTTAGTGATGCTACAGTCGTAAACGTGGGAATAATATTATTAGTTTATGAAATTCCCTATTACCACCTAAAATTTTACTTCCTACCCACAAATAGAAATCCAACCTTTTTGTGTATCTTATTTTATTTTAAACTTTCGGTAATTTTCTAGAAACCGGTGGCAACTCCAATTTTGACGAAATTTGGTATACGGGGTTTGGGCGCTGATCACGAATCTGAAAGAATTATTTGCGGAAACGTTTCGTTCTCGAGATATCCATCATCAAAGTTGGTCTTTGAACCAACCTTATTTTTACTGGATTCCCCTTCTTTTTGCAATAATTCCTGATTTAAAGCTAAAGTGGCACACAATATTTGATTTTCACCTTTTAAAACCTCGTTTTTTACGTATTTAATAGCTATACTTTGACTTATCAAAGAAAAGCAACGCAATTTAATGCAAAAATAATGTAAAAATGTAGAAAAACGGCGTTTTAAAAGGTGAAAATCAAATATTTTGTGACACTTTAGCTTTAAATCAAGAATTGTGTGCAAAAAGAAGGGGGATTATAGTGAAAATAAGCTTAGTTCAAATTTGAACGTTGATGATGAATATCTCGAGAACGAAACGTTTCCGCCAAATAATTCTTTCAGATTCTTGATCAGCGCCCCAAAACCCCCGTATACCAAATTTCGTCAAATCGGAGTGCCGCCGGTTTACAGAAAATTACCAAACTTCTTTGTATGGTACATTTTTGCACCACCGGTAATTGTGTAGCTAGTTTCCTCAAGGATAGTATGAGGTCTTCTTTAACAGACTGCAATGAGTAAAGCTGCTAAATCATCTTCATTATAGGATTTTTTTTCCTTTTTTAAGTTCAGTACAGAACCAGGTTTTCGAATTTTTATTATCAGCTTGCTGACCGCCCATTTGGTCACGGGTTCATTAGGAAACCTTTCATGAAATTGACGTACTGGTACAAAAAATCTCCATAGTAGCATTTTGTTGAAAACTTTGAAATAAGGATAATTTATACTTGTTAAAAAAATAAAAAAATATTTTTCGGACACCATACATACTATACATTTTTTTTCATAGACAAATGTATTCTTCCGAAAAGCAAAACTTTTGTGAAAAATGATTTTTCTTCAAAAAATTAAATTTTTGGTTCGTTTGTCCTCTTGTCTACTTTATCGCAGGACATAATCTAAGCACAACAATTTGTGTACCCAAGGAATGAAAAATTAAAGGGAGAGAATGATTAGAAGTTTTGAGTGACGTTAAGTAAAGGAGTTTAAGTTCTTGTTTAGCCGGTACAGACAGACGCGTACTAAATTATTCAGTTTAGTTACAAATGACAAAAATAGTTTAAATATTCCACCAGTTCCATGTTCCTGAAGAAATAGTTCCACGTGGTAATAGTTCCCAGTGATGTATTATCAGTCTATTTTTTTAAAGAATCATTTAATATTTTTTGAGTCGAACATACAATAAAAAAATATTGTTACCATTTATTTATTTTTTAACTGGCAACAAGTTAGTGTATATGAACAATACTAAATAATTACCGAGTGTCATAATATTTAAAATTATAACCTCAATTGAAGATATGCTTGCTTAGGCGGATTTATTTATTTAATGGTCTTTTTGTTGGGTACACGGCAAAAGTCAATCTAAAAAGAATGGGACCGCTTTGGTCCTGAACTCGAGGTATAGCGAGCTGACCCTATTCAGCCAGCCGATTGACCGTAGTAAATTGCATTGGCACTTATGTAGGCAGTCATTTATATGAACTGGCCGGTCGCCTAAAACAAAATAAATAAAAACTCCCCACAAAACTCAAATTAAAAATCGACGTTTCGGTGGCAAGTCTGCCGTTGTCAAGATAAAATTTAATTAAAAATTTATAAATAAAATTGATAAATTAGGTACTACTTATTTTTTATTTTAATTTTTAACCTAAATTTATCTTGACAATGATTGCAGACTTGCCACCAAAACGTCAATTTTTAATTAAATTTTTTGGAGGTTTTTTCCTTATTTTGTTTCAGGTGACCGGCTAGTTCATTGGGGTCAATAAGGCTTAACAGGGTCAGCTTGCTATACCCGGGACCAGCACCAAGGGGTGCCATTCTTTCCAGATTGAATTCTTGGCGTGTACCAAACAAAAATAGACCATTGAATTATAACCTCAATTGAAGTATAATATTTTTTAAGAAATTAATTATCCTGTTTTATAGGTACTTTATAAAACAATATAAAAAAGCTAAAATTACCAGATTAAAAAATATATATTTAAAGACATAAATGTAAACAAGTTTATTGTTAGACAAATTCAAGTAAACCGTATATTGATCACGTAAAAATATATTGATTTTGATTAAATATTAAATAAACTACAGGGTTAGTAGAAAAAACCGGAACCGTGGATTATCTTGGCAACCGTTAAATATAAATAAACCAAATTTTGTGCAAAGAGGTAACTAAGCATGAAGAATTTAAACATTATATTTCCAAGGCTGCCAAGTTTATAGTTTTTCTCTAGGTTAGGAAAATTTAAAATTTTAAATGGAATATCCTATTTTTACTATTGTAATTAATTGCTTGAATCAACTTTATTATGACCTGATATTATCGTTTTTTAACTCCTGTCAATTTTTAAGATCAAGCTTGAATACAAAAACGACCTGGTGTAATCAATTATCTCAAAAACGATTCAACCGAAATTCGTCAAAATTAGAACAGGGGAATAACTGGACAATTTAAATTTAGGAATTGCCTTTGCGATGTTTCATAATTAAATTACCTTATTCCCTTTCCTTGACTTTTTTTTAATATCGAAAACGTCGCAAAAATGCTATTCATTAATTTAGAAGGCCCAGTTTCACCTCTGTACTAATTTTGACGAATATTGGTTGGATCGTTTTTAAGATAATAGACCATACCTAGCCGTTTTTGTAATAATTTTAAAAAAGCATGATGCCATATCTTTGAAACTGACCGGAGTAAAAAACAATAAAATCAGGTTATAATAAAGTCGATACAAGCAATTGATTACAATAATAATAAATAGGGTATTTCATTTAAAATTTTAAAAATTTTGACCTACAGGGACAACCATAAACTTGGCAACCTTGCAAATACAATTTTTTAATTCTTTATGTTCAGTTACTCCTTGGCACAAAATTTAATTCATTTATTTTTGACGGTTTCTGAGATAATCCACCGTTCCGATTTTTTCTACTAACTCTGTTGTGCATTGTTCATGTTATTAGTCTTTTTAGGCTTTGCCATTACTTTATTTTCAAATGTTAAATTAACTGCCAGTAAATAAAATACTTCTTTAAAACAACGGCAATATATACAAAAACCGTGTATGTCATATCCAAAAAGATACTGAATGCTGACCAATTTGTGTTTATCGCCTTTACGATTTTACCATTATATTGTTAGAAAAAAATCTTCTAATAAGATTATAGTAATTAATAAAAACGCTTATATAAATATCAGGTAATATCCATGTAAATCTTTTATTTTAAAGAAAATATTCAAAGTCGAAGGAAATGCAATATTACTGGTTGTTTTAATAATTAAAGAAAAAATAGCCGAATTAAATAGCATTGGCACTCATGTAGTCACCCACTCATTAATGAAAAAAATATAATTAAACTCACGTAGTGCTGACTAAATTAAAATAAATTAAAAATATAAACGCATTTTAAAAATCCGGGCAGCAATTAATTATCTTTTTTATTGGTTTAGATAAATTTATACCCGGATTTAATCAATTAACAACAAATTAAAACCCAATACCTAACACACGCAAAAGTGTTTACATGCTGTAGCTGACAGATCGAAACACATTAAACATACCAATAACGGTATGCATCTATATTGACGAATATACACATACGAGTATTCTGACAACTTAGAGGATTTGGTGATTTATATCCAAACATCAAATATCGGTTAATCATGTGATAAACCGAAGGATTATGTTAATGGTGTAAGCTTAGGCTTTTAAAGTTTATAATGATTCATGATGTCAATGCAAAGTGCATGTACCGGGTGTCAAGTTATAAATTTCACCTCTCTTAACTTTTTTATTTTTAATCGTACAAAATAAATAATTATATTAGTTTGTTGGGTAATTATGTAGTTTTTAAATCAATAATTGAAGACCTTAAATTCAAAAGGGTCTATGTGCCATTTAGGTATTTAAAAATTACAGTAACAAAACATTGACCCTATTGAAGTTCAGGTCTTTAATTAGATTTTTAATATCTCTAAAGGTAGGATAAAAATTATGTTTTTTTTTTTAATGGAACACCCTGTATATTATATAAATAATAATAAATTGTTTTAAATAATATTCTCCTTTTAGGGTATGTTAAAAAGCCATCCTCATTCCTTTAAAAAAAAAAGGAGTTATGACCATAAATAGGATTTTTAAACTCTTACTTCGTTTTTAAAAGCAGATTATGTCAAAAAACTACATATAGGGTGGTGTGGTATTTAGAATTTAGTATTCTTTTAAAATATAATAAAATTTACCGTTGGTCCAATTTAAAAATTTGAAAATAGCAGTTATTTTTGGTTAAACAGGAAGTGATAGAAACAATTTGGATCATTTAACCAACCCATATTTATGTTAAACATCGATAAACCAAATTTAATTTTTCGGTCTTAAAAGATAAAAAAGTTAAAGGGGGAACCACCTGTAAGAGACACCCGGATAGCACTTTTGCAGCTTATACACTTTTTGACAGCCAAATTATGCAATATTTTCAAAAATTAATTCCAATCACATTAATTGTTTTTTAAAAGATCATCAGATTTTTTAAATACCATTTATAATACATTTCCTAAAAAGTAAGTGATAAAAGACCTATTTTCATTTACATAATTTATGCCAGAAACCTTAAATTTTACAATGGGTAATAATTTTTTTCATTTTCCTAAAAGTTCCTCTAAAAAAACTTCTAATAACAAGATAAAAATCAGATCAAAGTTCCTTTTTAAACGCGTTCTTTAAATAATTTTATTCAATCATATAATTTATTGGCAAATAAAAGAAAAATTACGTCATCAATGGCAACAATTTGACACTCATTATACAGCGTGTTCTATTAAGTTCGCACCATATGAAAAACTTTTTTATTATTAATTTTACAAAAAAGTTAGTCCATATAATAAGTTCTGAATGCTCTAAAACCCAAAATTCCATCTGATATAATTTTTTTGCAATGGTATACGAGATATGTCAAAAAATATAAATTTTGCTGAAGAGGAAATTTTATTTTTCATTCTATCGAAATTCTTTATAAAGAAAATATGTTTGGAATTTCAAATAGCTTTTAAATATAAAAATTGATTTATTATACATTTGGATTGTAGATCACGCAAAACATTTTACTAAGAATAACTTTTTTCGTAAAATTAATAATAAAAAGTTTTGCATGTGGTGCGACCTTAAGTTAACACGCTGTATAAACTGAAGTAATTGAAAAGTTAATAAACTTCAGGTTCTTATAATCTAATTAATTAATAATAGGCTTCGTTTTAGGGACAAGCAGAATGGGACTGGCTTACGATGGTTTAGAGTAGTGAATTATACCCGCAGCCCTGAAATTTGCACACAATATTTATAGGGCATATTTTACTCACACAAATAATTATTTTTCAAAAGCACAAATAATAATTTCGTTTTACAAAAAACATATTTTCTGTTGTCTTACATAGCTTGTTTTACCAAATTACGAATTAAAAAAAAAACACATTTTTTTTCAATTTATATCTATTTTGTATGCAATACTATACTTTAAGATAAAATTCAATCAAAATTTCCATGTAACAAAGCTATTAAAATTTCCCGCCAACGCATTTCAAACAGACGCGTTTAAAAATAGTTTCATAATTTTATACTTTTTAATATTAATTTGATTATATTTAGACTTTTATATGGAATAGCTTTAGAACAAAATCGTAATAATTTTGGATATGAGCTGCATTTTTTTTCTTATGTTGGACAGACTAAAATGCGTAAGACATATTTAGAGGGGAGGGGTAAGGGTTTCAGCATCAAAAAGAACATCTTTTTTGTGATTTTTTTCAGATGTGGATTAAGCAAATTTAATAAAACCTTTTGTAAATTATTAAGTATACTTTTAACAATATTCTGTAATTTTTCTTCAGGAAATAATAAAAACAAGCCGGTGACAGAGTTTGTCCCAGAACGTCTTAAAAAACAATTTGCGGTGTTCTCTGTACCTCGGTCGGAAATTATCTGAAATCAATGACTATTAAAATTTAGTCAAAGTAGATCGGCACAACGTTCTCTGATTATTATTTTTTTATTTAAACATTTTTGGTGGCCATTTAAAGCATAAACTACCGCCATTTAGTGGGTGGGAAACCCCTGAATATAAAAAAAACTAAACATTGTGGCCATGTAAATTAAAATTTTGAAAATATATTTTTAAAATGTTTAATAATAAGATAAAACAAAAAAATAATTCGATATTTTTGAAAGTGCAAACACTTACCCCCCTTAAAACAACATCTTAGTCGTGTGTATGCTTCAAACAAAAAAATATAGCTAGGTGCCTCTTCCGGGGGCAAACCTAAATAAGATAGAAGGCCTGATGGGCCAGTATCACTTGCAGAAACTGTCCCTCTTTACAGAGGTATGTGCCCTTAATATAACAAATATTAGGATTATCCTAGTTAGGATGTCCTAGTAAAGCATTTTCATTCATGAGTTTCTTAGAGGCGGACTAGCTTAAACCCTTAGCAGTACAGTAAGGTACTCCAGTTCAATATCGATAAATAAAAGCGTTTTAAAAATAGTAAGGGTTTGTTCGCGAACAAATGAATGTAAATGTCTTAAAAGGACACAAAAATACGACCGACTACGCTTAAAGCAACAGAGAGAGTCTTATACAAGGTACATCGTAATAAGCCACAACTACAACTGTCTCGTATTAAAGGAATAATTTAATTTAGCGTTTTTAACCTTTTTCAGTCCCTGGACTCCTAGAAAATCAAGCACAATTTCAAGGATCCCCTTAATAAAAAACACAATTAAATTGGGACAATTTATTGTAGTACTGAAAAAAGTGGCATTTATTTATTAATTTAAACATCCATAGATAAGACTGCGGACACATGCTCGCGGACCCTCGGGAGTACGGGGACCACAGGTATAGAAACGCTAATTTAATGTTTTTCTTTAAATACTTTTTGGTTGCAATAAATCACTTAAATAATGCAAATATCTTAAAAACGGTTGACCAGAGCCATTCTTACAAAGTATACCTTTTTGTGTAAAAATAATAGGGGAATTACTGGTTTACACACCTCAAAAGAATTATTGCATATGCTCGATTTCTTCCATAACCTTCAATACAAAAATGCTTTCATTTAAATGGCCATATCTCTATTGGTTATTAAGTTATCAAGACAATTAAAAAAGAAAATGTTAAGAAAGGTGGAGCTATAACTTTATCGTAATCGTTGTAATTTACTGTTACCAATACATCCTACGGGGTGACAAAATTAAAAAAAATAATAATAATTTTTAATTGCCCTGTATGATGTGCTGTTGAAAGGGAGTAATCAAATTTGTGATTATAAAATATTAGAAATGAGTAAGGGTATAATTTATTTACTAATGATATTCGTCCCAATTAATAGCACAGTTAGGCAGGTTAAATTTTTTTTTCAAAAAAAATTATCACTCCATAGGATGTATTGGTAACGGTAAATAACAACGGTTACGATAAAGTTATAGCTCCAGCTTTCCTTAACATTTTCTTTTTTAATTATCTTGATAACTTAATAATTAAAAGAGATATGGCCAATTAAATAAAAGCATTTTTGTATTGAAGCTTATGGAAGAAATCAAGCATGCGATAATTCTTTTGAGGAGTGTATTTAGATAGGACATACAGAGTAGCAGAAACAAGTTGGGAAGTTTTGGAGAAATTTAATTAGTGTAGGTAGCGCTTTCTAGGTTTCACATAAAAATTATTATCAGAACTAAATAGCCGATATTTAAAAACACCTAGATACCTAGTTTTATTAAAATATTCAAAACGTATCAAAAATAATCGAAATGAATTAATTTTTTTTTCAATTTGACAACCTTTATCTTTCTTATTATCAATGTTTGGATATTATAGGCATGTTTGGTTAAATCTCAATAATTTAGCAAAAGGAATCTGTGGCTTTTCTGTGTATCATTGATTAGCGGACACCCTGTAATATGCCTTATGTCGTGTGTTGCATATTGAGGCCGACTCAGGATTAAGTATCTCTAACCACAAATAAATCTATAGAATCTACTTTTACTTTTAGGAATTTTTGTAAAGTCAGAAGAGTGAACCATATGTTAATTATACCTCTAATTTATTAACACACATTAATACACAAAAACCAACTATTAAATTTACTCTAGAAAAAGAAAACAACTCACAACTACCTTTTCTTTACATTCTAATAAAGAAAGACTGACAATTTTGAAACAAAAATTTACAGAAAACCTACACATACAAACAGATTTCTAAATTTTAACTCAAATTACCCAATAATGGTTAAAACGGAGTGTTAAAAGTCTATTGGATAAAATTAAATAATTTGTTTTAATCAAAATGTAGACACTGAATAAGATTTTTTAAAGGATATTTTAGATTAAAAATGTATCCTCTTAATTTTATAAACAACTGTTTCCTTGAATTTAAAAATTCAAAACTAAGACAAAGTAGCTCTATTACAAATTCATTTTTACCATATATGCCCAGGCTATCAAATAAAATTCAACGACGAGGAAAGAAATTTAATATTTGTCCAATTTTTAAAACACAAAACACTATAAGATCTTAATTATCAAAAACAAAACCACACAACATAAATGAAAGTACAAAAAATTTTATTTATAAAATACCTTGTGAGTGGGATAACTTTTATACCGGTTGAGCTAAATAACATAAAAATGGTTCAAGAGTAAAGTACCCTTATTTCTCAGAATACATCCATATATTGTCAAGTATGAAGTCACAGCTACCTATCCTAAAAACCATTTTTTTTTATTTTTGCTATTATTTTTGCACTTTAGTGTCAACCTTCTATTGGATATAATAGGTATGTAATGTATAACTTTAGTTTTAATTAAATTTGGCAGTTGTATTTTAAGTTTGAAAAAAGTAGCAACTTTTATTAAAAATATTTTTTTTGTGTGTGAAATGTGTAATAAAAAAATTCCATTTGCGTCCAGATATTTGACGGACACTGTATATACCATTGATAATAACTCCAATTTCTATTTAAAAACAAATTTTTAATGGTAAGTACCGCACTGAAGCAATTGCTAATAATCTTCTGTTATCCCGTTTAAGCAAAGCTTTTGTTAAATTTAAAGACATAAAGCAACAGCTAGCTGATAAAGCGATTTCATTAATCTACTTTATGTCTTCGTGCGCACACGCCCGAGAGAACTGGGAGAGTTTAATCGCCATATAACATTCACATGCTTGTTATTGTTACATAAATTTTAACTAAGGAGATATTAAATTTGGAAAAGTTGGAGCATGTTGTATGAGCGTTGGAGGTATAAAAGGTATTTTATAAAATATCGCCCCGTTACATGCGCTCTTATTGATAACTTCTGCTAAAAATAAAAAAACTTAAAAGTACTAAATCTTAAGGACATTATTATTTGAATCGTTTATTTTAGAAACCCGCTAAGTGAACTTTATTTAATTTTTGGTAAACGACAAAAACTTCTTATCATTAAAATTAACAAAGAATTTGGCCTAAAAAATAGAACAGTACTAAATAACTTCTCAAAACAGATGTTATTTGTATTAACACTAATACATATTTTGTTTGATAAAAAAATTATTGTTTTTTGCACTTAACTTGTTTCCATAATAAAAGAAATTATCTCTAAAAAGCGACAAGAAATGCTATCACAAATTTTCTAGGCTAAAATATCGATGGGTTTTTGACAAAACATTGTAAGCGACATAATTTCGGAAAACTATATTTTTGTGTCAAACTGTTGCTTATGATAAGCTACACATTAGCCGTTCTACAGTGGCATTATTATATTCGCTATAAAGGAGTAAAATCAATTTTAACCCTTAAGTAGGCGCGTGCCTTTTGTAACGTAAGCAGGCGCGTGGGGGTTAAATTGACCCCCAACCGTAAACATCCAATAATTATTCTCTCTTTTATTTTTTTTCAACTGCTAAATTATATTTTAGGTTAGGTGCATTTTCTTTTAATGTATTTATAAGTAAATGAAAAAGTTGCCTAGGGAAAAAAACTGGTATTGAAACATTTATATGTAATTTTAATTGAAGTCAGTGTCATTATTTTTTAAAAGCTGATTATGAGACGGCAACGCGAGAAAGGCAAAAACTGAATTTTAATATTTATGAGTA
The DNA here is from genome assembly GCA_014170235.1 of Listronotus bonariensis. Lineage (NCBI taxonomy): Eukaryota > Metazoa > Arthropoda > Insecta > Coleoptera > Curculionidae > Listronotus > Listronotus bonariensis. The sequence continues at coordinate 601,942 of JACEGR010000024.1, forward strand.
CACTTCACACTTTGCATAGGTTAACATAAATTTATTAACATAAATTTTATGAGCCCCAAAAAGGTTATCCTAGCTAGACCCCTATTTATAAAATAAAAAAAATGTATAATCTTTTTCATTACATTTATTTCTAACAAAATTTTCACATTTTGCCTAGAAAACATAAAATACAAATAAAAAACACAATTTCCCTTAAGAAAAATACCTAAAATATTTATAATACCAAATGGAGTGGGAGTTTATTCGGAATCTGTTCCTTCTTGTTGTCTAAGAGCTAGGTACTGCTCACAAATTGTTTTCATACGATATTTGTACATTATGGCTGTTTTTATTTTACACAAAAGTTTGATATCTTATTGTTTTTTTGACGGGGACAAGTAATACATCTTTCCCGACTCCCTAAATCTCCTGCAAATTGATATACATATTGCTCGAAACTGTTACGTTAGTAGGCGCCTGGGGATCAAATTGACCCCCACGAGCAAAAAACTTATTTTTTAATGAATTATGTTGTTTTCTGTGTTTTTCTGTTATTAGCATATATCTAGCGAAGTTTTAGGAAGGTACCTAAAGATTTTTTTTCTAAATGTAAAAAAATTTAAAGTTATTACAAAAATGACAACGCTGGGGGTCAATTTGACCAAGGGTTAAAAGTATCGTATCCACATGGGGTAAGTTTTTTCAGGACATCCTTATTTTTATCGTATGCTCTACTATGGTCCCGACAAAAAATCGTATGCACGTATCGTATTTTTCTTGGGACAGTAGTAATGAAAAAAAGTTGGTAAAATATTTTTGGTTACGGAGATAATTAATTATTTAAAATAAAAAAAGAGTTTATTTTAAACACAAATTTTGACTAATATAGAAAAACAAAAATTTCAAATAAATTTGGTGTTAGAAATTATTTGTTTGTTTTGTAAAAAAACCTCTTATGAAAAAATACCGCATTTAATATATTCAATTTTTAGTAGTTTCGGAGATGCGGCCATCTTCAAGAATTTGATACAAAAATATTACTTTTTAAATAAACACCCTGTATATTGTATAACCAATAAAAAGCCATCCAAATCTTAAAAATAGAAGATATTATAATATTCATTAAACGTATGTAACACACTAAGGTTAGTACTAAAGGTTGCCGAAACCGCGGAAAATTATCGTTACACATTTGACAACTATGACATCCGTATATATTAAGAAATACCGTCCAAATTTTAAATTTGATCGTAAATCTAGTAATTCTAGATAGAGGGGATCTTAAAAAAACCGCTTAGCGTAAAAATCGTACCTGCGCGACCTAAACACTGCACCTCTTTTCCGAGTAATTTGGGGTCGCTCACACCGAATTTGTAGGTTAAAACTTACAGTACCGTACACTTTGACCGTTATAGTAAATTTTTGAATTAAAACGGTAAAACGATTAATTTTAGGTCTATATTTGTCTTACACACCGTTATTTTTAAAATCCTTACTGCGCATGCGCTAAAAATCCTCCCAAACCGATAAAGTAGAGTCTAAATCAGTGTGGCCCAAATTGGGCCTACATGTATTGGTAACTCGGGAACGATTGGAGCTACAGTGTTGCTTTTTGAGATAATTAAGAAAAACCAAAATGGGGCATTTTAACCTTTTGCCTGTAGCTCGCAAACTACAAATTTTACGGTTTTAAGATTATTACAACACTTTTTTAAGAAGAATTTAATTTGGGTAAAAATATTTTTTCTAACTTTATTTGCTTTTGAGATATTTACCCAAACTTTGGATTTTCATACGGACGCCATATTGGATTTTTACATTTTTAAGAGCTTTTTATTGATGTATCACAAGCCCAGGTTTTCAAATTGCTTAAGATCTAAAAACGATAATTTTGGTTTATTTAATAGTAGACTTAGACTAGACTGCGTAATGGCCGCCCCGTTTCATAAAAAACAAATGATACGCATCCGGAGCGGCATCAACCTAACCATAGACATTTAAAATTCCTAGTGATGGAATTGTTACCCCATGGATCTTTTGTGAGGGCAAAATTCAAAACTTATACAAAAAAGTGATGCTTAGGTCTAATCAATATTATTTTTTAAACTTCAGTCAAAACCATACGTTCAACTACGGACTAACACATTTTTTAGGTATTATTGATATACTCCTACTAAAGCAGATATTTAAAACTCTTTTTTTAAACTTTCCATAATTGTAAATTTTAATTAATTGGTATTAATGAGGCTTAAAAACAAATCTGCCTAATAAAAAGAAAACCTTCCAAGTTAGTTCCTCCCACGCCTTAACCCTTTAAAATAAAATGAAAAGCCCTTGTAGGTTGAACGATCGACAAAAAGATGTCAAAGCTAACAATTTTTTATAAAAAAGTATTTTAGACAAAAAATAAGCTATATAATAATATAAAATATGATTTACGCCTACACTTGTTTTTATAAATGTACAAAAAATTATTTTGGGTCTATTGAAAAGATATTTTTCTTCGGGACTTATGCCTAGTCTTCATGTGAACAAAAATTGCGTAAATCGGGAACTGCTGATTGGCGCAATTTTTAAAAATTCGTCTGTTTATACAGGAAAAAAACGTAAATTTAGATTATAAATGTGAATTAGGTTATCTAATAACCTAATAATATTAACAAAAATACCTAATGAGCACATAAGTTCGAAAATCGGCGGATTCCGTAAAAAAGTTAAAAATTTCCAACTTTTTTCAGGAACTGTCACAGAAATGTCACGGATCTGTCACTTTCAACATGGATGCGAAAAGCCCAATGAAATTTGGATATTGTAGTCACGTGATTCCGGACTTCCAAAGTTCCGCAATATTTTACCGTACATGAGAACTAGGCATTACTGTGTAATATACTTGGGTTACTTTTCTGGGGTGTGCTGTAAATCAATGAAGACGTATGTAAAAACCCGACTACACTTGGCCTGTACGAGATTTTTTAAAACTCTTAAAATTGTTAAAATCCCGAAACTCTTAAATCGCAAAATCGCATTCTCTGCATACCACGCATTCCACAAACCCAAACCCGTCAAGTGAAAAGCCAGTTACTATAGTATAGAAGTTAGCAATGTTTTCGAATAAAAAATTAAGGCAGCTGACTTTTTTGATACGTTGGTATCCTTCCTTTTCTGCATAGACCCTGAGCTGTCGGTTATTATTTCGTATCCTACCTGTACAAGGTTTTAAAAAGCCTAATTTCCAATTTCTTGTCTAGATAGGTTAACCAAACATATTTTCATTATTGCCAGACACCTTTACCATTGCTAATTATACAGTCGTCCCCGTTCTAACTTCTGAACTGCTCAATATATTTTGATGAAACTTGTAATGATAATATATGACCAAGATCTGCATTTTTTGACATATCAGTGGGAGCTAAATGTCAAGGTCACAGCTGAGCGCCAACGCAATCGCTACCGCCAACCAAACAGCCTAGGATCTACACGAAAGAGGAGGGAAAACAGGAGGTGCCAAAAGCACCCCAATAGAGAAGCATCTATTGACATATTATTTCACTGATTAGATAATCAAGCTCGCCAAGCCAAATAGCCAGAACCCCTAAAAACTTACTGAATACCAAAATGCTACAAAATGACAAAAAAACCTTTGAGTATTCGAAATGACCCATCGCGAATGAAAAATATTGCAGGACATGTTGAAGCCTCAAGAAATTTAGAAACAGCTAAAAACACGTTGAAACAAAACACAGGATTAAAATTAACCTAATATACAAAGGAAGGAAGTCAAAAAGAGTTAACCAGAATATCTCGAAGGTACCCCAAATAGTACCTATTTAATTTCAGCGCATTACCGACTAACTCGTCAACAATAATGAGCCCGCAAATTCTCGCCCTAAATTAGCAAAATAAATACATCCTTCCCCGCCACTCCAACAGCAGAATAAAACCCCTAAAAATAATTGCACACCAAGGAGCATTCGGCATACCGCCCCCACCCAGCTGAACATACCAAAAGAGAATATCGGAGGCAGAAACTACACCTGGAGAACCCGAAAAAAAAAAAAGAAAAGATCGAGGCAAGAAAATAACAATGGCCCAGAAAAAATAAACGTTTAACTAAAACATGTAGGGAATGAATGACAAAATAAAGAGCTGTTGGATGAATGTTATACCAACGTGACAAAGACTGACAAACTTGGTTTTAAAGCTTGCTACTTCTTTGTACCTAATGTAACAAGTACAAGAAAAAATTTAAATAGGTTTTTTAAGATCTTTTTACTACAAAAATTAAATAAAAAAAACAACACAAACTAGAGCAATAAATAGTAAACTAAATGCAAGCTAACTTAGCATAATACTCCTGTAATGACGTTTTAAAAGTTACACCAGTAAACTTCCGGCTTTAAATAATAAATATTATACGTTTTACCACCAGGAAGCTGCTCATCTAGAATCGGTCCTTTGGCTTGTCTTTCTACCTAAATCCTAAACAAAACAAAAACAGAAAGGAATAAAATACATTAATGTTGTAAATTGTAGATAACCAAAACCGGATAAAGCACTTTAAAAAGGTAAAAGGTAAGGGTTACTTTTATATTAAAAAACATTCTCTTTAGGCGTTTTAAATATCGTTCTGATTTGTAAATAGTCCTATTCTCCACAAAGTTAAATTTTTTGAACAAAATTCGTCAAGCTATATTATTAAATAAGTGATGTTAAAAATTGATATTTTTATTCTTTTTCGTTTCGATTTAGCTTTATTTTAATCGACAATATGTTTTAAATCGGCTTTGACAAAAATCTTGTGCTATACTCAGACGTTGTCAATTATAAATCCAAAAAGCCCAAAGACACAAAGCTAGAGTCACTGTATTTAAAAGAGGAACAACAGGGGGTCAAGACCTTTGACTAAAACTTTTGGCTTCTAATAAGCAAACACACGGTCAGTTAGGCCTTCAAGCCTACCCAAACTGATAAGAAGCTCGCAAATAAGTGCTACCTCAGCAATAAATAAGTCATGGAAAAAATTGAAGAGCAAAAAAAATGCTCCTCATAAATAAATATGTAACTTTTATTTACTTGTTTTAAAGGTTATCACCAATAAATTCGTTGTGGGGGCCCCGTAGTAGTTGCCCCGCCTGCCCCGCCTGCCCCCCTTAAATCCGGCCCTGAGTTTTCTTACAGAAATTTAACATACAATCTAAGGATAAATTGAATATTTAATTATAGCAGCATAATCTCTCCATTACCGCCAACAGTTGCGGAATTATGCCTTTGATACTCTTATACCATCTACCCCAAACAAACCATTCAGAATGTAACAGAAATTTAACATAATTTGTATTCTGTTTAAGTTGTAAGAGTATTAAGGTTAAATTGCAATAGATTCAAAACCTTTTCCTTATAGAACTAATTTATTTTAAGTATTTAAGGAAGTTTTATTATTATTATTGTTTAATTTCTATACATATTTGCCCATGTTGCTAAAAATTTTTATATTTGATGGTGCTTTTATCTTATCTAGAAGTAGGTGCCAATATACATACGTATATTAAGTACTTGTTGATATTTTCTCTATATACAACATAGTATATAAAAACACGTTTAAAGAAATAAAGAATTTGCTTTTGTATTAAACCTAATACTATTTACAATCATCTTATATGACTAAACAATTTATTTATTAGCTGTCTTCTGCTATACATAAAAGCATAAAATAAATAGTATATGCAGAGGCGCATTTACAGTTTTGCCGCCCGTAGGCTATTTTATTTTCGCCGCCCCTTTCTTCTTCTTTTTTCCTTCTGAAATATTTTTGGAGAACAAAAAAAAAAAAAGGTCCTCACTTCCATTTCTTTCAATTGTAGGTACAAAATTGAATTCGAAATCCAACAAAATTATTCATAAGACATAATCTGCCGCCCCCTAAAAATGCCGCCATAGGCTTCAGAATACTCAGCCTTTTGGTAAATGCGCCACTGAGTATATGTATATTGTATTAAAATGTTTGTTTTCCTTTTTGGTCACTCAGTCTATACTAAACATTTTTAAACAAATATAACCGAAAATATTTCCAAATTTGTTTTAGTCGCAAAACAAAAATATTGACAAAAAATACATAACTCTAATTAAAAATAAATATTTTCATGATTTTTAACTAGCTAAATACTGGGTATTAATTTGCTTATGTGAATAAAACTAATGGATAAATAAAATAAATTAACTAAGAGCGAAACTAATATTAGTTAAAATTCTTTGGCGTCGCTTATGACATAAAGAAACTAATAAATAACCTGGTATACACATACATACAAGTCTCCAAACAAATGAACAAAACCGGGCCACGATTAGGACGGCGACACGTGTTTCATTCCTGTTATGAGTGATAACATCCGCTATAAATCGCTAAGAGCCAAATATTTATAATGAGAAAATAGTGGTTAATAAAGGAAATAATTCCTTACTTTCGCAATACTATACAAAAATAAAATCTCCGTTTATGGATAATTAAATGAAGACCTGCTTTTCTATGTCATTCGCCAGGGACCATCTCCCCAGAAGTTTCAAGAATAGGGACCAGTTCGGTTTCGCCTGCCTCACAGGACTTATCAATGGGGCACGTATGGGAAGAAAGTATGGGAAAATATGGGAAAGTAGGGGGAATTATGGGAAAACTATGAGGGAGTTTGGAGAAAGTATGGGAAAGTATGAAGAAGTATGGGAAATTATGGGGAAGTATGGAGAATTTTAGGGAATGATGGGGAGTTATTATGGCATTATTAATAAAAAAGAAAACAAGGGTCTTCTTATATGGCAAACCATCATTGCGCTACAGTAGGATATAAATCACACCGCCAATGAAGCACTGAAATTTCATCCAGTCAAGTCTGCATCGAGTTTTATACCGGAGTCGGTGTAATGAAATTTCAGTGTTGCATAGGCATAAATCAGACCGCCGCGGCGCGCGGCAGCGGCGTTGTGATTTATATCCCACCGTAGCGCAACGATGTCGATGGTTTGCCATATAAGAAGACCCTTGTTTTCTGTGTTATTCGCCATGGACCCGATACAATCCCATTGATAAGTCCTGTGAGGCAGGCGAAACTGGTCTGGGGAGAGGGTCCCTGGCGAATGACATAGAAAAACAGGGTGTCCTTATGTAACTGTCCATAAGAAGATTTTATTTTTGTATAATATTGCGAGAGTAAGAAATGATTTTCTCTATTAACGTCTTATTTTACCAACTCCGGTATAAAACTCGATGCAGACTTGACTGGATGAAATTTAAGTGCTGCATCGGCGGTGTGATTTATATCCTACCGTAGCGCAACGTTGGTTTGCCCTATAAAAAGACCCTTGTTTTTATTCGCCAAGGACCCGGTACAGCCCCATTGATAAGTCTTGTGAGGCAAGCGAAACCGGTGGGAGAGGGTCCCTGGCGAATGACAGAGAAAAGTAGGGTGTCTTCATTTAGCTGTTCATAAACGAATATTTTATTTTCGTGAGAAAATAATTGGTTTATATTGCTGTTACACGGTTTTAATGTAAATCTCCGCATCTGTATTTTCAGAAATATGACTGATTGATATCAATAACATTATTTAAAATCTTAAATTTTTTTATAACATGACCAATAAAACTGTTTTTATTTCAGACGTTACACAACTGATCACTTTTCCTACGATATGGGTGAACCACAAGAAATCATGTACTCCGCTGATATGTCAGATATTCAAGATGACGAAGAAGCTGTTATAGCAGACGATAGAAGTAGTAATCGGGGAGGAGGCATTATCTCGTTTCCAGACTTGTTAGCCCCTGGATCACGGCCGGGACCTGAAGGACAGGTGGCCAGATTTGTCTCAGATTATGTACCTTATGCTAGAACACATGGAGGTGGACGTGTAAGATCGCACGCACCAAGCCTTTTTGATACGAGCGCCTTTCGTGTAAGTAAAAAGATTTTTCAAATTTATTAGATAAACCGGCATAGCGTTAACATTGCTTAACATAATAGGCCCTTTTTTAAAGTACCTTGATTCTTGATGTAAAAAGATTGGAATATAAACCTTTTTTTTTTCATTTTAAGCAAAAAGGCCCGCAAAATTACTTAAAACGCCGCATAGCCAAGTGACGTAGTTTGGCAGTTACTATGTCACAGATATAAGTTACGTCATTCCTTTTCTATTGCTTGTTTCTTTGTTGACATATTTATTTAATGTAACGCTTTTTACATAAGCACGGGCTACATTGACGAGTTGTTTAAATAAATATTATCCAACTTTTAAAATTATTTACCAAAAAATGTTCTTAAAATTTATTTATATATTATATTTTATTCTGGATTAAGCTTTTTATAAATAATTTTGGTAAAAATAGATGTATCTCACAATATTTGGCAAGGGGGTTTGGAGATATGAAAATGCCATTAATTTTGTTGTAAATTCTAGTGAGCGCCACCTGCGGTATCTTGCACAAATTAAAAACACAATTTTTCAAGCCACCCTGTATCGAAGTTTTAAATAAAAATTCCTATGCTTTAAGATATTTTTCATAAAAATTAATATATTTGGTAAAACTTGATTTAGAAAGCCGTTTTTAGGATATATCTATTAAAAAAAAAAAAACTTTCTGTATTGCCAGGTTCAAGCTATACAGGTACAGTTGCTAATCTTTAGGAGTGTGAATCCTGTAGTATAAAAAAGCTTTCTTTTTAATATGTTATCACCCTATTTCTCAAAAGTTAAGCCATTTAGGATATAGGTTTATTTTAACTTTTTTCTTAAAATCACATAAGGATTCACACTTTTAAAGATTAGCAACCTAATCTAAAATACCCTGTATAGCTCAGACCTAAACACACAATTTTTTTTTAAATCCAGTATATCTTAAAAACAGCTGCTTACATCAACTTAATACCAAGAGTACCTTTTTAATGTTAAATATGTTAAAGAATAGGAATTTTTATCTAAAAGTTAAGTGGTTATGGGTGACTTAACAGTTATTTCGTCTTTTATTTGTGTAAGATACCACCGGTGGCGCTCTCTAGAGTTTACAACAAACTTAATGGCAGACTATTAGAAGCTCCCCTAGCCGAATATTCTGACAATACATCTATTAATTACAAAACCATTTATAAAAAATTTAATTCAAAATAAATTTTTGTTATCCTGAATCTTCGAAACCATCAAGACAAGTTGGGTTTAACCGTCAAATTTTAGTCTGAAGAGTTTGTGGTATCACACCTCAGTTCAGTTCAAGTGGCAAACGGCAGGGCTTTTCTGCTCACCTATATTGCTGGCACCTGATTTAAAAATACCAATTTTTTATGCTTACATTCATCTATTTTAGGCGTTCAACCAATTATAACGGTGGTATTAATTGGTGACAACTTTGACGTATAATACATTCTTTAAACGTAAACATAACCGATTGGTAAATACCATTTTAGAATTGGTTCTTCGCCTAAAATTGATAATAAAGATCAAAGGCAGCGCTTACACACTCTGCTCGCTGGTATCGTAGCCGTAGACTTAGGGTTTATAAATTTTTTAATACCTAAATCGGTAAAAAAATATATGCGACTGCCAATTTTAAATAAGAATTATAGTGAAAGAAATAAAATATATTAATTAAATCATTTAAATTATACCTTATTAACTGTTTGCAAATATGCCGATGTTAGAAGAAAACATCGATGTTTTCGATACCCGACCATCGATGGCAAAACATCGACCATCGATCAACCTTACATCGATGTTTTCATACCATTGATAAAAATCGCGCATCCCTATTTCACACACACACACACACTCTAATTTCTAAAAAATGCTCGATTAGTATTTTTAGTCGCACTATTTTCTAGAAAAGAACTTTTTCAATATCCCAGTTAAAAACTGTTATTAAATGTTTTTTGTTATAATAAGGTAAAATACCGATTTCCTTTCACAAAAGGGGAAATAAATAAAATTGCGTCAAGACAAAGTAAAAAAACAATTCGATTTATAAATAAAAATCTTACAATCAAAAATTATTTAATTATTTCCAACTCCCTTCCATTTTGTTTACGTAAAAAGGCAAATAAAAAGACCGTAAAAAATCTTTTCATTTAAACCTGGCTGTGATTTTTAACCAAATAAAGACATTTTATATTTAAGTGCGGTTTTAAAACGCGAAGGCATATAATAAAAATTTTAATAAACTGTTTTTGCCTGTTCTCCCCTTTTATAACACTTAATTAAAACAATCCCTGTTTATTGGTTTTTATATCTTATTAGGGCTTTGTAAATTTTTACAGAAAAATCTAGAAATAAAATTATTTTTTTGTTTTAATTAAATTTTTATTCTCTTAGTTATAAAGACATTAAAAATTATTTTTAACATTAAAATAACTTTATGGTTTAATGTAATAACATCTTTTTGGTTTTATTTTAAAGGTAATATACGGTGTAAGTGATCAAACCTTGATATTCTTTGTCACAACCGCTGCATCTTTGCTAATTTCTTTTAGTTTCTCCAGCAACCTTTTTATTTCTTCGGATTTTTAAATATATGTTAAATATCATCTTCGACTGCTTCTTTTTCCTTTTCGGTAGACAGTGAATTCCTTCCTTAACCTTTAACTGGTGACGTGGGGCCAGAGAGGCCAAGCGAATGATGAGAAACGTGATTTCAACCCCTTTCCCCGCGCGCCCCGCATTTATGCGCCTAAGTACCTTCGAGTTTAGTTGCGCACACGCCGTAGAGGGGGATAGTTATGTCGGCCGCAGCGAAATATGTAAGTATGGGCCACGCAAAGTATTGTCGCGGCCTCTCAAGCCCAGCCTCATTTTTTCAATTTTAAAGCTACGAAAGAAAAAATTTGGTTTTATTGTAGGTTTAAAGTATAATTTAAGCTAAAAGTAAATGTTTTGTTACCTTTTCCACAAAAATGTAACAGAAGTCAATGTGTTGAGTTTTTGATAGTTTAAATGATAGTTAGGAGTTCCCTAATAGAAAAATAAATAATTTCTTATATCTCGATTGTTTTAATTATAGGTAAATATATGTAGTTATTATATAATAAGATAAAACTTATTGTCCGTAACAACGTTTACAAAATACGGCTACTAATGTAAAGGCCTGTGAGGCTCCACGTCACCAGTAACGTTGTAAAAAACCACGTCACCAGTCAAAGGTTAAATAGATCTTCAACAACGTGACCAAATATGGAATAGTATCCCTAATATGGAATACCGGCATTTCTCTTAAACGGAAACTCACACACGCAATTAGAGGATTTTGTCTCTTTTTTTTTATCTCCATTTGTAAGTAGAAATGGTAACATGCAAGTAAAGCAAGCCCTTTCGTCGCTGGAGCAACGTTTTGTTTTAACGCTTTCTCAAAACTTTTAAGGTATTTAAAAAGTACGTTTTTTTTGTACAAAAAGTGCATGAAATACTGTTTTTATAACTTTTAGAGATAGGTCAGATGTTCTGTTGTAGGTTTTAATGGTATTTGATTGTTACTTTCTTAAATATAAAAATATAAAAATTAGTTTAAAGTCATCGGAAAATCCAAACATGGCCAGATCGCTAGAAACCAATTATGGACTACTCCATAATTGAGTTTCTTGATCATTTAAAAAGCTTCTAATAGAGGAAACAAAGAATCAGAAGAAAAAATCAAGTCAAAAAGGGTTGTTCGCCTCCTAAATGATCCTTCGCTTACAGAGAGGCTTCCTTTTCTCGCTCATCGTCGGCCTATGGGGGATTCACCGCTTTTTCATGGATACTTTCATGGCTCCTGCCCTGAGAAATTGTATAGTTTTTCCACTTACGGTTCCCAATAGAGTGGTGCTTCACATATGCATCCCTATACGGTCCAACTGGACAGGCCCCGAACTTCCCACTTTGTTCTTTCTTTTATCCCTAGAGTTTCTAAATCGTAGAACCTGCTGCTCGCGGAGGTCTTTCCTACCCCCAAATTTTTAAGTATTTAAGTCTCGTGTCAACAAACTTCTTCTTACCCCGCTTAAGACACCCTCGGTACGTTAGTATTTTGGCTTTTAGCCGTCGTGGATTGTCCAAAGAAAAAAATCTGTTGCAGCAGTAATCAAACCACCTTACAATAATCATTTCATAAAAGGAGAAAAATAAATTTTCAAGGAAAAAATTAAAAGAAAACGAAACGAAATTAAAATGAAAAAAGCAAAAATAAAGATTAAGCTTATGTCAGCTTCAGATGATGAGTTGGGGCTGTATGATATAGATAGTAAGCCCGCGATGCCTTAATAGGAAATAGGTGACATTCTATTTTCGAACAACGCTTATGGAAAAACATGAATCCAGTGCCTTATATGTAGGCTCTGGGCACATAATAATTGCTTTGGAGAGTGTGACGCCTGGACCTGTAATTTCATCAAATTATTTTTGTTGCTTTCAATGCTATACCAAAGTTTCCAAAGAGTATCTTGTTAGTTAAGTTTAACTTTTAATGGTGTTTATAGTATTCCATATTAAATTTCGGGTACCTATTCCATATTTAGCTACCTTTATTATTTTTAAGTTTAAAAAAAACTTAATTAAAATTGATCAATGTAACTAAAAATTTTTACAAAATATGTTCTACAAATATACGATTGGTAATAATTACTACAAAAACTTTTTTATTTATATTGTTTATGCAAATTAAGTGTAAAAAACAAAATGGTATTCCATATTTGTTCACTTTCCTCTACCCTGTTCCTCATCGATTTTTTTTTGTATGAGTGGGCTCCAAATATTGCTCTCTATCTAAATTGCCAGGTCTTATGGGCATAGGGACACACTCCTCCCTTATGCGATAAAAGCCATCAGAACTTTGTTACATTTTGGAGTAAGAAATTAAAAAAAAGACCTATCTTTTAAATGCTTCAAACCGTCGCGTTGGTATGAAAATAAAGAAACGAAGATAAAAAGAGACCCATCACAGAAAAAAAAAACAAATAGTTAAGTTGAGAAGTTGATTTTCTGCAAAAAATATGGTTGATGGCTTAAACGATCTGAAATGGCATCTAGAAAAGACGTATTTTTGCAAAAAAATACTATTTTTATTAACAAAAACTGAAAAAAGGGATAGCTTAAATAAGGAGGCTACTATTAAAGTGTCCAATCCTTAAAATTAGATTTTTATGTTATATCCATTGAAAAATAAACAAAAAACCTAGGCATTGAATGTAATGCATCCTTTATTAAGTGTAGGCACTCTTTTATGGATGTAGTTATGACCTAAAAAGTAATTTATATAAATTCAACGCCGAACAATAAAACTTTTGGGACATAGATTTCACTGTTGTATTAAAAACTATAAATCTTTGAAACTAGGCCCATCTAATATCATAAAAATTTCTGAAAGAGCAGACGATTTTAAAATAAAAGTCCTATATTTTTGGAATTGTAGCTTTAATATTAGCTTTTCGGCATCCGCCACTATAGTGAGCAAACTTTTTAAATATTTTTTATGCCATTAAATATTGATTTTAAAATTTCGGGTGTCATCTAGACACCTTAAGGAATACATATAATTTTGCTATAAAAAAGTTATATCAATATTTTACAAATGAATGTTTATTTGTTAATTAAAAGTTTTTTTACGGGTTTTGGTTCTATAAAAGGCGATATAAAAACTTAGATAATTGATCTATAATTTTCTTATTTCTTGGCGCTCTTTTTATACACATACTGCAAAAGATGGCGTTTTAGAAGTTTAAAAATATTCTTATTTTATTATTATTAATTTTTGAAGTAAAGCATTAAATAATGTTACTAATTGTTATAAACATTTTTTTTATTCCTATTTTTTTTACATAAAGAAAATACAAAAACAGCAACCTTCAGCAGCAATATGACAAAAATAAATTTTCCATCTTTAAAAAACATTTATATTTTGGAGCAGGACAAAAACTGGATTTGTCAACAAACAAATTGCTGTAACTCTGCAACTATTGCAGATACATTTTTTCACCTTCAGGTCGTTTTGATGCAGTGTGAAATAGGCTTTTATATAAATTTTAAACCTTACCTTTATCTGTTTTATTTTTCTAACTATACGGATTTATTTATAACAATAGCAATATGGCAAAAAAACTAAATATTTATTTATTTCATTTGTTTATTAACACATTGTATAAAAAAATTACATGGTAATTATATCACGCCTAACAAGAATATAAAATTAGTAATTGCTTAAAATAAAAAAAATAATTTAGGAACGTTTGTTTTATACTGTAAGGCTTGTAAAACCATTGTTTTATTTTTTTCTTTATAAATTATTAAATTAATAAAATAAAAATATTTTATAAAGTTCCAAAACGGCATCTTTTGCAGTATGTGTATAAAAGGGCGACAAGAAATAAAATTTTTTAGAACAATTGTTTAAACTTATATACCGCCTTTGATGACAACCAAAACCCGTAATAGACTATTAATTAACAAATGAATATTTTTTGAAAAATGTTGATCAAGTTTTATTGTCGCGGAAACATATTCCTTTAAGTCTCTAGATGATAACAGATTTTTTTATATTTTTTAATTAATATTTAATAACATAAAACAAATGTTTAAAAACTTTGCTTCATATAGCGGCAGACCGCGCATACCGAAACCGCCGCGCTAAAGACGATTTTTAACGTTAAATACAAATTATAAACATTAGAGCTTCAATTCCGAGAATTAAAAACTTTTTTATTATTTCCTGCTCTTTTAGAAATTTTTATAATATTTGGGCCAACTTGATATTTTGGCGAAAAGCTAGACGGTCTTTTTCAGTTTTTTTAATACCAACTTTAATTGTTTGTTCAAAAAAACAAAATATTCCTTTTTCTAGATGCTATTTCGGATCGTTTAAGCTATCAACCATATTTTTAGGATATTGCAAACTATTGTTCGCAGGAAATCAACTTCCCTGTCGAAAAACAATCCCATAGAACCGATAGGATTGTGTTGGTTTTTCGATAGGGTTATCAAATAGACTAAAAGGGATCCGTCTTGGGACAAGTGAAAAAAAGCACAGATCCAGCTAGGGTACCTCGGGATCGCCAAACCCGTACTCACAAGTTGTGAGCCCCTGAGGGGTTTTGGTTATGTACCATGTTCCATTATTTAAATTCGAGTAAACATGTGGTTAATATTGCCAAACACCTTTTTACACTCAGACAAACAATATAAGAAAATAATAAGGGTAAAAAATATTATTTTTATGTTCTTGAAGCTTCGAACGTTCAACTGAACGAAATATCTAATGAGGAAAAGATGTGCAGGCCTTAGGTGGCGGAAAAACTATGAATCAAGACTTTTATAAAGTATCCGTCAGTTTCGATAATAAGATAATGTTTTTTAAATCCCCAAATAAAATTTACCCCCAAAATAATTTCTCTAAATTATAAAAATAAAAAAAATACAAATGTAAAAAAATACTTTGTATAAAAGAAAGAAGAAAAATTCTTTGCGATTTTATTCAGTATCAGGTAACTTACATTTAAAATTTCAATTAATACGAATTTTTGAACATACGAGTATATTGAAAAAATCTAAAAATGTTCTGAGGTCTCCAGGGTAACACCCTAAAATTTTCATGCCTAAACTCACTCCTATAGCAAACCCCTGACAAATAAATGCAAATTTTACAAGAAAAGCATTAAGCAAAATTACAAGAAAAGCAAAAGCAAGAAAGCAAAAATTACATTTTTGGCTAAACCTAGTACATGGCTGATATAATTTGATATCTGATGATTGCATTTTAGGTTTTAGACTATGCAGAAATTTTTATAAAGAATAACTTTTTTTGTAAAATTAATAATAAAAAATTTTCCCATATGCCGCCAAGTTACGTAGATTAAGATAAAAAAATCTTAAAATTTTTCAAAGAAGTTAAGTGGGTAAAATGCGCATATCTTCGACAGGGGTGCGTTATAGGGATGAGTCCGACGTTACATTTCGAGGGTATAATTATTATGGGACGTGTCAAAGATCATGTGATTTAAAAAAAAATTAAAAGTGTGAAGTGGATAAAATGGGCATAGTTTCGTTAGGGGTGGGTCCGATGTAAGATTTCAAAGATATAAATATTGTACGTGAAAGATCATCTAATTTGTTGTTAAATTTTTATAAAGTGTAAAGTAAGTAAAATGGGCAGTAGGCATATTTTTGTCAGGGGTGGGTTATACGTGTAAGTTAACGCATAAAAATATATGGTGTGACCCTAAAGACCTCAGAATATGCTTAGAATTTTTCAATATTTTTCTAAAAAATTCTTATGAGGCTGAAGATTGCCCATGTACTTTAGGGGTTGAAGTGGGAGTTACTCTGACGTTTAAAAATTTTAAGGGTAAGTTACCTCACTAAATAAAATCACAAAGAATTTTTTATGCTTACTTTTCTAATTTTTATAATTTAAAGAAATGCTTACAAGCTTGAATTTTTCAACTTAAAAGGCTACCACCATTCCCATGAGTTATAAAACGCTTCTTTTAGATTTTTTTCTGTCTTTTTAATAGTAGACCAACAAAAATGTCCCTGCGTTGGTATGGAGATCTACACTGTTTTATTGTAATTTTAAACCCAGATGACAAGTTCCCAGCATATTTATTTTATCTTTATGACGTCTCTTAAACACACGGTAGATACGGCGTGCCAGCTCGAAGCTATCGAGTTTCACTGTGTTGAATACTAGCAGGTCAATAGGACCGAGAACAGCTCTATAGAAACCTTTTCTTATATGACGACGCGTCGGTCTCGCTTTATCTTTGCTTTAGACCGCTTCATTCCGCAAAAACTGCCTATCACTACGTTTATATCAAATAGTTAAAGCTAGCTTGAGTTAAAGCGGCTTTTAAAAGTAGCTTGAAAAAAGCGAATTAAACGCGCCTTAAAGTGACCTGAATCGTTCAAGTCACTTTTAAGCGCAGTCAGTTCAAGAAAGGGCTTAATAACTGCCTAACTTCAGATGAGTGCTTCCTTGAACGTATTCAGTGCCAATTTCATATATGATTTTGACATTTTTATAAAAATTAAATTGAAAATAGGTGAAAAAACTTGAAAACAGGCTCACACCAACAAACAGCACACAAAACGAGACGAATTAAAAAGTAAGGTTTGTTTTTAATTTGATGTCTACTGTGAAGTTGGATGCAAAACTGCCGCATGCGTACGACAATGGCCTAAAATGTGCTTGACCTCGATTTTCAATCGACGTTTATGTCACCAAAATAAACACGTAGACTTGGAAATCGCTTCAAAGCCACTTCGTGTTCAAGCCAGCTTCAACTATTCTATATAAACATAGTCTATGGTAATTTTAAACTGGCACTATGTGTAGGTATTTCTAAACAATAAAATTATTAAAAACAATTTATATTTGCGGTAGATACCACTTTCATTTACACATGCCAGCAGAATATTATTAGTAGTGGTATTTTTAATTAAGTTGATACATCTATTATACACAAATATTTGCATAATTATGACAAAATTTACTCTATATAATTGCACACAATTGACAAACATATGTAGCATATTAATATTTTTATAATAAATTTATAGATTTAATAAACAAAACAGTTTATTCATGGAGGTCATTGGATTTTTTTCGTTTTATGCAGGACAGCCTACAAAGGCTTTTAATTCCCAAGTACTATGTCCACGACTCTTTTAGACAAGCGACTAAAAGCTCGTTCATACAGACGCGAAAAGCGAATTGCGAAAGCGAATATTAGGCCAAAAATTCGCGTTTTTTTTTCATGTTCATACAGCTGCGAAATTCGCCGAAATTCTAGGCAACAACATAACCTACAAATTTCTATATTGTTTTTACTTCGGTGGTGACGCTACGCTTGGGTTCTTTTAAGATTTTCTTAGGTTTTCTTTTTAATAATATAACATTTGTATGTTGTGATGAATAAAGGATACAGCACATTTATTTGGCAACAAATACGTAGAATCGCTGCAAATTTATTATAAATAAAAAGGGCTAAAAAAGTTAATATAAATTCAAATCAAAAAACACAAAATACAAAAGGAAATGATCACAAAAATAACGTTCCAGACAACTAATAGAATGACATAAAAATAACAATAACAATATTATTTTTGAAATAACATACGACTAATAACGTCTTGTTTCTATGCATGTGCAGACGCGAATATTCGCCAGAAATTGAAATGATCTTAAGTTTCCCGCCCATTAGATTTTAAACTTTGCGAATTCGCAATATCTTTAAACTGTCTTAATTTTGAATTACCCGCCTGTAATTTTAGGTGAAACTGACCAATGAGAATGAAATTCGCGTTTCGCAATTCGCTTTTCGCATCTGTATGAACTAGCTTTAAGGATCGTGATTAGCCGCGTTCTGATTGGTGTATTAAGTAAGGTTAAGAAATTTCAAACTTCCTTGCTCTAAATCGGCTGTTAAATTTGTAAATGGATATGTTTTTTTTACTGGTTAATTGTGTATCTATTTGAATGAAACTGACACAATTTTTAAGTGAATTTATGAAGTGTGTATTAGTCTCAGGTTAAATTAAGGAATTGAAAAAATATTTAACAAACCAGAACTAACCATGACCCCCACCTATACTATGTCTTCGGTAGAAATATTCGAGTTATATCAAGTAACAAAACACCGAAAAATGAAGGCACAAGAGTATAACCATGGTATTTCTTTTTAACACGCTTTTATTAGCTTGGGTTGTAACTATCTATCTATCTATCTATCTATCTATCTATCTATCTATCTATCTATCTATCTATCTATCTATCTATGTAACGGAATCTTTGAGCGTAATTTTTACCAACTTCCAGCGATTCAATTTCTTTGAAACTTTGCACATGTATCAAGGACCGATGACAATGCAATAATTTAAAAACAGTATCCCGTTATCCTGATTAGGACCGCCAGGATAAATAAATTCCTTTACAGATCCTCTGTGTCTCTTGACAAAATGGCGAAGGAATTTTTTAGTGAATAAACTGGAGCATTTATTTTTTAAAAACTAATTGATATATCGAACTAAAAATGAAAAATAAATAATAGTTTAAAAAAACTAAAAAAACACGCTTTTATATGCAACCGAACTAAAAATTAGAAAATAATTTTTCATTACAAAGAGTTTGTCACTTCAGAATAAAAGCGTGGGGTGCTTAATATATTAAATGTTATAATTATTCTATTTGCAAATATCTATGAGGGAAAAGTTATGAAAAAATAGTAAAATGCACCCCACGCTTTTTACTCTGAAGTGACAAACTCTTTGTAATGAAAAATTATTTTCTAATTTTTAGTTCGGTTGCATATAAAAGCGTGTTTTTTTAGTTTTTTTAAACTATTATTTATTTATGTTTATTTCTTAAATGGACCTAAGACTAATACATACTTTATAAATCAACTTAAGAATTGTGTCAATTCTTTTTTCGTTCATTCATAAATAGAATACGTCTGTGCAGGTATAAAAAATTTAACACGGTCGGACCGTGTAGGAGGTTCTTCCTAAAAGAAAAGTGTGCTATTTTTTTTTTTTTTTCATTTGTGATTCAGAAATTATCAAATGGATCTCAAAACCAGCAAACCCAAATAAAAATTCAATGCTTCTGAAATAGAATTAGTATTTTTTAATTTAAAATTAGAAATGGCATAGTAAAATAGCTAAAAATTTTAAAAAATAACTTTACAAATCAGAATGCGGCTGACCAATATTGTAGTCAGTTGTTTCTTTAGACAATACCTACAGTAGTGCCATAACAGACATAACACAAATAATTACTACTTTTAAACTATCCCCCACTATAGGACCACACAGGGCCGTATTAACTGTCTGAGGCGCCCTAGGCTACAATTTCCGGAGCGCCTATTTTGCATAACAAAAAATTTTGGAAGAGGACAAAAAAAGGGTCCTTACCTCCGTTGCGCCTATTTTCCGGCGCCTTACTTCACCGAAATAAAATTTGATGACCAAAAGAAAAACAAAGGTCATTCCCTCCTTTTCGCGCCTATTTCATTTATTTTAAAGCCCTTTATTCACAGCAAAATTTGTTGTAATCCCCACCCGACCTAAACTTTAGCCCCTATTACCCCTCTGTCTGTCTCCTACTTTTTTCATGGCGCCCTAGGCTGTAGCCTAGTCAGCCTAATGGATAATACGGCACTGGGAGCACAGATTAATACGTGACATTTTTTAGTTTTGGGGGATACCCGGCCATAAATAACCCACATTTAGATCCGCAGTGGCAAGAAGTATTTTTCGGACTTTTACGACCTCGCGCAGTAAACAAATCGGGGGTGAATGAACATGCGCACTTAAAAGCCATGGCAGAGTACAAACAGGACAGCGTGCCCCCTTCCGCGGTCTGACCGTAACTGTCATTAGCTACCGCCCTTCGAACGGAAAATCCAGACAAGGCGTCGGTAATTTTTTCCAATAATGCGGATAGTCTCTTTGGTGCCTGCGCGTCAAACCTTGGGGATAAGTGGTATCTAAGCGCACAAACACATTTTTTCGCCCATGAAAAGTAACTTTTGTTTCGCGCAGGTAATACCGTTAGCAATTCATTGGTGTACCCAGCAGAAAAATTTGAAGAATGGGCAACAAAATATGCAAGGGCAATATTAAAGTTAAATAGATACAGGGTGTTTTAAAATGCAGTATAAATATTTTAGGAGCTTATTTTTAGGGTGATGCTATAAACTGAAGACTCTAGAACTAGAAACTCCCTAGAAGCTACAGCTATTATATTGTTTATTTAAAACGGTGGCCACATTTTCGCATTTAATCTCACGCAAATTTGTACATTCCCAGTTTTCAGTTTAGAAATTGTATTTATTTTTTACCCTAAAAAAGGGTAAAAACCAATATTACACTGAAAAAATCGTTTTATTTAAGGTTTTTCCAGAGGGGAGTATTGTTGGAAAACTTGTTGATGACCAAAATTTTATCTGTACCTATGATTAATTTTTTAAAAGTTCAGCTATACCAGCATCACGCCACAAAAATATTTGGTTCTTGTATTTTTGTGATAAAATATACGGTTTTCGAAAAAATGGTATGCTTATTGGAAACTAAAAATTGACCCCTTTTCCACCTTTAATAATATATTCTATTCTGTTTAATAAATGACATACATTTCGTAATATAAATTTTAAATACACATAACTGACGGGAGAAAATTCAATTCAAAATTTATAAAACAATTTGAAAGAATATTTAATTTTAAAGGTATTAAAATTATATACAATATGAGCAACGCTGTTTGGTTCATCGGCAGGCAATAGAATAACAAAACAAGCACTATTAGTCACGCATGTTTACATGTCGGGATTTAGTTAGATTGTCTGCTTTCCTCACATTGCCTATGTGTTATGTTATTTAACTGAACCTGTATAGATAGATAGATCATTTGGACTACTTAAATATAAATAAAATATAAATGGTTTATGAAAATGGGATGGTTTTTTACCACAGCTTTTTACCGTTCCATTGCTTTTTGCTCAATAAGCAGGTTGAGCGAGAAAAAATTTGGTTGGGCACTCGCACAGCCGCGTCCAACCCTGGCGCCGCCACTGTCTGTATCACAAGTTTACTCTCTGCGAAGCGGTATTTCAAAGCGGCAAAAGCACCTTATATTAAAATAATACGATTTTGTCGAATATTTCCCACTTAAACCAATTTAGTTTTTTTATAAATAAACAGTTTTCCAGATATGGACAAAAGGTTATTTTATAAAAAGAAGCAGTAAGAATTTCCAGACACTTAGCTTGTCAACTAAAAGAAAATTCTACTTAGGTATCAATGCCAAGAGCGCAAAAAACACACAAAAAAAACACTTGTGTGGGAGGTAGGAAAAAATAAAAGCTTTTGGATTGTCCTTCATTGATCTGCTCATATAGAGAAAATACATTTTTAAAGTAAATATATAAAACGTAATAGAAAAATATATATATATTCGGTTTTTACAGTTAATATTAAACTAAAAAAACTCATGGTATGGTATATTTTTATATCGAAGACAAAAAACAAAATATTAAAAACCAACATTTTTTACGCTCTTTACCGTTTTAACAAAGCAATTTTATAAATAATTACGTTAAATCGATCCATTCTAACGTCGGGATTTTCTTTTTGACGACAGACATTGACAGTTTCTTTTTTTAAACTCTATATTAAAATATACAGGGGATTACAAAATGTTGTTAAGGAATTTAAGGGCAGATTCTAGATCTAAAAATATGAAGAAAAAGTCATATAAACACGGGTGCGCTAATGCATTGTTTCCAAGATACAGGGTGTTAAACTTTAAAAACAAGATTTTTATTTTAATAAAAGGCAGTAATATTTATAACATTAAAAGGCTCATTTAGCACTTAGTTAATTAAATTTATTTAGTCTAGCGGTACATACCTAAGCGAATATTTCTAAAAAAAAATGGACACCACGAAGTTTTATGCAGCTTTTTTTGCCTTGAAGAAAGCAATTTAAAATGCAACTTTTTAGCTTCAATTTTTTCCCTGTCTTGTTTGGTATTCAATATAAAAAAATGATTTTTGCATTTAACTGCATATCCTTCGACACACAAGAAACATAGGGTTTTTAAATAATATACCTCTAATAATAACTCACCATTCTTTATTGTATATTAGGGCAAACAAAAAATAAAAACCCTTAAACTAGTTTCTAGGATTAGGGGTATACAGGGTGATCAAACTTAAGTCGGCACTATTGCTAACTTCTTTATTATTGGAAATACGAAGTCGGTTAAATTAGTGAAGTTGTGTATTTTTTCCGCTGATTAACGTGCTGCCAACAGAAAAACAATTGAACATCAGGTTTTTGATTTATTGCAAACAATTTACTTTTTTAAATCGAGCACCCTGTATATTATATCACCATTCGCTAAAAAAGAGCGATAAAAAAAGTCCGTATGTGATATATACAATTTTTAATAGTTTTGGAAATATGGCCATCCTCAGGAATTTGATGGTAGATTATAATTTTTTAAATAAAACCTCTTGTTTTTTGCCACCATTAAATAGATTTTTAAAGAGCTGTAAGAAAATACCATATTTGATATGTCTATACCATATTTTATATGTCAGTGGCCATACATATAGAGGTAAATATGTCAGTTTTTTAACGACCTAAGTTAAATGTGCATATATATCTTTTAATTAGTGAGCAATGCATGCGCACATCCCTATCTGTGAGTTTTCACCGCATACGAAAACGTTGCCGTCAGCTAACGGACTTTGTGCAGTGCGTGAAGTGCAGGTCAACCATTAGCGAACAAGAAATCCAAGGTCCGTCCAGATTTAAACCACAACCTGCAACCGTACCTCGTCGCGAACCACTACTACAGCCCCTTCTAGATTTGTACAACGAACTGCAACCGTTCCACCTTGCGAACATATGGACGTTGAAACGAACGCCTTCGCGAACCTGATAAGTGTTTTAGCTCGGGGTTTGCCCCGATTTACAGCTTGTTGGTAAATTAACATCAACAGAATTGATGTGCGAGGACGCGACGTTGCAACCACGTACACTGCATGAAACCTTGCATTGCACCCATTTATGCGATCCATTATGTGAATTGGGCGAAGCGCGAGATACACTTACTAAGGTTCGCGATGGCGTTCGTTTCGACGACCAGATATGTTTGCGACGTGGTACGGTTGCAAGTCGTGGATCAAATCTTAAATTATGAGTTTTTGCACAGCAAAGAGCTCGTTTTCCTGCTATTAAACATTTTTGCAGTTCACTTTTTAATTAACACTTGAAAACACATAGAAAACTTTCGCCGGAGCGAAATTCCACGGTTTCGGTCTAATACATGGATTCATTTGTGGTTTTTGCCAACTAATATAAAGTTTTGCATGTTAATGGTCGAGAACGGTTTAAATCTGGGGCACATAAAACCGTCAATCTTCTCTTTAAATGTGGTATTTTCTTAAAGCTCTTTAAAATATATATTTAATCGTGATGCAATATACAAAATATTTTATTTAAAAAATGCCAGGTTACTATCAAACTCTTGAGTTTGCAATAGTGCCGACTTAAGAATGATCACCCTGTAGAAATAAAAAAATAATAATAAAAGGCAGTAGTAATAGTTTTCTAATAATTTTTATTTGTTTCAGGACGCATATACTGGTTACATATTGTAACTGTATAACTAAATTTGCAGTATCAACATATAAACTTTACTCATTTGATGTACTAATGGTCTGCCATTAAAATTTCAAGCTAACCGTAATTTTGAAACTACATCATCTATTAGAATAGCATGAAAAAACACATTAACACGACAAAATCAAATTTCATATTTTACATTTTTACATTTGTCATTTGGTTATTATTATGTTACATATGTATATGTAGGTTAGTAAGTGCTAAAGTCAATCATAAAAGATCATTCATCTGGATATATGATAAAAACAATTGATTAAAAAGGCTGGACATTGAGTTTATCATGCATCACCCATATGTATTATACGTGTTTAATGACACACGAATAATTCAGCCTATCATACATTTTTATTTACAGTGCAAAATATCATTAAGAAATATATAATTCACAAAATATTAATTCTAAAAAATAAATAATAAAAAAGTGTTATGATATGAGTCTGCCATATATTTTTAATGGTGGGAGCCCTATTTTGGTACAATTAAATAAAAGAAAATGTACGAATAGGCTATATTACTGTACAGGGTGTCTGGATTTCGTTGCAATTGCAGGGTATCTTGGTTATTACTAGAGATAGAGACTTGCGGTTTTCGCGAACTATTGCTTCTTTTGATAAAACAAAGATAATACTAAAAATATTTTCATCGACCTCTTAGTTTTAACATACAGGACATTTTTTTTGGATCCCTTTGTATTTCAGTTATTTTATAACTTACAACAAAAGTAAAAACCCTGTATATTTTCTATCCATCAAATTATAGACGATAAGAGCTCTTTAAAAATATATAATACCTTATGTTACTCTTTAATTTTAGAACCCTAAATTAATGTTTTTAATTTTAAAATTGAATTTCGCATAGTGGGCCATGATATGATATAGACTTTATAACCATAAAATAAAGTTAGCCCTAGTCATGTATTTACATTTTACAGAAAAATCTGAATTTTAACATTTTTATTCAGCCCAGCATTCCTATTCACCCCTCCATTCCTCAAGTTTGTTCACTTATTAATTAATTAAAAACTAAAATTTTTAATTAGCCTTATTGCGTTTATACTTAAAAACATGTCAAAAATCAGTATGCCGTGTATGAAACAGTTACCAAAATTATTATTGAAATTTAAATTTTGAAGGTATTAGTTTTATACATGGTTTTCTAGTATTTTGTTTTAAAACAAACGTTTTTTTAAATTATGAATACATACTAAATTTGGACATTGTCTTAAGTATAAACACAGTGGCGCTGATCCAAAATAATCAGTTTTTAATTATTTAATAAGTAAACAAACTTGCAGAACCGAGGGGTGAATAGGGATGCTGGTGGGAGCAAAATAAACAATTAAAACCTAGCTTTTTCCGTAAAAATGTAAACAAGTTATAAATTTAGGGTTAACTTTATTTTTGCCTATAAAATCTATATATCATTGCCCAGTATGCAAAATTTAATTTAAAAATTAAAAACATTAATTTAGTTTCTAAAAATAAAAAATAACTATAAGGTATATGATATATTCTTGAAAAGCTCTTATCCTTTATAATTTAACGACTAAGAAATATACAGGGTGTTCCATAAGAAAAATCATATGTTTGGTTCGCATATCTCAAAAAATATAAAATTAAAAAAATCTAACTACACCACTAACACCACTGGATTTTACGTAAAAATCTAATATAAGTTTTTACTCTTGTTGTAAGTTAAAAGACCACTACAATACGAGGGGGTTTAAAAATTGAAAAAATAAATTTGGCCCATATGTCAAAAAGTAAGAGAGCCATGAAAAATATTTTAGTGTCATGTTTGGTGTTAATAAAAAGTAGCAACTGTTTGCTAAAACCGCAAGTCTCCATTTCTAATAATTATTATTATTTATTATTATAATAACCAAGATACCCTGCAATTGAAACGAAACCCGGACACCCTGTACGTTTTAATGGTTAACTATTTTACGTATATTTAAGATCAGTTTTATTCTCATTTTGAGGCTGAATATTATAAATAGATGACATATCCTACTCACAACCTATTTGTCACTTTCCTTGCATATCTCCAAATATCACCATCAAATTTAAACATATTAGGAATACCGAATTTAAATATCTTTAAAATAAATAATATTAAATGCTTATAGTGGGTAAATCGTTGAAAATACTTTCAATGTTAACTAACACTATTAAGAATTTAGAGAAAATCAGTCTTCCTATCTGCTAGGATTAAAATGAATTGTGGACAATAACGTTTACAAAAAATGGGTGGTAAGAAATATTTGTACTTAAATGTACGTTTTAATGCATTAAGAAAATGTTTTTATTATATAAAAGCATAAAAAATATAAAAAGAGTATAATAGGACATACCAGGAAAAAGGAATAATCCTGGATTTTCTTGCTCCCCATTTGACACTTTAAGCAAGTTCTGTACAGGGTGTTTTTAATAAAAAAATCTATATATCCCTAATTAACGTAATTTATTTAAGAATACCGTTAGTATCATATCATGTACAGCAAATAATAAAAAATAATTTAATAGAAAAATTTTATTAATAAAAAGTCAGAAAGCTTTTCATTTCTATTATATTTTTATAGTAGAACTTTAAATACGAATTTATACTTTTAAAAAAATGGATGTATTTGTAACAAATAGAAAACGAGAATTTATTAAAAATATAAAACATATTATAAAATAATGAGTACCTTTAATAAAATTTATTGTATATTATAAAACATGTTCGTTTATTAAATTGATTTATAGTCCAGTTCTATAGACAAATTTAATTAAATATTATTAAATATGTTTTGTATTTAACTTCAATTTAAACATGTTATTCAACAGTTTTGCTTATTTTACATGAGTTTCAAAACTACGAATAGTAAAATATCAATGTTAAACGTATTAAAGGTAACAATAGAAATGATTGGTAATTAAATTACTTAAACACGTAAAAAAGAAATACAGGATATCCCCAAGCTTGCTTAAAATATTTTTAGGGTCTGAGAAGAGTTGGCGCAAAAAAAAATATTGCACCAACTTTTGGTTTTATATTTTAAAGGGACAAAAATTGACACAACCCTAAAACCATAATTATGAGTTTATCTAAAACAGTTTTATAGATATCGGCATAAAAACTTTCATTATGATTCTTCTTTCAGAGGGCTAAGCTCTTTAAAATAATTTCTTAGGTCATACTTATAAAAAAATGTGCCCGGTTGCCATGTGTCCCTAGGATGACCAACGTCGTGGTGCAAAAATTATTGACCGCCCCCTACAAGGAAATGTAAATTGAGGTATAAAAATTTTTGAAGAGCAAAAAAAAGATGGCCACTTTCACAATGCTTTATACTCAGTCCTTTAAAGTATTTCACATTGATCTTTCTTCTGCTTTCTAAATATTTTTGAAGAGCAAAAAATAGTTTCCCACTTTAACATTACTGTTTTTGATTTCAAAAGTTTATTTCCTAAACATCGCCTTTTATTTAAAAAATTTACGCCCTTTATTTCACAATTTTCCCTCTCGCAACATTGCGCCCTGGTGCCTTGCACTATTTCAACATCCGTTAGGAACAGGCCCTCAGCCCTACAAATAATTTGCATTAATTTAGGTACATTCTGTATACGACCTATTTTAATAAAATAAATTTACAGCAAACTAACAAACTTTTATAAACCTTAAATTATAAAAAAACATCTTGTACTGAGTTAATATTGCGGCATACCAACACGTCACGTATATTTTTAAAGAAAATAATAATTCTTTAATAAAAATGGCTCCAATAATTGTTGCTATAAACTGACAGTACAATTAAACAATGTACCTAACAGAAATCCAGAGTATATAAAATTTTTAGAGACATTTTTGCAAAAAAAAAAAAAAAATTGGAATGGTAATGTGATGAGTTCGACAATAAAACCCATTTGCCTAGATATAACTGAATGTAAAAATCTTTACTAATTACTATTATTATGATGCAGAAAAAGATTTTATTTTGTTCTAAATATAGGAAAGGAAAAGTAAATGTATAAACCAATATTTACATAGATTAGATATAAATTGATTCCTGTCAAAAATAAAATTTGTTTTCTTCTAAGTAAACATTAATATGATTAATGTAAAAATAGCCATTTTATCTGAAAAAAAATACCTTAGTTAAAATTGAAAAAGCAAAAATAGTCAGAGAGCTCGCGACGTCAAAAGGCAGGTGATTTTTACCAGAGGGTGAGCACTTTTACAAGAAGCAGCAAAAGGTGCTATAATTACTTGATTTTATAAAATTGAACTTTCGAGTTAGGAATTATGCACTGCAACAGCATCTATGTTTCAAAAACATGTTTTTTTTAAGCAGTTGATAATAGATGTTGATATTTTTAAATGAGTAACGTAACTACTCTCCTCAGCTATACTTAACGTCGCTAACTCTCCCTCTATAAGTATAAGCGAAAATTGTCAAAAGTGTCATTGTCATTAAGTTATTAATGGCAGTTTGTAAGGTTAAAATATAATCCAGTATACAACGTGTATCACTATAATTGTACGCATATTATTACATATACAGTGTGTTCACGAATGGACTTAAATATACATTTGATTTTTTAAAAATGTAATATCAAGAAAAAAGTTTTTCGTGATAAAAATTTTTGCTTTGGCTAAAATGCTAAAAAGTTATAAAAAAAAACTTGCCCTCCAATACACAAAGTGTTTTAAAATCGCATAAAAAAATAACTTAAAAAAAAAAATAAACTTAAGCATAAAAAATAATAAAAAGTCCAAAGCTTTTTTACCGAGAAAAATTAAGTGTAAACCGAGAAAAATATGTTTTCCTATAAATAATTCAATTTACCTTTTATATGGAAACATTATCCAGTTAAGGTAAAATGTATGTAAATAGTGATTAAAACTAATCAATACGAAAACATTTTATAGAGTTTTATATAAACTACGATTTTATTGGACTGTTTAAAAAATAATAATACATTTTTGATCTATTAAAAATTTAAAAAATACCGATATAAGTCCATCCGTGGACACACAAGACAAAGACAACAAAAATATATGAAAATACAAGCTGTAACAATGTTAGGAACTATATTTGGAGTATTCCAAACTTTTGGGCATATCTGTATGAAAAACTCAAACTTAAATTTAGTGTGTGGTGCCTCAAAAAATTACGACAAAAAAATTTTCTAAAATATATATTTTGTGATTTGATAAGTATGGCAAGATGTTTTTGGCATTTACAAATGCTTTAGAAATTTCAGATTTAAATTCCTTAATATTAATGCTATTCAAATGGTGTTTAATTTTCAAAGATATTTTTGTTCTAATCTTTATTTGACATAATTTAAAAAGAGCGTCTACTCTCGACATTAAATTATGCCCAAAATGATAAATAAAAAGTTTTTCACACTTCAAATTTATTAATTATTTATTTTAAAATAAGTACTTTTGAAATAATTCTTAGATAAAAACAAATTTAAAAAGCCAAATATCTACTAAAAACAAAAGAGATTAATTTAACAAGACAATTTTACTATAGTATTATACATACAATTTTTTTTTTTAATATTAAAAAATTATTACTTACAAAAATTAAGTCAACTTGTTTTTTTACAACACTGAAATCAATATACAAATATTTTAAAAAATATTAATTATGGGTGGAACAATCATGATAGTAATTGAACCTTGAATCTGTCATTTTTATTTGAACATAACAAATAAAAACAAACTGAAAGACAAATCATTGCCCAGAGTCAAAAAGGTAAAAACGTAATAAACCAAAAAAAAGTTTTATTTCTTTGCTTACGTAATTTCTAATTAAAATTTCTTAAACCCACAAATAGTATAGTATAGTATAGTATATTTCATATAGAGTTTAATATGGCACATATACCTTCGATTTTAAACTTTTTTGTGGCACCCCATACAATTTTCGTGTTTAGCATCCCTTAAAACTGTCAATTAAAGATACGAGTACTATTAAAAATTGAATGGATTTGCAAGACTGACATTTTCTTGAAAAGCGTTACACAGTTTTGAAATTTTGGTCGGATGTATGTTTTATAGGATGCAGAAGTCTGATGCTTTAGATTTTATGTGGCACATCCGGTTTAACCGGAAGTTCTCTTAACTTTGCTATTTTAAATAAAACACCCTATATATTTTTATAAAAACCATTCTACAGGCAATTCCAAGAAAATACATGTACCAAATGTTATACCTATCTTAATTAGTTTTAAAAAATGGCCTTCGAAAATCTCATGTTACCCGCCATTTTTATTGATTTGTTAAAAAACAAATGTTTGTAGGGCTAATGCAATTTTTTACACATAATTAATAAACCTTATACCCTATCACCGTAAAAATACAATTTCCGGTTTTACCGAAGTGCCCCAGAAATGACTTTCGGCAGTAAAGAACCCACTAATTCAAATGAAAACCAACGACATTAAGCCTTAAATTTAAACTTACCACTTATTTCTCAATCTTTGTTGTTAATTATATCCTATATCTATTCCTTATAGTTTTTAAGATATTAATAGTGAAACGTTAAGAAATATATTATTTTGCTATTTTTAAAGCAGCCTCGTGTTTTATTATAAATATCCTAAAAACTATTAGGTTAAAGGAATACATTACTATAATTAATAAATAGATTGAGAAATAAGTGTTAAGTTTAAATTTAAGTCTTAATGTAGTGGTTTCCATTTGAATTATTAAAGTTTTTACTGCCGAAAGTCAATTTCTGTGGCACTTCCGGTATAACCGAAATTGTATTTTTACGGCGATGGGATATATAGGTTCATTAAATATGATGTAAACAATCACATAAGCCCTTTTCATCCATCATTTGTTTTTAACAAATCGATAGAAATGGCGCTTAACATGACATTTTCAAAAGACAGAGCATGTAGTACATGTGTTTTCTTAGAATTGCCTGTAGAAATTATTTTAAGAAAAATCTATAGGGTGTTCCACTTAAAATAGCAAAATTGAGAGCACTTCCGGTTAAAAGCGCATGTGTCAAATAACTTCTTAAACATCAGTAATTTTGCATCCTATCCAACCATAAATCCAAACAAAATTTCAAAATCGATAAAACTTCTCAAGAAATTGACAGGATTGCTAGTAATTTCCAGGACATCTGGTATAAAAATTATGAATTATATAAACTTACAAATACTTTGTTTTACCAAAATTCCAAAAGATGTAAAACACGAAAATATAATGTAAAAGATCCCTCCTTTTCGACAGTAAGCTGTCAAAAAAGGGACATCTTTTTTACATAATGTTACTACGACAGTAGGGATTCATTTTTATTTAATTTCTATACGAAAATGTAATTTTTAAATAGCAAATAAGCACCTTATGTACAATTAATTATTATTTTAAAGATTTCCTTTTCCTAAACCGACATGGTTATATAGTATTGAAGTAAATTTTTGCTTTTTACCAATTTTTTGAAAATTTACTATGCTATTCCAAAACACGTATAAAAATGCAATTAAAAACACATTTTTAATTGCTCATGTGTTTTACAGAAGTAAAACAAACCTTCATAAAAATAAAGAACTTTTTGTTTAGAAAAAGGCATAAATTGTGGAAGCAATATATTAAATATTTAGACATATTGGCAGAGGGTCAAAATACACTTAAATAGTCCAGAGTTGGGTCGTATTCGAATACTCAGTATTCAGAATACATTGAACCGGTTTTCGAATAGATTTGTGTGTTTGGTATTTGGTATTCAACAGAATACATTTTTGGTTAGTAGTATTCGGAATTCTGTATTCGAATACTTTTACAGTATTGATTATTTTATGATTAAATATTTTTGAGTGTTGATTACCGGCGCGGCGTACCGAATTTTCGAATACCGAAACGTGAATAGCAGTATTGGAATACCGAAGTTGTCGAAAAAAGTATAACAATAATAGGTAGGGACCTTTTTGCTATTAAAAATTTTGAAGGAATAAGTTAAAAATTGGGGCAGGTCCTTTTTATTTTTAAGGAGTGTCCTTTTTTTGCTCTTCAAAATTTTAAAGCGCGAAATTCGGATATTCAGATTTTTTTCAGTATTCGAATACCGAATGCAGGTATTAATAAATACTGAGTATTCGAATACTTTTTCTTTTAAGTATTTAAAAATTCGGTATTCGAATACTTTTTTTTCCCGGTACTCGTATTCGACCCAACTCTGAAATAGTTCCATGTGTGTAAACTGTTTCATAAAAGAATGAAATAAAATCTTTTCAGCTTATAAATTCAAAAGGTGTCTGTACACTTTTTTTAATGTTACTTGCGTATTTATGTGAAGCTAAGACATTGAGGGACATTTTGATATATTATAGCATTACAGAAGCTAAGAATTTTTCTCATGCTTGTATATAACTGTGACAGAAGAAAATTAGTGACAATAAATTTACAAGTCAATTTTATGAAAATATGGTATTTGTATCATGCAAATTACAAGGGCCCAAGTTTGCTTATGTAAATACTATCATAGATTTACAACTCTATTCTATATTGGACGTATTTTCATACTGTAATGTAATTTCAAAGCTAACTTACCTATTCCTGTCAGAAATATTTTGAAACTAGGACATCTAAATATAGTTTATAATATGTTATATAAACATGATTAAAAAAAGACTACAAATTAACCAATTTACTTAATAGGGAATATTAAAAAAAACATAACAAATGTAAGTAATTATTTTTTTGTGAGAAACCGAAAGCTTTTGATTATTTTAAAATATAAAAATATTACATAATATATGGCCCACCAAACAGATAAATGAATTTTATAAAAAGCGTGTTAAAAAGAAGACCCACTTCTCTAACCAAATAATCCTATTTTTCTACCCTGCATAAAAGAGAAAATATTTGGCAAAATACTAGTTTAGGTATTACATAAAATTTGTCCTAGTTTTAATATAAAAATTCCTTCTTAACCTAACCTTCAAGTAAAACCCACATATCTATCTTTCTACCTTTACCTTAGACTTTCTTCTTTGGTCTGCATATTTTCTGTGATGCTGAAATTGCTGACAATATTTAAAAGATGTTAATTAAAAGTTTTTAAAATTTATTAAACCATAACTTCCACACATTAAAATTACATACTAGGTATTTTATATGTAAAACGATTGTATATGTATACTTCCTCCCTGAAAAATAAATTAGTTAGCAAAGCAAAGTATAATGATGTTTTATTTTATTTCACCCATTTAAATAACCTCCTAAGATTCCTTATCCTTTTAAATTAGAGTCCGACCGAAACTGGTTTACCGGCGAAACCGAAATTTCGGCCATGGTTTCGGTTTCGACCGAAACTAACGTGGTCAAGTATAAATTACCTTAAAATGCTGAAATTTGGGGCGCATACAGGGCGTTTCTAAACAAATACGAAACATTTTAGGAAGTGATTTCTTGTTTTAAATAAATAGGAATTTGCTTTATAAACATAGGATCAAAAGTCGACCATTAAGGAAATATCACGGTACAAAAATGTAAAAAAAAATAAAGTTTTTATCTAAAAAACATTTCACCCATTTAAATAACCTCCCAAGATTCCTTATCCTTTTAAATTAGAGCCCGACCGAAACTGGTTTTCCGGCCGAAACCGAAATTTCGGCCATGGTTTCGGTTTCGACCGAAACTAACGTGGTCAAGTATAAATTACCTTAAAATGCTGAAATTTGGGGCGTATACAGGGCGTTTCTAAACAAATACGAAACATTTTAGGAAGTGATTTCTTGTTTTAAATAAATAGGAATTTGCTTTATAAACATAGGATCAAAAGTCGACCATTAAGGAAATATCACGGTACAAAAATGTCAAAAAAATAAAGTTTTTATCTAAAAAACAAAAAGCTCTAGAATAACGAACATTAATTTAAATATTGCTATTATAAAAATACACTTGTTGAATGTTTTTGCACCTATTTAGAGGTAATGGAAGTAGTGGAAATAGACTACCGCTATAGTTCTTTTTGTATATTTGGACAATCCACAAAGGCTAAACGCCTAAATACTAACGTACCGTGAGTGTCTTAAGGGAGGTGAGAGGGAGTTTGATGACATGGGACTTTAGTAAAATTAAAAGAGACACTTATGCAATAACCTTAAAAAAATAAATTTAAATAATCTGGTTTATTTAGAAACTTTTTTTCTTTTGTATTTTTTCCCTAAACTTACGAATTTTAAATTAAAAAAATAAATGAAAATCATAACGTGTCGGGAAGGGTAATTTATTTTTAAAAAATTGTATTTATTTGCTGCCTCCTTTTAAGGCATTTGTAATATTTCTTTATTTGACATTACTACACTCCCTTAATGTTTTTAAATCGAAATAAACTATTTATAAAGTAAATCTGCCGCCCACTAAAAATTTGCCGCCCTAGGCTCTAGCCTACTCAGCCTGCCGGTAAATCCAACACTGACAATAAACATTTTGTTTTTAAGATAGACATTTTTGTTAAATTTTTTGCGATATCTCCCTCATGGTTGACTTCTGACCCCATGTTTATAAAGCAAACTACAATTTATTTTGAACAAGGAATCACCTCCTAAAATTTTCGCATTTGTTTAGAAACACCGTGAATATACTTCTTCCAAAAAATGTTAAAGAGCAAAAAAAAGGGCCTCGTTTATGAAAACCATTCCATTTTATTCATTTTTAAATTAGGTTAACGTTGCCGCGAAAAACGAAGTTAGGCGAACGCACAACTTCAAAATCAGTTTCGACCAAAACTGGCCTGCCGCCGAAACTTGTTTTGTGGCCGAAACTAAAATTTCGGTCAGACACTAAAATATGTCTTATTTTAAATAAAAAATACTAATGGCGTTTTAATGGGTAGTATTCGAATACTCGGTATTCTGAATTATATTCAGAATACTGGCTGGTATTTTTGGTATTCGACTGAATACTTTTTTAGTCAATTTTCGAGTTTCTGGACC
This sequence comes from Listronotus bonariensis, assembly GCA_014170235.1. Lineage (NCBI taxonomy): Eukaryota > Metazoa > Arthropoda > Insecta > Coleoptera > Curculionidae > Listronotus > Listronotus bonariensis. The sequence continues at coordinate 637,058 of JACEGR010000024.1, forward strand.
GTAAATATCGTTTCAGATTTTTTTAAATTTGCTTTTATAAGGAATAAAAAAAACGATTTAACTAACCAGAACTAACCATGAGATCTGATATTAATTTTTATGTGTAAATCAGACGGCTGACTATAATATTTAAATTTTTCTAAAACGGCCCCACTTTTCTGTGCTACACTGTATGTACCATCTAAGTAAACCAGTAAACTTCCCTATGGTTTCTACACAAAAAGGTATACTTTGTAAGAATGAGCAACCATTTTTAAGATATTTGAGTTTAAGTGGTTTAGTGCAACCAAAAATGCCTTTAAAAATAGCGTATTAGTCATAACTACAACTACCTCATGATAAATGAATGATTTATTGTATTCTTCCACATACTTTTTGGTTGCACTAAACCACTTAAATGCAAATATCTTGAAAACGGTTGCTCGGAGCCATTCTTACAAAGTTTACCTTTTTGTAAAAAGCTTAGGGAAGTTTACTGGTTTACTCTTTTGAGGGTGTGGGTTACTTAGATAGTACATACAAAGTAGTACAAAAAGTTTTAGAGAAATTTACATAGTGTAGCTAGTTTCCCTAGTTTAAACATAAAAATTAATATCAGATCTACATAAATAGCTTATACCTTCTTTCTTCTTCTTTTTAAAAATCTTCATTACATAAATATTTTAACAATAATAAGCAATATTTACAAAACATAAATACTTCACGCTGAGCTATGCAGCTAGCACATAGACAGAGGAGCAAAAACGACCGGAGTCGTGGGCAGGATGTTTGCCAAAGGGTAAAACTGCTTATTTTAAATAGAATTTGTTTAAAGTAACCACTTTCCGGCAAGTAACCTCACAGTGGTCTTCCAAGATTTGTTTTTAACCTAAGTTAAAAAAAAAAATTTAAGAGATTTTGCAACTTAAGATAGGATGCTGCTCTTTACGATATTGCTGGAAAAATGCGCAAAAACCAGCTTTATAATAGCTTATATCAAAAACCCTAGATACCGAGTTTCACTAAAATATTTAAAACATATCAAATATTAAAATATTTTTATTACTTTCACTTGATTATTAATTAACATTTGCATTTAGGTATGTTTGGTTAAGTCTTAATATTTTGAAATAAGAAATCTGTGTTTTTTTGTGTACCATTATTTAGCAGAGTATACAAGTATAGAATTAAAATCGGAGAAATAATTTTTATTTTGAAAGTGTTATTTGAGCTAATGTGGTTATACAGGATGTCCGTTAATTAATGGTACACAAAAAACCACAGATTCCTTATGTCAAAATATTAAGACTTAATCAAACATACCTATATGCAAAAGCTGATAATAAGGAGTCAAACATCAATTTTAGGCGAAGAACCAATTCTAAAACGGTATTTATCAATCGGTTATGTTGACGTTTAAACAATGTATTATACGTCAAAGTTGTCACCAATTATTACCGAGGTTATAATTGGTTGAACGCCTAAAATTGATGCATGTAATAAAAATATTTTAATATTTAAAATTTACCGTTTTGACTGCCCCATTCCGCCCGATTGTACCAATTCATTGACCAATAAACAGTGGTATGAAAAATCGTGTAAAGCAGGCCTAAACTGAAAAAGAAAAATGTGACTAAACGCGCCCTCTTGGAGAGGAGCGACATATTAAATATTATAAAATCAATATTATTTAAACAAAAGAGAACTTAATCTAGATAATTTATCAGACTTAAAATAGGGAGCCTAGATGCAAAACCGGACAAATCCATTTTTGCGACCCTGAGAAAAACTGTCAACTACACAGGAGTATAAAAAATAAATTATTTTTTTAAAGGGCGATCCTATCTGTACACAAAATGTTTAATATGTCAAAATTTAAAAAAATTTGTCTAGAAACCGCAAAAATTTACAATGTGGATCTAAGCTTCTTAATGTATGCTGGCGATTATAAGCGTCGAACTTATGCCCACCTGAACGCAGCCTTGCGCATTCGTCGTACGTTAGAAAAAAAGAGTCTAGTACCCTTCTTTCTCGCCCTGCGTGCTAATTGGTCGTAGAAGATGGAGTATTGGTGCATCACCGCATCAAATTAGCACACATTCTCTCTCGCCCGCTGTTCGCATGGCATAAAACAATGGCAAAAAAATACTAAAAACAAAAATGTACCGCATTGGCTAAAACTCAGTAGCTGATCATCTCAAATAAAAATAGGAACATTCTAGGCTATGCAGACCAACGGCAGGTTTTTTAAACTTTATTTTTAATAAATATTTATTATTAATAAAACACCAAATGGTTTGAAAAATTATTTATTGAAAAAAATCAAAAGTAAAAGTAAGTCATTAAATAGATGACTACACCATGGACAATCACACTGGTAGCTCACTTGTTGAACAAACATGAAGTGTATTCATATTTTTTACAACCTACAACAATTTAAATTTATTGTTATAACATGAAATCACACTGGTTAAGGAACTCAATGGGATAGTTGAATAGAAACATGTAAACTTTAATATACAGTCATGTGCATAAGTATTAGGCACCCTAATTATTTAAAACTATGTCTGTATGTTCGTTACGAACTGCTGCCATATTTAAAAAGACTTAAATAATATCAAACTTACTTGAAGAGCTCCAAATAAAAACGCAGTTTTTGATAAAACACAATTTCAAGAGTATCTAACAATTTCTATTTCGCGTTTTATTTTTATTTTTCAAAATTTTTTAATTAATTTTTATATAGTGTGTCCCAGGATTACAAGAGGACAAGTGAAATAAACATTTTGTAATATTTAAACATCCTTTTGGGAAAACTGGTCTCATGGTCCCAAACTAATAAATACAAAAGTTTACTTCGATTGGTTATATACTGTGCGAGTTATAACTAAAAATATGAAAAATGACCAAGAGTAAAGGACCTTTATTTCTAAAAATAGGACAAAATTGTATAAGGAAATATTGTAGATAATAAAATTTTATGTCAAAATTTAAAGTTAAACAATTAAAGTTTTTGCTCCTTTTTGTCCATTATTTAAGTGGTAATGCGTAAAGAATTGACAATAACATTTTTGTTTTGCTTTTTGGCACTCCAGATACGAGTCGGTGAAACAGCGACGAGACCGAGATTCGACAAGCTTTCGACAGTATGTACGTATATATTCGTGTTTAAAGTGGCGACAACCATACAGAGATAATTTTGACTTTATTCTCAGGCAATGAAATCATATGGCGATTGGAAAGCGCCGATGTTCCCCGAACCCGACCGCGATGGGGCAAAATCTACCCCATTGGATTATCCCACCGATGAGCTCTCTACAACTAGTTTCCAGTCTGAATCCTAGTGAACATTATTTTAGAGACAAAAAATAAAATATTTTTTTACATGACAGGTTAACTTATTTTGATATTTTATTCCAAGCTCTTTCTGTGGTAATACTTTCGCAAATATTTTTTTAAGTATAATTATATTGCACAGGATGTTTTTCAACCTCATCCACAAATCTAATATTAAACAAATACATCTTTGGTACAAAAATTTCTTAACGTAACACTAATTTTCCTGTGTAAAAACCAGACACAATCACAATATGAATCACACACGGTAAACAAAATACAAAACGATTCTATATTGCATTTGTTTACTGTAGAACGCGGATTGCTAAGATCGGACACGCTAATATGCCTACGAGCTGTCGATGTCTGTAAAAATCGCGTTCTCGTCGCTGTTTTACCGACCCATGTGCAAAGAGCCTTATGCTTTAACTTTACATTTTAACATAAAATTTAATTCTCTTTAACATTTACTTATACAATTTTGCGTTATTTTTAGTTATCAACTTGCCCTCTATACAACCAACCGGATTTAAATTTTGTATTTATTAGTTTTGGACCATGCCACTAGTTGTCCCAAAATTTCGTTTTAAAATTCATTGTCCATTTGTCCTCTTGTAACCCTATTCTAGAACACACTGTAAATATACTTTCATTAAAAAACTTTTTAAAATGTATAAATAAAAAGCACAGTAAAAACTGTGAGGCATTTTAAAAATTGTGTTTTATCTAAACCTAAGTTTAGATTTGAATCTCCTTATTTATTACAGGGTGCTTAATACCTACTCTAAAAGAGAATACTCATAATATGAAGTCATTGGGTCCTGTTAAACACAATTTAATAATAATTTTATACAATAATTTAAAGAACAAACAAAAAAATAGTTAAAAAATTAAAAACAAAGCTAAAAAACTTTCTCCACCTAAATTTTACCTAAGAAAATTGCCTAGCATCTTCTGAGGAGGTTGTTTCATCTGAGCTCGGGTAATATATTGGAATATCCAACTGTTTTTCAGAAAATTTTGACTTTTTATTATGATCTGCCGAATTTGCGCCGTTACCATGTTGTGCAAAACTGGAGGCGTGATCATTTTCAAAACTGGAGTTTTGATTGTGTTCAGAACTTGAGTCGCGGTTATCATCCGCAGAATTTATGGTTTCATTGTGTTCTAAATTTCTAGATTCACCGGAGGAAACAGAAGAATCTGAAGAACTCTCATTTTGACCAAGATTCACGTCGGAGGGATATGTTTCCCTAAAAAGAAAAGAAAATATGCGTAATGATAATTTTATCTAAAAAAATATTAGAAAGTTAATTGAAGACGTCAGTGGATAAAAATGTTATGTTACAAGTACGTGTTTTTAGTAATTGAGATTTTAACATGTTTGAACATAGATTTTTTGTTTATTTTTTTACGGATTTTACATCACAAGCAAACAAAATATTTCTATTTTTTTATTTATAAAAAAATAGTACCATATTATAGGTAATTTAAAATGGGCAAATATCAACTTATTGCAGTAGAAGTATCAGACACATATAAAGGGTGTCCAAGAATATGTGGCCAATCTCTCGGATTCATAAAGAACACGTAAAAATAATGTGACAAGTTCCTATAATTTTTGTTCCTAAAGCCCCTCTTTACAGAGATTTGTGCCCTTAAAGGATGCCGCTGGAAATCGTTGTTTCTTGAATAACTTTTATATAGTACTTGGTATAATAAAATATTTTTTTAATGTGATAAATACCAGTTAGGACTCTTAAAATGGTATCCTTGTTAAACATTTGCCTTTCATTAGCTGGCCAGGGGCGGGCTAAGCCTAACACAATGTAGTTACTTATTTTTACACCCTGTATAATAAAGAAATGAAATAGGTATTTTTGGATAGCCTAAGCCCTTGGCTAAAAAAAGGTACTTCTGTTAGATGTCGATAAATTAAAGCTTTTTGAAAAACAAGTATTTGTTTAGTAGGGACATCTAAAACAATAGTTTATTACGTTGCAAATGGTACTAATAAAATTTTTAAAAAGATTTTTATAAATTTTACGAAACCAAGAAATAATGTTGCAGCATTGTAGAGGGTCCCATATTCTTCGATAATCAAAGCTAGAGAATGCATAAAATAAGAGGGAACAAACAAAACCACAGCTCCTTTGTATACTCTATCAAGACGGCCTAATTTAGATAAATTGACACTTTTTGAAAATACGGCAAGTCCTATTAATTGTAGTAAAACCACTAATATGTTAGGTTTGAATCTAGATTTTAAGTTGTAGTGGGACTCTGCATATAGAATTCCTTTGTGCCAAATTACGTAGTGCTTGTTATGCTTTAAATTTCATGTCGCAACATTGCAGTAGACACCCTACTTACTCTTTATTATGCATACTTTCATAGCCATTTACGATATGGGATTATTTGTTATGGTGGGGGTGCTCAGGTTAATAGGGTTTTTTTGCTTTAAAAGTACGCAGTTCGGAGAATTAATGGCTTAACGCATAGAGAAACATGTCGCGACGCTTTTAAGACATTAAAAATTTTAACTTTTTAACCAACCTATATTATGAAACTGTGCGTTTATGTTTACAGAAATAAGAGCTTATTTGTAACTAATGGTATGCAACACGATCACAACACTAGAAATGGAGCTTTATTAGCGCCGGACAGGCATCGGACAGCAACATACCAAAAACATTTTTATTTTAATTGTTGTAAATGTTATATTCTCTTAATGATGACATAAAAAACTTTAAGAATATCAATGTTTTCAAAAGTTAATTAAAAAAGTTTCTACTAGATAGAACTTGTTACTGCATTGACGATTTTTTCCAAAGTAAAATCTACTTCATTATTTTATTTTTTTACTTTTTATGTAAGGTATTTTTAGTATAAAATGTTTGACTGTTTTTTTTTATATTTTTGTTTTGTTTATATGTAATATTTATTTTAAGGACTTTTGACTTTTTCGTTAATTTTGTGCAGTTTGTACTTTTAAATTAATGAAATAAAGTTATTAATATTATTATTATTAAAATGATTTTATTATACCAAGTGATAAAAAAGTTATTCAGGAAAAACGTACTATCAGTGGCGGCCTTTAAGGGCACATATCTCTGTAAAGAGGATTTTGGCGAAATATTTTATATGAACTTGTCACATTACTTTTATGTGTTCTATATAAATCCGAGAGATTGCCCACATATTCTTGGACACCTTGTATGTAAGCAATATATACACACTGTATGGCGGCGCCGCCCGGCGCCAAATCATAAACGCCATATATATGGGCAAATCCAATGTACGGTCGCGCTTGCGCAATATCGAAAATGTATATGTTGTCGTGGTAACCAATGTAAACAAAATTAAGACTGAGCCGGAGTTCTGGTGGCGTGTGTTCTTATTATTTCTAGTTTATTTGCTTTTTAGTGTCTTATAATATTTTGATAACTCTTTCTGGTTTTGGGTATTTTTGTGGCGTGCGATAAATTGGTTGAATTTAAAAAATTCAATTACTTTATTTAATACTGCATAATTTTAAAGCCGGTGCTGCTTATTAAATATTTACAAATTAAGTTGTACGAACTGCGCAAGTACGCCTACTACATTGCCGACGCTCCACACTGTCGTCAAAACAGCGACACGGCATTGGCAATATATTGTTTATATACAGGGTGTCCAAGAATATGTGGGTAATCTCTCGGATTCATAGGAAAACGTGAAAATAATGTGAGGAATTTCCTATAGTTTTTTCCTAAAGCCCATCTACAGTGATATGTGCCCTAAAGAACGCCACTGGAAATCGGTTTTTCTTGAATGACTTTTATAGTACTTGGTATAATGAAATAATTTTTAATATGATAAAATCAAGTGAGGACTCTTTAAAATGGTATCCTAGTAAAATCCCCTGTATATGTGGTATCAGAATACTCAAATGTGTTACATAATACCTTTTCCCACTGAAGTCTTTAATAGTTATGATATTGCTGATACGGAAATATTTTGTTTTCTTACATGCACTATAGCGATGCTGGTGAATGCCTAATCATAGGTGTGTTTGTTATTTAGAAATAATATGTTCTGATTTACACTTTGTGTAAATAAATCTGGTATAATTAAGAATTAGCCGTATGTTACAGGATTCTTAAGTAAACAAGTTTTCAATAAACTTTCAAATGCCCGATTTCGACCTAGGGGAGTAGAAATTTCTGATGGAAAGGGTGTGAAATTTCTTTTTGTTTGTCTCTTTCTATTACATTTAAAAGTAGTCAATTTGAAGAGAGAAAATATTTTCTTTTGGGGAGATTTCTATTTTCTTACCATTGAAAAAAATTACCAAGTAGGTGGTGTTTGGCTTATAAAAGTCTATATTATTTTTAAATAACAAACCAGCCTTTAATGTAAATAAATAAAAATCCTTTGAAAAAAAAAGTTGTAATCTAATTAAAGGGTTTAAAAAAACAACAAATGTCATTTTTTTCTATTTTTGTGCTGTTTGCATCACTCTATGTAAAAACACCGTTGTCATATCTTAACCAACTATTGTAACGAGAACTGCCACAGTCAGCCAAATAATGCGACTGAAATATTGCCTGGTTTCGCAAAAACAATCAATGTCTAAAATATGAAGATTTAACCTAACTCACCTTGGTCCAAAAGTGTATGATTTCAAAGATACAGGGTGGTTTTGTGTTTCATAAATAATTTTGTAATAGGTGTATTGTCACAATATTCGGCTAGGGGTGGGGGGTTTAAGGATGTAAGGAATTAAAATATTTTATTTGATTGTTAACTCTAGAGAGTGCCACCTGCGCTATCTAGCGTCAATTAAAAAGAATATAACTTTATTGAGCCACTTTTTTAGAGTGTGAATCCTCAAGTGAATTTAGGAAGATAAGTTTAAATAATTTATGTTCTAAATGGCTTAACGTTTAAGATGCGATAATTACATTTTTCAGTCTAAAATAATAACATCTAATTCTAAAATAAACCGGTATAGGTTACACCTGGCCATACAGGAAGGTTTTTTTTAATCCAGGTATATTATAAACGGCTGCTTTAAACAACTTTTAACAAGTAGATATACCTTTTTTATGTAACACATCTTAAGTAATAGTTATTTTTTATCTAAAAGTTACATTCAAAGTGGTTCAAGAAAGTGATTTCGCTTTTATTTACTGCAAGATAACGCAGGTGGCGCCCTTTAGAGTTAAAAGAATATTGATAGCAGATTTTTATTTCTCGCCTTGGAAAATCCCAGTGGCATAGCTAGGGCAGCGGGCAAAAAGTAAAATGGAAACCAAAAAAATTTGAAGAGCGCAAAAAAGGGTCCGCATTACTTTTTAAGTTACTTTCACTTCCCACTTTCTTTATCCATCTTTATTCAGACCTAACCTAAAAAAATTGGAAGAGGAAGAAAAAGTCCTCCCCTTTATTTTCTGATTTCAAGGGCCAATCCTAAGCTTGAGGATTATGGGGCACTGGATCACCTAACCCCATTGTAGCTACGCCACTGGAAAACCCTTTTAATCGAATATTGTGACACTACACCTATTTTAAAGAAATGTATTTGTAAAAAACTAAAACCAGAATACATTTTTAACGTCCGGTATGTCTAAAACCATTCACTTTTGAAGTAAGTTGGGTAAGATCTAATATGTTAGCCTCAAGAATTTGTATAAGTTTTTCACACCTTTCAGAGACTCTGTTTCTGTAACAGGGAAAATACTAAAACCAACAAAAATCGTATTTTTGGAGATTTATTACCTAAGCAGCTCCAGCGTAGACTCAGCTCTGCGCTCACAAAGTTCTCGTTCTTCATCCGAATCCAAAACTTTGATTACTTCGGGCTGATTGACGGGCTCAGATAGTTCGGTTTCAATCGAATCGGGGCTTTGTGGGGTTAATTGCTCTGCTGAAACTACCTTAAAAGGCCTTTTCGATTTACCTTTGCCCGACGTACCAGCTACTTGATTGTCGCCTACAAAAAATAAAAAATGAAGTCGGGTAATAGCATATGGTAATAAAGTATAAAAATCTTTTACTTATTTGGTTATTAACATTTAGTAGTTTAGCGCATATGTTATTAGCCGACTTCATTTTTGTTTTTGGTTTTTTTTACTTTTTAGTGAGTTTTATCTATGTTTTTGAAGTCGATTTAATTTTTTTAAAAGTGTTTATTTTTGCTTTTTAGTTTATTTTTTACTGTCCAATTTATTATTATTACTATTAAATCGGTAAACATACACTAAAAACACTACCAGTACCTCTTTCAAAGACTGCATTAAAAAGCATAATCACTTGTAATTTGATTGGTTTGAAACGTTACAGGCGGTCATGCAAAACTGCCACATTGTCGCAGGGGGAAATGTCATGGTTAGTTCTAGTTTTTTAAATCTTTTTTTTTTCAATTTTAAATAAAACGACTTATTTTTTTAACTAACCATGATTTTTCGTGTAGTCTCTCTCGGTGAATCAGTGAAAAGAGTAAATTTGGTTAAAGAATGTATTAGCAATTTATAAACTGCCATCGTATTATTATCATATTTTTTTAACTTTACAACAATAGGTGGCGCTAGTACAGCTTTGGTGCACGAACAACGTGCGGCAGAGAGAAAACAATAGGTCTAGTACTTTCCCTCTTGCGATCCTGACTTAGTTTTTTTATGGGACCACCGCGGAAGTGCACTCTTTTAAATAAAATAAGAGTTTTTAAAATAGGTCCACAAACGCCGGAGTAATCGCGTAACATAAAAAAAACATACATGGCAAATTGAGAACCTCCTCGTTTTTGAAGTCGGTTAAAAATATTTTGAGAAGTTAAATTAAAACCTGTTAATTTTCTCAGTTAAAACTACCATATTATTTGATGCTTTGGGCTCTGCAACACAATAATAATTTCTTTAAATGTACCGACTTCCAATTTATAAAGAAAAACTGAATACCTTACAAGTTCCACACTTAACTCTCCACTTACTTAAATAAAAATAACCTAAAGTCCATTCAATCTTCTAAAATCTGACCGTTCGATAAATTCTAATAAAATTTGGAACAATAGCATATGAGCAAGGTGCATTTTTTATCAAGACAACTTAAAATTCCAAGTTGACAGCTGGGCGCCAAATTGGAACAAAATAAACAAAAACAGGGGACTTGTGGCAATTTTTTAAAGCTCCTGATAAGCACTTTATAACCCTAAAATATACCTTTACCTACTAGAATGTGCGGTACTTTTAATAATTAGGTAAGAGTACCTGATTTGGATGGCCATAGCTCTTTTTTATGGTACTATTAGTGATCATATAAAGCAGCGGTTCTCAAACTTTTTGAATGCGGAACCCTTCTGAAAAGCGAAATTTTTGGCGGAACCCCAAAATAAAAGAAACAGTTACTAGCATTACTTAATAATAGATAATCATTAGAAAATAAATAAATGGGATGTATGAAACTGTTTCATATTTTTATCAAGTCATCAATAGATTGATATTAGGTTTGATAGAAGAGAGTTGAAGTCTTATATCAGATTTGGCATCTAGTCTACTGCGGTTTTTTTTTGGTAGCTGCTTGGGCCACGAATCCTGTTTTTTCACAAATATGTTTTTGAGAACGGAAGAAGAACTTTAAAGACCATTGTGGCAAGAAGTGAATATTTATCAGGAATTCACCAAAATTCGTTAAGTGGCTTTGTTTTAAACAGTGACTGGTGTTTGATTTTTTAAAAATCGGATTATACATGTACAGGGTGGGCCATAACTGTATGAGCAATTTCAATATCCAATAAAACAAACATTACAAAACTTACGCATATTTTATTGATATTATTTTAAACTACAAATAATGAACATTTATACGACCCAAAAATTATATTTTCTAAGTAACGTCCCTCACGTTGCTGACATTCTTAATCCAAAGTTGCTTATTTTCAAAAATTTGGCGACAAATTGCTCGCGGAATGGCGTTTATTGACAATTTAGGTCAGCGGACAATCTCCGACAGAAACATTAACGTCCTCTTTATTCTCCTAAGTTTTTGTGTGGACTGCAATATCAGCAAGTGGAATTATTGGTCTTTTTTTTCGAAAATGAAAGAGAAGTTGCCGTTACGGTGAGAGCTTATAACTATTACAAGATGTTACAGGGATTCTAAGTCCCAGCTCTTCAACAATTTGAAGGACAATGTTACGACCTGGTTTCAACAAGATGAAGCCACCTGCCACACTCCCACAGTATTCCTAGATTTGTTAAAAGAAATGTTTCCTCGAAGACAAATCTCACGTAGGGGTGATATTCAGTGGCCCCCTCGGAGCCTGGATCTTATTCCTAATGATTATTTTTTGTGGGTGTACCTAAAATCAATGGTCTATAAAAAAAATCCGACCACTTTGGACCAGCCTAAACAAAAAACGGGAAACGCCATTCCGCGAGCAACTTGTCGCCAAGTTTTTAAAAATATGCAACTCCGGAATTAAGAATGTCAGCAACGTAAGGGACGACACTTGAAAAATATAATTTTTAGTAATAAAAAGTCTCATTTTTATAGTTTAAAATAATGTCAATAAAATATGTGGAAGTTTTGTAATGTTTGTTTTATTGGATATTGAAACTGCTCATCCAGTTATGGCCCACCCTGTTATCTCGGTAGACATACTTTCTGGCTTTTAAAGGTTAGGTAAAAAAGCAAAAAAATAATTTTTAGTCGGAAGCGCTTCGTTTTTAAGATATTTATCATCAAACCTAAATAGAAACCTTCTTTTTGCAATTATTTCTTGATTTAAAGCTAAATTGGCACTCAATATTTGATTTCCACCTTTAAAGAACCTATTTTTCTAATTATTATGCCTTTTTTTTCATTGTATGCAAAAGCTCCACTTCACTTCGCTTCACAGTAACCATGGCGGTGCCATGACTAGTGTGATTAAAAATAAAGCTTTACAATTTTATGAATGAAAGGAATAAAATAAATAGAAAAATAAGGTTTTAAAAGGTGGAAATTAAATATTGAGTGCCAATTTAGCTTTAAATCTAGAATTATTTGCCAAAGAAGGGGAAACATGGCAAAAAAATCCAAATAAATATTTTGTCAAATTTGTAATTAACGCCAACGCCCCAAAAAATGTCCGTATGCCAAAAATCATCAAAATCGGCGTAGTGTCCGATAAGTAAAGAATTACCATACGTTTTAAAAGATACTTTAAAAAGAAGAATTCTTTAATCATATCATCTTAAAACATGTTTAAATCATTACCGATAACAGACTCGCCAAGAATATAAAGCTTTTGATTTCTCTCTTAATGAAACAAAGAATCCAAAAATCTATTTTTTTTCTAATGCGATCATTTGTTACATATCTACCATGCATGAGGTGTGAAGGACTTTAAATTCTAGGGTTATGAAATACTTGTCAGCCGATCTATTTGCCAATCTCAGTCCACATTGTCGAACGAGTGATCAACGTAATGTCGCTTAAAAATTCGTTTTTTTAAGCGAGATTATATGGATGTCCAACGCGATACTAGTATTCGAGATTGAAGAATCGCCGTCCTGAAGCTTTGACATGATGTGCCACAAGACTCCCCTTTTCTTTTTCTTCCCAATATGGCGCCCAGCCGTCACACTGACATCTAGAGTTGTCATTAATATGTCAGAAAATGGATACCTTGCTCATATACTATCATTCCATATTATAAATAATAATATACCAAACAGTTTGGAATTTTAAAGGGGGTCTTTAGGCCCTCACTGGATAAGAGGATTAACCTCCCGTTAAACCTGCCCCACTTAAAGTATGACCTTTTTATTTTAGGGTAGTCAGAAACATGAGAAAATGACAATTTATATATTTTTTTGCCAGGAAATTATTTTATTTTAGAAAAGTAAATGTAGCATCATTAAATAAAGTTACGACTTGACAGAAACTTGAAAAAAATAAATAAAAATAATGGCTGTTTGTGTTGATCCAGTTTCAATCAAAGAAAAAAACCAACGGTTGATTGTCTATAAAAAACAGATAAAAGTCCCTTGATCAAACACTATTTTTTATGTTGCCAAATAGTTTTATAAATTCCATTGAAATCTACCGAATAGTTGTCGAGCTACACTTCAAAAAACATATTTTTGGTAAAAATACATTTAAAGTTTTACTCTGAATTTACGTTAAGTAATATGTATTATTTAATTACTCGGTCGCTTCGGGCTACTGCTAGCTACCTGTTTTCAAACGCTTCCGAGCGCCCAAGATCTTTGTTAATTGTAAAATAACTCAAAAAGTATTTGTCGGATTTACTTTAAATTTTCAGATAGTATTTCTAGGATATCATACTTTAAGAAAATGCAAAAAAATATATTTTTATTTTTGAAAATTCTGACTACACCTAACCCCTTAATGGAACTTGAAATAGCAATGTTATGCTAGACAACAAATACACATGAAAGACTCACTCTTCTATCCCTACATCTTGAAAGTACCATACTTTAAAAATACAAACGATAAATTTAAGTTTACTATTACCTTTACCCTGAGGTCCCTCTTTAATCGCCTTAAACCTTTTGGGTGTTTTCTGACTGGCATCGCCTGAATCGTCTGCAGCGTTAAGATATTCTGTTATATTTTCCTCAGTCGACTCTATCTGATTTTGGATGTTATGAAAACCTTTATTAAGAATGTTTACCAGATCTAGATCTTCGGAAATATTGTGCTCATCAATCGATGGAATATTACCCAACTTAATTAAAGCAGCCTAAAAGTTAAACATTTATTGTAAATTGCTCCCTTTTTAAATAAATGGCACTCACATTTAACCCTGTGTTTTTTAAGGCGTTACATGACTTTTAAAAACAAAAACAAAAATGTGGGCCAAACTAAACTTTTAACTAATGATAAGTTTTAATCTGTTGCGCCTATCTTTTTATTTTTACAGAACTAATAGATTAATGTTTTCTTTAGGGTTGTCAATTTTGGTCGAATAGATTTAGTCATGACCGGACCCACGGGACTTTTTCCAAAATAATGCACTTAACTTTGTTGCAAAAGAAATCGAATTTATGTACAATTAGGCTAATACGTTTAATTTTAATTAATTTACTGTTAACTTGTGTCAGCATCCAACTCGGAAACCATGGTAACGTAACATTTTTGATTTTCAAAGCACACTAAAGTTCCCTGGTAAAACCGATAGAAATGGCGCATTATTTATCAAAAGTAATCATAATTTCTGAATCCCTACATTATTTACAGATTCGCTTTTACTGAATTACTTCCCATAGTTTGTCTACAAGAAAAACGTATTAGCTCAATAATTGTAGCTAAATACGATTTCTTTTAAAACGAGGTTAAATGCATCATTTTGGAAAAGTTCCATAAGTCCGGTCTTGACTAAATCTTTTCGACCAAAATTGACAAACCTAGAGAAAACTTATCTACCTATTAGCCCTGTAAAAATAAAAAGATAGGCGCAACAGATAAAAAGTTATCATTAGTTAAAAAGTGTGCAAGTTTAATTTGGCCCACCCTGTATATTTAAAAAATGTAATATAAAAAATACAATAATATAGTTTAACTTTATGATATTAATGATAAACCTTTGATAAATTCGAAGTTCCCCCGGAGTTTCTGATATAAATAGTTGGTATCTAAATGAAAGAAAAAAATACTATTTTTGGTATAATTTGCACCATGTATTATCTTGTAAATTCAGTTAAAATAAAAATAAATAGATCCTTTTATTTAAGTACTAGTTAATCCTATCTTAAAGTTTGGCAAATTTCATGACAACCAACTTTCAAAATTAAATTTTGGAAGAAACAATAAGTATTTTTAAATTAGGCTAAACTGGCTTGACAAGCGAAAAAATCCCAAAGTTGTATCTCCTACAATTTCACCGTGGTTGAAATAAAATTTTAAAAACATTTCGCACAGGTACTAATTAAAAATCAAACCTATGTAACCCCACAAGCCATTGGATGTTATAGAACTAATAAATGGGTTTAACTACACAACGATCCGTATTCCCACATGCAGAGAGTTTTAAGGTTCAATTGTTTTTTTTTTTTTTTATTAGTCTCACCCACCTTTATTTTTTTTTAACGGTAATTCTAAGTTAGTCCTAGCGTCATATTTCAAAATGCAATAAACTAATCAAAAAAATACTAAGATGTTTTCTTTTTGCCAAATTTGCAGTCTAAGAGCCAGTGTATGACAGACCGTCAGTATTTTTACCAAATATCATATTTTGTTTAATGATTCTCCTATACCTACCTTACATAAGATGGGGCTTCACTAAGCCGAGCGAGGGTAGCTATGACGTCACTCAGGTAAGACAGGTATCTAAATTTGACCAAGTTCGACAGTATTTTACCATAGTTGCCGTTTGGACACATTAAAGAGTATATTTAACGCAACCAAAAAATATTGGCAGACGATTTAGCTGGTTGTAGTTTCGTGACTTTTTAATTTTTTTAATCTTTAAAAAGTCTGCAACGAAATTACAACCAGCTAAGTCGTCTGTAAATATATATATTTTTGGATGCATTAAATATGCATACTCTTTAATGTGTCCAAACGGTAGCTTTGGTAAAATACTGCCGAACTTGGTCAAACTGTCTTACCTGAGGGACCTTATGCCTGGCTTAGTGAAGCCCCATGTAAGGTAGGCATAGGAGAGTCATTGAGCAAAATATGAGCTCTGGTAAAATGCTGACGGTCTGTCATCCTCTAGCTTTTAGACTATTAGCCACGTAAGACAATATCCCCTCTAAAGTAATAAATACTTAAAACATTATTTATGTAAAACATCCTTTAAAAAAAAAACAAATTTCTTGAAACTGTTTCTAAATATATTAACACCCTATACACTGCTTTTTTAGGAAACTGTACTCTATAAACATTAAACCATACAGATACAAATAAATAACGAGTTTATCACGACCGCGAAAACGGAATGATATACTACACGTCGTGTTAGCTGATGCTTTCAATTGAGTTTCAATATGTTAAATACTAGCAGGTAGAGATTAGACAAAGAACAAATGCATTGAAATCTTTTCCGATATGATAAAGCATCGGTCTCGCTTTGTGGTTGCTTAGGACAGTCACCTTTTCACGCATTGGCAAAAATTGTCCGAGGCAATTTTGAAGTGTCACGACGTATATACTAAAGGTGTTTACATCTTTGGTATAGTGTTTAGTAATATTAGTTTGTGATTAAATGATTAAAGCAATAAATTTGTATGTGATTAATACATGCTGTAATAAATGGAATGTATTTTTAAAGTATTACTATTTACATATAACAAATACAGGGTCTCGAAAAGGTCTGTAGGTACCACAAAAATTTTTTCTATTGCATTTATTTATGCTTTATCTGGACCACTCAGCAAACTAAATACAACGATCTAACGCAATTTACCTCAGTCAAAAAGTTGACAGACTTACCTCGCAAATAATTAACTTTTTAACCAGAGTAAATTATGTAAGATCGTTGTATTTATGCGGAATTTCTGGTACAATTTTGTAAAGACATTTTTTAAAAAAGGGATGGTCAAGATAAAGCTCGAAAGAATATAAAGAAAAATTTTTGTATAGAATAACAAAAGTTTAATTTTCAATATTTCAAAAATGGTTGGTCATTGCGATATTTACTAAGAATACATTTTTTGTACAGAAAATGTGATGTGTGAGAAAATATTTTTTATCAGAGCTATAATACAGAGAGGCATAAAAAATATGGAATTTTAAACAGGAGCAAAGAGCTGCAGGTAGCTCCTTCTACATTTTACAACAAAAACATGAGAAAATTTCGATTCCTTGCCCTAAAATCCCCTAATACCGAATTTTATGCATAAATGTCTGATAATTGAAAAAATAAAAATCACTAAAATAAAATAAAAACTTTGACATCCTGTATCTCGCAAACGATTATCATTTTGACCAAGGCAAATTGCAGTAAATCGTTTTATTTTGACCTAAAGAAATTGTGTTAGTATTTTGTACATCCTGTATAATAAATATACAAACCAAACCAAGCTTTTTAAACTCTACAACCTATTAATATACAGTTTGTCCTTAAGAGCCTGTATTAGATGGCGGAAACCTTTATTATACAGGGTGTTCTCAAAGTTAAGTCATTTATTTTACCATCTTTTAGAACTTTCCAAGAAAAATCAATTTACCATAAATTATTTATATTAAAGTTTCCAAATAGGAGACGTATTAACGATTATATTTAAAAAAAAAAAATAAGACTAGCCCCGGATGCCTTTTGTGGCCACTCCTCGTAACTTAATAAAGTTATTGTTTTTACTCGTATTTAACAAAAACCCAAAATTTAAAAGCTAACGCAAAGGTTACATGATAGGGGCTTGGGGGAAGAGGGTAACAAGCCACATTCTCATTCCTGAGTTATTTCAACTTTAATATTTTAATTAGGGTAGTACTACCGATGTAAAAATTAATGTTCAGACAATTCTGAAACTGCTCCTTTATAATAAGAATATCAACCAGTAAAATTTTTAAAGGTCTACAGAAAACTGAAAAAATTATACATATTATAAAATAATTGCTTATAACATTGATCCTTATGGAAATCGCAGATTTTATTTTACTTCATAAAAAGTGATGTTTAGATTTCAATGAAGGTTGTATCAGCGGAAAAAAAAACAATTTTGATAATTTTGGCTAATTAAAATCCGACCTTTAGAGCTTGTGATAGGAGTAATTAATAAATAATTAAGAACAATATGCTATGTAACTGAATGTGGCAACGCCGCCGAAAGGTTATGATGCGCCCGAAAAAGTTTATCGAATACGATATATGGAACATACATTTTTTTTATGCTAGTCCAATACGTTTTCGGTTACAAGATCCAATGAGTGATAATAAAATATCCGCAATAATTAGAAAACATTATTTTTCAGAGTGTTTTTAAGTGAACAATTCGACAACAATAATCAGATGTATTAATATTTACGTTAGTTGACAGAAATTCAATGAAATATATTTTTGGTAATATGATAAGATTGGTTTAGAGATTTTATTAGTAAATAAACATAACAATTTAAATCCTATAACTTGTTTAAAGATGCGTGTGCAGTATATTTTTGCATATGATTTCTATTGTTTTTACGCAGCGTTGCCAAATATAAATACCACGGTAGTCAAATTACCATAAGCACTCATTTGACTCTTGTGGTATCGGTAGAACTACCTTAAATCCTGAAATAGTAATAATTAGGTTTCACAAAACTACTTTTGTAGTGGTATATTTCTACAAAAATGTATCAAAATGTGAAAACAAAAACCAAAAATTGTATTAGGTAACAAAAAACTATAAACTCGTGTAATTCCGAGATTTCGTAAATTGTGGCTTGTTACCTTCTTTCTCCAAGCCCTTCAATTGAATGTCGCAGCTCTAATAATACCAAAACTCTTGTTTATAGGTATACTCTATACATGGTGATCAAACGTAAGTCGCTTGCTAACTTCTTTATTATTAAAGATAACGATGTGGGTTAAATTAGTTGAAGTTGTAGTATTTTTTCGCTGATTAACGTGCTGCCAACAGAAAAACCATTGAACGTCGGGTTTTAGATTTATTGCACAAAATGTACTTTTTTAAATAGAGCACCCTGTATATTCTATCACCATTTGAAAAATCTATTAAAGAGCTTTAAAAAATTCCACATGTGATATATCCAATTTTTATTAGTTTTGAAAATATGGCCATCCTTAGAAATTTAAGTGTAAACTGGCATTTTTAAATAAAACAGCATGTATATCGCATTACTATGGAAGATATTTTAAAGAGCTTTCAGAAAATACCACATTTGATGTGCCCATCTCTAATAGTTTTCGAAATATGTTCCAAATCTGAAAATTATGTCCAATTTCCATTATACCTACATCTCTTACCTATGTGCACTTACAACGAGTATCCCAGGTGTCCTCCGCCGATTTTCATGAAACTGCAATATGTTGTAGTCCTTCAAAAATAAGAGACACGTATTTTTTTATCGGCCATTAAACACTTTTAAGGGGTGAAATGCACCTCTGAAATCCACCCTCAAATTGGTTTTTTCAAATAACTTAAGAACGAATTGAGATAATTTCACGAAATAAAGACCATAATTTTATTTATTGAATATTTTATTAGCCTCTATTTTTTTTCAAGATTAAAAATATATATTTAAACCTTAAGGGTAAATTTCAGGGGTGTATTTCACACCTTAAAAGTGTTTAATGGCTTATAAAAAAAATACGTGTCTCTTATTTTTTTAAGGACTATATAATATTGAAGTTTCATGAAAATCGGCGTGGGGATACGTTCCTTGTTAGTTTACTATCTTAGTTAAAATTGACATATCCAGTATTTTCTAGATTTAAACGACCATAGCTTCACTACTATAAGAAATAGACATATCAAATGTGGTATTTTCGTAAAGCTCTTGTAAATATCTATTAAATGGTGATGCCTTATACAGGGTGTTTTATTTAAAAAAAGTCAGTTTACTAATAAATTCCTGAAGATGGTTATATTTCCGAAACTATTATAAATTGCATATATCCCATATAGACTTTTTTAAAGATCTTTGGTAGATCTTTCGCATAGTGATATACTATACAGGGTGTTTTAATTTAAAAAAACTACATTTTTGCAATAAATTAAAATCCCGATGTTTAATTGTTTTCTGTTGGCAGCATGTTAATCAGCGGAAAAATACTACAACTTTACTAATTTTACCAACTTCGTATCACCAATAATAGTGTCGACTTAAGTTTTATCACCCTGTATTATTAGTAAACAAGTAATTCCATTTACACCTTTACGCAGTGGTTGAAAATGTCAGGTTTTTAGTAAAGTTTTTAATTTTTTGTTTTTACAAAATAAGTGCCTTATTTGGCAACGTTTAAATAAAAATATTTGTAAATCGGTTTCTCTATATAAGTTCTCGAAGCTGTTTAAATTAATTATTTACCTTTGAAAGCATCCAGTTTATAGCGTAAAAAAACATAATAATTTAAATTTATAAGCAAAATTTGGTGTATGTAAATAATTTTTTTGACATATGTATAATGAATTGAGGATAAAAAATAGGTCGTCTGGAGGATATGTCTTTAATTATATGACATATTATTTGTCAAATAGAAGAACCAGCATGCAATCTTCTAATTGACAGTTAGCACCTGGGCTAGATTTTACCAAAAGAGTCCTTGTAGAAATTAAAAAAAAAAAATACAAATATTTTTATTAAAGCAA